>CM038120.1:24513873-25195401 GCA_001642375.2 Mentha longifolia | reverse complement strand
AAAGCCTAAACTTCGTCTTCGGACGAAGTGGCTGGTTAACAGCCTAAGTGACTGAGAAAGTTGGTAAACGCAAATGCAAAAATTTCTGTTTTATTTGAATAGAAATAAATATACATTGTTACATTAAGAAGGCGAGGAACCCGGAGGCTTTGGCTTACTAAAGCTAAGCCAATCTCTAGCAAAATCCCTGCCAGAGTTGAAGTTCAAAACATCGTCTATACTAAACCTGCCCCGACCGCGTCCAGAAGCCGAACTTCGGCCTCTACCTCGGACATGCTGGCTCGCCCGACCCCGACCCCGACCCCGTCCAGACGCCGATCGCCGCTCTTGACTATAAATTTCTTGAGAATGGCGTGTCACAATCTTCGGGTCCGGGTCAGCAGACCTCGAAGATTCACCTCCCAAAAAGTCTCTAGAAGTACGGTCGAGCAACTTCGGATCCGGATCGGAAGAAACTGAAGTCGCAGAACCAGCTTGTAAAGACAGACGCCGCTTCAGCTTCGGAAATCGATCAAGGACTGTCTCGTAAATGCTCGCCACACGAACGAGCTCTTCAAACTCACCTCTAACCTGCCAGGATTCACTCCCAAATTCCTCCCTGTAACTTCGGCATCGGGCCTGGAGCTCCTTGACCTTATCGTAAGTCTCGGAAATCGTGGATCCCCCAGCTCGGTGAATTATGGTCTCATATTCCATATGCTCTTCAACGATCTCTTTGCAAGCCTTGATGTCATCCCGAGCTCGCTGATACTGGTCTTCGAGCTCCATGTATCTGGCATGCATCTCATCGAGTTTTTCTAAAGAAGCCCGAAGTTTCACCTCGGCCTCGATCTCTATATTATTAGCCCGCTTCTTCCAGTTCGAAACATCGAGCTCGGCCACCTCTACGGCTCGGCGAAGCTCGGATATTTCTCGAACAAGGTGGGAGGCATCATAAAACTCGGGAGCAGACTACAGAACAAACACAAGCAAGGTTCAAAAAGAAATCCTTTTATTTATGTATAGCCGAACACGGCAAATAAAACGCCACCCTAATGGCGACGAAGTACAAAGCTACACAAAAAAAAAAAAGAGAAAAGGGGGAAAGAAGCCAAAAATCGTGAAAGGAGTCAATTGACTCCACCACGATTTTTTCCTTCTAGGCCGACCTCTGGATCGACCTCGGGTTCCTCGGGGTCGTCCCGAGCTGGCTCCTCGGCATCCTCTTCCCTAGCCGGCGTCTTCTGTAAGTCGGCAATGACCGCCTCCAGGAGATCGTACCTGTCGACGGGGCATCGCCGAATGACATCCTCAGTTAGCAGACTCTTCTGTGCGGAGAGCCGCTCGACAACCGGGATGGAAGAGGTGTACTTCAGAAGCACCTCGGCGAAGTCTCGCAGTGTCTCCTCCTCCGTCATGGCAGCATACCCGTACTTGGCCTTGTCCAAGTCCGGGATGTCCTTGGCGATGTCGTCAATCACCGCGGAGACAACCGGGGTGCTCATGGCGGTCACCAGCTGGACAGCCATCTGGGAGAAGTGGGTAGACCGGACGAATCGTTCCACCAACGCGCGGAACACCCCCCCCTGTCCGGCCACCACTCCGGCAGCTTGGGTCCTCAGCCGACTCACCTCGGCCTCGAGCTCGGCGACCTTCCTCTTCTCCTCTTCGGCCGCAGACGAAGCCGCTGCCTCCCTCTCCGCCGCCGCCTGCGCCGCAACCTCGGCGGCAGAGATCCGGGCCATTAGCCGGTCCTCTACCGCCGCAACTTCGGCAGCCTTGGTCTGGAACTTGGCAACCCCACTTCTAATGAAGTTCGCCAAGCCCTGCAGCCCATCTAAAGCCGCCTCGGCTCCCTAAAACACAAAACCAGGGACAAGATTTTAGTAGAAAGTACAAATCACCATGTACAAATACTTCTAGTTTAATGCTTACCTCGGGAAATGACATCTCCCGTGCATACACTTGGCCCGAGATTGGGCCACTCTCGACGACCGTCACTTCGTCGTCCAACGGAAGCAAGGTCCGTCGAGGTTGTTGGCCCACCAGCTGCAGGGGAGAGGAGCTTTGGACGGGAGCGTCCAACTGTGAGTCCACGGATACCGACCATGGAAGGTCGGTTGTCCTCTCCGACGACGCCGAAGTCTTCTCCTTCGCCGAAGAGGAGGGCTTCTGCCTCTTCCTTTTGTTTTTGTTCTGAAGAGCAGCCTGTATAGCTCGAGCATCCACTACAAAAAAAAAAAAAACCAAAAGATTCATCAATAAAAATGAAAGAAACCACAGGACAAATCAGTGAAGCAGAGCCTCACCCAAGTCCACATCGGACACGGAGTTATACGGGCTTAACCCGTGAGTTGCGAGCTCGGCCTCGGCATAATCCCTTTTGACGAGGCCGAGATTCACCAAGCTCATTTCAAGCTCACTGGTTGGTTTCCCAGTATCTCGAAGTACGAACTTGGCCGTGGCCCAGGGAAACAATGGCACGCCCTCACACCGGCAAAAGAAGAATTTCTTCTGCCAGTTCGTCACCTTAGTGGGAGTCCCTAACTTGAACCTACTAATCGGGGAGAGGTAAGCCCACCCCGTCGGACCAAGCTTAGGTCTAAAAAACCTAAGGAATAAATCCACAGTAGGCGTACCACCACGTCGGCTGACCTCAAAACAAAAACCGACGACCTGCTTGATGGAAGGAGGTTGTAACTGCCCTAACGGCAGTTGGAGCTCTTCTAGGAGTTCGGCAAAAAAACGGTTTAATGGAAACCGGAGACCAAAATGAAGATAATCTTCATAAACGGTAAAAAAACCTACGGGAGGCGAACTACCCCTGTCAATATCACGAGGCAGGAGCAGCTCGACAGACTCAGGAAACAAAAAATGACGAGCCAAGTCCTGCATATGCGACACAGACATGGTCGAGGCACATGCCAGTGAGGAAGTGGACCCGACCAGCGGCAAAAATTCGATTTCTCGAAACGCCGGTGGAACTAGCATGCGTGTGTATACATTTAGCCAGACCCTCGCCGGAAAACCCCTAGACGGCGAGGGCGAAATCTGTACGCCGGCTCTACCAGTATCTACTTGAGAAAAAGAGGAGGAATCCATTACGGGAAAAGTACTTACTTGTCAAAGTCTTTTTCCGACTATAAATCACCGGGAAATTGAACTGGACGACGGCGGCGGTCGCAGAATTTGAGGTCTAGGGTTTTCCCTCTCGCTCGCGATTGGAAGATGATTGAGGGAAAAATATTTGTTAGCGTACATTGGAAGCTTTTATAAGCGAAGGCACGCCTTTTCAAATCCCGCCTCTTCGCCTACTCCAACAGAAAATTGACGCGTGTCCTACTTACTCTGACACCAACAGTCGTGCCTTTTCATGTCACGACTATTTAAGCTCGACCTCGTCAAAACGAGGCGGTATACATTTCGACCTCGTCAAAACGAGGCGGTATACATTTCGACCTCGTCAAAACGAGGCGGTATACATTTTGACTTCGTCAATATCTCATTTCCGACGAAGCAATGAAATTCAAGCTCGACCTCGTTAAAACGAGGCGGTATACATTTCGACTTCGTCAAGAGCTCATTTCCGACGAAGCAATGAAATTCAAGCTCGACCTCGTTAAAACGAGGCGGTATACATTTCGACTTCGTCAAGAGCTCATTTCCTACGAAGCAATGAAGTTCAAGCTCGACCTCGTCAAAACGAGGCGGTATACATTTCGACTTCGTCAATATCTCATTTCCGACGAAGCAATGAAATTCAACCTCGACCTCGTTAAAACGAGGCTGTATACATTTCGACTTCGTCAAGAGCTCATTTCCTACGAAGCAATGAAGTTCAAGCTCGACCTCGTCAAAACGAGGCGGTATACATTTCGACTTCGTCAACACCACATTCCCGACGAAGCAAATACAATTCAACCTCGACCTCAGCCAGTTTACACCTCCCCACAATGACCTCGCTGCTCCGGTCTTTTGGGGGGGATGTGATAGGATATGGCCCAACAGGCCCAGATCAGCTCGGCCCATTCCTAATTCCCCCGGTCCAATCAAGGATAAAGCCCAGCGGAAGTCAAGAAAGTCAACCAACTGCTCCCAACCACTCCACAGTGCAGACTTGCAGACAAGAGCACCCACGACCCCCAACCACTCCTGGAACACCCGTGACCTCCATCCTCTATAAAAAGGAATCATTTGTAAAGAAAGAGCCAGGTTGTAATAGCGGTTAGAACACGAAAAATAAAACATTCTCTCCTTCGTGGACGTAGATCTAATCAAAGATCGAACCACGTAAAAAACCTCTCGTGTTCTTCATTCTCTCTCTCTCGTATAATCACCCTAAAATACACGATCGATCAGTACGCTTGGGTACTTCGCGTACCCGTTTTATTTTTTATAATATTTCTTTCCTTCTCTGATAAAAAAAAGTGGGATGTTACATTAATAAATAATAACTAAACTAAGCAAAGTGTAATATCCGTTTTATTGAAAAAAAAATCGATATAATATAATTTAGTCTAATATTGCTTGGTAATATGTAGTAAGAAGAAGAAGAAGAAATTATAAAAAAGAAAATATTATTTTGCCAAAGACACATATAAATATACGATTGGAAACCATGTGAAGTTAGGTGGTCCCTCCACCTAATATCAATACCGTTCACATAAATGAGTCCGAAAAAAAAATCTTGGACTCTCTTATTATTATAAACTGTAAAGCTGAAAAAAAAAAATTGTTACCATATATTAGGCTATAATATTTATAGTATTTACTCGAATCATGATATAATATGTGGCCTACTCGATTTCTTGTATGAAGAAAATTTGATGCGTTCATTCATTTTATAGCATCTAAACAATACGGCAAAACCAAAACCCACATCTATTTATTTGGACTTTTCTTCTTCTCCAATTAATCCCATTTCAATGGCTTCCGCAACTAAAGAAATCGCCGTCGACATGTCGCCGTACTTCCGCATATTCTCCGACGGCTCCATCGACAGGATTCCGCCGCCGCAGGTAGCACCTCCCTCCGACGACCCCGACGCCGCCGTCCTCTCCAAGGACGTCGTCATCGACCCCGACACCGGCGTTTCCGTCCGCATATACATGCCGCGCGGCGGCCAATCTCCGCCGCGGAAGCTCCCCCTCGTGGTATACATCCACGGCGGCGCGTTCTGCATGGGGCACGCCTCCAGCCCCCCTTTCCACAACTTCATCACCAATTTGGTCGACAAGGCCGGCGCAATCGCGGTCTCCGTCAGCTACCGATTGGCGCCGGAGAACCCTATGCCGATCCCTTTCGACGACTCCTGGGCCGCGTTCCAGTGGATCGCGGCCCACGCCGGCGGCGGCGGCGGCCCCGATCCGTGGCTGAACGACCACGCCGACTTCCGGCGCGTGTTCGTCGGGGGCGAGAGCGCGGGGGCCACCATAGCGAACGACGTCGCCGTCCGCGCCGGCGCCGCCGGACCCGGCGGCGGCGTGGAGATTTTGGGGGTTTTCTTAATCCACCCTTTCTTCGGGAGCAAGGAGGTGGACAAGCTGTACAAAATCCTCTGCCCCACCAGCAGCGGCCGCGACGACGATCCGCGGCTGAATCCGGCGGTGGACCCGCGGATCCGGCAGATGGCGGGGCGGCGCGTGATGTTTTTTGTGGCGGAGAAGGATTTTTTGAGGGATAGGGGGTGGGCTTACTACGAGGGGCTGAAGAAGAGCGAGTGGAGTGGGGAGGTGGAGATGATGGAGAGTGAAGGAGAAGGGCATTGCTTCCATCTCTTCCATCCCAAGACAGAGAAAGCTGCGGCCATTACCGATCGATTGGTTGCTTTGATCAACGCTGCATGAATTAATTAGCTGGTAAGTATGATTTCATCTTCTTAATTGGAGAGATAATGAAGAATCAAGTGTGGTTTTGAAGGATAATTAGTTTTGTATGATTTTAATGATACAACATTTCCAATCAATCATGTTGCATTCTTGTACATGCACCTGAGTGATTTTTTTCTCAATTCGGATCATTTATTATATTTTGATATTACATTTTTTGTTGCATCGATGTATGTTGTTAAAAGTATTTTCTAAATCAAACAATATTAGAAGAATTTCTTAAATAATGAAGATCGATAAGATAAGAAATACCAGGATTCCAATAATTTTTTTTCTTTATTCAATTATCATTGAATAAGGATACAATCAATAATAGCCATATGATTCATACCTCCAATATAAGTCACTTGCTCCCACACCAGTCATTAATAATGATTTTTTATTTTTTTTTTGGGTATAACAATGACTTAATGAGAGTAGGTGACCGATTTTTTTTTTTTTTAACTACTCATTATATGACGAGTGTTTCGTATATTTCCTCTTTTCTTTTCACGTGGAAATTTCGTGAAAATTTAAAATATTCTCCCGGAATTCAGATCTTTTAGACTTTTTCAAGAAAAAAAGTAATTGTAAAATGTATAATATGTCTAAGATTAACAACTAAAGTGCGTATTTATTTTAAGAAAAATAAATATATACATATATATTAATAAAATAACTATGCTTCTAGAAACCAACATCTTGTCCATTAGTAAAATTACTTCTCGGTAAGAAAGATTCTAGTACAAACTTTTGTATGAAAATATAAAATAGAAATAATTTACTAACTACAGTATTACTTAAATACTTAATCTACTAAATCATTAAAAGAACTAGCTAACCCTTGTTATCGTTCTCAGCAAAAAAAATGTACAGAGTATCTTGTTTTCAAAGATAACATGGAATTTTTTTTCTTTGTTGCAAGCTAGATTTTCGGTATAAATTCGTTAAATGATTAAAATTGCCACACGTTTGAAATTCCAGCTAAATTTATCATAAGATAAATTTTTCGGTCTAAATTTTTATATTTTGTCAATCCTTGAATATATTATGATTATCCTCTCTCTCAAAGAAAACCCAGCATCCAACAACTTCAAAGTTCACCTTTCAAACATTGCCTATTCTTTTTTTTTTATAGGAAAATCGGAACTTTTATATTAAAATTGCCTATTCTAAATGAAAGAATTGCTAATAAGCGGGCCAGTCAATTGATTCTTAATTAAGGGTTCTACTATTCCAAAATCCTAATTACCCATTCCCGCGCTGTTTTAAATCCGGTCCAAACGAAAAGAAGATACTATGAACGAAAAGAAATACTGATATGAAATATAAACTGATATGCTGCCAGCCAAGAATGGTAGAAGAATAAGAAAAAGAGAAAGAAAATCAAACTATCTGCTGCCTAAACAGTCAAGTGAGGAGGTTTTAAAAAAAAAAAGGCAAGTGAGAAGGAAAATAAAACAAACTCAAACTAAAAAAGAAAAAGAAAAATGATAACAATTAAAATTAATTCTTTAGAAATGAACAACTTGGGAGAAAAATAATGAAAACAAACTCAGTTTAAAAACATGTAGTAGTATTTTTTTTGAAGAAAATAGTGACTCTTTTTCTATATGTGCAACAGGCTCAAACCTATAGAAGCATTGACATAATTTGAACTCATGATTATTGAAATCACAGACGTACCGCACTATCACTTAGAGGTGCCCACGGTTCCGGAACCGAACCGGAACTGAACCGGCGGTTCCGGTTCCAAGATGGCCGGAACCGAAACCGAACCGGAACAGTAACGGTTTCGGTTCCGGAACCGGATAGGAACCGATTTTTTTTTTTAATTTTTTTTCGTTCGATTATGATTCAATGCTTCGTTGTTTATTTATCTAATTTTAATTGTAAGACAATTCAAATTATAAAATGTAAAAAAATACTTGAGAGTGAGATTGTTTAATTTTTTTATATTTATTAATCCTAAACCTGTGGATATTACATGTCAATTCCAAGGGCCGAGCCTTGTTAAAACCTTCATGAGGAAAAAGAGTACTCGTCTATGCATTTTAATAGACCACTACATATTGTTGAAATCGAAATCGTCGTCGAAATCATCTGTTTCTTCAGAGGCATCAGTGTCGGTTTTTGCTTCGGTGGTACTGATTGGATCATGTTCAAAGATCTCATGCCATTTGTTCTCTTGCTCACGGTGTCCCCCCCCCCCCCCCTCCACTTGCAAATTCAGCAAATAATGGTGCTATGCTGTTGATGCTCCTCGGTTCCCATTCGGTTCCACCCGGTTCCCACAGTTCCACCCGATTCCGACGAATTTATTTATCAAAAAATATTATTTTTTTTGCATTTCTCATTACTAATATCATACTTAATAATTATTATTATGTGTATAAATTTTATTTATACATAATATCTTTTTTCATAATATTTTTTGTATTTAAAAGCATTTACAATTAATTTCACTTTGATGACAATATGACATCTTTTATGTAAATTGTCATCTTTAATTCTTCATCATCATGTGACATTGTTTATTAGTAATTTAAAGATATTTTTTTGTATTAGTCTTATTCATTTTAGCTTATTAAAATGTGAATTATAAATTAAATGATAAAACTATTTAACTTTACATATATAAACATTTCCATATAAAAAAGTGTAACACACTAATCAGTAATCAAATGTTACAAATATAAGTATAATATTGAAACATAAAATAAAATTAGAATTTAAAAATAAAAATAAAAAACGGTTCTTTTCGGTTCCGAACCGGAACCGAACCGCCAGTTCCCGGTTCCAAACTTTCGGAACCGAAACTGAACTGTCGGTTCCACCGGTTCCTCGAGTCGGTTCAGAACCGTCAGTTCCAGTTCGGTTCCGGAACCGCCCGATTCCGATTAAAAACTGACAGTTCCGGTTCGGTTTCGGTGGGCACCTCTACTACCACTGAGTCAGTTCTAAGGGGCAATGCCAATACTGTTTTTCTCACTGACATATTTTGATCATATAGTCTTGTTTCCAACAAATGTCACATAATAAAAAATTCAAGGATAAAATAGTTGTATTTTACAATTTTACCCTTAGCAAGGAAGTGTTTTCATCGATTAGTTAATATTAATAATGACTAACTACCTATGAGGCCATAGCAATTTTATGATCTTAATTAGTTAAGGATAGTGATGGACAAAAATAAAATAATAGACGTAGACTGCATGTCTACGCAACATTTTTATGGTTTTTTTTTCTCTTTTTTTGGGTTGTTTCTGAGTTCTACGCAGCATATCTTGAAACACCTAAACCCCCATATAATGGAGGAGACCCCACCATTATTATGCATGAGCATTATTTTATTTTAATTTAATTTAATCACACCTCATCTCAACCATAAATACTTGAAAATCAACCACAAATTCACAAATTCTCAACTCTCACTCCCTTCTCTTTCCACTACCAGACATATCTACTTGACCCAAAAAAACGACGAACAAGGGAGTAGTATATCATTTTTCTTTTACAATTTTACCCTGACCAAGAAATGAAGTGTTTTCATCAATCAATCAATATATATCTAATACGAAAACGCATCTCTCTTCTGCGTGGATTATTCTCGATTTTTCGTGAATATTTTGCTAAATTCTCGTGGCTTCGACTATATTAGGTAATAATATCTCAAATATATTATGTATCTCCATCTTATTCTATATAATATCTCCATATCTTTACTATTAATCATACATTAATCATTTTAATAGGTGAACATGATAAAAAAAAAATGAAAATTTGATTTCTTTATTCGATGATGTCATGAATTAATTTAGATACTCATTTGGCTATATTATTTATCAAACATTACAGTTTTCATTGCTCAAACATGCACTTAATATTTGTTTTGCAATGCAAAACATGTAGATACACCGGAAAATAAACATAATGGATTGGAAAAGGAATATTAAATTAACAATAAATATATTTACATTTGATCCAATCAGAACGGTAACTATCAACTACTACGATCCACTTAGGATAACATATTAATCAATCAACGAATTCAACTATCACACAACTCATTGATATAATTTTCCTGGTTACAAATATTCATTACGTATTATAATTTGTTAGTTTAGTAGGGGCATAGGGATGAAGAAGTGTATGAAGGTGCTAAATTGATTATATTAAATATCGTGATTCCACATCGGATTATATTAAACCACAATTGAATATGAATACATTCAGAAACGCTCCATGATCCACCGTGTCCGCGCTTAATATGTCTACCGCTAATGTGGCATGTCACATTGGTAATTTTTTAAGTTAAGATTTAATCTTTTTATAGTAAAATTTACTTTTTTAATAGGATTATTATTATTATTATTATTATTTTATTATTTTATTTTTTTTGTTATGATTTTTATGAGTCCACTGAATCATTCATCTAAATACATTTTAGAAAAATATGATCAAATGTAGGATGTAATAGATGTCAAGTAGACCTGTGGATGGACGTTGCAAGAATTATAGATAAATAGTTAAAAGACTTCATGCTAACGGGAAAATTATACTATTACGACTTATGGTTTGTTAGTTGAGTATGGACGAACGAATGAAGAAATTTATATGTATGAAGGTGATAAATCGATTTCCGATAAATGTCAACTTTACTCAATAATCATTTAAATAACTGGCGGCTTGACATTCTATAATTCAATATTTATATCGAACGACGGACGACTTTACATTAAAATGAATATAACCACTTGAAAAAATCATATCTCTCATTGACATATTTTTTTTCGAGCAACAAGAAATTTGATATGAAAAATATAACTCATAAAAAATGTTATCATCATCAACTTATTTCCATATGACAATGTACAATTGGCTTAACATTAGCCAACTTTACTCAATAATATCTAAATAATTGGCGGCTTGACAAACTATAATTCAATATTTATATCGAACGACGGACGACTTTACATTGAAATGAATATAACTACATGAAAAAATCATACCTCTCATTGACATATTTTTTTTCGAGCAACAAGAAATTTGATATGAAAAATACAACTCATGAAAAATATTATCAATCGTCAATTTATTTTCATATGACAACGTACAATTGGCTTAACATTTAAAACGAGTATAACTCCTTGAGAAACGTCATCTCTCATAATCTATTTTTCTATTACAACGATCAACATGTTGCTTGACATTAAAAACGAACAAAACTAATCGAGAAATGTCATACATAATTGATACTCATATTTTTTATTGCTTATTTTTTTTATTTAATTTAATGCTATTTTTTTCGAATGGATCATAATCATACTATAATCTTAAAATAAAAAATTATACTGTTATTATTATAACTATTATTATATATTTTTGATATTTATTTATTTTCAAATAAATAAATCAATAAACTTTATTTAAAAATTTTGACATAAAATGACTATTGTCAAAAAAATGTCCATACAACGGGCGGCTTCAAGATAATCCAAATAATTGGCGGCTTCATATTTAAAATGAACATAGCCACTCGACTTGAGAAATGCAACATAACAAATGTTATCCCTTGAAATAGTTGGCCAAAATAATGAGAGAATTTTGAAATAAATATAACTATTCAAGAAATATTACTTTAAAAATGCATACAACTTTCAATGAATATTACCTTCAAATAGTTGAATCAAACAACGGGTGTCTAGGCATCAAAACGAAAGTGCCTGAAAAATAATATCACAACTAAAAATATTTTTCTATTACATGTATAACGAACTTAACATTTTAAAAATAAAATTTGAATAAATAGGACTGCTCGAAAACTGTTATAAATCTAATTTTCTAAGACTATGAAAGAGACAGTTTGATATTGTAAATATATAATGCTACATGCGAAATATTGTCTCTCATTTACCTTTTTCTTTTGATATAATTTTATATTAATAATTTAAAATAATTTTTTGCATTTTTATCAATTTAAAATAAATAATTAATTAGAGTATCTTTTAAATTTTACTTTAAAATTGCAATATAAAGTGATCCCGTCGAAATGACGGGCATAGATTAGTTAATTTTAATAATGACAACAATCAACTAGGCTATAGCAAATATTATAATCTTGATGATAGTGATTGAAAAATAATTGACGAAGGCAGCATGTCTTTTTTTTTTTTTTTTTTTTTAAATTTTATTTTATTATGCATGAGTATTATTTAATTGAATTTTAATCACATCTCATCATCTCATCTCATCTCATCTCATCTCAACCATAAATAATTGAAAGTCGATCACAAATTCACACTTCCCAACTCTCACTCTCTCTCTTCCCTACCATCATATCTTACTTGACCCGATATGGAGTCCGACCCGACCCAAATCACCCACGACTTCCCTCCCTTTTTCCGGGTCCACAGCACCGGCCACATCGAAAGGTACCACAAACACGACTTCGTGCCGCCGTCCCACGACCCCGAAACCGACGTCGTTTCCAAGGACGTCGCTCTCTCGCCGGAAAACCACGTCTCCGTCCGACTATACCTCCCCAAAACCACCGCATCCGATCCCAAGCTCCCCCTCATCTTCTACACCCACGGCGGGGGTTTCAGCATCGAATCCGCCTTCTCCTCGACCTACCACCGCTACATCAACGCCCTCGCCTCCCGATCCAGATCTGTCGTCGTTTCGGTCGAGTACAGGCTAGCTCCGGAGCACCCGATCCCGGCCTGCTACGACGACTCCTACGCTGCTCTGAAATGGGTCGACTCGCACACCAAACCCGGCCAGGGACCCGACCCGTGGCTGAACGACCACGCCGATCTCCGCCGCGTCTTCATCGCCGGCGACAGCGCCGGCGCCAACATCGCGCACAATACCCTAGTCCGGGCCAAGAGCGAGGGCGGGTTCGGGCTGGGATTCGCGGGCCTGGTCCTCGTCCACCCCTTCTTCGGGCTCGGAAAGTCAGACCGGGTTTGGGATTACGTCTGCCCCGGGTCGACCGGGTCGGACGATTCCCGGTTGCACCCGATGGCCCACCCGGATTTACTCTCGGGTTTGGGTTGCGGAAGGGTGCTGGTGTGCGTAGCAGAGAATGATTTCTTGAAGAATAGAGGACTGAATTACTACGAGAGTTTGAAGAAGTGTGGGTGGAACGGCGTCGTCGAGACGTTCGAGACGCCTGGGGAGCCGCACGTGTTCCACCTCTTCGACCCCGCACGTGACACCGCCGCGGCGTTGATGACGAGGATCGTTGACTTCGTCAACTCTGGAGTTCGCGTGCTGTCGCACGTTTAGTGTCCACGCTGGCACTTGTTGTTGTGATTTTCTTTTTTCACCTGCTTAAATAAATTAGAATTGATTTTGTATGCGTTTTTCTTTCTTTTCAATGTTTCTTTTTAATTATTCCCTACTTATCTATTTATACATTGTTTTTTTTGATCGGAGAAAAAAGGAATTATATTAATCATCATTTGGTACAAGGGGGTACCAGCCCGCGAACTTACTTTACATTCCAAGTATCGACTAATTTTGTCATTGCCCATCCATTAAAACTAATACATGGGTCGGCCTCTCCTTTTACGACACACCAACTCCAATACCGACATTTAATCTTATTTTCTATTCGTCTAAAATCCCATTCCATTCCGTCAAACGAAACCGAATTTCTCCACTTCCATATTACCCATATTACACAAATCCAGAGTCCACCCAACTTCCTTTCAAGCGTTCCTTTACCAAGGAATTTGAGAATACCTCATGATGTCTTTCTATGGATTTTGGCGGCACCCAGCTGATTCCGATCCAGCCAATAACTTTGTTCCACAGCTTATCGATCTCTGGGCAATCGAGGAATCTGTGTCTCGCAGACTCCAGCTCTCTCTTGCAGCAGTTGCAAAGCGCCGCCTGAGTTGAAATCACATTTCTCTTCTCTAGATTTTCTGCAGTTGGAAGTCGGTCCAAGAGAAGTCTCCAAGCTGTGATTTTGGCTTTGTAAGGAGCAAAAGAGCTCCAAATACCTCCAAAGTTACCTGTATGATTTTGTGCAGGGGTCTCCTTACTTCTTCCCTTCTCCAAATCCTTGTAAGCAGTCTTTACTATATAATTTCCGTTACTAGATCCCCTCCATCTCCATGAATCATCAACTCCTTCATTCAAAGTGAAATCCATAAGAAAGTGTTGTAGTTCCTCTTCCCACTCCTTTTCGTTTGTTCTCAACTCCCTTCGCCACCGAAGATCCCACCGCCAACTACCTTCTTCCCATACTCCCATTTCGCCCACCTTTCCTTCTTTCTTGGAGCTAAGTTGAAATAACCTTGGAAACCTAGTTTTTAAAGCTCGTTCCCCTGACCAAAGTCCATCCCAAAAATCAGCCTCTTGTCCATTGCCCAGCTTATGTTCTATTCTTTCCCAAAACCATTTTCCTTCAGTTCCCTCTACCCCTCTTACCACACTTTTCCACCATCCCTTCCTTGCCCTCCTTCCGCCGCCTCCTCTTTCCCCGCTTCTAGTCCACTCTAAACCACCAAATCTAGATCTAATCACTTTAGCCCAAAGACTCTCTTTCTCTACGAGGAATCTCCACACCCATTTACTAAGAAGAGCTTTATTAAAAATATTTAAATCTTTCACTCCCAATCCCCCTTCACTCTCTGATTTGCAAATCTTATTCCAACTCACCCAAGCGAGCCTTTTTTCTCCCTCTTTCCCTCCCCACAAGAATTGACATTGTAAGGATCTCAACTTACTTTCAACCGTTTTTGGAAGTCTCAAGTAAGAAAGAGTGAATAATGGTATTGCAGTCAATATAGACTTCACGACCGTGACTCTTCCTCCCATGGAGATTGACTTAGGCTCCCATTTTTTTAACCTCCCTCTAACCCTCTCCAACGTTTCCTTCCAGGCTGCTGTCCCTTTAACTCTCCCACCCACTTTTAACCCCAGGTAAGATAAAGGCCAAACTCCCACCTTGCATCTGAAAATCTCTGCCATCTCCCTCAACCCGTCCTCATCAACATTCACTCCGAAGACACAGCTCTTATCAAAATTGACTTTGAGACCAGATATTACCTCGAAGTTTTTTAGGAGCCATTTTATCGCCTTCGCATTCTCCACGTTCCCTTCAACCACGAACAAGGTGTCGTCCGCATATTGGAGGTGCGACACTTCCACCTTGTTCTGTCCCACAACCGCCGGCTTGATCAGCCCCTCTCTCACTGCCTTCGTCATTAAAACATTGAGGCCTTCCGCCGCCACTAGGTAAAGAAAGGGGGATAGGGGATCCCCCTGCCGCAAGCCGCGCTCCAAACGAAAATCCCCAGAGGGGCTGCCGTTCACTAGCACGTTCGCCGACGCCGATGACACACATTCTTTTATCCATGTAATCCACCTTTCCGGGAACTGCATCAACTTCATCATTACGAACAAGTAATTCCAATTAATGGAATCGTATGCCTTCTCGAAATCAACCTTGAAAATTAATCTTCGATTTTGGAGCACTTTGCATCTTCGATTATCTCGTTGAGAATCACAACTCCATCCAAACTGGATCTTCCGCTGATGAACGTTGTTTGAGTATCAACAATGATTTTTCCCATTACTTGCTTTAATCTAGATGCCATAACCTTTGCTAAAATTTTGTAGCTGCTTCCAATCAACGAAATTGGGCGCAGTTGCTTGATACCACAGATCCCTTCTTTCTTTGGGATGAGCACGATGAAAGATGAATTAATCCCACGAACCAGCTTCCCGTTCTCGTGAAATTCATTCATCATTCTCATGACATCCGCCTTAACTATGTCCCAGCACGCCTTGAAGAATCCAAGAGTGAAACCGTCGGGGCCCGGGCTCTTGGATTCTTCGCAGTCCCAAATAGCGCCTCTCACCTCCTCTTCTGTAAAGCCTCTTATCAAAATCTCCCTTTCCCACTCCTCCAACCCGACTTCTACACACCCTCTCGGCATATCCAGCCGTGCCTCTTCCTTTTCTTTGAAATGCGATTTAAAATGATCAAACACCGCTCTCTTCACCCTTTCCGGCTCTTCAACCCAGACCCCCTCCACCTCCAACCCCGTCAATCTATTTTGGCACCTTCTTCTATTAATTGCACTGTGAAAGACCCGGCTATTTACATCCCCATCATTTAGCCACACCAACTTCGCCTTCTGTGCCAATAAACTCTTTCTGTTCTTAAGATTCAGGAGCAAATTGGCAGCCACTTCGTTTCTCCTTATCGCCTCACCTTCCATAAGACCCACACTATATAATTATATGCTCCACGTCTCACATAAATCAATAAATAATTTGGGATAATAACTGAAGTAACTGTGATTGTACCTACTTATAGAAGAAGTAGAATTATCAATGATTACGATTACATGAAATAGGATATTGTGGTGAATATATAAGCAAAACACTATGTAACTAATTATAAGCAAACTCGAGCAGAATAATTGAATTAATAAACTCACCCATTCAAATATTAGATAAAAAAAAGTTCATTTTTTTTAAGCAATAACAAATTCGTTAAAAAAAATTTAAATAACAAAATTTTGGCCTACATTCGATGATTAAAGTATGCGTTAACTTGATTTGATATTAGGTGTAATAGCCGTAAAAATCCGTATTTGGAAAAATTGGAATTTCGAAGGAGGAAATAAATTTTTTTCGAGTATTTGAGATCAAGAATATAATTATTGGTGAAGTAGTTATGATACGAAATAGTTTTTCGCTGTAGTCTTTTTGGACTTATAATTTATTGGTGGATTATTTTATGTACGATTACACACATCGATAGTTGTCGATAATTTTTCTCTAGTGCGATTCAGGTTCCATTTTGAAAGTCGAGCTCTATTGTTATTAATTCCGGTTTAGTTGAAGAGAGTTTAATCGATGGGCCTTTCTAATTAAATTATTTAGGCTTAACGAATTCTTAAGGATGGGCTTCTCTTATTAATTTATTCTTTGCTAGCCCAATTACCAGCCCATAATTTATTGAAGCTCATCACCGATAATGGATGAGATGCAGCCACATCCCCATATCACTTTTCATCTTCTTGACACCATTTTTCACCACCAAAACTCATCCTTCCATTTTTACAGTATCAAACCAAATCGAGAGAAAAGAAAAGGACGCAGAGGAAGAAGAGGAAGAAAAGCAACTACATACTCATCCACATTTTCATACCTGTCCATCTTCACCAAATCCATACTTTCAATCTATAATCAAAGAAGAGACGCCTCTGTTCAATTTTCGGAGGCAGCGACTCGAAGTGGTGCCTCACCCCTGCTGCTCGAAGACGGGATTGATGGTGGCAGCGGGCGGCGGCGACTCGTGGCGACACCGGCAGCGAGGCTAGTGCTTCTTTGCTCAGCAGTTTGTGACGGCAACGGTGAAGGACTCAATGAGGCGGCTCTAGTCGGGACGTTAGCCTGCGATATTTCGCTGTGAAGATAGCAGGCATCGTCAGCTGGCGAGAGCGGGAGCCGAAAGACGGATACGAGAACAGGGGAGGGGCGATAGTCCCTGCTGCTGCCCTGCTGCTGCTGATGATGCTGCTGTGCTGCTGCTGCTGCTGCTGATGCTGCTGCTGCTGCTGATGCTGATGCTGATGCTAGACGGCAAGGCGGAGAGGGTAACATAAATGGAGATGGCGGCGGCGACGGTTTCGCGGTATAATCTTTCTTCCCTCTTTATTCTGAGTATGGAAACATATGTTATGTTAGGATTTGAACCCCGTTATTGATGAGGAAGTGTCGAACCTCAAGAGTTAAACTATTGCGTGTTCATGAAAATTATAGATCCTTGCTCTCCATTAAATTCTATGATCATTTATGTAATTATTTTCGAAAAGCTCCAAGTTTCTTCATGCTCGAGCTTGTCTAGACCTTGAGTGTGCCCTATCTTTGATGATTATTCACGTTTTAACACTCAACACACGGTTTAAAGCCTTCAACCCACGAATCCATGAGCTTCGAAATCATTTTCAGGATAAGACATTTTATCGAACAGTTGGCGTGCACGTTTTGTTCAGCATTTTCGAACCCTTTCCCGACTATCTCATTTCGGGTCCTAAATAAAAGTTGTAGCTCATATTCTCAGCTATCCGTAGCCAAAATTTCATCTCGATCCGAGTTCATATGCATCCGTAGCGTCGTTTTGAAGTTGGTATGTCAATCTGAAAAATCTGGATAAAGTCAGCGAACTTTCGAGCTTGATTTCGAAACATCCTTAAACGATATGAGTTAAATTCTTTCACCATATTAAAGCTTATTGTCTCAGGTTTCCATAGCCGTGTCATGTGCCCAAAACCAAGTTCGTATGCGAATACTGTGATGATTTGAAGTTGACACGTCTTAAAATCATTTTTGAGAAAAACAACTTGACTACCGATTTTTATCCTCATTTTTGGCCATGAACTCCAACCCCATTTCAGAAAATAAAAGCATGGTGTTGTAGCCTGTTAAGCAAGCTTTCAATTGATATTCTCTGTGTCCATATTGGTTGAGTATAGCTCGAGATATCTTAGCTCAAAATATGACCCTTGACAATGAGTTCATGCTTTTGAAATTCACATCTCATTTCTTTTGAAATCTGGAAATCAGCCCACTTGCGGGCTAAACTGAGAACAGCTCGTTTGAAATTCGACATTTATTCTTCATCCATGTCGAAGTACGTTCCATTAACGTTCTATACATATCTCGTTTACTTGAAACGGAGTTCGTATGAATTTACTATGATTTTTCAAAGTTTGTATCTCCAATCTGGAAATTCCGACGAACAACTTCTGTTCCGTTTTTCCAACCACGTTTTGACCACTTTTCTTTGGTCGAATGAAAAATAGTATAATTAGAAAGTTGTTCCTTGTTTTCTGAACTTCAGTTTTGATATCTCATTCATTCGAATCCATCAAGAAACGAGTGAGAAATCCTCACTCAAAGTTAGTACCAGAATCTGCCAAATTCCCGATTTTCAGATTCCGAGTTCTGGGAATAATGCTTCAAACTCCCAGCTCACTCGTGGGAAAATTCTGAAATTTAAACATGTTATAGCCCTATGTGTTATCTTTCCAAATCAATATCATATGCTCTGTTTCGATTTATATTGAGTGAGAAACAATTATTTTCCTAGAGGGTCGCAGAATTTCTAAATTCTATTAGAATGTTGAACTTGTGTTTTTCTTATGACGGACCTTCTACTGCTTTGTTAAGCGTCTTGATCGAGTCTTGGGACTAGTTCTAATGGAGAAATTGAGTTCTCATTTGAATTAGTCGACTTTAGCTGATTTTAAATAATTTAGAATTATCGAGTAGACTTATCGAACGTCGAGGGCATGTCGAATTTTCCGGGTGGACTTTTCTATCCTCTCGATTAATATAATTCAAAGACGCGATACGAACTAGAAGCAGATGCGAGTTCCTAAAACTCGAATGCGATAAAATACTAGAACGAGAATTCTAGGAATAACATATTATCTCTCTAAAACTAGTATATCTTCTGAAACGAGACTTTTCCCTAAAGGTCAAGCAAGGGAAGAGAGTCGAGGAACGTGAAGAAAAACCAGGAACCGATCTATCACTTTGCAATCAGGTGGGCGTTCTAACAAAGAAAATTATATTGTTGCTATAATGAAGCATGTTTTGAAAATAAAGCAAGTTGACTCAAAACTCTTTCATGCATAAAATGTTTTTGGTTTTATGTGTGATGCCTATCTGTGTTGGATTGCCAACGTTATATCGATCGAGCCTGAGTTAGACAAAGGTCGCTAGCCAGGTGATGTGTACACGAAGTCGTGACTGTGTGCTCCAGAGGTGGGCCGGTTATGCATGGAAACGTCCGGTGAGGTGGCCACCTTGCCGGCGTACTTACAGATATGGATAATACAGATATGGAAGAAAATGGGGTGTGCACTCCAATTGTTTATGGAAATAAAGTGGTTTTAGTTACACAAGTATTTTGATAAAACCTTGTGATAACTGTGAAATGCATGATTGGTGATTATTTTACTAAAAATTATTTTTGGGCATAACCTCACGGAGTACATCAAGTACTCAGCCCTGCTCGTGTTTTCAAAAACTTGCAGGTTGAGCGAGGTGGCAAGGGCGGCAGTGTTGAGAGGAGATTCGTTCATCTTTTGAATTTGGTTCAGAAAGAGATACATATCTTCATATATGTATCTATTTTGTTAAAGACTTCCGTTGTATGCTTCTATTATCTTATTTAGTAATTATGTTCAACTGGCTTCATGAACCAGTAAATCGAGAACTACTCTACTCGTGTTCCTCCATGAAATTGGATTATGTTCAACCGGTTTCTTCTCATGGATAACTATATTATATTTGAGTCATGGGCTTTTTCTTATCTTCATTTGCCTTCTATTTATTCATTGATCGAGTCTATTCAATTGTTCATTTTGCTAATTACCGAGTTACAAGTCGTTTCCCCTTTCTTTCTCGCTTCTTATATCCAACCCCTAGTCACGGTTTCCCGTCTTAGCTATCCTTAGCAAAGTGCGGTCGTGACATTAGGCAAAGCTTGAATGCAATTTCTAATTTTGACCACCTTTAGAAAAAAGGCAAATCACATAGTACTCCTACTTGATACTCAATAATTAATATAAACCAATTAAACTCGATAAATTTTGGAGAGTGAAAAATAAAGATTCATCAAAATATACTAGATTTAGCTTTCTTGGTTCACAAGTCGAATCATATACTATCGATTTGCCGATTCTACAAGAATATCTAAAATGGGGCATATTTATCTTTGTCTCTCCATTTTGGCACTACTTCAAAATAATATTTTGTTCCAAAAAATATAAGCAATCCTAACTAATAGGAAAAGTAACTCGCGCCGCAAGAAAACCTTTTGTTTGTTTGTTTGTTTTTTTTTTTTTTGAGTTGTGTTAACCGTTGATTGTTTCCCACTCAATAACAAATTAACAACATAAATCGGATTTTTTTTCACCTGAAATTAATAAAAACACTCATATCTTTTTCTTTTTTTTTAATATTTCGTGGATAGGTTTCATTCTTTTGAACTAATTAGAAGTGATATACATAAATCCTCTCAACAAATCTTCTTTCACACTCGAGTTCAATCTTATTATATTCTGAAAATAAGCATTCAGCTTTATTTGAATTTTAAAAAAGAAAAAGAAAGAAGAAAAAAAATGGGCGACGAGGGGCCAACGGCGGTGAAGAAAGACGATGAGAAAGTTGCGTTTTATAAGCTGTTTTCTTTTGCAGACAAGCTTGATCTGGTGTTAATGGCGGTCGGAACAATCTCCGCCGTCGGTAATGGGGTGTCGCAGCCGCTCATGACGCTTATTTTCGGCGAATTGGTGAATTCTTTCGCCGGAAGTAATCAATCTAACGTTGTGCATCAAGTTTCAAAGGTTATATAATTTTTCTATATTTTTGTTTTTTTTTTGTTTAGTTTGGATTTTGGTTTCGTTTTAATATGCCTAGTTTAATAACAAGATAATTAATTCTTGAATTAAAAGATTTATAAAATGCTGATACATAATTCAAAATTCTCAGGTAGCCTTGCAATTGGTATACCTGGGAATTGGCGCTGGTGTTGCTTCACTTCTACGTAAGTAGTTTGTTACTAATTTGTTTCTTGTTAATTTTCATGCAATTAAATTTTTTTTTTGAAAAAAGGTTGATGCATATAAAATTAATAGTATGATTATGTAAAATAAAAATTAATGATGCATGCAGAGATGATGTGTTGGATGGTGACGGGAGAAAGACAAGCAAGCAGAATACGAGAGGTATATTTGGAAACGATATTAAGGCAAGATATAGAATTCTTTGATACTCAAACTACTACCGGAGAAGTGATCGGAAGAATGTCCGGTGATACTGTTCTCATACAAGACGCCATGGGTGAAAAGGTCAGCCCCTCATATTTCTCGAATCGGATCCTCTATTGTGTTTCCGTATTACATCTTCTTTTGGATCATCTGCTGTGTTTCCGTATTACATCTTCTTTTGCATCGACGTATCGTGTCAAAAGTATTTCAAAACTTATCAATTGTCATCCTTTTATTCAATACAAAATGCAACACGAAAATGCATGCAATAGAGGATCTGTATATTATAAACTTTATAACATGTATTTTTTTTCACTATGAATTAGTATTTCCTTGCACCAATTTACTTTATGTATTCAATATTATTATATGTAGTAAATAAATTGATAAATCACACAAGTTTGTATTTGTCATAATACATAAGTAAATTATATTGCAACTTTATTAATTAAGGAAATAATCCAGCTTAGTTAAGGCGAATTCCTATATAGAAAGGAGTTTTTTTTTTTCATGTTACACATATATAATTTATTAATCTCTAGATAGATATGATAACCTATGTAGTATTCAATTCGAAAGAATTACATCTCATGAAATATATTCTAGTGAAACTACTCAAAATAAATGAATTAATGATTCCAAACCATAATATAAAAGTTGATGATCCATGCATGCAGGTTGGAAAGTTGATACAATTTGGTTCCACATTCTTTGGAGGATTCATCATTGCTTTCTGCAGAGGATGGCTCCTATCTCTGGTGCTTTGCGCCTGCATTCCTTTCCTCGTTGCAGCCGGATCCTTTTCGACTTTGCATATGTCGAAGATGGCGACCATTGGGCAGCAAGCTTACGCTAAGGCCGGAAATGTACTTGAACAAACCGTTGGAGCTATTAGGACGGTACAAAATATCAATGGTGCACTAATCAATATTTCTTATAACTTATTTTGATGAAGTGTAATAATAATGGTTAATGTTGTTGATGATGTATATATATAGGTGCAATCCTACACTGGTGAGAAAGAAGCAGTGGACAAGTACGAAAGCAAGCTGCGGATCGCTACAAGTCTACCGTAAAGCAAGGCCTTTATTCGGGCCTCGGTTTCGGTACCATGATCTTCATCATCTTTGCTACTTATGGAATTGCAATCTGGGCCGGAGCCAAGCTTATAATCAAGAAAGGTTACAGTGGAGGCGATGTTGTCAATGTTATCATGTCTATTATGGCCGGAGGAATGTAAGTATTCTTTTGAATTTCGACGCATTACAAAAAAAAAAAAAAAAAAAAAAAAAACTGCTTCTGGTGACAACAGTTTTTGTCACTATATATGCTGAAATCGTCACTAAAACTAGTTAGCGACGACTTTTATGGTTTTCGTCATAACTGTCAATTTGTCAGGGCACTAGGGCAGGTTTCTCCGTGCGTGAGCGCATTTGCAGCAGGCCAGGCTGCTGCATACAAGATGTTTGAGACGATAAACCGCAGCCCGAAAATCGAGAGCGGGAGCCATGAGTTGGACGACATGAGAGGCGAGATCGAGCTCAAAGACGTCTATTTTAGGTATCCGGCAAGGCCGGACGTCCCGATTTTCGAGGGATTCTCTATACGCATACCGAGTGGGAAATGCGCCGCTCTGGTCGGGCAGAGTGGGAGCGGGAAATCAACGGTCATCAGTTTAATCGAGAGATTCTACGATCCCGAAAACGGAGAAGTTATCATAGATGGAGTGAACTTGAAGAACTTGAAGTTGAAATGGATAAGAGGAAAGATTGGACTCGTAAGCCAAGAGCCTATCTTGTTTGCTACTACGATTAAAGAGAACATACTCTACGGCAAAGAGGATGCTAGTGATGAAGAGATAAGGAGAGCCATTGTTCTTGCTAATGCTGCAAATTTCATCGACAAGTTACCACATGTATGTTAGTTATTTTATTTTATTTTATTACATTCTCTGTCCCGTTTCAGTTGGCTGGTCTGTTTTATTATTTTGTGACCACATATAGTATAGTATTCAACAAGTGAGCGCTTGCATTGCAGGGTGGGTTTGGATACGATGGTGGGGGAGCGCGGGACTCAGCTATCAGGAGGGCAGAAGCAGAGGATCGCGATTGCACGAGCCATCCTGAGGAATCCGAAGATACTCCTTCTAGACGAGGCGACGAGCGCTCTGGATGCAGAGTCGGAACGAGTAGTTCAAGAAGCTCTCGACAGCGTTATGACGAACCGTACAACGGTGGTTGTTGCACATAGGCTGACAACTATAAGGAATGCTGATATTATTGCTGTTGTGCATCAAGGGAAGCTTGTGGAGCAAGGTAAGATCTACATCCTACATTCTTCTTACTTTTTACTTGCAAAAAACATTTAATCTTTTTTATTTGTGTTGTAGGTACACATAATGAGCTGATGATGGATCCTCAGGGAGCTTATACTCAGCTTGTTCGCATGCAAGAAGGGGCCAAACAAATCGAAACCGATGAGGATGCAGAGAAATCGGAGAAATGTCGTCGCGACTGGGAGAGAAGCTCGAGCCAGAGACTTTCGATGAGCAAATCTACGAGCAACGAGGTCCGAACTGGAGTCGAAAGCGTGCTGAGACGACGCCAAGAAGTTTCTATCACACGCCTAATGAACATGAACAAACCAGAATTGCCATTCTTGGTGCTTGGATCTTTAGGTGCAGGAGTGCAAGGCTTGATGTTCCCACTTTTCGGCCTCTTGCTGTCGACGGCTATCAGAATCTTCTTCGAGCCTCCGCATCAGCTCAGGAAAGATTCCATATTCTGGGGGCTCATGATGGGTGTTCTAGGCCTCTCTATTCTCTTAGCCATCCCCGTGCAGAACTACTTTTTCGGAATTGCAGGCGGACGATTGATCGAGAGGATCCGTTCTTCTTCATTCAAGAAGGTGGTGCACCAGGAGATCAGCTGGTTCGACAATCCTGCAAACTCCAGGTCCGCCCGAGTCGAGTCGTATTCTAATCAAGTCAATTACAAAAATGGACCGTTTGATCGGAGCAGCACTTTATGGCACGGGAGCAAATATCTTCCGTGCCATAAAGTGCAAGAGGCCATTTTTGTAATTGGTGGAATTTCACTATAACTCACTGCTATTATATTGCAGTGGAGCAATCGGAGCGAGATTATCGAGCGATGCTTCGACTGTGAGAAGCGTAGTGGGGGATGCTTTGGGATTACTAGTCCAAAACATAGCCACTGTTGTAGCAGGTCTAGTCATAGCCTTCGTTGCTAACTGGAGGCTATCCTTTATAGTATTAGTTATCTTGCCTCTTATTGGTGTGCAAGAATTCTTGCAAATGAGATTCTACAAAGGCTTCTCTGCTGATGCCAAGGTTTCTTCTTCTTCTTCAATTGACTACTCTTTTAATTAATAGAATTAATTTTGTAATAGTAATGTTAATTTTTATAAAGGTAATGTATGAAGAGGCTAGTCAAATAGCAAATGATGCAGTGAGCAGCATGAGAACAGTGGCATCATTCAGTGCAGAGGAGAGAGTGATGAAAATGTATGAGAAGAAATGTGAGGGCCCACTTAAGCAAGGAGTGAGAGTTGGAGTTGTTAGTGGAGCAAGCTTTGGTGTTGGTTCTTTGGTTCTCTATTTAACACAAGCCCTTTGTTTCTACATTGGAGCTCTTCTTATTAAACGTGGTCAAGCATCATTTGGGGATGTATTCAAGGTCAAATAAAACTACTTTTTTTTTGTTTTGTTTTTTTTTTGTTTTTTTTTTTTTTTTTTATCTTTTCTATATGTTTATTCATGCATGTGTTGTTGAGGTTTGATGCTTTGTGCAGGTTTTCTTTGCCCTAACCTTTTCTGCAACTGGACTCTCCCATTCCATTGCCATGGTTCCGGATCTGAACAAGGTTAAAGATTCTACTGCCTCTGTATTCGATATACTCGACACCAAACCTAAAATCGATTCGAGTAGTGAGGAAGGCACGACGCTTGGTAGCATTGGTGGTGAGATCGAGCTCCGGAACGTGAGTTTTAGGTATCCGTGTCGCCCGGATATTCAAATCTTGAGAGATTTTTGCCTGACCATTCCTTCTGGGAAGGTAATCCTCATTTTATCTCGACTCGACGTCTGTTCCATTATATTAGTCCCATTTCATTATTTTATACCTGATCAATACTCATCTTTCTGTTTCCTTTTTTTTTTAAAAAAAATTGATTATACAGACAGTTGCTCTGGTCGGAGAGAGTGGCTCGGGGAAATCAACGGTCATCAGCCTAATCGAGAGGTTCTACGACCCTGAGTTGGGGGAGATTCTATTGGACGGAGTCGAAATCAAGAAACTCAAACTCAAGTGGCTGAGGCAGCAGATTGGGCTAGTGAGCCAGGAGCCGGTTCTCTTCAACGACACCATCCGGGCTAACATAGCCTACGGAAAAAGGGGGCAGAGAATCTCAGATGAAGAGATGATCGAAGCAACGAAAGCTGCAAATGCTCATGACTTCATCTCCGGATTGCCTCAAGGCTACGACACAAGCGTAGGCGAGAGAGGAATCCAGCTGTCGGGCGGGCAGAAGCAGAGGATCGCCATCTCACGGGCGATCCTCAAGAACCCTAGAATCCTTCTTCTTGATGAGGCGACTAGCGCACTGGATGCGGAGTCGGAGCGAATAGTTCAAGAGGCGTTGGATCGAGTTATGGTGGATAGGACTACGGTCGTCGTAGCTCATCGCCTCACCACCATAACGGGGGCGGACGCCATTGCTGTGGTGAAGAATGGAGCGATTTGTGAGAAGGGAAGGCATGAGGCGTTGATGAGGATTGAAGATGGAGTTTATGCTTCTTTAGTTGCTCTTCATGCAACTTCCCATTGATTACATTTTTCTTCAAAACATGTTGATTGATTAAGAAAATCAGTTTGTACATTCTTTAGTACTTTCTATCTCCTAAACAAAAAACGACATAGTTTTGACTTGATTGATTAAGAAAATCATTTTTTTTTTTGCTTAGTTTTACCATTGATATGGAGGAACTTTTTCCATGATTTTTTTTTTCATGAGTTATATTTGGATTTATAAAATTAAAAAAAAAAGAAAAAAAGAGTTGAATATCTTCACACGTTGTAATTGCTTTTATAGGTTATAAGAATTTTTGCACATTTAAACTTCAGGATATATTAGTGTACATATTTTCTTTTTTGAGACTACGTTAATGCATCTTGTTGGTAATATAATAACAGAATCATATCGTCATTTTTTTTAAACAACTAGCAGGGATAATGTGCGTTGCACGTTGATTCACTTTTTAGTATGAGAAGAAAATATTAAATTTATCATTAAACTCAATATTTCCATAATGGTTCATAAATACACATATATGATGAAAAAACGATGATGTTGTTGATATTTGGAAGTTTAATTACTTAAAAAAAGAGTGAATAAAGAAACTCCGAAAGGACTATATATAGTACGGAGTAATGATG
The DNA here is from genome assembly GCA_001642375.2 of Mentha longifolia. Lineage (NCBI taxonomy): Eukaryota > Viridiplantae > Streptophyta > Magnoliopsida > Lamiales > Lamiaceae > Mentha > Mentha longifolia. The sequence continues at coordinate 25,168,283 of CM038120.1, read as the reverse complement.
AAAAATATTTTATTTCAAAAAATTTACTTTGGAATGCAAATTTACTGTTATTTTTATATAATGATACTTTATTAATGATTACGTGTGTTGCACGTATAATCTCTATTGTATATGAGTAATTTATTTTAAATTGTAGTAATATAATGCGTATCAATTTTTTTAAAAAAATATTATTATATTAACTTCAACAATTTCGGCAAGTAAATGTGAAAAGTAGACAAAAAATGAGCCTTAGTAGACAAAATATATTTTCCATTGTATAACTCTCTACTACTTGAGCTCTAATGCAAAATAGAATTAGGGTTCAAAATCTAACATGTCATCTAACTTTATTAAGTACTATAATTGAATCAGATGTAATTCTTAGTTTCAAATTTATTGCATGGAAAAAAGCACAAAATCTAATTTCTAATAAATTTAATATGAGAATTTAAAAATATCTATTATATATATTTTCAGATAACTAATAATTCTATGATTTTACTGAACTTTAATTATTCTGCGATCATATTCTATATCGTAAATTATATCATCTTAGTTATGTCTTCCTAGTGATAGATGACTATATATAGAGATATGTATGAGTATGAAATAAAAATGATTATATTTATTAAAATATAAATATTTTAAATATTTTAAAATATAGAATAATCTATTGAATAAATAAGAATATGATAATTTATAAATAACTCACTCATTCCTCGAAGATACTATGTATTGTATGCCATAATTTTTTTAACTATAAATATACTTCTCACACTCTTAGTGAACAAACCAAAATGGTTAAAATGTCACACTCTTAGAGGACGGATGAAGTACCATTTTACTAATATAATATTGAAATTTAAGATTCACTTTTTATTTTCCAATTTCTTTTTATCTTACGTCTTCATCATGTTTATCAAGGTTGTTTAGCTTAGAATATTGGAATAATGTTAATATATTCATATTTTTATGGTCTTAGTTAGCAAACATTTTCGAAGGAATAAGAACTTATATAATCAAAATTTCGAGATACAATATAGATAATTATTCAAAAGATTAAATTTTATTTTATTTTATTTTTACTCATAGATGAATATCAATTCGTGTGGATGCGAATTCTGTTGGAAATATAATACTATTAAAATGTAACACTAATGATTTTTAAAGACCTTATAGTTATAGTATACTACATCATTGCCCTTAAATTGAAGACATAGCCAAGGAAAAGAAAAACTATATTTGAAATTCAAATAAGAAATATAAGGGAAAATATAATTTAAATTCCAATATATCTTTTTACTGAGAATATGATAAGATGGATATTTATTGTCACATTATTATCAAAATAAATTTTTTAATAGTGGCAAGAGAAAAGTTTTGAAGACTTTAATTTAACAATCATTTATTTTGTGTTCAACTATATTTTTATAAGCTATATATACATATTTGTAGAGGCCATATTTATTTAAAAATTACATTGTCAGATCCTTTAATTTTTGTGGCGAGAAGTCCAAAAATACTGAAATACCTAACCTATTATGTCCAAACGTTGAAATAGCTATTTCCTTCGTTTTTTAAATGTCTTCCTCATCAAATTATAGTCCCGACTTGGACATTTGTAAAAAATCATCAAATTCGATAAGATAATAAGATAATATTTTTTTTGAAAAATCCCTTTATAAATATTAGATTACATTAAAACTCTAATTAATAACTCATAAATTAATCAATTACAAATATTATGGTAATTTGCTAAAATATGAATCTATTGTTACTTGATTTTCTTAAAAATTTAATCTCATTGGATTTCATCAACCCACTCTTGTGAATCTTTTTGAGTGTATGTGAGATGATCTCTCTTATACTCATATAATGTTTTACGTGTGATCATTCATGAATGATTTTGCGATGCCTTCTAGATGAGAAGACATGGCTGGGTGTTACAAATTATTTTATTTCCATATTGAGATTAATATAGTATGTGTTTCATTCATCATGCATGAATATATTTAATTGACTATAATAGTTATTTAAGTGCAATAAATTAATGTAAGTATGTATATTTAAGTAATTCTAATGAATTGTAACATGCGTCCATGAAAATTATAGTTAATTATATACAATGAGTTGATATTGTACATGAATATATTTAATTAGTTACAAAGAATTAGTTGATGCATGAATATAATCAATGAAACATATATGAATTCATTTATTTTCAATACATATGTACTAAATTTGTTGAATTGAAAAAGTCTATCTTTTAATTAATAAAATATTAATTTATATTAATATCTCTCTAGATTAATAAAAATTCATGGTCCCAAGGTTATTAATTTATAGAGATTTTACTGTACACATACCAAAGAAGTGTGTAAATTTATTTTTGTAACATTATTTTATTTTTATGAGCACCAACTTATATAAAACATTAATTATAAGCGTAAAATGAGAAAACAAATAGCTATTTTATTATCAAATTCCGATATGAAATATTTAAAAGGAAACAAAAACAAAAACTAAATATGACATTTGAAAAAGAAAAAAAAAACGGAGAGAGTAAACAATTACGTCCAAACGTACAAAAGACGGTTTATTTATTATCAAGAATTTAATGTTTTTTGTTATGAAAATTATAATATGCATGAGTACACTATTGATATGATTATATTTTAAAAATAATAATTGAGTTGATTATTCGTTGATTGATATGATTATATTTTAAAAAATAATAATTGAATTGATTATTATTTGATGGAGTATTAAAGTATACAATTTTTTAGTGTGTACATATATAATAAAGACAAATTAGATAAACTAAAATTTGTTAAAACAAAAGGACTCTTTGTAATAGGTATATAAATTTTACTCTATATTATGTGCATGGATTCGATGTATAAATCGTTATATTTTATTATAATTAACCTCAAGAATGTTGATCGTCAATACCCGTCCTAGCGCCTCAAGTATTTTTTTTTCACATCTTAGAATTAAATAATATTCTATCATAATACGGATAGAGTTTTACTCCTATTAAAGTACTTAAGATAATAATAATTATTTATAATGTTATATTACAATATTGCCCTTAGTATTAAATATATAATAAGAATATAATAGGTAATCCAAAATTTGTAAAACAAGACACTTTTATAATAGGGTATAGATTAAACTGAAACTTAAAGGTCGTTTTACGACTCGAACCCGAAACATTTTTGCCACAAAAGTCTTGGACTCTCAGGTATGAACCTGGTCGTTTTCTTCTTACCCTTTGTTTTAATAAAAAAAAAAATCTTGTATTTCTTCCATTGTTTCTACACTTTTCATTTATCTTTCAAGAAATTTCGTGCAAGTAAGATATATATCAAGATGTTTTGCATTTTTTATTCTTTCTTAATTTGATCATCGATAGCATTCACGCATTTATAAATACTATTCAATTCATCAATGTTCTTAATGTCTCTTGTGGTAATGTAAATACAGTATGCAAGTCCGATTCTACTTTGGATTGCAATTAGAAACACCAAATGATGAAATAATTTATCCCAGTCAATAATTTTAAGATAATTATGCATACATAATCGAATAACGCTCGTGAATTGACCTAGAGGTATTGAGTTAATTGAGACTTTCGTGACACGATTTTTTATTTTTTATTTTGTCTAAAAGGCAAAAAAAAAAAAGAAAAAAGAAAAGAAACAGACTGATCATGAAATGCTAGTCATATATGTGGAATAATTAACGACGACTTTACCTAATTTAACCTATTTTCTTGAAATGGTACAAATTAACTAAACATAAAAAACCCATGCATGTTTGGTAAATTGGCAGGTAATTAGCCGCCGCATACAAATATCTAGCCTTCCTATAATTAATGCTGAAATTAATAAAATTTTATTAAGTACACGCTATAACTATGATTCCACTCTTAAACAAAACATTGATCACGTAATTAATCATTTCTTCCTTTAGCAAACAAATAAACCCATTAATTCTACTTTCTCTAGTAAAAATAATTCCATTAATGTGTTATTGGCTTACGTATATACCAAACTCTATAAATTCCAAACTCTATAAATTGTAATTAGCCGAGCAATAAATAAATCAATGTGTTAATAATGAAAATTACATGAGTAAATTAAAGATTGTTTCCACCATGTTTCCATTCTTTTCGATCACAATAATTTTTCATCTACTTTCTATCCTAACCTCTTCTGCTACGTGTGCATGTTTATGTGTTGGCAACGCTGGTTCGGCAAGGATCGTATCATCAAATTCCTCGGAACTGTTGTACGAAGTTTTGCCTTTCATTAAAGTATACAAAGATGGAACAGTTGAACGGTTGTCGGGAACGGAGACTCTTCCTCCTTCCTACGATCCGACGACTAACGTTCAGTCGAAAGACGTCCACGTCAGCATCGCTCCGAATCTCACCGTCTCGGCCAGGCTCTACCTGCCCGGAAACGACGCCGTCGCTTGCAACGAGCTTCCTCTTCTAGTCTACTTCCATGGCGGCGGATTCTTCACCGAATCCCCCTTCTCTCCCACTTACCACCACTACCTCAACTCCCTTGTTTCCGAGGCGGAAGCCGTGGCGGTGTCGGTAAATTACCGATTAGCCCCTGAAAACCCTCTTCCCATAGGCTACCAAGATTCTTGGCTTGCCCTAAAGTGGGTCTTCTCTCACTCCAAAGGCGCCGGAGCCGAGCCGTGGCTCAACGACTATGCCGACTTCGGGCGGGTTTACTTGGGCGGGGACAGCGCCGGCGCGAACATCGCCCACAACGTCGCCATCCGGGTTGGGTCGGAAAAAATGGGTATTCGGTTGCATGGGATGTTTCTCAACTGCCCGCACTTTTGGGGGACGGAGCGGATCGGGAACGAAGCGGGTCGGCCCGAAGGTGTGGCTTGGGTTGAGAGCATATGGATCCATGCATACCCGGATTCGACTGGGTTTGATGACCCCGCATCGAATCCGGGTATGGATCCGGATCTTTGGAAGCTAGGGTGTGGAAATGTGGTGGTATACGTGGCCGAGTATGATGTTTTGAGAGATCGAGGGTTTTATTATGAGGAAGTTCTCGAAAGAAGTGGATGGGATGGGAAGATTAAGGTGGTTGAGGTGAAGGGAGAAGATCATGTTTTCTATCTTAATTTTCCCAATAGTACTAAGGCCAAGAAAATGTTGAAACAATTGGCCTTGTTTATTAATAACAATTGACTATATATAGTTTATTGTTGGAATATAATAGTTTATTGTTCGAATATATTATGTTGCTTATGTATATAGCGTTCGTGTTTATTATATATTGTTTCGTTTTTTTCACATTGTGACTCGAATAATGTTCATTGAAGTAATTACCCTAAAAAAAATGGTTCATTAAAGTAATTAAAGAACCAAAATTTGTTCATGAGGCTCGCGAGTCGAGTAATATATATAAACATACGGGGTTTAATCATAAATAATAATGCTCTCTTGTTCTTCATGTATATATAAAATTTTGATCGACATGAGTTTTAAGAAAAAACTGATAAAACCATTATAAGTGGAGAATGAGAATCAGTTACGTGCTACAAAACTTCAATTCTCAATTCACACCAAGTAGAACTAGAAGCTAGTAAAAGGACAAAAAAAACTTCAAAATTCTTTCTATTTTATGAGTATGACCAATTTCTCAAAAACTTCGCTAAATGTAAAAAAAAAAATGTACTCCATTCGTCTTTTTTTCTTGACGCATATCTTAAAATAATAGAAACGTATGAATAAAAAAATGGACGGAGGGAGCTAATCATGACCTAACTTCTTCATGCAAATTAAAGGGAAATAAGTTCCCAAAATTAATCATATACTATCAGTCTGGGTGGTAGGAGTAGCTTGCGCCCTAAATCATTTAATTTTGCGTTTAATTTCGAGTTTAATTTAATGGCGTGAAGTTAAGTCAACATGTTAATCAATTTTTACTGCTATCATAAATTCAACGATTTATTTGATTTATCAATCAAGTGTCTTTCTTTTCCACTCTTGAGAGCATCTACAGCCGCAAGCCCCTTTTAGGGGCATGCGGCACTATTCCGGTGGGGAGGAGCACTCCCCAAATTTCATCTCCAGCCGCAAGTCTCTCCTCCTGACTCTCTTTTATTTTTAATTCATTTTATTTAGGATTTTCGATATATTTTTTTAATTCATTTTTCGTTTCGTTTTTCGTTCGATTTTATTTGTTTAATTAATTTTATTTTTAATAAAAGAACAAACAAAATTTTTGGAATTTTTTTTATTAAATTGAAACAAACATTAATTTAAACAAACAAAGTACAACATAATTTGAAATAATTTTATAAATATGCAAATTAATTTGGGCCCGTACGCGTCCACATCTCTTCGACCAAATCGTTGTAAAGATCTCTGTGTTTGGCCCTATCGCGTAGCGACGCGTTGCGCTTCACGTACTCCCGAAACGAACCCACAGGTCCTCGATTCGCTACACCATTTGCAGAAGTAGAGGCATCCTCGTCAGGTGGAGCCCAATTTGTCATGTTTGCTTCTTCATCCTCGATTATCATGTTATACAAGATAATACAAGCATACATGATATCTTGAATACTATCACGATACCAGAGTCGTGATGGGCCGTTGACCATGCCCCAACGGATTTGTAAAATGCCAAATGCGTGTTCCGCATCTTTGCACGCCACCTCTTGCAGAACTTTGAAACGCTCCACTTTTTCATCAGTGGCGTGTGGTGGGGCTGCAATAAAAATGGGTCACTTCGGATAAATCCCGTCGGTGAGGTAGTAGCCCATATTGTATTGCCTTCTGTTGGCGAGGAAATGAACCGGATGTGTTATTCCTTTGACGACGTCGCTGAACACCAGCGATTGATTGAGAACATTGATGTCGTTGAGCGCTCCAGCTACCCCGAAAAATGCATACCATATCTGTTTAGTATGTTTTCGTGTGAATTTTCTAGTATTTTGTGAGTCGTTTTTAGTTCCTTTTGGTTCGTCTTTCTTGTTATTTTCTTGTGTTTTAGGTGAAGTTGGGGTCGAGAGGAGAATTACATGAAAAAGGAAAAAAAAAGGACAAAAGAAAGCGAAGCTCGTTGAAGAGAAGAAGAAACGAGAAGAGGAAATGAAGAAAAGAGACATGAAGGCCGAAGAGACGGGCCAGCGGACCGCTGGACCTTAGCAGGCCGCTGGACCCGTCAGTTTGTAAGAAATTGCGAAAGGGTATCCCAGCGGGCCGCTGAGCTGAGCCGACCTGTTTTGTTATTTTCCTTATTCGTTTAGGTTTTTGAAGACCTATATATATGTAACTTCTTATGAACGAAAAGACTTTTGATTCTTTAGTTTTTAGCTTTCAAAAACCCTAATTTAGTTTAGAGCATTGCTTTTGAAGATTGGGAATCCGGATTCAAGATCTTGCAAATTTAATTCAAGCTTTCGGTTTTTTTTTTTCTAGTTCTTCGTTCTTCGTTCGTTCTTTAATTTCCGTTCATTTAAATTCTCGTAAGCTTAGTTAAAATTCTTAGATTCATTGTTTTAGTGTTTTTCATGTTCTTTGTTTTTCTTATTTAATTTTTAAGATTCAAATTTATTTAATTTCTTTAGATTTAATTTTATAAGCATGTTTAGGTTTCTTTGCACTAGTGTAGATTTATTTGCTTTCTTTTCAATTTATGCCTAGGTAGATTTATTGCTTTTACATAGTTTTTAAATTAAGTTTTAAGATTAATTGCTTTTAATTGCTTTATTTTATTTTCAAGCCTAGATTAATTTTAATTGCTTTATTTTATTTTTAAAGCCTAGGACTTAATTCAAATCCAAACCCCCCTGTTTTTACTGGCTTTCTTAGGGTAGATAATCACTCAATTGGTTTTCCTGTTAAGCTTTCCTTGAGATTCGACTTAGGGTTCATCTTACTAGTACTACGATAGACCTAGTCCTATTGCTAGCACTATTTTGGGTGAAACAAATTTTGGCGCGTTGCCGGGGAAAGCTTTAGGCGATTAATTGTGTGATTATATTTTCTATTTTTATAAAAATAAAATAAAAAATTATTTTCTTTTCTCGATTATTCTTCTCTCTCATTGGTGCGTTTAATCCGTTTGTTGAGTGCTTACAGTGAAAAGGGAAGAAGAGATCGAGTTTCATGACTATGGTTTAGTCTTGTTAATTGAAGAGTCAGAGGTCATGGCAATGATTATGAACGATTTTGGTTGTCCCACATTCACCATACTCACCACCGCCGCCAGTATATTATCCACCGGAACCTCAATTTCTTCCTCAATACCCACCATATCAACCATACTATCCACCACAATCAGTCTACTATCCTCCTCAAAACCAACCATATGCACCACCACCACATCAACCTTACTACCCTCCACCATCACCATATTTCTCACCTCAACCATCACTTTATGACCCTCCATCACCATACTACCCACCATCTAATCAACCATATTATCCATCTCCTGAACAATTGTATCATCCACAAGTTCCTCCACCAATGGTGGATGACCTTTCCGCTTTCATGCAAGAGTACAAGTTGGATCTGGAAGCTCAAGACGTAATCCTTAAGCGTCTAGAGACACAGGTAGAGCATATGTTGGACACAGTAAATCAAATGTAACAAAGTGCTCAAACGGGTGAAATTCCGGCTCAAGGACTTCAGCCACATCCAACTCATTCGGTGACAGTTCTTAGCACGCCTCAATTTTCTCACCCGACCGAAACACAGACCTTGCGACCGCAAGAGAGCTTGCAATCGCAAGGCTTCACTGCCGGACCATCCATACAATCACAAGAGGGGTTGCAATCAACACCTCTGACTGTCTCCGAGGAAAAACAAGCTGCCAAGGATGAAGCCGAGCCTCAACTCCACAAAGCTTCGAAACCTTATGTTCCATCTATTCCCTTTCCGGGTAGATTGAAGAAGGAGACACAAGTTCACAAATTGGTTAGTCATATTCAGTCCAAACCCAAACAAAGTGATCCTGGAAGTTTTGAATTGGAGGTAGCTTTGGATAGTGGAGAAAAAGTTTCGGGATTGATGGATTTAGGAGCAGTGGTGAATTTGACCCATTCTAATTTTGAGAAGATATGTTCAAAGAATCTCAAGGCGACCGACATTCGCATAGAGGAAGAGCCATTGCTTGAAGGGCTAGATCATGATATGTTTGATATTGAGTCCCAAATAAGTGTGAGGGAGATGGGTGATGACGATGAGTCGATTCTCGATTTTGGAGCCGATGAGGAGGAAAAGCCAAGAGTTAGGTCGAGAACGTTTAATGGATTCTTCGAGGTTACTGCTGCTAATAGAGATACGTCGCTAGCTGCGATGGGAATTGGTTGATCCACATTCGTCGAGCTAATGACTTTAAACAAGCGCTTCGTGGGAGGCAACCCACGGTTTTATGAATTCTCGTTTTCTTTTAATTAATTTTCTAATTTTTCTTTTTATTTTGCAGGATATTAAAAAAAAAAATGCGAGGAGCAGGTCCAGCGGGCCGCTGGACCCTATCAAAATCAGTGTGCAGCGGGTTTTCAACCCTAAATCGATCCCTCTGATCCCTCCAACCCGCCTTTATACTTTGGTAAGTTTGATAAGTTGTTAGTTTTTATATCTCTTTTTATTTTTGGTTTTTAATTTATTTTCTTTAGTAGGTATTATGCTTGGTTTTCTTTGTTTTTGTTTATGTAGGTAACTTGCTTATGGAGTCCTTACGGATTTGAAGCTTGATTGCCGAATTGTGTCGTCATTAGTGAAGTTTTCTTATTCCTTTGTTTTTAGTTTTATTGCAATGGGGACATTGCATGCATTTAAGTGTGGGGGGAGGGAGGTATAGAAATTTTGTGTTATGATTTATTTTTTTGTTTTGTTTGCTTAATCCTTTTGTGAGTCTTTCAACATCTATGTGGATTGGTCAAGCATGAGTTTTGTTGTGATAATGAAGCTAATGATGATTGCTTGTTTTGATTAAAAACTTACTTGTGAGCATGCTAGGACTTGATAGATTTGATTGGTAAATGTAGACTTTAGCCTCCACGAACATGAATCACCTTTTTACCCTATGTTGTGAGTGTTTGAGCCTTGACTACATGCATGATGATAGTCAAATTCCTTTCTTGTGTGTGAATGTTCAAGCATGCATAATTGTCTCTAGAACTGCCTTAGTTTCTCCCTCGAGATTGCATCGTGTGCTTAAAAATGAAGAAATGATTCTAGGCCATCTTTCATAGACTTTTCTTTCCCTTTTACCTTGTCCAAATTTGAAACACTAAAATCCTAGTGAGCCCCTTTGAGCCTTGAAGATCTATTATTTAGATCTAAATTCTTTGGGAATGCCTTGGGTAAGGGATTAACATTTATAGGTTGAGTTTTGGTTTGGATTGGGAGTGTGTTGATTGGAAAAATATTTTGAAAAAGAGAAGAGAAGGGATAGAAATTTTGATTGAGAAGTTAGTACCTCTTACTCATATAAGCTCTATATATATATATAAAATAATAAAAAAGAAAAGAAAAAAGAGAATGAATAAGAGCATAAATGAGTAGGAAGTAAAATAGAGTCTTTGAAAGATGTTTGGTGTTAAATTTGAAGATTTTGCCATGGTTTGAAGTAGTGTGGGGGATAAGAGTTGTTGAAAAGAAAGAAAGTTTAGTGAATTGAAACCTTTGGGATTAACTCACTTTAGCCAAAAATTCTTCACCTACCAAAGAGCCTACATTACAACCAATAATAAGTCCTTTTTGATCTTTGTTTTGAGCACACACTTAAGCAATGGAGAGGTGAGACGATTTGCAAGCTTATGATAGGCATTGTGTTTGTTTTGAATTGAGTGATTTGTTTTCCTACCTATACACTTGAGAGATGAGGGTTCACTCATATAATTTCCATGTTGTGAGGATTCTTGTTCAAAGAGGCTAAATGTTGAAGTTTGCTATGAAAAGTTTGTTGGAAAGTTGCATGTCTCACTTGTATGCTTTGTAGAAAATACTGAAGCCTAATGCATTGTCACTTCATAATTCATCGCTTGATATCATATCTTATATAGTTTGCTTGAGGACAAGCAAAGGATTAAGTGTGGGGGATTTGTTTAGTATGTTTTCGTGTGAATTTTCTAGTATTTTGTGAGTCATTTTTAGTACCTTTTGGTTCGTCTTTCTTGTTATTTTCTTGTGTTTTAGGTGAAGTTGGGGTCGAGAGGAGAATTACATGAAAAAGGAAAAAAAAAAAGGACAAAAGGAAGCGAAGCTCATTGAAGAGAAGAAGAAACGAGAAGAGGAAATGAAGAAAAGAGACATGAAGGCCGAAGAGACGGGCCAGCGGACCGCTGGACCTCAGCGGGCTGCTGGACCCGTCAGTTTGTAAGAAATCGCGAAAGGGTATCCCAGCGGGCCGCTGAGCTGAGCCGACCTGTTTTGTTATTTTCCTTATTCGTTTAGGTTTTTGAAGACCTATATATATGTAAATTCTTATGAACGAAAAGACTTTTGATTCTTTAGTTTTTAGCTTTCAAAAACCCTAGTTTAGTTTGGAGCATTGCTTTTGAAGATTGAGAATCCGGATTCAAGATCTTTCAAGTTTAATTCAAGCTTTTGGTTTTTTTTTTCTAGTTCTTCGTTCTTCGTTCGTTCTTTAATTTCCGTTCGTTTAAATTCTCGTAAGCTTAGTTAAAATTCTTAGATTCATTATTTTAGTGTTTTTCATGTTCTTTGTTTTTCTTATTTAATTTTTAAGATTCAAATTTATCTAATTTCTTTAGATTTAATTTATAAGCATGTTTAGGTTTCTTTGCACTAGTGTAGATTTATTTGCTTTTTTTATTGCTTTCTTTTCAATTTATGCCTAGGTAGATTTATTGCTTTTACATAGTTTTTAAATTAAGTTTTAAGATTAATTGCCTTTAATTGCTTTATTTTATTTTTAAGCCTAGATTAATTTTAATTGCTTTCTTTTATTTTTAAAGCCTAGGACTTAATTCAAATCCAAACCCCCTATTTTTACTTGCTTTCTTAGGGTAGATAATCACTCAATTGGTTTCCCCGTTAAGCTTTCCTTGAGATTCGACTTAGGGTTCATCTTACTAGTACTACGATAGACCTAGTCCTATTGCTAGCACTATTTTGGGTGAAACAATATCCACAGATCGTGAGATGCAACGGCCTCAAGGATGATGGTAGGGTGGCCCTTATCCCCACGTGTGTACTGGCCCCTCCACCCCACTGGACAGTTCTTCCATGCCCAGTGCATGCAGTCGATCGAACCGAGCATCCCTGGAAAGTCGTGGCGAGCCTCGTGCATTGCCAGAATTCGATCAACATCATCTACTTTTGGCTTCCTCAGGTAATGAGCACCGAAGATGGTTCGAATCGCCTTAGCAAAGTGCTTCAACGAATCTATGGCGGTAGTCTCCGACATCCGTAAGTACTCATCGAATTAGTCGCCGAGACCTCCATAGGTGAGTTGACGTGTAGCGGCGGTGCACTTCTGGTGTTGTGAAACCCGGCTTGCCTATTGTATCATCTCGTTGTTGAAAATACTCAATGCGATTCTCCAACACCCCCACAATATTTAAGAACAGATGCTTTGACATCCGAAAATATCGACGGAATAAATTATCGGGATATGTGGGCCTCTCAGCAAAATAGTCGGAGAAAAGTTGCTTTGCTCCGGTGACTCGATCTCGTTCGATCATTCGCCTTACGGGATACCTTCGGCGTTTTGTCGACTCGGTGGCTTTTTCTTCTTCTTCTTCTTCTTCTTCTTCTTCTTCTTCTTCTTCGTTTCTTTATATTTCCGAGCTTTTTCGGCATTCTTCTGGATTTGTTGGTACAGAGCTTCGAGTTCGCCGGAGGATGATGAGGAATCGGATGAAATTTCGGAAGAGCTTGACGTATTGATGGAGTGAAATTGAAGAAAATAGGGATTTTTTGAGATAGATTTGTGTGAAAATAATATAAAAGTTGTGTATAAATTGTGTAAATGAGGGTATGAATTTATAGGGAAAGAAATTGGAGGTAGCCGTTGGCTACCGTTGGAGACCAACGTTCAAATTTTTTTATTTATTTATTTTTTTTTTATAATTTTCGGCCAGAAAAATTAATTTTTTAAAAAATAAATAAATAAATTGCGGGTTGACGTCATAATAACATCAGGCAGGGGAGAAGGAGCGCGAGCTCGGCTCGCATATGTGAACCCGGCGCGCGTCGCCCTCGACTCACCAGCGGGCACGGGACTCGCGCAACGGGCTCGGTGGCGGGCTCAAGCTAGCGAGCTCCGGCCCGCTGGAGATGCTCTGACAATTCATGAGATTATTGGCATCTTAGGAATCGTAGTACAAGGCTCCGTCAAATAAAATCAAATTTATTTTCAAAAATTTTGAACTCAAAATTAATATTAAAAATAAAATGAACCAACTAATAATTATAATATGGGTTTATATTCTTCATTGGTATTTTTATTTTTTTTATATCCGAAAATTAGTCCATATTAAAGTTAGTATGTGTTTTAATCAACTATACCAAACAACAATATTAATGTTATACAGATTTTTAATATAATCTATCAAACATAAGATAATACTTCCTCTATCCTTTCATATTAGTCTCATTTCTCATTTTTGGATATCCCACTTATTAGTCTCAATACCAAAAGTAGAAAAAAATAAAAAATAAAAAAATAAAAAAATCAAGTGGAGCTCATCATTTTGTTCCCTAACCATGTGTTGTCTAAATATTATGCCTAAATGAAATGAGACTAATATATATAGTTGAACAGATGAAATATTATTATCATAGCTTGAATAGATATTATTATTATTCGAATCTATGAAATGATCAAAACACATTTGCAGAAGAAGGAAAATTTCATTGAAAATTGAGGACGGAAGCTCATTTCTTCCGTACATGCAGTCTACGTATACAGTGTCAGTGGTATTTATATGTTAAAAATCTACCCTAACTAACTATGCTGACTAGGCAATGGAAAAGTAATAAAGAAAGGTAAAACAAAACAAATGCGACTTTAAACTGCAACTCCTGTATCATCCTTTAGCTGCACCTCTTTCATTCTTTCTCTTCTTTCCACTTCCACAAGAATGCATATTCAGATCTTTACAATTATCATTAATATAATTATGAAGCCATACTAAACTGGCAAAGTTGACAAGTTTCAAAGAATTTGTCAAAATAAAAACAAGTTACAATTAGTTTGATCTTTTCTACTATGTGGCCAACCATATATGAATCGTGTGATGGAGCCTTTATACCGAAATTCTGAAACATGAGATTTTTTTTAAATTAATTTGTTTGTTTTAATATAGTATTGGGAAAGATACGAAGACCAAAAATTATTTAGATGTTGGGTTCAAATAAGATCGGTCGACGTTAACATATTTTGTGTTATCATGATTCTTAGGGTGAGTACTGGGTCATTTGGTCGAATTTAAACTAAATCTCGAGAAAAAAAAAAAAGAAAAGAAAAAAAAAGAGCCACACAAACACAAATTAACCAAACGGCTCGATTTTTTTTTCGGTTTCTCTAACCTTTTTTTTTTTTTTTTCCCCCAACTTTCACTCGTGATTTAATTTGAATAAAATTGATCAATTTTTTTTGCTGTAGTCATCAATGGAGGAAGGTTCAAATTTGGTGTACATTTTGACGTCTCAACTCCTATGCCAATATTAGGGATTTTATAATACTAGTTCTAGGGGGTTAAGATTTGTTCGTAAATTTTACTAACTTTTTTTATTTGCCAATTCAGCAACAATACGACATATCTTTTACATATGTTTTGGGTTATTTCCAGCATATTGAGTTAGCTCTAAATTATTAGAATATATATATATATATATATATACACTACATTGGGTGTGCGCACATTTTAGAAAAACATATCTAAGTTACACATACAACACTAGGTGTGAGGAAAAATTGAACCGAATCGGAAAATCGAACTGTACCGAATTGAAATTGACAGTTTAGTTCAATTTGATTGAGTATTTCGGTACGGTTTGTAAAAAAAATTCTAAAGCGTAATTAACCAAGCGGTATATCAACTTGAATCGCCCGGATTTCTTTTCTTTTAAACTTTCATATTATGAGTTGAATTTCATATTTTTTTTTTATTATTATTTTATCATAAAAAAAAATGAGAAGACCATATGCCCACCTCTAAAATCTATTCCCTCTGTCTCAACGAAAATACGAGATTTATTATTATAAGCGCGTTACTTTCGTTGGGACTTAGCGAGAGCACTCACTAATGAAGTGTCACGAAATTGAGAGTTTCATTATTATATGCCCGTTACTTTCGTTGTGACGGAGCGAGCGCAATCACTAATGACGTGTCAATATCAAGTCCACTAAAACGGGAAAGAAATACTACCTTCATCCCACCTAATTGTCTCATTTCACTTTTTAACTTTTTTCGGCACGCATTTCCACCGAAACCTAGTACGAGTTTTAAAATATAATTTTGAAGTATCGTTTCTTTTACGGGATATTATGACACTCATAGTATCCCGTAAAAGAAACGATACTTCAAAATTATATTTTAAAACTCATACTAGGTTTCGGTGGAAATGCGTGCTGAAAAAAATTAAAAAATAAAATGGGACAATTAGGTGGAATGAAGGTAGTACTCCGTAAGGATATATGAGAACGCCATTTATACATCTCGTTTGTATTTTAGCAATCAATCCTTCATTAATTGACAAAATTACCCCAACACCATTATTAAATGCCGTTAAAAACAGTGTGAGTAGTTTTCAGTGGGGCCCGCGAAGTGAGACTGTAAATAGGTAAGATTTTTCCCATGGAAAATTAGAAACACACAAGAAAAAACCTTATCCTTCTCCACTCATCAATGGCGGCCACCTCCGACGATAACGATATACTCCATGACTTCCCCTCTATGATAAGAGTCTACAAAGACGGCCGCATCGAGAGGCTAACCGGCCTAGACGTCGTTCCGCCGTCTCTCGATCCAACGACGGGGGTCCAGTCCAAAGACGTCGAAATCTCGCCGGAGATCAACCTATCCGCGCGCATTTACCTGCCGCCTAACGCCGACCGGAGCAAAAAGCTCCCGCTCCTCGTCTACTTCCACGGCGGCGGTTTCGTCATCGAGTCCGCCTTCTCTCCGCTCTACCACAAGCACCTCAATCACCTGGTCGCGGCGGCCAACGTAGTCGCCGTGTCGGTAAATTACCGATTGGCCCCGGAGTTCCCCCTCCCGGTCGCCTACGAGGACTCGTGGCGCGCGCTCGAATGGACCGCCGCCACCGCCGCCGACGAGTGGATCCAGGAATTCGCAGATCTGAACCGCGTGTACCTAGGCGGAGACAGCGCCGGAGGCAACATCGCGCACAACATCGCTATGCGGGTCGGGACGGAGAAACCGGAAGGCTTCAATCTGTTAGGGATTTTCCTCAATTGCCCCTATTTCGGGGGTTCGGATCCGATCGGGTGCGAAACCACGGAGGAGTTCAAGAGCTGGAGGGAATTAGCTGAGAGGCTGTGGCCATTTGCTTGCCCCGGCATGGCCCACAGAGACGAGCCGTGGATAAATCCAGGTAAGGATCCGAAGATTGCGGGTCTGGGTTGCGGGAGAGTGCTGGTTTATGTAGCGGGGAAGGATATTTTGAAGGACAGAGGGTGGTATTACAAGGAGGTGCTGAGCAAAAGTGGGTGGAATGGAGAAATCGAGTGTGTGGAGGTTGAAGGTGAGGATCACGTTTTCAGTGTGTTCTTCCCGGATGGAGAAACCGGCATGGCCGTGCTCAAGAAAGTTGCTTCCTTTATCAACGAGTAATCTAATCTGTAAGGCTGCGTTTGGTAATCATCTCAAGATGAGGAATGATGATTCATCTCAAGATGACTCATATGAATAGTGTCAAGATGAATCATTCATCTCTCCATTTGGTAGCAAAAAATTCAGACCCGGATGATATCATATTGTGTTTGGTACAAATTGCAAAACTCTAGATTAAAATTTAAATTGACTATTTTACCCTTATTAAATACTCCTACCGATTCACTTTTTATCGTTGAGATTAAATAGTACCCTTTATTATTTATTATTTATTCCTCTGTATTATTATTATTATTATTATTATTATTATTATTATTATTATATTGTTGAGTTATTATTTTTATTATTATTATTAATATTATTATAATTGTTACTATTATTATTATTATTATTATTATATTGTTGAGCTATTATTATTATTATTATTATTATTATTATTATTATATTATTATTATTATTATTATTATTATATTGTTGAGTTATTATTTTATTATTCTTGTTATTATTATAATTATTACTATTATTGTTATTATTTATTATTATTATTATATTTATTATTATTATTATTCTTGTTATTATTATAATTATTACTATTATTATTATTATTAAATTATTATTATTATTTATTATTATTATTACTATTATTATAATTGTTACTATTACTATTATTATTATTATTATTATTATTATTATTTTATTACATTATTATTATTATTATTACTATTATTATAATTATTACTATTACTATTACTATTATTATTATTATTATTATTTTATTACATTATTATTATTATTATTGATTTATTATTATTATTATTATTATTATTATTATTTGAAATCATATAAATACATAAGGGTAAAATGGTAAGAGAGAGAAAGTATTGTGTTACTGTTTTAATGAGTTCACCTCATCCGACCAAAAACGTGAGATGACTAAACAAGGCGGAACAGTGAAATATCAACGGGCCTTGTATTCATCTCAGGCCCTCCAGTTTATTTTAGTTAGTTACCAAACAGTGAGATGAACCAAGATGATCTCTCTCATCTTGGTTCATCTTCTTTACCAAACACACCCTAAGTGCAATATTTGTGGAAAAAATGTATAATTTTAATGATGATTTCAAAGGATATTTGAAATTAATTTACCACGTACTTTACTAGTACTTTTTCCTTCTTTTTTTAGTGTCATATTTTGTTACGTCCAAGCATTATTTAGGCTTCTTTGCTTATCTGATTTACGTATTTTTCTACCTAGCTAGTCGGCTATGGGATTTTCTCTATTGCCTACTCACGTGACATCGTATATTGCATTCGTGGATGGAGGATACGTGACAAATTTTAAGGTTTAGATTTTTCTAATGTTAGAGTATATATTTTTCTTATATAAATTTTAAATCCCCAATCATTGATTAAGCCACGTGTTCTCTCATCCACGAATGCAATAGACGGTGTCACGTGGGTAGGTAATAGAGGATCCGATCCGAGCTAGTAGTGATCACAAGTTACTGTAAGTTCTTTTTTGGCGGTAATCTTTGTTTTGAGTTTTAATAATGCATTAATATGTAATCACGGTGAACGAAACCATAATTAATTATTAATTGTAGAAGAAAATATATACTGTAATCATATTGGGCTCAGTCTGTTTGGTGTATTCTCTAAGTATATGATCTTTGAGAGCAATGTCTATAATTTGAAAAACCTAGCCTTCTAATAAAATATATTCTCCCTTCTACCCGTGAATGTAGCCAATTGGTGAACCACGTAAATTTATGTCTTCTTTAAGTTTGTGTTTTAATTTTATTACTCGATATTTCTAATCCGTTATATCAGTTACATTAGACCGGACAATAGATTGCGAACAAATTAAATAATTTTGATTTGATACATTATTTGCATTCAAAATTTGACATTTTTATCGATTCGGTAGTTTTAAATAATTCGAATCGAATACGAACTAGATTTAATATTCAAATAATAATAATAATTGAACAAAGTATGAATATTCAAATAGTTTGCATCGTTACCGTACATCGTAAATGAATCAACAGTTACTATATTTTCCTATTTCTTGCAATAACTGATTTTTTTTTAAATTTCGTCTCTCTTAATTAGGGATAGAGTCGTGTAAAAATTAGATTTAGCTTATCATTTTATGCATAAAAATGCATGATTTCAGCTTTTACGTAATTGTATCATTTCCATCATGTGGGGTTAGCTCTCAATTATTAGATTAGAAAAAAAAAGTCAAAAAAATGTAGCCGGTTGTACCATCGCAGCCTCTAGTAGTATAATTAGTTACTCCCTTCGTTTCACTACATTAGTCTCATTTTTATTTTTGTTCGTCTCACTTATTAGTCACATTTCCTAAAATAGAAATAAATACTTGACTGCAATTAACTCTCTCTCCTTAGAGTTAATTATATCCACATATTTCACTTCTCCTTGGTTATTATGTCCATCTAAATGAGACTAATACCATAGGACGGAGGGAGTACAAAATAAAGTAAAAACGGCAAAGGAATACTCCCTCTACATTTTTTAAGTGTTATATTTACTATTTTTGTTGTTTGTTTATAAATATTATATTTTTTCAATTTTACCCCTATAATTAATGTTATACTCCCTTTATCCCAATTAAACTAGTATGTTTCATTATATTATATCTCACATATATTCAAAAAAACATGTCAATTCTAATGGGACGGAGGGAGTATACAAGTTGGTGCTAAAAAAAATAATAATAAATGAGATTAAAAGATAAATTTACACATTTACTTAGTATATATAATTTGACGGCTGTGACACTTTAAAAAAAAATGGAGTAATCAAATAATACTGTATAATGGAAATACTATTCATATAAAAGTTTCTAGGAGCTAGTATTGCATAGTATTCTACACAAATTATCATTATGCTTTTCTTACACGAAATATGCTCACTTTCAAAAAAAAAAAAAGAATTATCCATGCAAATTTGTTAAAATATAAAGTATTCATGCTAGTATTTATTTATCTGTTTTTTTATAGTACAGTAGTTTGTAATTTTGTATGACCCACTCCATTATTAAATGCCTTTAGAAACAATAAATACGAGTTATCTTAATCTCCCCATGACTGTATGGAGAAAAAAGAAAAACAATTAAACACTGATAATTAAACTTCACCACTCTGCTCTTCACTCATCAATGGCCGCCAACTCCGACGCGAACGAGATACTCCATGACTTCTTCTCCATGACGAGAGTCTACAAAGATGGCCGCATCGAGAGGCTCACCGGCATAGACATCGTTCCGCCGTCTCTCGATCCAACGACAGGAGTCCAATCCAAAGACGTCCAAATCTCGCCGGAGATCAATCTCTCCGCCCGCGTTTACCTGCCGCCGAACGCCGACAGGAGCAAAAAGCTCCCGCTCCTCGTCTACTTCCACGGCGGCGGTTTCGTCGTCGAGTCCCCCTTCTCTCCCCTCCACCACAAGCACCTCAATCACCTAGTCGCGGCAGCCAACGTCGTCGCCGTGTCGGTAAATTACCGATTAGCCCCGGAGTTCCCACTCCCGATCGCCTTCGATGACTCGTGGCGCGCACTCAAATGGACCGCCGCCGCCGACGACGAGTGGATCCAGGAATTCGCAGATCTGAACCGCGTGTACCTAGGCGGAGATAGCGCCGGCGGCAACATCGCGCACAACATCGCTATGCGGGTCGGGTCGGAGAAACCGGAAGGCTTCAATCTGTTAGGGATTTTCCTCAATTGCCCCTATTTCGGGGGTTCGGATCCGATCGGGAGCGAAACGACGGAGCCGTTTAAGAATTGGATTGAATTGGGTGAGAGACTGTGGCGATTTGTTTGCCCCGGCGTGAGAGACATCGACGAGCCGTGGATAAATCCGGGAAAGGATCCGAATATTGCGGGTTTGGGTTGCCGGAAAGTGCTGGTTTATGTAGCGGAGAAAGATGCTTTTAAGGAGAGAGGGTGGTATTATAAGGAGGTATTGAACAAAAGTGAGTGGAATGGAGAAATCGAGTGCGTTGAGGTTGAAGATGAGGATCACGTTTTCAGTGTGTACTTCCCAGATGGAGAATCTGGCATGGCTGTGCTTAACAAAGTTGCTTCCTTCATCAATGAGTAATCTGTAAGTGCAATATTTGTGTAACAAATGCACTATTAGTTGGAAATTAATTTACTAGTTTTTTTCTTTTTTATTTGAAGGGGGAAATTTATGTTTCCAAGTCATTGTACAATCAATAGAAGAAACTTAGTAAGACCGTCAGTTTACCCATAAGAATTGTATCAGCCTGAGCAGCGACTATTGCGGTGGCAGCAAGAGTCTCCCCAGAATAATCACGTATAATAGCACCAATACCCGTCGTAGAAAGATTAGAGCTGATGGAGACATCGACGTCAAGACGATAGCGCCCACGTGGTGGTGTTATCCATCTGCTCGCTCCAATCTTCGGGAAAAGGTTATTCTGAATCTTTAACCTTGAACGACTTGTATGAAGTTATTTAAGAAGATCTCACTTCTCTCAACAATTTTCATACTCAAACTACCTTGATGCCCATGTTTGATTCTGCACACGTCACTCCAAATCGTCCATAATAGCATGTTCTATATTTCAAAATGCTTAAGACATAATTTATCTGGCGCTAAGCGATGTATATCATCTATTGGAAATTAATCGTTGCATTTTCCTCAAAAGATCCCAAAAATCTTTGCTTTCTGTGGCACCAGGAGCAGGTTTCCAAGATCGGCACATGACGTTTTTGGCTTGGAAATTACTATCTTGTAGTATCATGTAAAAGAAACGATATTTCAAAATTATATTTTAAAACTCGTATTAGATTTCGGTAAAAAAACATGTTGAAAAGTCAAAAGTCAAATGGGAACTAATATAATGAGGATCTGTTTGGTTGGTAAGATTGGTCATGACTATAGGTCAGATTAGATTATATATCTTGTTTGGATACCAAGATTCTTTTTCAGATAGGCCCGAGACTTAATCTCATGAATAGCCGGCCCGAGACTTAATCTCACTTTTACCACCATTTTTGGTCGCAGCCCTTACCCACCGATTTAATCGGTCTTGGACAAAACATAGAATATCTTTTCCAATTGCCATGTGCCATGGTTTGCAATATTTTATCAATGAAATTAACAAAAAATGTATTTATTTATTAGAAATGCAATATTTTATGATTTAAGTATCTTTTCATTCAAATTCCCCATGAATTCTAAAAGCAGACAATAGTTTAGAGAGGATATTTGGATCATAAATTAAATATAATTACATTTGGAAGAAATTTGAATTTTTTTTATCATAAATAAAATTAACAAAATGTATAAGAATTGCAATCAATAGATTTACTAAATAATTAATTTTATCATTAAGAATTGCAATCTATATTATTTCCATTATAATTCTAATTACATATGATTAAAATAACTTGGGATGGTATTAAATAACTTATAGAAGGGTATATTAGTAAATGAACAACAATATTACATTATACAATCTTGCAAACCAAACATAAGTATCAATCATATAAAAGTTAACATGTCAACCAAACAACTTTTTTTAATCCGGGATTCAATCTTGACTTATCCCAGATTGTATCTTGCATAATCTAATCTATCGAACCAAACGGGCCCTGAGATGGAGGTGGAAATTTACTACTTTACTAGAAGTTCATTTTTCTTCCTTTTTTTTTTTTGGTGTCATAGTTAGTTACTTCCGAGCATTATTTAGGCTTGTTTGCTAACTGACTTATTTTTATCTTAGCTAGCTAGCTAGTGGTGACAAGTTAAAGTTCTTTGTGGCAATAATCTTTGTTTCGAGTTGTAATAATGCATTACTATGTAATCAATGTGAAAGAAACAATAATTAATTATTAATTGTACCTTCTTAAGTCTTTTTAGCCTATATTATAGATATATTATAATTATAATGTATTTTAAGTACAACGCAACGAGTCATGTGGGGTCAGCTCTCAGAAAAAACTATAGTCGGTTGCATAATCGCAACCTCTCGCAGTACAATTAGTAAGCAAATTTATGAAAACGGCAAAGGAAAAATATAATGGAAACACTATTCATATAAAAGTTTTTAGGAGTATTTCACAAATAAGTATTCTACTTCGTGAAAATAACACAAATTATCATTATCATGATGTTTCTTACACGAAATGTGATCTTAAGTTTCTTTCTTAAAAAAAAAAATAATAAAAAAAAAAAAAAAAAAAAAAAAAAATCCTGCCATAAACTACCCATCAATTTTTCAAAAAATTGCATGATACATTCATGTGTTTTTTCGAAATCTAACAAAAAATTCACACTGTGCTCACTTTAAAAAAAAAATGAATTTTCCATGCAATAAATTTGTTAAAATATAAAGTACATATGCAATTTAAAAATACTGTATATAATAGTGTTTTGTGTACAATTTATCTAGTACTACCTCCGTCCCGTCGAAATAGTCTTGTTTTTATATTTTATACTTCACATATATTTAAAAAATCAGACCATTTCAGCGGGACGAAAGGAGTATCTACTACGGAGTACTAGTTTTTTTGTAGTTTCACACTACTTTCACTAGTTTTTTTTTTTTCACTAGTTTGCATTTAGTTATAAATAAATAAACCCGATAATGACAGAATGAGCCACTCCATTAATAAATTAAATGCCTTTAGAAATAATAAATGCGAGTTATCTTATCTCTTAAATAACTGTATATGGTCAAAGAAAAAATAATAAAAAGAAAAAAACAAACAATAGAACCTGATAAACTTGTTCTTCTCCATCACTCCATCACCACTCTGCTCTTCACTCATCAATGGCTGCTAACTCCGACGTGAACGATATACTCCATGACTTCTTCCCCATGATGAGAGTCTACAAAGACGGCCGCATCGAGAGGCTAACCGGCCTAGACATCGTTCCGCCGTCTCTCGATCTAACGACAGGAGTTCAATCCAAAGACGTCCAAATCTCGCCAGAGATCAATCTCTCCGCCCGCCTTTACCTGCCGCCGAACGCCGACCGGAGCAAAAATCTCCCGCTCCTCGTCTACTACCACGGCGGCGGTTTCGTCGTCGAGTCCCCCTTCTCTCCGCTCTACCACAAGCACCTCAATCACCTAGTCGCGGCAGCCAACGTCGTCGCCGTGTCCGTAAATTACCGATTAGCTCCCGAATCGCCTCTCCCGATCGCCTTCGAGGACTCGTGGCTCGCACTCAAATGGACCGCTGCCGCCACCGACGAGTGGATCGAGGAATTCGCAGATCTGAACCGCCTGTACCTAGGCGGAGACAGCGCCGGCGCCAACATCGCGCACAACATCGCTATGCGGGTCGGGTCGGAGAAACCGGAAGGCTTCAATCTGTTAGGGATTTTCCTAAATTGCCCCTATTTCGGGGGTTCGGATCCGATCGGATCCGAAACGACGGAGCCGTCCAAGAGCTGGATGGAATCTGCCGATAGGCTTTGGCGAGTGGTGTGCCCCGGCGTTGCCCACAGCGACGAGCCGTGGATAAATCCGGGTAAGGATCCGAAGATAGCGGGTTTGGGTTGCCGGAAAGTGCTGGTTTATGTTGCCGGGAAGGATGGTTTCAGGGAGAGAGGGTGGTATTATAAGGAGGTGTTGAGCAAGAGTGGGTGGAATGGAGAAATCGAGTGCGTTGAGGTTGGAGATGAAGATCACGTTTTCAGTGTGTTCTTCCCCGATGGAGAAACCGGCATGGCTATGCTCAAGAAAGTTGCTTCCTTCATCAATAATGAGTAAGTGCGATGATTATCGTTTATTCGAATGGATTCTCACACAATAATGAGTATTGGTGATTTTCAAGGTTTCTGGAAATTGGATTACTCCTCGTCTCTGCTTGTACTTTCCTTATTTAGGCTTTGATTGATAAACTTGGATTGCGATTGTACTTGGGTCTTTTTTTTTTTTTTTTGATAAAAGTAGCAAATAATCCCTCAAGGTTGACACCCATAACGCGTATAGGATCTTAACGTATTGTTCGGGCGTATCAGACCTCATCTTACATTTAGTTAGACATTTACACCATTCTATCTAATCCTCCATTTAACACTGTTAATATTTTTTGTTTTTTGTTTTCTTTTATTCCATAACTGAAAAACTCCATGAGAATTCATGGATTGACTACAACGATAATAGAACAATTCAAGTTCGCTGTGACGGATCGGATGGAGAGAGTATAAGACTTTTTAAGTTAGCGCATTAGAAAGTAAATAATTATTATAGTATCTATTTACCTAGAAAGTACTAGTAGTTATTTATCTTAAAAAAAATGATTGCAACATCATATTTGGTTATACTGTTTTTACAAAATGGAAGACAGTCAATATGGAATCGAAGAAGCTCTTCTAGAGTTGACAATAAGGATATTGTCAATTGAATTATAAAAATTCTCCCATTCTTTTTAGTGAGAGTTAAGACATAAAAATCTATATAATATTCTCCAAAATTTTATTTTGGTGCTCTAATTATCAAGTTTGCTGCAGGCAAACAAATAGATACAATTCATAATTTTTCGTAGTCATGGGCTATAGGAGAATAATATATTCGTGATCTCGATTAGCTTACACTTGTTTCACCACATTAGGATCAACAAAAATTTTCTTAGATCTCCCTCGAGTGTGCTTCTATAAGTAGAAGCTAGCATGTGCTTCATGCATCATTTGATAATTACGAATGACTTTCAATAAAAATGAAAAAATACTTAGGATCGATCCTTACATATAATTTATTTTAGTCATGTACTACTTTTGGAGTACACAATCTTAATATATGAGCTCAAACAATTATACTTATGGGGGAACTATGAATATTTTGTCGTGTTCCTTCAGAGATTGCCATGAAGAAAAAGCTATATATTTTCATGTACTACTGCTGGAGTACAAAGTAATACTTCTTATAATTTATCTTAATTGTGTACTATTGCTGGAGTACAAAATAAAAGTAATTCAATCATATTATTTTGGGAGAGAATTGTGATCGTTAAAGAATTGTTATGAAATAACAGTATCTTATTCAAAAAGATATCAAAGCTTTCGCCTTCAGGGCTAAATCTTTGGGATAATCCATGTTATGGGCTTCTTGCTTTAATCCTTCAACAACTTTATCAATATAATATAATCCTTAAGGGATTAACCTAATTGGTCTATGAATTGAACATTTCTCCGTCAAGGCATTGTCATTTGTGTGCTAAAAAGACTGTTCTTCTCGGTTGTTAAGGAAAATAAACAAAAACTAATGCTCTAAATACACAAGAAACTTAAGATTACATAATATCACCAAGTAAATAGAGCAATAAAAAAAATCACCCAAGAAAAGTATCATAGCCAAACAATAGCATCTAAATCCAATTGTTACCAATAGCACTAAATATCTCAACTCAAACAACAAACAGTGTTACAACTATGATTAGTGTCCCCTTCTTTTTCGTAATGATCAATAAGTATCATACAAAATCAATCGCTAAAAGATAAGTGCAAGCAAGAGATCAAATCAGATCACTAAACCATTCAACTCAATTCCATAATTCAGTGAAGTATACGAGCAATCAACCATCAGACAACATAACTCATTTAATATAGACTGGGGACATCGAAAAAAAAAAAAAAAAACTCGAAACACACAACTATAGAATTTACAAATTAAACAATCAGTAGGAATTTATTTATAGTAACATCTAATTTTCAAAAGAACAAAACTAATATCACCGGCAATAGATTAAATAATTCATATATAATCATCATTGAACATCTCCGCAATTATACATCGAACATACCAAAGACAATTATGAAAGTTTTTATAGAAAATATCCTTGCAGAGAATTAAGAAATCAATAAAAACAATTCATGTATAGTCAGTAACCAAATTCGCATCCGTATATAACATTCTCATATCACAAAAACAAAAATCATCTTGATCACATAAAAACTTTGGACGGAAATCAGTTCACGAATTCAAAACAAAATGTAGTCGTCGAAAACTTTTAAATTAAATTCAACAAAAAGAATTAGGATCGGATAATACCTCGCATAGAAGACACAATTATTTTCTAGGGCATATCTTCAAAATCTATTCGATTTGATTAGCGACATCATCAAGATCCACTGGTTAGAACTTCGTGATTCAAGATCCGCTCAATTGGTTGGAGACTCGTGCTGATAAAGTGTTGTAAAGTAAATATTATAGAGCAGAATAAAGAACACAGAAGAAAAAGAGAGAAGGGAGAAGACGGCGGTAGAAGTAAGGGTTTTCTCATTAATGGGTTTTCTCATTAATATTATTCACTGTAAGTTACAAATGAGATACACACGAGGTATATATACAAGAGAGAGAAACCCTAATAAATAAGTAATGTCCATATATAAAATATATTTACAACATTTATTAATTTATCCTTTCAACTCGTACTTTACAAAATGGGAATAAGAGAGAAAAAAGTTTTAATAGAAGAATTGGAAATTTAAAATTTTATATTTGAGAAAGTCTTAATAACAATTGAGCACAACCGAACATGTTCACGAGTTTACAAATTGAGCCTAAATCGTTGGACGATACATGTTGAACTAAATGAGTTTTTTGAATTAGTATACTATACGAAAAACTGTGTCTAGTGACAATACTATTGTCATTAGACAGTTTTTCTCGAATTCGAATATCTAAACTAGACAAGCTCGAGTAAAATATTTCAAACTCTTGCTAAATCGGAGAGAAGCCGAGCTCATACTCTATTGCAGCTCAACGAATATATATATATTTTTTTTATCAGACAAATTTTAAGGTCGCGCCACGGAGACTTAACCCCCTATTATTAGGCCAACAAATAATAACCGAGTCAAACTCGAACTCCACGGTTACGTGTCGAGAAAGAAGTCGAGCTCAAGCTTGTCAATTTTCGGCCTGGGTCGAATCATGTACAACTCTAGTAATGTACGATCGATAGATTTACGTACGGAGCTTATTTCGGTTGTGTGAAATCTAATGTAGGTACTGTCAGATTCTTTTGATGATTTATTAAGCACTCTTGAAAACAATGTATTATTTTAATAAGAAAAAATATAAAACATTAATTTATAAAAGATATTAACCTAATTTGTGTAACGGTCAGGCCCAACTTAAGTAATCTTAGCCCATAAACATGGACATCCGGGTCGAGTCGGGTCGGGTATGGTGGATCATATCCATTTTTTCATATAAATAGGGTGCTGCATATAGTATAAATTAGACAAATTTATGCATTTTCAACAAATATTATAAATCTTTGAGCATTGTTATTTGTAATCGTTACATTAGGCAATAATAACGAATTATATTAAAACAAATTGAAGGTAATAATAACAATAACCATCGTTACATTTGGTTGCTTCTTATTTTATACATACCTCACATATCATTTATACTTTTTATCTTTTCATTATCTATCAATATTACTAAACTTCACCATGGTGAACTCATTTCTCCACGATAAAAATATTCATCAACCATTTATTAAAACTCATACTAGAGCAATAAGTCACAATTTTTATAGACTAGTATTTTTGATTTTCAATCCATAACTAATTATTTAATAAATATCTACAACTCAATTGGTAAAACGTTTTACTTTAAGAATAGATAGGAAATTCAAGTTATTTTGGGTTGTATGCATCAAATTAGGTATAGTTTTTTTTTTTTTTAAATCGGTTGAAATAGTTGATAACAAAATGCATTGAATCAAACATTTTCTACACGTACTAACTAAATTTAGTAGGCTGCGGCTTTCTTTCGTACACCATTAAATTTTCTAGCTAGATTGTTTCTTCTTCTTCTTCTAATTATTATTATTATTATTATTATTATTATTATTATTATTATTATTATTATTATTATTATTATTATTATTATTATTTCTTTCCAATCTATATTTGACCATGTTCTGATTTCATTACACGATCTAGTTCATGTAATCTCATCCTATCATATTCTTTTAATTTGCTTGCTTACCAAAGTGTTGAGCGTAAATGATTGATCACTCCCTAAAAATTGACGTGATCGCCCTTGAACGTGTTCTCAAGTTGTGTCCCATTTTTCGTATCTCGCTACTAGTTTTATAATTTCAATAATATTTATTGTAAATATATAATAAAGCGATCATAAATAACAATAATAACCAAAAATTGAAATTCTAAGAAATTATGCACTACTCTAGTTTTAAATTTACCAACCCTATTTTAACTAATAAAAATAAAATAAAATACTAAAAATTATATCTCAACTAGATTTAAGATTTAAATTTTAACTAAACCATATTATATTGAAACAAATAATAATAATAATAATAATAATATTGAAATTGAGATACCGAAATTAAAACGCAGTAGATTATAAGGAAAGAAAATTAATTATTGCTACCCGATTATAGGCGCTTTAATTGTAGCTTTGAAACGCAATGCCAATTACTAAAACCAAATCACTACATGCAGATGCAGGCATACAATATCTACAAATTAAATCGTTAACTATATATAATATAATTAAATCTCTCTCTCTCTCTCTCTCTCTACCATGTCTCATAAGAACACTTTTCCGTTCTTCATGCTCATCATCTTTCATCTACTCCTCACAAAAATCTTTGCTGCTAATTCCTCTGATATACTCTATGAAATCCAGCCATTTATAAGGGTACACAAAGATGGTAGGGTTGAGAGATTACAAGGAACAGAAACCCTTCCGCCATCGATGGATCCAAGGTCTAGGGTTTTGTCCAAAGACGTCATCATCAACCCTACTCTCAACGTCTCAGCCAGGCTTTTCCTCCCCAGAACCGCCGCCGCCGCCGCCCGGAGACTCCCCCTCCTGGTCTACTTCCACGGCGGCGCCTTCTTCACGTCGTCGCCCTTCTCCACCGGCTACCACAACTACATAACCTCCGTCGTCGCAAAAGCCAACGCCGTCGCACTCTCCGTACATTACCGATTAGCCCCCGAAAACCCTCTCCCCATTGCCTACCAAGATTCTTGGCTTGCCCTAAAATGGGTTTTCTCTCACTACAAAGACGGCGGCGGCGACGAGCCGTGGCTCCGGCGACACGCCGACTTAGGGCGCGTCTACTTGAGCGGCGACAGCGCCGGCGGAAACATCGCGCACAATGTTGCCGTCCGGGCCGGGTTGGAGAAACCAGGCAGTGCCCCGGGTATTGCGATAAACGGGTTGTTTCTAAACTGCCCGCATTTTTGGGGGACGGCCCGAATCGGAAATGAGGCGAGTAGCCCTAATATGGTGGCTATGGAGGAGAGTATATGGATCCATGCGTACCCGAATTCGACCGGGTTCGACGACCCGTTGCTGAACCCGAATTTCGACCCGAATGTGGGGAAATTGGGTTGTAAGAAGGTGGTGGTTTATGTAGCGGAGAAGGATGTGTTGAGGGATAGAGGATTGGATTATAAAAAGGTTTTGATAAAGAGTAAGTGGAATGGAGTAGTGAAGAGTGTGGAGGTGAAGGGGGCAGTTCATGTGTTTAATCTTCAATTTCCAAAGAGCAAAGATGCCAAGAAAATGTTGAAGCATTTTGCTTTGTTTCTCAATGATAAAGAGAAATTTTGAGTGATGTAATAATACATACTCTTTCTGTCCCGTTTTTCTTGACGCGTTTTTTAATATATGTGAGTGTAAAATAATAGAAATGTGTTAAGAAAAACAAGACGGGAGGAGTATTAACTAATGGTATTAATTGGCCTATAATATAGGATATGTGATTTTCCCAACTCAATAATGCAATTAATTAGTAATTACTCCCTCCTATTCAAAATAGATGTCGTTTTAGGTGTTTTATATATTTACAATATAGATGTCATTTTGAATAAAATAGTCAAAATCACCCCTATTAAATTACCATTTGTCTCCAATTTGATTGGTGGAGACTAATTAATTGAGACTCCCAACAAAAATAACACTCATTAATTAGGGTTAATTTAGGTTAAAAAATATTTTATTAATATGTGTGCCTACACCCAAAAAGATATCTATTTTGAATAGGAGGGAGTAATTACTAATTAAAATTTGTTTATGTGCATGCCTCACTTTGACGTCTTATTCCGTTCAATCACAATCTTGTTAGTTGTTTTGTATGTAAACTTCTTTGAACAGAATATATGAGCTTGTTAAGTGTGTGTATGTTTGTATTTTGTACACACTAAATAACACCCGACGAATTTGAGTCGATTCATTATTTTATAGATATTTCACATAAATTCAAAAAACGTCTCAAATTCGTCGAGACGGATGGAATAATACTATCATAAAACGTCTTCAATTTCATATAAAAGTCGATCCACCCATAATACCTCTCGTAATTATTTTTTATTTATGGATGCCTGGACGGTATATATTATTGTAAATAATAAAGTACTCCGGATAATTTATTATTTATTAGATTCGATTCAATTCGATACAAAATGCAAGAGTTCCAATAGAAGCTTAATTAAAAAAACCATAAACTTTTGCCTTGATTCAAGTTCTCTTAATGTTGCTCTATTCTTTCTAGCTCTTCACTTTGTATTTGTATCCAACACCAAAGAAGAGTTCTACTAACCATCTTGGCTTTCCATATCGAATAATGAAATAACCAATACCAATTCCAACTACGAATCCACATCCGTACCCCAAAGCAACACATTGCCAACCAAATCCATTTACAAAGCTTGACTCCTCATCATCATCACCTTCTCCTTCCGGCTGCATCTGTTGTCCTTGGCTTTTTTCACAATTTTTCGTCAAAGGAAGTCCACACAGTCCCGAGTTTCCAATATATGAATCATTGTCGAATGTCAGAAACTGCTTAGATTGTGGTATCGGCCCCATGAGATTATTCTTCGAAAGGTTTAATTTCGAAAGAAATGACAACTTGGCCAGTTCACTTGGGATTTTTCCATCCAGTCTGTTCCAAGACAAGTCCAATGATTCAAGCACACCTATATTTACAAGAGATGCAGGTATATGTCCTATGAGGCTATTCCGAGACAAGTTCAAATATCTCAAAGAATTAAGTTTTCCTATGGAAGAAGGAATGGTCCCAGAAAAGTTGTTGGAGGATAAGTCCATAGTTGTAAAGCTTTCCAACAGTCGCTGCAATAACAAATCCAAGCCTTTCAATGTGAACGTGTACTCTATATATGTTCTGAATGCTTCACCATCCACATAAGTTTCCTTCACGTCTATCATGCCTCGAAAATTCTTGAAATATGCTTTAGGCAAAGGACCAATAAATGCATTTTTAGATATATCCAACACTTGCAACTTGGGAAATGGATGCTCAGCCTTTGAGGCCTCTAAATCTAATATTGTACCATTAAACTTGTTAGACCTCAAGACGAGCACGCGAAGCTGAGGGAGTGTTTCCAACCAAAAGGGAAATGCGCCTTGCATCGCATTATCACCAACGTCGATACCTTCAAGACTTCTGCAGTTGGCTAGGGTTTGAGGTAAGTTTCCCTCAAATTTATTTCCATTGAGATTAAGAGACTGAAGACTGCATCCCTTTGTAAATAATGATGGCGGGATGAGGCCAGATATTTGATTTCGACCCACATGAAAGATTGATAAAGATGTGCTCAAGTTTCCTAGACATTTTGGAAGTGGTCCTTCCAAATTGTTATTTGAAAATTGAATAGCGTGAAGGAATCTCAAGTTGCAAATGGATGAAGGAATCTCTCCGGTTAATTTGTTGTTGAAGAGTACAAGAACCTCCAGAACTGATAGATTCTCAACAGTGGAAGGTATTGGACCTGAAAATTGGATAATTAAATATTTTTTTATTAAAAAACGAAAGGAATTCAACCATTTCATTATCAAAGAAATGAAATTTCTCTTGCTCTGCAAAGTCGGTTGTTGATTTCTCATTATAATTCATAACGGTTTGGAGCTGGAGGGAGGGTGCCATAAAATCAAAAAGTCTAAAATCTATATAGAAATTCTCAAAAGGGAACAGATTGAGGTAAATCTTTTGCTAAAATTCATTTTCATATGATATACACAATTCTAACAGCTTATAAGTTAGAACAGAAACTCACGTGCATCGCTCACATTTTTTTTCTCTCTATTCGAATTTACAAGATTTTTATTTATGTGATAGAATGTTAGGATCAACTTTTAATAAATTTTCATTGGACGCCAAAATCCTCCAAGAGAAAGAAAGAGAGGGAGAATAATACTCCCTATGTCCTTCATTTGTTGGATTTTTTTTTTGCACGGTCTGTAATGTATTGTGATGATGTATTAATAACTTAAAATGTAAAAGTATTTTAATGTAGACCTATCTAATGTTTTTAATTATGATAATTAATAAAGAATTAAAATGTTAAAGTTGTGAGCTTATATAATATTTTTAATTGTGTGAAAATATTAAATTGTTAAAATAATAAAATAATTTTATTGTGGGGCCTATGTTCATAAATAGAAAAGTTCCTAAATATAATATTAGTATCAACAGATTGAAACGAAGTACCACTTAATTCATTGCCGAAAAGCCATATCTGACGACTGGCTGTCATATTTCCAATTTCTTTGGGCAATGACCCACTAAAAAGTGTTGGATGCAATAACGAATATCTCCAATTAAATTATTAAGTTGGCCAATTGCTTTCGGAATAAATGACATGCAAATATTTATGTAACTTACTTACACCAAAATTATGAGTAAACAGCACAAAGAAAATAATTGTGTTTCATGCATATTAATATATTATATAAAATATTTTTTTATATTTTTTAAATTGCATAAAATAATTTCGTGTTTTAAGGAATCCAGCACATAAATTCCAGCGTATTTCCTGAGCTTCTCTTGTGTATTTTGAAACACACATAAAACACCCACGCACATATTTTCCGATTGCCTAAAACACTCTTACTTAATTTTTATGCAGGTAATAGAAATACACATGAATGCATTGTGCATGTTTTTAAAATTACATGGTTGCTTTGTGCGAATAATAGAAAATATGTGGATATTTCGGTAATTTAGATAAAATAGAATGGTGTATTATGCTAATAACCCCAATAATTATACCTCTAAAAAAACTCCAATAATTATTAAGCAAGAGAGAGAGAGAGAGAGAGAGACATGTTGTCATACCACTTAATCTATTGTTGTTAAGCCACAAGTAGCGAAGGAATGTAATGTTTCCAATCACTTCTGGCAATGTTCCATTGAAATTGTTATTTTCCAATTGCAACTCTTCCAATTTAACAAGACCACCAATCTCTTTTGGAATTTCACCTGTAGAATATTAAAATTTTGAATATTCAATCTGATTAAAGAACAACAATATATAGCATTAATGCTATATACTCCCTCCCATTTTTTAATAGTCATTCTAGCATATTGCACACATATTAATAAATAAAACTTTTTTCCTAAATTAACCTTATTTAATGAACATTTATTTTGTGGAAAATCATGCAAATTACTTTCTCCCATAATTCTATTCAACTTCTTCAAAAAGTAAAAGAATACAAAACAAATGTGAGTAATAAATAAGAGCACTCTTGGAATAATTTATCAGAATGACAATAATATTACAAATCATCAAAAGCTAGAATGACTATTAAAACAAATAGGAGGGAGTATATGCAAGATATTCCTTGTTTTTTTTAATGAAGATAATGTTCGTAAAATACAAGCATAAATTCGCTAAAGAGAGAATCGTAGATATTCCTTGTTTTAATTGCACTATTTGAGTGTATGTGGTTTTGGTATTCTAGAAGTGGCAAAATAAGGTGGTGTTTCAGGAAGAGAATTGGGCTAAAGAGAGAATCGTAGATGAAATTAAAGGGAGACTGTGGCATCGTTGGTGTTTTTCGAAGAATGGACTCAAGCATAACAAGCCTTTTAGAGATTTGCTGTTAGATCCAAAATAGCTTTGCCATGGTTTCTTGATTGATTGTCGTTTTTTGGGTACCTGATACTCTTATTTTAAATAATAATATTGATGATTTTTTCCTGATTAAAAAGAAAACAAGTAGATAAAAAATTAAGGTGCAGAATCATACCACTCAAAGCATTGCCGTGAAGGAATAACCCAAACATGGCAGTTAAGTTCCCAATTTCTCTCGGCAATGGTCCACTAAATTTATTTCCAGACATGCTCAATCTCTGGAAATTAGTAAGATGGCCAATTTCTTTTGGAATATTACCTGCGTAATTGTAATGAGGTAATAAATTACATATAATTAATTACATGCCTGCTAAATAGGGAAACATTAAAAAGGGAGAGAATCGATGATACCGCTTAAAGTGTTAAATTCAAGGCCAATCCTGAGAAGGGAAGTCATGTTTTCAATTTGTGGTGATAATGGTCCACTCAGTTGATTGAAGGCAAAGTCAAAAAATTGCAACAGCTGCATGCTGAAGATAGTTGGTGGCAAAGGGCCTGTCAACTTGTTGGAACTCAAGCTCAAACCTTGTAAATTACTAAGATAACCTACTTCTTTTGGAATTTCACCTGTCAGTTTTAAACTTCTATCATATCGCAATCCAATCCAATCATGCAATTGCATACATATTTGTTCACATACTTTAAAAATAAGGAGGAAGCTATATCCATCAAATATAAGTACCAGATTACTCAACTCCCCTCATTCTCAATTCCAATCAAGCCGTTCTCAAAAAAAAAAAAAAGGTATTTCGCTAAAGTTTATTTGAAATAATTTAATTATAATCACTAATAATTTATAAGATGTTTGAAGAGCTTATAAGATATAAAAACAAGTTGAGGATGAGCTTATTTTTAAGGAGCTTATTTTTGGAGCTTATAAGCTCTTGTACAACTTATTTTGCCTAACACATTATTGATCATGATGGCTTAATTTTGAGGATTGATAAGTTTCAGAATAAGATATGACTAAAATTATCACACGTGTTTGACTGAGATTTATATCCGATGATTAGTTCAAAATCTAAAAAAAAAGTGTCGGCCTAACAAGAAACATAAGATAAATTTAATTTGCAATCTGACATAGTTTACGTGATATTAGATTGAATAAAATTTGTCGATCCACTCGTATCCCCGAAAAATCCATAGAAAATGAATAGGCTTATAGACCACAAGGGAAAACAAAAACATGGAGGCAAGATCTTACCACTTAAGTTGTTGGCACCAAAGCCTAAAATCTGAAGTAGTGTCAAGTTCCCAATTTCTCTTGGCACATGCCCACCAAAGTTGTTGCTGAACAAAGAAAGATACTCAAGCTTCAAACAATGCTCCAAACTCGATGGTATTTCCCCATACAACTGGTTGTAAGAAATACGAAGTCTCTTGAGCCTACGAAGATTGTGCTTGCACATATCAAGAGGTAGACTACTCGACAAACTATTATTCCTCAATTCCAAAACTTCTAAAAATGACATGTTGAAGATCGATGGAGGAATGGGGCCATGAAAAGAATTCTCATTCAAATCTAAGGAAACGAGAAAAGAAAGATTTCCGATTTCTGGTGGGATGGTTCCAACGAGATCCATGTAAGAAATATTCAACTGGGTAACCCTATTAGAACGAGAATCGCAAGTAACCCCTATCCAACTACAAACATTGGTTTCAATGGTCCAATTTTTGGTCAATTTATTGTGAGGATCCGAAGTGATTTGAGATTTTAAGGCAATGAGTGAAGAACGATCGGTGTCAATGATATCGTTTTTGGCTAAGGTATAATCCATCAAAAGATGAACTTGTAAGAGTAGTGCAAGGAGGAGAAAGTGTGAAGATTTGTCCATTTCTATGGTGGACAAGGTTTGAGCAACTATGAGCAACTACACTATAATCATATATGTATTTATATATGTATGCTATATATATATATATATATATATATATATATATATATAATATGGGGCTGTGGTGGAAAATGGGAAAGACTTTCAATAAAGTCGATGAGACGATTTTCTTTTTCTTTTTGAGTAGAGTCAATGACATAATTGTGATATTCTAGGTAACTAAATGCTCCTGTTGTCCTACTTCTTAGTCTCAATTCGATTGGACACAATAATCTAGCCGACATGTGTTTAGGTAATAAAGTGAAGGAGTCCACTATAATTAGAATTGTAATTAACTAAATTTAATCACTTAAAATTGTTAATTTAATAGGGTTTTTGACTAATTAAATTAATTGTGCAGATTTAAGTTGGGTTTATATTCCCAATTTTGGGTTATGTTTTTTTCTATTTTAGGTAATGGGTACTCATAAATGGGACATCCCAAAATAGTAAATGAGACTAATATAGACATAAGGAGTAATAATTAGGGTTGGTAGTGTATCTCGGACCCAGTTCAGATATGGTGGTGCAGATCTATTTTTAAGGATTTGAATCTTTAAAAATTTGAACTCGACGAATCTGGACCGGATTTGGATCCGAGTCGTAAATTTTGAATCTAGATTTGGATCTTTACTTTTGAGACCCAGATCTAGTCCAATCTTACCTATGGATCCGCTATGTATAATATATACTATTATTATTTTTAATATTCATTTTAATTCTAATAATATTTCAACTCACGTGTCCTAATAATTATACCAATACGAAAAAAAAAATTAAATAAAAAAAATAAATCTACATTTTGCAATTAACTTGACTCGTAAAGAATTTATGTCTACAAACAATAAACATTTTTGCTATAATTAAGTACAAAGGGCAACCGAGCTTCTTATTAACATACTCACATAAGGGATGAATCTTCAATAAATATTTAATGCTCACGTAAGGCATTAAGCGAGCTACTTTTTTTTTAGTAAGTGAATGATTATAACTTTTTCATGTCATATTGTAACTTATTTTTGGATCATTGTAATATTTTTTTTATGGTGCCATGAATTACATTTTAGTTAGACAATTACTATAATGTTTTAATTATTTATTTCTATTTCATTTGTATAATTTATCTTTTAAGTAAAAACTATGGATCTGGGTTCAGATCCGAGAGCCAACAAATTTTATGGATCTGAACTTGAATTTTATTTTTGGATCTGATAAATTTTGACCGGATATGAAACTCAGACTGAAATTCTAAATTTGAATTTGTACATAACAAGGCCCGATTTAAATTCGGGCCATCGTTATCCCTAATAATGACTCCTTTCCTTTTCTTTAAATTCTGGATTACTAATGTAAGGCTCCTGCTGACACAGATCACATGCACCAGTCTTTGTGTTCATTAATGAATACAAATGCCAAGACTTGCCAAGCTAGTCAAGTCAACATGGAAGTCTTTTAATGAATACAAATGCCAAGACTTGCCAAGTCAAGTCAAGTCAAGTCAACATGGAAGTCTAGGCATGACTATATATCATCCACATGTTTTTTTTTTTTTTCTTTTTCGATCGGGATATATCATCCATATGTTTGTTAGAACTAGCAATACATACGTGCGTTGCAAGTTTAATCTCTCATTTATACTCTTTTCGTCCTGTTTATCTTAACATATTTTTTGATCACGTAGTTTAAGAAAAGAAAGACTATTGATGAAAATTAATGATTACAAAATTAATTAATAATTTTTTAATACAAATAATTTTTTAATTATGATTGGTGGATGTTGGGACACATATGATTACTGTTTTTTTCGTTAATTACAACATGATTAGGCCTAATTGTTGGGTTTATACTTTGCCAAAAAAATAAAAATATGCTAAGATGAATGGTACAAACTAAAAAGAAAATTGTGTCAAGATAAACGAGACGAATGAAGTATTATTTATATTTTTTTACTATGGAATGATATATTTTGAAAACAATTTTTTTAAAATGGTTAAGTTGTAGTAATTAAAATTAATAATTGTCCAGTTCAACAAAATATTTACATATATATGGACGTAGTCACTACACCACAAACCAAACCATTTAAAATTATTTGAACAGAATTTCTCATTCTCAAAATATATATAAGTAAGTTCCGTTGCGGATTTGGAGCACCACAACGATCCACGCGTCTACGTGGCGTCTCATACAGCCTCCATTCTTATTTATCTAAAATCTATATATTTATACATATTAATTATTATTTATTATTTATATATATTAATATATTAATTATTATTATTATCTATTTATATTATACATAAAATTTAAAATTTTAATTATGAGTATTGGAGAATTCAAACTCATGATCTCCCACATGATAGACTATGTTTTGTACCACTACACCACATCACTAAATTATACTTATTTAAGGCTTACAATATATACATTCATTATTCAATCAGTCTTGAATCCTTATCAACTACATTATGTTCATTTATAAAATTATAAATATATATTTTGAGTATAAATATATATATTATGAATGTGTATCTTTTTTTTATATTGATTTTAACATGTATTTCTTAAATTTTTATGAATCTATACTATATAAATCATGAAATTTTTGATATTTATAAATATACAATAGATATTTTTATTATTTTTATTAATTTATTTATTAAACGGTTCAACCAAATCGAACCATGGCCAGAAAAATATTTCAATGTTGAGGGTGTTTTTGCTACTCTTCCCAAAATAGAAAAAAAGAAAGAAAAAAAAAAGAAAGTAAAATATTTTGGCTCGGGCTATCTAACACCATTTCAATTTTGAGGTGGCCCGCCCAAAAGATTTTGATATTCTTTTAGTTTGTATCGATAACAACAATTGACAAATTTTTGTAACGAAAAATATATTTTTAATTTTTAACACAAAATCAATTTTGAGGTGGCCCATTGGCCAATAAATTTTTTAAATTCTTTTAGTATGTATAGATAGTTTTAATTGTCGAATATTTTTAACAAAAATTATATTTTTTAATTTAAAATAATTGACAATAATTAGACACAAAATGAGCTTCGTGGGCTATTTTCAATTCAGATTGGCTAATTTTATTTTTATTTTTTTTGTTAAAATATTTTGGCTCTAATACTATATTAATTTTAAGGTAGCCCATTGACCTTGAAAAATTCCATAATGGAGATTTTCTTAAATGGTTTGATTTTTTTTTTTATTAATACATATAAATAGAGTACAACTACTCGATAATGGAGTACACCACATTAAACTATTTTTCTAATAAAATTCAACGCGACTTTGTAAAATATATTCTCTAACAAATTATCATAATACTATTTTTCAGTTCGGGTTGATCAGGTTAGACTGATTTTTAGTAAAAAATATTTTTGCCCTAACACTATTTCGGTATTGAGGTGGTCCGTTGGCCAAGAAGTTTTTGAATTTTTTTTTAGCTCCAATACTATTTCGATTTTGAGGTGGTCCGTTGGCAAAAAAAGTTTTAAAATGCTCTTATGTATTGCAGCATTTGGCCCAAATTGAGATGAGGCGCTTACGGGTGTAAAGGATCTGTCGTCCGCACTAGCTGCTGCCGAGGAGTTGGTGGACTTGAAGGCAGGTGACTCTTCCGAGCCCGAACATGGGGATGCAGGATGTGCTAAGGATAAGGGGAAAGGTTAGAACAAGAAGGCTTTTGATGACCCAGCGCTGGTGGTGCGGCGAGTCTTGCTTCGCGGGTGGGGACAAGCTTCGCGGGTGCTTCATATGTGATGGAGACCACCAGATACGAGACTGTCCGAAGTGGAAGGCTAATATGGGGAGATGTTGAATGGCTGTGGTCGCTGAATCCGTAGATGAGGAGGCTCGGGTCACCACGATGCAGTATATTTCAAGTATGCAAGTGTTAGATAAGGGTCAAGACATGCCGAAAGTACCGTGTGGAGCCTGGAAAGGACATGGCGATGAAACAACCAAGTGTGAGCCGTGATGTACTCATGTATGCAAAAATCTTAGCGGGAGCTGCGTCAAGCAACGGACGTGGTGTGCCGGGAGAACTCGCTTATGGTGAGCGAGTTGTTGCTGAAAATGGATCAAAGACAAGAGGGTTATCCCACATGACAAGGACGTCTTCAAGTTTTGGTGGGGGAGGTTTGTTAGACCTTTAAATCGGCGGATGCAGCAGGTGCGCGTAGCCACAGGCGACTCATATTCGATTTTGAGATGGCATGTTGGCCAATATATTTTTGAAATTCTTTTAGTATGTATCGATAGCTATAATTGTCAAATGTTTGTAACAAAAGGTGAAGCGCAGCTCACTTGGTAAGACGCTTCCCCTCCGATCCAAGAGGTCGGGGTTCAAGTCACCCCGGGTGCGTGTGTGTGTGAGTGTGTTGTGTTTGCCTGATTAAAAAAAAAGAGTATATTTTGAAGTTAAACCACCTGAGAATGTATTAGACACAAAATCGGTTTTGAGGTAGCCCATTAGCCAATAAATTTTTTGAATTCTTTTAATATGTATCGATAGCTATAATTGTAATTTTTTTGTAACAAAACTGTATATTTTCAATTTAATACACTTCATAATAAATTAGAAATAAAATGAGAATCGTTTTAACAATTATCATAATACTATTATTTTAATAAAATGATACCCCGTCAAATTTCGACGGGATACAAACTAGTTTACAGATATATGGACGTAGTCACTACACCACAAACCAAACCATTTAAAATTATTTGAACATAATTTCTCATTCTCAAAATATATAAGGATAAAAAAGAAGTTACTTATTTGGAACCAAACAATTAAAAACGCCAATTTTTATAAATGCTATAATTTATCCTTAATGGAAACCTTAATGAAATTATTTTAAAATAAATCGTATTAATAAAAAACAAAAACTTTGTTCGTCTTATCCTAACCAATCCATAACACGTTAGTCGAAATGAATTTAAAAGAAGGGATAATTACCACTATAATTTTAAACTATTATTCCTTTATCATAAATATATCTCTTTTTTTTAGATGATATCATAAATATTTCTTAAAGTATTAATAATAACTACTTAATCACGAACTATCGATCTCAAATTTATTTTGGGTGTCATTTTGGGTGGTTCACAAAGTGTGATGTGAATTAACATTATATTAGGATTGTGATTATTATTAATTATAATATTTAAATTTAAAAAATAAAAAAATGTTGGATATCTTGTTCATAAGTAACTATGGCTATTTTCTTTTATCTATACTTATATAAAAAGAGCATTAAGTACTTAATGTAGATTGCCTATTATACCCTTATAGTATTTATGTAATGTACATTAATACACAATATAATAATTTATTATGAATAAAGTTTACCTTGTATAGTATATATAGATATAAAATTAAGTATGGTAAATATAATATTTAAATTAAGATTATAATGTAATAAGATATTGAGAAATTGTAAGGTTTTATCCCTTTAGTTATAAGAATGCTAAATTTTGCCCAACTTATAAGCCCACTCTAATTTTGCCCATTTCATAAGTTGAAGGACTATTTTGCCCTTACATGTTTTATTTTGAAAATAAAACAATATTATCTTCTTTTCCTCTTCCTATTCTTTCTTTCATCTGCTACGTATTCTTCAGCATTTTCCCCTTGGCTTCAGGTAGCCTAGGGTTTTTGCCGGCCACGTCGAAGATCTCGAAGAAGATTACCACATCGGCGGCTTCATACGACGGCGACTAAGAGTCGACGATATTCAGTCGGAGTTGGAGACGTCGCCCGACCCATGTCGACGAGTATGAAGTTGATCCATACGTGGTGGACGTCATAGAGCTTTTCCATTTAGGTTCAGGTTGTTCCCGACTTGCAAGACGACTTCGAACTATTCCGATTGAATAAGTTTATCGCCGTTCTCAGTTTGGATTTAGGTCCAGGTTTTTTGTTAATGTTCTATCTGGGTTTTGTTGATGATGGCTTTTTCTGTGTTTATTAGCCTTTTTTCATGATCTGAGGGGTTTGGAGGAGGTATTTTGTTACATTCTTTGGCATGTGTTTTGTTTGTTCTTCATGAGTTTTTGTTTTTTTTTCATGTTTTTCTGTCTTTCACATCATTTTTCACAAGCAAGTAATTCGTAATATTCAAACAGTTTCGGATTGTCATAAATAACAAAAGTTAGGTTTTAAATGATAATGATTGGCAATAAATGTGAATCAAGCAAATTAATTTCATTTGTCGTAAGATTGTTTGATGCATGTTGTTAGAATTTGTGTATTTTCTTATCATGTGGTGTCCACTTTCCTATCATGTATAGGTATTTTCTTATGATTTCCTTTCTTACGTTGCGTCTCATTTATTAACTTTGTTTTGTGTTTTTTCTTATCATATGTATTTAATTTCTTATCATGTATATTTTATTTTTGTGCATGTATTCGTTTGTAAGA
The DNA here is from genome assembly GCA_001642375.2 of Mentha longifolia. NCBI lineage: Eukaryota > Viridiplantae > Streptophyta > Magnoliopsida > Lamiales > Lamiaceae > Mentha > Mentha longifolia. The sequence goes on along the minus strand of CM038120.1, from coordinate 25,125,232 downwards.
ATTTCTTAATTTCTAACTACATCTAATTTTTGTTTGGAACATGGTAAGAATTTACTGTTGCAGCACATGGAATCCTGTCATCGCCCCACCATGGATGTTGCAAATTACCATTGTGGGTCTAGTCAGTGGAGTATAGTTGGCGCATCTATTCCAGATTTTGCTGATGAGGATGATATCTCCATGTTATCGGGACCTACGGTTACTGGGCTGCTTGTTCGGGGTTCATCATTTCGGTCGAAGGATAGCATGGTTTCAGCAATTCATGCATATCACTTGAAGAATTTCCTGGAGTTCCACACTAAGAAATCTGATTTTCGAAGATACCACCTCATTTGCAAGTTTGGCGCACAATGTGCTTTTTTATTGCGATGCACATCACTTGGCAACTCACGGAGAATTAAAAAGATGGTTGAACACACATGTATCAGAGATATCCGATCGTGTGCCGAACCCAAGGTCACTTCGAGAGCCGTAGTTGAGTATGTTGCCTCTAACATGTCGACGGATGGATTTATTATTAGGCCATCCGATATACAAGGTCAGGTACTTAGGGAATTCGGTGTTAGATTGAAGTACCCAACTGCTTTAGCGGGAAGGAATCGAGCCTTGAGATCTATATTTGGAGATCATGACAAGTCGTTTCAGGTTTATATTATATTTTTCTCTCTTTATTATTTCTTGTTTTTGTAAGAAATAACATTTTTCTTATCATCCCTTGGAATATGTAATTGTTTTATTGTTAGAAAATACTCATTTTCTTACTTCGTTGAATAATACATTCTTACTATCTTTTAATTTATTTTCAGATGCTAGCAAAGTATTTGTTCATGCTTCAACAAATGAACACCGGGTCCGTTGTGGATTTACAGACTTCGGATGATTCATTCTTCCAGTATTGTTTTGTCTCGCTAGCTGCATCAATAAGAGCTTTCAGTGCGTGTCGCCCTATTATTGTCATTGATGCCACACATCTCAAGGGCAAGTACAGGGGAGTTATGTTTGTTGCATCAACTAAGGATGGCAATGAACAGATTGTGCCGCTGGCTTTCGGTATCGGTGACAAAGAAAAAGACACAACATGGACATGGTTCCTTCAGCACGTTCGTAACAGCCTCGGAACTCCCGATAGTCTGTTGGTTGTCTCAGATCAACATTGTAGCATACAGAATGCAGTGCAGGAAGTGTATCCCGGTAGGTTTCTTACATTTAGTTTGAGTTCAGATAATAAGAATTTTAGAGCATAAGTGTATATTTCTTACTTAACGTCTAAAATTTCCCACCATATATTAGGCACGCCTCATGGTTTTTGCAAATACCACATTCAATGGAAATTGCGTGGTTTTGGGGAGGCTGTTTTTGCAATCGAAGGTGCGAATGGCAAGAAGTATTACTTCGCACCAAAGCGCACCACATTCCAATGATGGTAGTGGTAAGAATCATGTGTAGCTCACACATTCTTACCTATGTCACAAGGGTACGAAGAAATATTTTCAAACCATTACGCACTTCGAAATATTAAAAGCAACATCAACATTACATAGAAACAAGAAAAGTAAAATCAAATGCTGCCCCAAAACACGGGACGCATACAAATGTTTAAACAAACCTAAGAAAACAATTTTTGTAAATGTTCAAATTCAACACACACCACCATCTGTTTTTCTTTATACCTGACCGTCATGCTGAAATTCTTGAGCTTTCTCGGCCACTTTAGACGCCCCCGCAGCCTCTTTATCTTCTGAAGGTCGTCCCCTAGCCACCTCAACAAACTGGTGCTGCTCCATCGTTGACCCAGATTCAAGTGTCTCCTCACCTGCGCCTGCTTCCTTTTCAGATGCTTCAGTCTTCTTGGCCCCATCGGACAGCTGTATTGGGGGCGTTGTATCCATGTGGAAGCAATCGTCACGCGCAGGATCATTCTAAAGGTATTCTGGTGCACGTGCAAGCAGGGTACTTGTCACCTTTTCAGCAACATCCTGCACGAGTTTCTTGTGGTATTCCTCCAGAAGCACTTTCATCCTACTGTCAGCAGCATCTTTGGTCACTTTCGTGTGGAATTCTTTCAGCACATCTTTCATCTGGGCGAGGACCTTTTTGGCTGCAGCTTCAGCTACCTGGTCAAGTTGTGCAGTGCTTAAAGTGGCAGTAACAACATAGGCTTGATCACCCATGTTTTCATTTCCTCCGTCGCCCATGCCTGCTGCTTTTTTCTTCTTCCTGCCGTCGCGGGACTTGTATTGGAATGCGAAAGGCTGTGGGAGTGGGTCATCCTTAAGACTTTTCCAGTATGATGTCTCCTCTTCGCTCGTGTAAGGCTTTAGCCTCCGCACAAGAACCTGGAATATTGTAAGAAATCAGATTATTATATTTTTGATTGTAAGAAATTGGGTTGAATTTGATAAAAATATTTTTAATTCTAACGCAGAACATAAGAATTAATGTTCTCCATGATAAGAATTTCACAATTTTCTAACAACAAATCATGATAATTCAGATTTATACAATTTAGATGGTAAGAAAATTTGTTCAATATGATAAGAATATTTGACATGATAAGAATTTTTCAATTTTCTAACAAAATCAATTAAGAATCCTGAAGATTGTAAGAATTCATATTACTACAATTGAGATAGTAAGAAAATGTGTTCAATTTGATAAGAAAACTTTAAATTCTAACCACATTTTGCCTACATTACTGTTATTCAGATGATAAGAAATAATGATTAATACCATAACAATTATTCAATTTCTTATCAATTTCATTTTGATTAGAACTAACCTATAGTTAGAAATGACTTATTTCTTATCATCTTAATCAGACATTTTCATAATTTCTTATCAGGCGCAGAACATGAGAGTTAATGTTCTCCATGATAAGAATTTCTCAATTTCTAACAACAAATCATGATTCAGATTTATACAATTTAGATGGTAAGAAAATTTGTTCAATATGATAAGAATATTTAAAATTCTAACGACTGTACATAAGAATTCATATTAATTAGATTACTACCATTTAGATGATAAGAAATAATATTCAAAATGATAATAATTTTTCAATTTTCTAATAAAATCAATTAAGAATCCTGAAGATTGTAAGAATTCATATTACTACAATTGAGATAGTAAGAAATTGTGTTCAATTTGATAAGAAAACTTTAAATTCTAACCACATTTTAGCCTACATTACTGCTATTCAGATGATAAGAAATAATGATCACTACGATAAGAATTATTCAATTTCTTATCTATTTCATTTTGATTAGAACTAACTCATAGTTAGAAATGACTTAGTTCTTATCATCTTAATCAGACATTTTTATAATTTCTTATCAGAAAACAGTTGTCCACAAAATATTTAAATTACCTTCTTAATATCTTCTTCGCTGGGGAAACCGCCTTTCTTGTACGTATACCTCATGAACCTTGGCTGATCCACTTCATCACTTTTATGACCGATCTTCTCCCCAAAACAGGGGACAGCTTCGAATGCCCAGGCCTATAAACAAAACCAATAAAAATTTATCAATTTTTTTTATAATGCTAAAAAACATAAATATTAAGTTGATATCAGCTTACCGAGAAGGTGATTGTGTTCCCATTCAACATGTAGTTCATGATTCGTCCTTTCATCTCCTTTTTAACTCCGTCAATCTCCTTCTTCAGGTATTGGAAAGAAACACTGCCCCATGGGAAAGCCTCCCATTCAACTTCATCTTCAAGCAAGACCCATATCCATCGAGGGATCTTCTTTTTTGTGCCGTCATAACCCATGGCAAATCCTAAGCAAAGCAGTAGCTTCGACAGTTTCACCAAGTCCTCCTTCGACGCGGAGACTTTCTTGTTCTGCACCATAAACTATTTGTCGATGTAAGATGCGCGCACGTCCCCTATGGTTATGTCCTCTTTTGCACCGAATAGTCTTTCATAGATTGAATTCGCCAGCAACTCGTGATCTGCATAAGGGTCGAAGGAAACAGCGCCGAACTTAAGGCCGGTCACCAAGGCGTACTCCTCCCTTGAAAATCTGAGGATCTTTTTGCCGATTCTGAAGAAGAGAGAGGTCGGGTCGAAGTTTGGCTTGGGCTCCACTTGACGGCACACCAAGTAATGGAGCATGTTCCCGCTCTTTGTGCAGACGTCATTCAGACGCGTGAATTCCCCCATCACAGACTTTCTTACTAAATCACCCTTCTCAATTCCGATGTGACGCAGTATGGTGTTGACGTCACCCGCCAGGGTCTCGTAGCCCCCAGGGATCACCTTATGTGGTTTGCTTGCAAGGTGTTCCCTTTCACACACTCATTCAACCTTGCAGGTAATATTAGAAAAAACATGGATAGTGTAAGAAATCATAAGAAAATTGCCGTGATTTGTTAGAAATACTTATTTTTCTAACCATCTATGACACAGATCAGTAATTTCTTATCATCTCCATATGAAAAATGATAGCAGTTTGTTAGAAATTATAATTTTCTAACTGTATTGCATTATGTATGAGATGGTTATGAAATTCTTATCAAGGTCACCAGTTACCATATCAAACTAAGAAAATTTAGTTCATCATGTTGCTTAGAATTAATATCCACAATCGTTAGAGTAACTTACAATTTCTCTTTTATCAAACAATTATCAGATTTAAGTAAGAAATAAATGAAATAGTTGTTAGAAATTCACATTTCCTAACTATCTTATCATTTATTGCTTATACTGCTTTATCAAATGTAAGATTTCATAAGAAAAACACCCCCCAACATTCATATGGTCCCAAATTTCCGGCCTAGTTCACAGTTACAAAGAACCAACACAAAACCAACTATGTTAGAAATTATATTTTTCTAACCATGTTCCAATAACTTCTACAAATTTTTCTAACCAACTTCCTAGTTCTTTTTAGGGTTTCGCAATTTTGCACCATACATTGCTTACAATTCTTTGAATCTTTCATTTCAGATCACATTCATATCAAACCAACCCTAATTAAAACTAATTGAAGGTTAAAGTCGCCTGCTACAGTCAAATTTCATACATACCTACTCAAAAAAATCAAAACTTCAAGCAATATCTCCAGAAATTGTTCTCAAACTGAAACTCAAACTTCAAGCAATATCTTGCACATTATACCCAACATATTCAGCGCATGCACATCTCCACAAATTGTACGCAAACTCAACATGCAAAGAACCCTAAAAAATTCTTACCTCTTGATCTGTGAAAGGGTAGCCGCTGGGTTTCCTGATTCCCGGTGCATTCGTCGGGTTCTCGGCGCCGGTACCTTCTGGAATCTCAACTTCGGTTCTCTTTCTCTTCGTTTTTTTGGTCGTCATTGCTCTTAACACTGATCGGGTGGCCTTCTTCTGTTGTTTTACTCGTCAACCTCTGCGGCGACGGGCAGGAACCTGCGGAGAACAGGCTTTCGGAAGACACCCAGAAATTCTAGGGTTTGCCGGTGGAGTAGAGGAAGAGAAACAAGAAGTGGGAGAGGTTTTCTTTTCTTTTTGCAGTTTCCGATTTTTTGAATTGTAGTGGGGGAAAGGTGACGGGTTATGGGAGAGAAAAGGGGGGGGATTATTTTTGTTTTTTCTGCAGGGGCATTTTTGTCTCAAATTTGAAAAGGGAACAAAATTTTTGTATATGTTAAATTTTGGGTATATTTATGTTTTTTATCCTCTAAGAGGATAGTTTAGTTGTTCCCTCTAAGATATTTATATTTATGAAGTGTATAATAAATTAAATTAAACTTACCTTACATATCAATTTAAGAAACCATTAGTAGTAAAACTGACTTTATATCTCGATTTATATTAATTTAATATACCTTCATATATATAGTGAGAATGAAAGGACTCATCCTTGTAAAATTTTAAAGTTTATTTAAACATAATAAAGTTTCTCGATCCTTTAATTGAGTAGAAACTTTTTATATAATGTATACGTTTGACGATAAAAAATCTACATTGCCTCTTCCCATTAGCTATTTTTGTTTAGCTTTTGGGACAATATTTATAGGTATATCCGTATATGCAATAGTAGCTTAGTGTTTTATTAGTTTTTGGTCCTAATTAAACTATAATAATATTTTATAGGAATATATTTTTTACATGTAGACAAATAATAAAAAAAAAAATAGAGAGTATTTATTTTTTAAATGTTTTCTTTTCTTTTTAACTACTACTTAATACTTATCCTATAAAGTTAAAATGGGCAAAATAGTTTAGGAAAAAATGGAAAAATAATTTTATAGATCCTCACTTTTAACTTATGTAATTCAAGAGTACAGTAAGATATCTATGTAAAAATTATAATTTATTTAAATTTATATTTTACTTTTATATATACAATAAAGAATGAGGGAAATTAAATTTCAAATATTGTAAATTTTTTAATGGATCATAAAAGATACAATAGAAAAAGCAATTTTCAATTTTTAAATCAGCATAATGTTTAATGTGTCCTAGACATGCAAAAATGATTCCTATGTAGCAAATTTACGAAAAATGATATATGTACAATTATATAATTACAAGACACACACATATATATATATATATATATATATATAGAGAGAGAGAAATGATATGCTACTCACCTCCCGGTGGGCACCTTCGTGGGCACCTCGTCGTTTTATCACGTTTGCATTGCTTTTTTTTAATTTTTATTTTTATTATATATTCTTGTATCTTAGAAATTAATTTACAAATCATAAAATCTAAAAAATACATAAAAATCGAAGCTCGATTTATTTTATTACTCATTTTTTGAAGTTAAAAATAAAAATAAATAAATTGAACATTGATTTTTTAGATTTTATGATTTGTAAATTAATTTCTAAGATACTAGAATATATAATAAAAATAAAAATTAAAAAAAAGCAATGCAAACGTGATAAAACGACGAGGTGCCCACGAAGGTGCCCACCGGGAGGTGAGTAGCATATCATTTCTCTATATATATATATATATATATATATATTATGTGTGTAAATAAATCATGGCATGAGAAAATAAGAATAATGCTTAAAGGTAACAAATTCATACTTAAATTTGCATATAGTTATGCTTAATATATAATTGTGCTTTTTAATATACAAATTGATGCTTAAATATAATTATGCTTATTGTACCTTGTAATCATGCTTAAATCAATATCAACCATAGATCTAACTAAGATCAATGGTCCAAATCTGTTTCTATTTCTCACACCAGAACTTATTTACATATGATCCATCATCTCTCTCTCTCTATATATATATAGGAGGGGGATCATATAGAAATGAATCCGCTTGTGTTAACTAAAAACGAATCTGATACATCTATTTTGATTGATCTACGGCTATGATAATAATGTCAATTTAAGTGCAGTTTTCGTAACTAATTATGCGGAAGGGTATACAAGTAAATATGCATTTGATTTGTCACGATTTGTAACCTCCATTCCTAAATTTGTGGGATTGTTTCCATATCTTTAGTTCATCTTATTTGATTTAATATTTGAGTAATTGAGCCTCTTTGCAATCCATATATTTTGTTATTTATTTAAGGGTTATTGGCATTTAAAACCATGAACTTTTCACGATTTGTAATTTTCACACGACCTTTTCACTTTGGCTAATTAATACACAAACTTTTTAATTTTTGCAATTACGACATTCCCAATTTTTCCGACGAAAACTTATCCTACATGGCAGCGGTTTTTAACCGACGTGTAGCTAATCGATCGCGTGGCATGTGTACGTGGTCAAAACAACGTCATTTATGGTCAACGTATAATAAAACGTGCTGGGGTGGAGTTTCAGCGTCGGCGACGGCATCCCCCCGCCGTTGGATCTTTCTTTAACTTGCCGAAGCTGCCAAGAGTGGGGCCCAAGGAGTGGCCCAAGATCATCACCGTTGGATTGCTGGTGATTTCCGTCGCCAATTTAGCTTTCGGAGCTGCCGCCGTAGCTTTCTACGCTAGAAGGATGTGGAAATACGCAGAAGTTGTCGAAAGGTGGGAGCTCGACTACACTTCGCACAAATTCCGATACAGAGATCTCAGATCTGTATAGAGCGACCAAAGGTTTTAGAGAGAGAGAGAGCTTCTGGGCAGCGGCAGCTTCGGCAAGGTTTACCGAGGCGTGATGCCGGAGTCGAAGGTGGAGGTTGCCGTCAAGAGAGTCTCCCACGAGTCGCGGCAGGGGATGAAGGAGTTCGTGGCAGAGATCGTGAGCATAGGGCGGCTGCGCCACCGCAATCTGGTGCCGCTTCTCGATTACTGCCGCCGCAAAGGGGAGCTTCTCCTCGTAATCCACCGAGATATCGGTTTTGTTGGAGTGGGTTTTTGCCCTGTGGAGTAAGGGTGAGATTCTTGGAGCGATTGATTTGAATTTGTGGGACAATTATGATAGGGTGAAGGGGAATTGGTGCTGAAGCTTGGTTTGTGGTGTTGCCATTCTGTGCTGGAGATGAAGCTGGGGATGAGAGACACGTCGGATAAACCGGCTGTCATGTAGGATAAGTTTTCGCCGGAAAAATTGGGGATGTCGTAATTGCAAAAATTAAAAAGTTTGTGTATTAATTAGCCAAGGTGAAAAGGTCGTGGGAAAATTACAAATCGTAAAAAATTCATGGTTTTAAATGTCAATAACCCTTTATTTAATACTTTTATTTAATGATGGTTTTGATTTTGCATTCGTTTTAATTTTTTTAATTTGACTTATTATTTTTGTTGCTCCACTACTCGTTGCCATAAAACAAAATTCTTAAAGTATTTATTGTTCATTAAAAAAATTAAAAAGCATTATCTTGGTCCCGGGAAGAGCTTATTGGTGTATGGGGGGAAAATACACCAATTTCCAACAGTTTTCAATTTTGTGCAAACTGACTTATACAAACTGACTAAGGTGAACTGAGTCAGAGAGTTCGATCAAAGTGAGAGCTCAGTTTATCCAACTCAGACTGTAAACAGCTGAGTTTGCTAAACTGAATTGGAGTGCGGAAGTTGGTGGAGTGTGTTGGAAAACTCTTTAGAAAATTCTTTTATCTTAAGACTAACAGTTCGAATAATGCATGCAGTTTGATGCACTTGTTAGTAGAACAGTTTATAATAGGCAGATTATAAAGAGAGTTTGAGAGAGAAAGAGAGAGAGAGATCGAGACACGAGAGTTTATCGTGGTTCGGAGATAACCCTCCTACATCCACGTCAGATCTTGCGATCTGAAATCCCTTACTTTGGATTTTCCTTCTCTCTTATTTATATTGGTTGAGTGCCAGCCTTAACCTCTGTCAGTTCCTTGACGAAAACCAAGCACAAGTTATGGGTCGTGACCCTTACAAACTTTCTTTACAAACTACAAACAGAAAAACTTAACTGCTAAACTCTTCCTTGACTATTCTTAACAATGGTGAAAGTTACAACTCTTCTATTTACTATAAATGTATCTAATCAATATATGTAGAGAGTTTGAGTGAGTAATCTAGACAGCAGTAAACGTCTAGTACTCGGATTTCAGAATGAGAAATCTCGTTATTAACACTTGGGAAACTCGTTTGATTTCGAGTGTTGAAGGATTTGACAGAGAGAGATTTCTTCAGCGATTGGGCTTGATAGCTTTAGTTTCCCGTACTTGATTCCGGAATGGAGAAGGTATTTATAGGCTTCATTTGAAATAGAGCCATTGGGTGTAACAGAACTGTATTCTGACCAGTGTTCTAAAAGAAGGCCGACTTGGCCGCCTAGAAGGCGTCTAGGCGCTAGAAGGTGTCGGGCCGTCCCGATTAATGGCAAGACGGTTTTCTCTAGGCGGCGGTGAATTAATCGGCATCTAGAAAGGTGCCTAGGCATGTCTAGGCAGTCCTAGAAGGGTTTAGACAGGCTAATCGGGACTTGAAGGGCTGTAAGATTAAATTATAGTTGAAAAAATATGAATTTTATACTTTAACTTATAGATATCATGTTTAAATATATGAAAAATTTGACGTAAACTTTGATTTTATACTAATCCGTCTAGGCTGTCTAGACACCGCCTAGATTCCCGCCTAGGCCACCTAGACGCTAATCGGCCCTCCACCGCCCTACTAACGTCTAACGACTTTTAGAACACTGATTCTGACACACAATACTTCTTCCCGTTGAGGCAGTTCAGCTCGCTTCCGAAGATGCACGAGTCAGATCAATCAACCCATTTAGGCAGGTTGAAGCTACCTCATCAAACTGGAGACTTCAGCGAACTTCCTTCAATCTGTGAGTCTTGAACTCTTCAAGGAAAGTGCTGAACTCCTACAACCTGGTTGACTATGATCTGCCTAATTAAGATCATCAACTGAGCTATATTTGGCAGTTTGATCTAACAACCTAACTCTAGAAAAGAGTAAAAACTATCCAAGTGTGGTTTTAATAAACATCATCAAAACTCACAAACCGAGTGGGGTTCCCAACACATTACATGGACAATGCATAACACCTATCCATAATTAAAGAACAATAACAATTTTTTTGTTTTTCTTAATGTTTCGTTCCGTGTTTATTGTTTTTAATTAATATGTTATTGCATATTAATATCAAGAATAGTCGTTGACAATGAACAAAATATGCATATAATATGCAATAAGTTATTTTATATTACATCCGTCCCACCTGATTTTGCTTATGAATATTTGAAATGGATGGTATAAAATATATAAATAGGTCATATAGAGTGAGTCATATAGAGTGAGTCAGAGATAGTAATATGCAATAAGTTATCATATAATATGCAATAATGAAATACATAATGTGCAATAATATGCAATAAGTTATCATATAATATGCAGTAATGAAACACGTAATGTGCAATAATTTATATTTATATGCTACAATAATGTGCAATAAGCTATGCATTACCAAATATTTCAATATTAACTAAAGCAATAACAAGAAATAAATTAATAATATGCAATAAATTATTGTGTAATATGCAATGAGTTATTGTATAATATGCAATAACAAAAATGCTTTGGGAGTGGAGATAAACAAATAAACATACCATTTTGCAATAAATTATGTTATATACTATAGATATATAATAATATGCAATAAGTTAGTGTGTAATATGCAATGGAGTAATATTCAATAACAAAAATATTTTCAAAAAAAAAAAAAGCACTAATAATGAAGCCTATATTTTTGGAATTGGTTGATGGTTGAATCTTCCTATTTTATCGGCGGTAAGTATGAGTCGTGCAAATTGAATAGTTGGAAATTATGTTGTTGCCCTTTGCAATAAAAAAGGATAATTAACGGACAATTTTTATGATCATACATTTTAATCTCAACCACATAAATACATATGATCAATGGTCTATAATAATTTTTAGTTAACACAGGGAGAAGAATTTTTAGTATAACCCACCCCTATATATATATATATATATATATATATATATATATATACCCCTATATATATATAGATGATGTGCTAGTCCACCAATGGTGGTCAATTTCGTGGGCACCTTCGTCATTTTATTACTTTGGCATTACTTTGTTCGATTTTAACAATTGTTTTATATTCTAATACTTTAGAAATTAATATAGAAATTATAAAATCAAAAAATCAAAGCTCAATTTATTTATTTTTATTTTTTAACTTAAAAAAGACTAATAAAACAAAACGAGCTTTATTTTTATATATTTTTTTTAATTGTATGATTTCTATATTAATTTCTAAGGTGTTAGAATATAAAATAATTATTAAAATCGAACAAAGTAATGTCAAAGTGATAAAACGACGAAGGTGCCCACGTAGTTGACCACCATTGGTGGACTAGCACATCATCTCTCTCATATATATATAAGCAATCCAAGACAATATAACATACTTAAAGGTATTCTTTTAATTTGGATCGTAAGCATACAAGGAGTGTCTATTATTTAATATACATTATTTGAGTACCATAAGAATCTAAGTAACAAAGTAAAATTAAAAGATGTATGTTTATCATTATAGTTAAATTGCAAAAAATAAATAAATTGTAGTATAAGGGATATACATATTTTATTACGTCAACAAATAAGTGAATCAATCAGTCAAATTTATTGTGTTTGAAGTTTTAGGACTTATTAAGTATATGTTTAAATCATAATAAATATATGTTCAAATCATAATACAATAATTAAAATTATCCGATCTATGTGCGAATGCACGTTGTATTTGCTAGTTGTTTCTAAAAAGTGTCTTTTTTTCTTTTTCTTTTTTTTTTTCTGTTTGTTTGTTATGTCATTGCTTAGGTTGCCCAAATTAGAACAAGTTATACACAATGATCTCTAATCATACCACATATGTGCTTAAGTTAGATGTATGTACAGAAAATATTCTGTGGGACAAAAACCATCCATTTATTACAAGAGATACTTATGTATTACTAAAATAATAAGAGCATAAACAGAATAATATGAACATATGAATCATATGATCCTAATAGAGCTACGGGCGACGCCGACCCTTGTTTGGGCTATTTAAGTTGAACGAAAACCCGTCTGTCGAAAACCTGGAACATGATCTGATTTGTAATTACATTGGTACTGCTTGTACCTTGGTTGTTCAATAAAATTATTACTTATCTGATTAAAATAAAATGCATCATTTTGTCCCCTTAGAGGTTAAATTTTCAATATTTGTCCAAATTATAAGATACACACAAATAATGCCCAAATTTATGTGATGTTCCAAAATCACCCTTCTCTCTCTCAAAGCATATATTTTTTTGCTTTCTTCTCTTCATTCCTCAATTTCAATCTCTCTCTCTCTAAAACCCTACAGCTCTTCTCTCTCAATTTCTTCTTCTCCGTCTTCTCTCCCAACGGCGTCGACTCCTCAGCAGCAGTTCACAGCCGCCGGCGCCGACCATAGCTTCTTCTTCTTCGAAGCCGTCCTCTTTTTCCAGAGCTTCTCACTCTCTCTTTCTCTCTCTCTAAAAATCCAAACCCACGCTTCTTTCAATTTTCTTTCATCTCTCTCGACGGAGAAGAAGAGCAGCAAAGCGAACGGCGAGGTTGCAGGTGCGTGACTTCGACTGTGGAGACGGCGACGGGCTAGGTTTTTGATGGGCTGTTGTCGATGACTTCAATTTGCTTCCTAAAAGATACGATGTGATTAATTTCTTGGTTGAGGAAGCTTGAATATATTAGGCTGTATGAATTGAAGATTTGTGATGGTGTGATTTATTTGGAATTACACAGTTAGGAGGCAAATTATTTTTTTCCAATTGATGTTGGGTTTATTTTCCAATTTTTTTCCAATTGCTGCTGGTTTATTTTTTTAAGCTTGGGCTACATGAATAATTTGTTTTGATATGTATTGAGATTATGTTGAAACAACATTATTCATCAGTTTTCGTAGTAAGAATTTACCGATAGTTTCTTACCATTTCTTTCTTCTTTTCTTACTATTTCTTTTTCTAAACTGTATAATTATCAAGCATTTTACGAAACGTAGATAAGAATCTCATGTTTTCTTAGCATGTCGCCATACAAAAGTACATTTATTTCGTACGTTAGTTTATTTTTAAAATGCAGTTGATGACATCTCCCCTAATTGTTGTTGCCACAATAAATACATCACGCTTCTGTAGATTTCCTCATTTGAAGAATTATTCTCGTGGGTCCAGCCAGTGGATTATAGTTGGCTTATCAGAACAAGCTTCTGTAAATTTCCTCATTTGAAGATTTTTTTGGAGTTCTGAACAATTTCGATACGTTGTTGTATTCAGACATTGCAAAACTTCCACATTTCTTATTTTATTGTAAGAAAATATATGCAAGTTGTGGTAAGAAATATCGTAAATCTTGATAAGAAATATTACAATTTCTTATATTTGAGATTGTAAATTATGAGAGTCTAATGTAATCAACGAATTCTTACATAGAGTTAAAATTCTGCAATTTGTGGTAAGAAATATCGTAAATTTTGATAAGAAATATTTCAATTTCTTACGTTGAGATTGTAAATTCTTATAGGGTCTAATGTAATCCACGAATTCTTAATCAAAGTTAAATATCTACAATTTGTGGTAAGAAATATCGTAATGTATGATAAGAAATATTATAATTTCTTACGTTGAGATTATAAATTTCTTATTTTATCGTAAGAAAATATATGCAAGTTGTGGTAAGAAATATCGTAAATCTTGATAAGAAATATTACAATTTCTTATATTTGAGATTGTTAATTCTGAGAGTCTAATGTAATCAACGAATTCTTACATAGAGTTAAATATCTGCAATTTGTGGTAAGAAATATCGTAAATTTTGATAAGAAATATTTCAATTTCTTACGTTGAGATTGTAAATTCTTATAGAGTCTAATGTAATCCACAAATTCTTACTCAAAGTTAAATATCTGCAATTTGTGGTAAGAAATATCGTAATGTATGATAAGAAATATTATAATTTCTTACGTTGAGATTGTAAATTTCATATTTTATCGTAAGAAAATATATACAAGTTGTGGTAAGAAATATCGTAAATCTTGATAAGAAATGTTACAATTTCTTATATTTGAGATTGTTAATTCTGAGAGTCTAATGTGATCAATGAATTCTTACATAGAGTTAAATATCTGCAATTTGTGGTAAGAAATATCGTAAATTTTGATAAGAAATATTTTAATTTTTTACGTTGAGATTGTAAATTCTTATAGATTCTAATGTAATCCACGAATTCTTACTCAAAGTTAAATATCTGCAATTTGTGGTAAGAAATATCATAATGTATGATAAGAAATATTATAATTTCTTACATTGAGATTGTAAATTCTTATAGAGTCTAATGTAATCCACGAATTCTTACATAGAGTTAGTAAGAATTACAGTATCAAAATGTAGGAAATACATAAATTATTATATCCATAATGTAACAATAAAAATATTTTTTTACGTAATACTTTGAAATACATCGAGCATAGCGATATGTGAGCATAGATTTTTCGTTAATTCTTACAAAAAACAGACTTCGAAACTAGAAATTCACTAAATCCTACCACACAGTCCCTTAAATCCTTACTTACAAAACACAGTACATGTGGTAGGCATTTGTATGAGCTAGACATTTTTTTCCCCAAACATGATTAGAAATATTAAAATTAAATTATATAAGAAACTGATGAATTTCTTCTTGCCAAATATTAAATCATTAGAATTTTCACTCAATGATGATAATAATTTAAAAACTCCTTACGAATTTCTTATTCTTACTAAAAACAAATGATAAACATGATAAGAACTATATAATTCTTATTATTTATTATGTGATAAGAATTTACATAATTATGGGAACCGTAAAAATTATAAAATTCTTACTGAAAACAAATAATAAACATGATAAGAATCCTACAATTCTTATCATTTATTAAGTGATAAGAATTTACATAATACTTTGAACGATAAGAATTATATAATTCTTGCTACAACAAGAGATAAACATGAATAAGAAGTATGTGATTTCTTATCATATGTGTTGCATTAAACATAACAATTTTCATAGATTGAATTCGGAGGCAGCTCGTGAGGCGCATACGGGTCGAATGAGACCGGTCCGAGCTTCAGGCTACTAACCAGGGCGTACTCCTCCCTCAAAAACTTGAGCACCGTATAGCCGATTTTGAAAAATAGAGAAGTAAGGTCGAAGTCTGGCAAACCATGAAATGAAGCTGAAGCATATGCGGTTTCTTCAGTAGGACTTCTCTTTGATATACCAACTCAACCTTGCACACAATAATAGAAACAAGGGGCAACGTAAGAAAATTTATAGTAAATCATAGTAAATTTTCTCACATTAGGTTAGAAATTTATATTTTCTAACCATTGCCTGCATTTTTCCAAATTCTAATATAACCAAACCTTTTTGTCTTACAACATGATAAGAAATTATATATTTCTTACTATTTGATACCATGATTAAATTTTTCCAACCAAGATACACAAATCGTTGTCTTTTCTTATCGAATTCTTGTCTTTCTAACTGCAATGTTTCGTTTTCTTACCAAATTCTCAAAATTTCTTATCAAGTTATCTCAGAAAGACACTAATCCAAGGAAATTCGAACACCATTCAAACACTAAATCGTTGTACTTTCTTATAAAATTGTTTAACTTTCTAACTGTAACGTGTCGTTGTCTTACGAAGTTCTCATAATTTCTAATCTCAGAAAAATACTAATCCCTGGAAATTCGAACAACATTTCAAGAATAATGCCATGTTTATAACCCTAATATAACCATTCAAACACTACATCACTGAAATTATGTTTCAGAATCCACAAAAAATTACCCAAAACAAAAGGCATATCACATATTCAAACTGTGAAACACTAGATAATGCACACAAAATCGCAAATTGTGGTTAGAATCGCACAAATATCACACAATATGCACATTATCCCCTACATCCTAATTTAAAAACCTAATCCAAGGATATATTCTCCAAAAATTGCACTTAAATGCCACATGTAAGAAACCCTAAACATTCTTACCTCTGCATCTATGAACGGATAGCCGCTGGGTTTGGGTTTTTCCGGTTCTTCCGTCGGAGTTGGGGAGCGCAGCGGTTCGGACTGCTTGGCAGCGTCGGGTTTAGTTGTCGGACCGCGAGAATGGACGGTTTCACTGCTTCGCACGGCGGCGGGCGGGTGGAGAGCGGCGGCTGGGAGAACGGATGGATTTGGGGAAGTTTTTCTAGGGTTGCAGAAGGGGTTGAGAGTGAGGCAAGTTGAGGAGGATTCTCTGAAATGAAAATGGGGAGGGAGTCGACGGGTTGAGGAAAAGAAAGTGAGGGGGGGGGGGATTTTTTTATTTTTTATTTTGCTCTAGGGGTATTTTAGTCCCACATTCAATTTTTGGGCAAATATTGTGTAGTTCTTATATTGTGGACAAATATTGGTTTTTTATCCTCTAAAGGGATAGAATAATTGTTGCCTCTTAAAATAATATATATATATATATATATATATATATATATATATAGGGGATGGATCTTATGGGTACCACCTCTAATGTTGAGAACTAGGAACCAATCTCGTCCATTTATTTTTTATTGATCAATGGTTATAAATTAAAAATCAAAAATAATAATAACCGTATTTAATATACGTGGAGGTTATTTTTAACTATTTCTTTAAATTCAAGTTTGCACTCCCTATAACTATGGGATCAATTTATGGCTTCAAACTGATAAACCGTCTTTGTTAGTAGGGAACTCTCGTAGAACCAACCATATAAGCACAATTTGATATGGAATGCTTAAATAGTTTTATATTAATGCTCATTTATCTTCTCAAAAAAAAAAAAGATGCTCATTTATAATTTGCAATGGTTATTTATATATAAAATTATGCTTTTTTTCAGTCATGCTTATATAGATATATAATTTATGCTTTGTATGAATCATGCTTATTATGCATTGCAACCATGCTTATTTAGATATAAAATTATGTTTTCTATGAATTATGATTATTATGCGTTAATCATGCTTATTTATATCTGTAGCTTTTTGCAATCATACTTTTGCAACTATGCTTAATTATATGTATAAACATGCTTTTCTACATATAAAATTATGTTTTTTTTTTCAATCATACTTATTTAAATATATATATATATATATATATATATATATATATTATAATAATGCTTATTTAGATATTAACATATGCTTTTTACAAATAGATGAATAGAGAGCATGAAATTCGAACATCTCGTAAGAATAATTAATGCACCTAGAATTAGCCTATTTATTTATAAGAAAAAAAATTCAAAACCAAAATGACAATATGAAGAGGTAAATTGAAAAGAATCTTCACGCATGCATCACTATGTTCAGCCGTGTGAATACAAGAAAGGTAAAAATAAATATAATCCCACAATTATAGGGATGTGGTAGTTTTAAATTTACAAAAATTGTGAAAACTACCCGTACTAATTAAGAAAAACGGTTAATATATATTTTTACTTTTTAATTTACATCCATAGATCTATTAAAATAGATGGTTGAGATTAGTTTCTAGTTCTCAAGTTTAGAGGGAATTCCTATATGATCCAATCTCTCTCTCTCTCTCTCTCTCTCTCTCTCTATATATATATATATATATATATAATAGTTATGTTGAGCGCCTATTGTGCGCGAACTCGTGAGCGACTTATTATGTGTCTTACACATCAGCAATTAGTATTAGTTATTAAATCATATTCTTTCATCTTTCTCAACACTCCAGATACGTGGCTAAAATATTCCCTTTCCATCTTTTTTCTTTCACTTCTCCCTATGTTTCTTCCAATTTCAATTTTGTTTTTCTCTCTACCGTGCTCCATTCTCTTCCGCTTGCGATTTTGTTTTGCTTATCGTATTCCTTTCTTCTCATAATTATCCTCTCCAATCAATGTAATTGATATTTTAATTTGATTTAATTAGAGATTAATAAAGTTGATCTGAAATAATTATCCCCTAATTGGGAATTACTAAACCTTAAGTGGAGAATTTTAATAAAACTTTAGGAATTACTAAACCCTAAGTGGAGAATTTTAATAAACCCTAATTGGGAATTACTAAACCCTAATTTTTTTAATAAAATTATCCACTGAGCAATGATCCACCGAAAAATAATTCAGTGATGAAGGAAGAGAAAAAGATAATTGCAGAAGAAAAAAAGAAAATAAAGACAATGAGAAATATTAGAAGGAAAGAAAGAGAAATTGCATAACAGTAGGAATAAAGAAAAGAAAGAAACGTGACGTGGCCTGGGCGCTCAAGATAGGCACTCAAACTAATCGCCTAGCATATCAAAGTCCTATATATTCTCTCTCTCTATATATATATATGTATATATATATATAGAGGTTGGTTCATGTGTTAATATATATACCTCATAGAAATCATCATCTCAATCTTTTGGGAGAAAATGTGAGTTATAATTCATAACACCTAAATAATGGATTCCAAATATGAACTAATGTAATTTGCATCAATGCTACATAAAGAAAAATTGCATGTTGAGTGAGTTAGTCCATGACATCTTCGATGTGGATCATACTGCTCTATTATATAAAAAATACAACGATAGCTCAATTTTTTATATAAAAAAAAAGTGCACACAGTAGAAAAAAAATATATCACTCCTCAATCTAAAAATGAATGCATGTACCAAATAATGATGCAAGAATGAGCATCATGTTCGACCGAACCTCCACATACAATACAATACTAATCCTTGCATTTTGAGAATTTATATACCTAGTAAGATTTTTATAATTAAATTCCTGTAACGTTTCTATCAATCTTAGAAGTGTAATTTCTTGTTGAACAAAGAATTCCAGCTTATAGTAATTCAACTCCACTTCTAACGATATATATATTTCCGAGAAAGAAAGTTCTCAAGTAAGAATCAAGTAACAACTTGATTACTAATCGCTCTTAATTAATCAACAAATAATCGATTACGTTTCACCAAGTTTCTTTTGACCAACAATTGAGATATATAAATTTTTATTATTGTATTAAAAATTATATAATAAAATAATAATTTATAATATACTTTTCTTATAGAAAAATCTTCTCTAGTTATTTTTTGCGGATTGCATTCGAATTTTCCTAAGAAAATATTCTTCCTCGGAGGAAAAAGAAAATTATTGTAGTCAAGTTATCGTCTTAAAGAAAACTGATGTTGCCATCGAAAGTATCGGAAAAGAAGCAAAAGTTTTTTTTTTTTTTTTTGAAAGGAAAAAGAAGCAAAAGTTCATAAATGACATTTCCTATTTTCAAATTTTCCTCTTTGCATCATTTTTTTGCTTTAGGAAAGGGAGTGATCTTGTTTATAAATTTTTGGCCTAATATCAATTAAAATCTTAAATTATACATTCTTTTTTTAACTAATTTCAATTAAAAATTCTAACCATACTCTCTTTCTCCAACATGCCATAACCTTCAATTTCCGGTAGACAGAAAGATGACGTGGTCACCGACTACCACAATATATTACTTTTTAAAAAAATCCACTTCAGCATTCATGAAATTTTTATTGTTTATTCCATCTTATAACAAAAAATTTCACAATTGCATATCTTAAAGTATTGTACAGGAGTTGGCTTATTATACATTCATCTATACACGTATCAAGTACAGTATCAGAGCAAAGACGTAACAAAGATTACCTTCCAAACTGCCATATACACAACTAATCAAAAAACCTCATCCTCCAATTAGCACGACCTGAAATCATTAAAACCAAAGCTTCCAAATGGAGGGTTCGACTACGAAACTAACCTCCTCGTGATAGTCTCTCTCGACTCCCAAACCTCCACCGTTGTTTTAAGCACCATCACTTCACTCTACAACCTCAAAACTTGGTCTACAATATAACTTCAGCGCTTGAGTCAAAATCACAAGGAATGATGTCAGATTTTCTGAGTTCGTCCATCATATAAGTATGTACCTTTACTGTTGTACATTTACTGTTCCACACGACCCAACACCAGGAACTGATCTTTTATAATCTTGATCTATGCTTTATGCCACGAATTGGTGACCTCCTGCGAACAGAAGCAAATGGCTCTCCGTTTAAGGAGCCGGAGAATTTGATATCCCAACCTTCGACATTCTTTGGTACACATGCATCGAAAAGGGCTTGGCCAAGGACACTATTTGCGCTCATACAAGGTGGGCTTGAACGTTGAGGCAGTTTATCTCTCTGCTCCTGCTGCGTCGAAGCAGATTCTCTGCTGCTCTGATATTCTGATGAACTTGGAAGGAAAAAGTGGTCATTTGGGCCAACTGCAACTCTTCTGAAACTTTGATTCGAGTTGACTGCTGCGTTCTGGAGGTCGCATATCAAGTAAGATATTTCGTCATCCATGTGGGACCACTCCCCGAGTTTCTGAAGCTTTCCGGAGAAAACTGAAACTGCCTGCTCGAGAAACTCGGTTACGGCAGCTGTATATTGTACTGATCCATGCTTGTGATGACCTGACACGAGGCACATAATAATAAGTACGGAATATGTACCAAAAAAATAAATGCAAATGTGAACAATAATGCGGCTAGTAGTAAGCAATTAATGGGAAGCTAGAAAGGCCTGATCCATTCATCAACCAAATATTAATGACCAGAACTTGCATTGTTAGTAAACTAGAGTGGTCAACATGCATAGGTAATATGATTGCAAAAAGAGGTATTAATACATTGAACGGATATATCAGAGGTGACACAAGCTTAAAGTGAGCCTCGAAATATCAGCCAACCCAAAATTTAAAAATTCTGAATAAGAAACTCTAATAGCATGCATTCCAATTAAGTGAATTGTTAGGATTGAAGAAAATATGGATAGCCAAGGATCACCGAAAAACGACTAAGCTTGTAAATTGCCAGAGGTCAACATTAACTACAGAACCATGGCTCTAAGAATTTTTTTACGCTTCAAAAGAAAAAGGAAATGTCACTATCCCTGAAGAGAAATAGCAAATGCTATTTACAAAGTTTGCACGATTCACATTGGATCTTTTGCCCTAAAACTTTTAAGTACTATTTCATTACGCCCTCAACCATTTTCTGATTTATTCTTGAACGTTCAATATTTGTACTCAA
Source organism: Mentha longifolia (assembly GCA_001642375.2). Taxonomy (NCBI): domain Eukaryota; kingdom Viridiplantae; phylum Streptophyta; class Magnoliopsida; order Lamiales; family Lamiaceae; genus Mentha; species Mentha longifolia. The sequence goes on along the minus strand of CM038120.1, from coordinate 25,103,650 downwards.
ACCCATACACTTCTATTAACAATCTTCTCTTAGTTTCACAGCAGAAAGGCTTGGTAAAATAAGACAAAATGTAGGTGGCTCACTAAAACAAAGTCAAAGTTCAGGGGCTTTAACAAAACAAGATATGAGAGATCACAGGCTTCATTGATAATAAGAGAATTTTAAGGACATTTAACATGATAGTCTAGGTGCCAAATGATGTGTTTTTCCAGATAAAATCTTTTATATAAAATTCTGAATTAAGTGGCTTCTCAGAATCCCCTGTACATATGGGGAGAATAACATGAATAAATACCAGCCCTCCAATTACTGCCTAGTATCAGGGACACAACTTTATTAATTCAGTTCAGAAATTCTTACGGCATAAGAGACGTAGAAGAGAATTGAAAGTTAAACATCAGGGAATAATTAAGACTGACCAACATGAATAGAGGAATCACACTTCACAACTTTCACATCAGCCCCTAAATCCTGTAAGTTGTGAGCAAAGTGGCACGGAGTTGAGCATGGAGCCACATCATCATTTCCTGAACATAAAATGAGAAACGGGGCCCCCAATCCCTACATGAAAAACATAAGCAAGGAACAAAATGATCAAAACATTGTAATAAGAAACAAAAGAGATTGCTTAATTGGGAGAACTGCAGTATGAAACTTACAACAGACGAATACAGGGATTTCCAGTACTCTGTACGTTGGGATCCAAACCTGGTAATAAATAAAGCATCCAAACTTGATGTAACACCTTTTGCAACCAAAGAAACTAGTTTTGATGATCCAGGCATTCTGAGGATGGAGCGGTGCAAAGCAAATCGAGCGCCCAGGTCTTTAGTAAACTCAATAGGATCAGAATCATAGATCTGGCCTGAGATGCAGTTTGCAAGCATTCTACTATCCTCCTTCACATAAGAACAAGGACAATCATTAATATGATTTTTACTTATCCACCAGTAACAATTAAATCTATTAGATGTTCGACAGCAAAATTACCAGGCAGAGCTCCACATCAGAACATCCTTGAATAATCTGCAGCATTAAGAAGTGAACTTGCTCAATCAACAAAGCAGTCTAAGAATAAGATAATGCAGAAAAAATGTATTGCATTGTAAAGTTTATAGAATCCAACACAGGACAGAACACTGATGCCTAACCTAAGCGTTTCCTATAAATAAAATTTATATCAAGTATTCCATCTCAGTGCGTCGATATTACCTGAAGAACTTTATACAAGCAAGCTTTTGAACCACCAGAAAAGGAAGCAAGAACGACAGGGCATATTCCACGCCTAAGTTCCTATATGTATGAAACAGAAGATAATCAACAACGGGCAATAAATTTGCACTGACACAGTAATACCAAAATGTTCCTACAACTGAACAGAATGGATTATATATTTATATGCTCGGTAAATTTTCCCCGATCCCAAGCCAAATTATTTCCATCTAACCATATTAATACAGACCCACACCCAGAAAATAGGAATAAGGCATTGCTTTGGAACCAAAGTCCTTGTAGCTTCGTGATAAAAGTGAGAGACAAGGGTACAAATCCTAATTCCCCACGCCCCCAACTGGAAGAAAAGGGAGCATTGCTTTCGATTATCTTTCTGGCAGCTGCTGAAAAATCAAGCAGTGAGAAGGAAACATGGATAATGAGATAATGCAAACCTTTACAAGCTCTTCAAGAATAGAGAAAGCCAGTGACGTAGCTCTCTCCGGAATGAATCTGTAGAAAAGCAACATATAGTATCAGAGGAAAATGCCAATCCTAAATCACAAAAGACAAACACAGAGCGGATATCTAGTGTATGAGCTAATCCATTGACGCGAGGAAAATCATGTTGCTTCGAATCTCATTCGAATAGACTTCTAACTACTTTGATACGAATCAATCAGGAGAGCAACCACATAAATTTGAGGCCACCATTTCGCACCTAAGGAATGTACACCAGTTCAGAAAATTCAATAACTACTTAGAAAACTTTCTGAAATCACCGTTTTCATTCTGCGGCATACTCTAATCTAAAGCAATAATCCTATGACTCTAACATGTCAGAAACAGTCAATTCCTTTTGCAGTTGTACACGAGCTACAAACATCTCCACCTCGCTCACTTCCATCAACCACACAAGCACAAAATTTCCGAAACGGCGGAACCCTAAACCAATTGCAAAAGACTACAATCTCAAATGCAAAGCAGTCACCTCAGAACCACAAAAAGTTTCAAATACAACGATAATCATCCACGAATTTGTAAGAAAGCAGAAGAAAACGTACGGGTTGAGATAATCGGCGCGGGAAACGAGACAGCTCCATCCGAGCGAAGTGTAGAAAGCGACGAAATCCTTCAATTGAACATCGCTAATCGAAACCCACGCAGAAACCACGACTATCCCCTTCGCTTTTCGTTCTTCGCCGCGATTCCGCGCCCAATAAATTCTCCCGCCGCTGCTCATCCTCACTAAACCTCGAATTTCCCAACTAAATTTTAATTTACCTTAATTTTCGAAGAAAAATTAAGAGTGAGAAAGTAGGAAATTAGAGAGAGAAAGGGAAGTGGTTGTGTTCTTGGTGGTGAATCGCCGAGTGGGATTGCGTCTGGACAGCTCAGACCATGCGCACCTTGGCGCATTATTGGATATTGGATATTCCCTCGGCTATCCTGCGCCACATCCGCTGCGACTGTGGCCCACTTTGCTTCGGGCCCATTACAAGTGTAGGGCCTTCAGAAAAAGGGCCCATTTTCATTATTGGGCTTTGTGCACTAAAATTTTTCTCGTATTGGATTATCATGAATTATTTCTACCACAGAGATAAGTAATTGCTCAAAATGTACACATGCATATGTAATAGGCAAATACTCCCTCAGTGACAAAATGTAGGGACGCATTTAAAACCGTTCCTTCAAGATTTTACTATAAATAATATTTTAATGTATCGATTAACAAGAACAGGATTAAGGATGAAATTAAGAGTAGATTATATAATTGGTGTTTAATGCGGAATGTATTTGTCTTGTAACCTTTCGTTTACGGAGTGACAACTCTATCCTAATTTTTTCTTTGTTTGTCACTGATGTTCTAATTTTTCTGAAACTTTGGGGTCAGGTACTTCGCGTAGCTGACCCCAATTATCACATGTGTTTAAATTTAGTCGTTTTCAAGGAATAAACATAATTTTAAAGATAAAAAAGGGGTCCAAATCGGCCATTGAGATATCCCTCATTTTCAATTTAATTTTTATATATATAATTAAATAAATGGGATAAACTTATTCGATAAGTAAAAATATTATGCTTGGTGTTGCGGTAGGAAATTAGGAATGTAGTGCAATTCAATTATAAATTTCTTATTTACTATACTTTGCTTGGAAACAAGTTTAGAAGCGTCCGATCTTCTGATCAAACAAGAGCCGTTGATCTTAGAGGGAGAGGAGGAGATTCATTAGTAATAAAGTTTTATTTAAATAAATTGTGATGTGTCCTTTATGGACGATAAATATTGCTTCGCCTCACAGTTTTCAAAATTTATTCTCAATCCGAATATCCATTTCTCTTACTATCAAAATATTCTCTTAGCTTTAAAAACAACTTAAATCTCCCATTTAAAAACTCTCTTTTAGCAAAAGTAAATAAGTAAACTGCATTAGGCTGTCATGCTTCCTTTCTATAAAATAAACAAAAATAAAGTATTAAAAAGTCAATGGTAACATGTACAAAAAAAATACTAAAAAAATAAATAAATAAAAGGGAACAGATCATGGATTAGTAAAAAGTGGAAAAGCAATTGTGGTCCAATAACCCATCCCCCAATTTTTTACTAGTAAAAAAAGTACAAAAATAATTATGATATTACATGCTAATTAATCTGATCCCTTAATTATTTTTGGTGGTGGAGCTCAGAAATCAAGAATCTAGAAGTAGAAAAAAGGTTAATTATTTATGGGAGAAAATGCATCATCATAATCAGTGAATAAATAAAAATGTGTGTGGTGTTGAAATCAAGAAACACAACCAACCTTCCTTTCTCAACATTCTTTTCTTTCATCTCTCTCTTTTTACTTTTCTTATTTTTTTCAAATATAATATTGTTATTAATTTAGTAACTAATTAATTAATTAATTAAATCTGCATCAGATCCAAAGCACGTGTGACTCAGTTGCCGACCGCTCCTTCACGGCACGTGCACATCTACACTTGTTGTCTAGTGATCAATGCTTGCCATCCATACACTTTTTCTTGCTTCCACTTTCTTCTTTTTTTTTCGAAATTAAAATAGGGAAAAGAAATCAAGAAAGAATCTTATGTTGATTATGAGAAGTGACGGCGAAGGCCCATTTTCTTTCGATATTTGAATTTGGATTTAAGTTTTGATTTGTATAAGTGATAGTAAGTGATAGTGTTTCTATATGTGCATAACATGTAGTAAAATATGAAATTTAATTTAGATAAAAGAAGCTCTATTGTCTCCTGCGGATAAAGGAATCGTATTGGAAACGGTAGATTCATGAGATTACAAATCCCGAGTAGATCTCAAACCATAATTCTATTCTAATGAATTGGATTAATTGGATACAATAAGATAGTAGTAATTTATAATGAACAGAAGGAATGAAAACTTTCGGAGAATCGAAGAAGAAACCAAATGCCAGTTTTGGAATTGGTGCAAGGCTAACTGAGTGGTGGAGGCAAACTGTCATTTTGAAACTTGCTATAACAGCAATCTTAACGATTATGTGGAAGAATAGTTAGCAGTGGTCTGTAGACTCTGTAGGTATTGCTTGTACCTTTGTTTCTTCAATAAAATCTTTTTTTTACGGATAAAAAAAAAATTATAATCATTATATAATTTCATTAAATTCTATTAAAATTTTCTTAGCATCAACCGAAAAGCATTGCCATTTACTACTATAAACAATTGTTATGTACCCACTAGTAGAACTGCTCCACCACCAACTGTGAGGATACATAATACGTCAATTGTTATTGTATCAGTGTCATATCGATGATTTTTCATTTTTTATTTATTTTTCTAAATATGATTTATTTCTTTTTTTGTTGGATTTATTTTTCGATTATAAACAATATATATTTATATTATCTTTCTTTAAATGTATCGTTATCAGTTCAATTATGGATGTATTAAGTATACTTACAATGGGCAGTGAACTTGATACAAAGATTAAACAGCAGAAAATGATAAACGTGTTTTAAAATATCTGTTATTTTATTTTATTTTTTCTCTTGCAAAAACATCATGAGTTGTAGTCATTAAATAGAAGTAATTAAAATACCCATGTTATTAAATTTTATTGAAGATAAATTAGAACAAATTACACCACGGCAAGCATAATCTGCATAGTTAATTCCGACACAAGTGAAATGTCTTCTTTAATTTTATCCGTCTTGTATAAAGTGTATAAAATTTCGTCTCTTTCCCGATCAAAAAAATAACAAAGTGAAGTACTATAAAAATGTAGACTCAAAACTACTACTCCCTCAGTTTTTTCTGACTTGGCTTGTTTATTTATTGTATGGGTACCAAATCACAGAAAACAGAGGGAGTACTCTCTAATTCAAAATTAAGTAACATATCAACAATTTTGAATTCCATGCCTACGTGGCAAATAAGTAAATCAAAGGTACACTACAACTTTAACTATAAATAAAAATACCAATTTCATTTCATAGCAATTGTTTTGAACTAAAACTGCATTTGTACTTTGAATATATGTGGACCGACTCATTTTCCGATCTGACAAAGGCTTGAAGCGCATGAAATTGAGCATTCCACAAATGGTACATTATTTATTTATATTTACTAATATTTATATATGGAAAAATAATAATCATTCCGCATTAAAATTTCTTATAAAATTATTTTGTATTTTATGAACGCAAATGGGAGCTTTCTTCATTGATTTGAGATAAGGATCATGCTTATGAAATTTTTCATTAAATACTTCTTCGTACACAAAAATTGTGGCTTATTTTTTGGCACACATTTCAATATTTTTTGATAATGAGTTTTAAAATATTTTTTTTAATATTTCTTTTTATACATGATACAACGAGTATCGTAATACCTATTAAATAAATTATACTCCAAAAATCTGCTTCAAAATCCGTCATCAAAAAGCATTGATAATATGATTAAAAACTAGAAAACGAGTCACAATTTTCGTGGACATATTGAAGTTTTTACATACAAGTATTAACGTATATCATATATATATAGTGACATCACAGTTACAGTACGACTTATATAAATTAATTAGCAAGTAGAAATATGATTAAAAGCTAGATAAACAATACTGCCAGCTGCTAGCATTTTTGCTTTGTTCCTTATAATATTTGTAATCACACAAAGGCTGAGGGATGGATAGTTCCCAAACACATGCAACTACGGAGTAAGTATTTCTTTATATACATCCTCTCTCTCTCTAGATGCAAAAATTTAAAATTAATTAGAGCAGCTGATAATAATATAGTTGCATATGGCATAATAATAATTTGTTAGTAAAGAATAGGGTGGGGCGCTGTACATTTTCTGAAGAAGGCTGAGTGTGTGTGTGAGCCCACACACACTTACTTACACTTCTGTTTCTTTAGGATTTCTTCTGTCCCTTCAAACAATCATCACATCCAGTGTGTTTATCTGACTCTTTTTTGCTTCTTCTGATGCTAATCAGTCCCCAAAAAAAAAAAAAAAAACAAATTTGTTTTATTATTATTTTTTTTTAATTCTTTACAAAGATAGGAATTGAAAGCAGAGGCTCCTACTTCTGTTGCATGGAGTAAATTCAGTCTAATAATAATAATAATAATAATAATAATAATAATAATAAAGAACGTTTTATTCCTTCAATTCAAAAGGACGGACCACCACCAAACAAATTGGAAAATAACAGAACAATAATTTTGTAGGCGAAATGAATTTTAACAAACTATACTGAGAACCCATTATTGCCTTGCCTACACAAAAACTTATCCAAACTTTAACTAGTGCTTAGAGAGAGAGGTAGCAACAATAAATACTATAGAATTTAATTTTATTTACGTAAAAAATAAAATAAAATAATAAAAAAACGGCGGTTTGGGGACCAGATCTATCTCGAAGTATACAATTCTTTTCGGCCGGTTTCGTATGCTCTTTTTCTTTTCATCATTATCCCACACTCCAAATTGCAAAAGGACAAACCTCAGCTCTCAATCAAAACCTTCAATACTTACACCACCCAATTTCACATGCCCCACTTCTTTCCCTCAACCATAGGGGCGGACCCAAAATTAAATTATCAAGAAGGCTAATTTATAAAAAAAAAAATTGATAATATGATATGAATATAAAATTTCAACGAAATATATACTAATGCATAGAGATTTCGTCGACGACCGTGGAGCTTCAGCCTGCACTCGCTACTACACACTACATACACAAAGTGTATCTATACATCTTCCACTCTCTCTCCTCTTCGAGAGACACACACATGTGGGTGGGTGAGTTTCGTGCCATGTACTAAACCATGCAACCCATAGTGTGTGTGTGTGTTTTTTTTTCCTTTTCTATTCATGAATTGGAGTTTTGCTGAAGAAAAGTGAAACTCTTCACACATAAAGTGATAGCAAACAAGAAAGCTTCCAAAATATGCACAAACAGAAACTCCCTTTTCAATATCAAATGCTAATGAACGGAAGCAAATTAATACCCACCTCACTATCATCAAACTCTGACAAACCAAAAAAAAATAATAAATAAAAAAACACTGAAATTTATGTTTTAACGTACTAGAAAAGCTAGGTAGCTAGCTCGATTTTTCATTAAAGAGAAACTCTAGCTTCTTTACACAAATTTGGGAATTGCTATACATATCGAGCCATAACGATTTTGGTGTTAGAAAATGTCCATTGCCCCTCTCTTCTTGAATGAGTAAATTAATTTAATCTAAAAAAGAACATGGATTTTAATTAAATTGAAAAAAGAAAAGAAAAGAGAAAAGAAAATCATCATAAGATGCCTTTTTTCTTCTTTTGGTGGTGGGTTTCATTTAACGCAGTAAACGAACCCAGTGATATTTGCCCTCCAATGGAACGTCCTTTACAATATCATAGTTGTACCTGAAAATAATACAAACCCAATTCAATCAAATCATTTCCCCTTTCCTTTTCGGTTGCGGAATAATCAATTGCCCCAGGCTAAAATGAACAGGGTGTACATTTTTTGAGTGCCAGCCGCTTATCGTACGCACCCGCGCAAGGCGAAATCATGTAATCATTGAATGAATATGCATTATGCAAAGGAAGATATATAAAAGTTTTTTTTGTTGATATAACTAGAGCTAGTAGTACTCACTTTTCAGCGAATCGTTTGTGCTCGTACTTTTCCGCCGCCGCGAAGAACGCCTCCAGCTCCGCCGGCGATGGCATGTTCTCGGCAGCAGGTTTCGGATTTTTGCGGCGGAGAGTCGTCGGAGGCGGAGTTGATTTTCTCTTCGACGTTGATAGAACATGCTCCGAATCTCCGTATAGCTCGCTGGTTGGAGTCGCTTCTCTACTGAAATCGAAAATTATTGTTTTCAAATTTACGAGCAAAGACGAAAAGCACAAAAATATTGCCGATATTTTGCATCTGATCAAAATTGTGGAAATTAAACAGCTCATGAGAAAAAATGAAATCAAGCAAAATTGAAGAACAAATGCATAGTAACTCGAATAGCTTCCATTATTCACCTGAAAATGCGTCCTGTCAACGTGGAGATTTCAGTTTCGAAACCCTCGGACTCCGAATCAGCATTCTAGAGAGAGAAAGAGGAACAATTAAAAAAAAAATCTCCGAAATTCTAGCTCCAAAAAACGAAAACACAACGGACACAAAATTCCACAGGCGAGCACTGAATTTTCGAATTTCGAAATTTCGAATTCTCACCTCCAGATCTGGAGAGCTCGGACTCTTCTTCAAGACGTCGCTTGAGTCATCATGCTTAGAGCAGCTGGAAGTCCTCGACGTCGCCGGCGATACTGAATTCTCCGCCAATTCCGCCTCGCCGCAGCTCTCATCTTCGAGCTTCGAGTAAACCTTCCTCTTCTTCCCGAAATTCAACCGCGCATCCTCCTCCGTTGCCCTACACTTCATCCTCACGCTCTCACACCTCTTCAAAAATTCCCCCATCTCCCTCCTTCCGCTCTATCCACACATTTCACAAAATCGAAGAAATTTCTCAGCGTTTGTGAATCCCGCTGTATATATATATATATAATATATGTGCAGAAGTGTGTGTTTGTGTGTGCGATCAACACACACCTGCAAAGGAATAAAGCTTTTGAGCGCACCACTTCCGCTGCTATAAAAATCAGACGGGAGGAGAGAGAGAGAGAGTGCGTAGGGGCAAAAATGGAAGTTAGAAAAAGGTGCGATTCGATCGGACGGTGGAGATGAAGGGAAGCGGTTACCGTAACATGTGGTCCTGACTCTGTTAACGGTGACAGGCACATGGTGATGCCGTTAAGAGGGATCGGGATCGTATGAGAATGATTATGGATCCTATTACCAGTAATATTTCGACACGTGGAGATTGGGACAACCGGCTGTAGCCGGTTGGGTGACCGGGAATCTTGGTAATGACTAGGCTTTTGTTGCGGCACAACTGAATATCGCTGCCAACTAAAGATAAGTAGAGTTAGCTGTGAATTTCAAGGGTACAAAGGTAAATTCGCTTCTAGTAATAAATCAAATTTTTGCGTTTGAAATTTTGTGGTTACGTTATGCACTTTTGTTACGGCCTTTTGGCAATTTACTTAGCATGACACTAACATTTAAGACCCCATTTTGAATTTCTAAGGAGATTTAAAATATTTTCGACTCCTAGGAATAGCATCTTCTAAGTTACCATTTGTTTTTTTACATGCACAAACAGTCGAGATGAATCGAAACTCCGAATTAAGCTGCTTAATCGCCTAAACTTTTTTCATGTGTCCGCAGCTGATGTGTCAGCGTTACGTTAATAATTTTTTCATTTAGAGTTTATTTTTTTTAGTATAGTTCAATCTCTTATAGGTAGAATTTATTTGTATAAGGTATATTAGTAATAATTTTCATTAAATATATCATCACGTTACCCATGAGTACATTAATTATGCCCACGGTGAAGAATATTATGCTTCATATACTCATATTATTAATATATAGGCAACCCAAATGAGTCGAACTTTGGACTTATTAGTCGGAAAGGGAGTCTCTTAATTACCAATTGAATCGTGCTTAGTCGTCTAGATTATCAGTTGTTTTGATTGACAATGTTCTATTTTTTTATCATGAATTTTCTTGTAGTGATTTAATTAAGACATTTATACAGATTGATGTATTGTAAAAGTGTACATGGGCTTGTCTACCTTAAAATGCACATTTAATAGTATAAACAATTAATTAATATCAGTATTTATTTATTTTTTTCGTATAGAGTTTTAGTTTGTAACAAAGGTCTTCATAAACATTCAAAATATTTCTACAAATGTGGTGTGGAGGGGGGTGAGATTTTTGAGATGTTTGTTCGTATAATTGTATGAAGTTTAACGTCAAAGACAATATAAGCTCGAACATGCACATTATCAATTAATTTTAGACGAATACGAACTACGAACACAAATTTTTACTTTTTGGTATATTTAACAAATTGAAACGAACAAACATGACATAACATAAAAGGTTTTATGTCATACATGTATATTGGGAAATATTGGGTTGATTTAATTTGAAATCCTTCAACACCACAAACCATATAAAATCATCAATTTAAATTAATTTTCGGATTAATTTTGTTGGGATTCACTTAGTTTGTTAGTAAAAAGGGTTTTAGTTTGAGAATGCTCATGTATTTCACAAAAGAATACATAAAAAAAAAATATTAAACACATATTAACGAATGTAAAATGTACATTTAATTCATAATAAAATAAAATAAAACAAAACCATACATTCAAGCTTATTTTCTAAAGGGAAATCTATATTCATGCTTTGAGAAACACCCAAACCGTATAGTTTCGTTTTATTCAAATTTTATCCATTTTCCCGCTCAAATGAAAAAATGAAATAAATTCCGCCTACTCACTATCATAATTTTACTAACATTTAATATTGACTACCATATTATATTATATATATTATATATAATATGTGTGTACGAAATTAATTTGGCCACATGTATAAGGTGGCACTTAATATGGAGTTGCTGAAGTGCTTCAATAATAAATTAAAATGAATTTTGGTTAATCAATATTGAACTCGTTTGTCCTCTTCTTCTCAAGGCATTTTATTTTGCATATGAAGAAAGCTTGTATTCCTTTCCTTTTTAGGCTGCGTTTGGTAATCATCTCAAGATGAAGAATGATGATTCATCTCAAGATGACTCATATGAATAGTGTCAAGATGAATCATTCATCTCACCATTTGGTAGCAAAAAATTCAGACCCGGATGATATCATACTGTGTTTGGTACAAATTGCAAAACTCTAGATTAAAATTTAAATTACTATTTTACCCTTATTAAATACCCCTACCGATTTCACTTTTTATCATTGAGATTAAATAGTACCATTTATTATTATTTTTATTATTACTCTGTATTATATTATTATTATATATATTATTATTATATTATTATTATTATTATATTATTATTATTATATATTATTATTATGTTGAGTTATTATTTTTATTCTTGTTATTATATAATTATTACTATTATTGTTATTATTTATTATTATTATTAATATATTTATTATTATTATTATTATTATTATATTGTTAAGTTATTATTTTTATTATTCTTGATTATTATAATTACTATTATTGTTATTATTATTATTTATTATTATTATTATTTTTTATTTATTATTATATTGTTATTATTATATTATCTATTATTATTATTAAATTATTATTATTATTTATTATTATTATTACTATTATTATAATTGTTACTATTACTATTACTATTATTATTATTATTATTATTACTACTACTATTATTGATATTATTTATTTATTATTATTATTATTTTATTACATTAATATTATTATTTTATTACATTATTATTATTATTGATTTATGATTATTACTATTATTGTTATTATTTATTTATTTATTATTATTATTATTTTATTACATTATTATTATTATTATTATTTGAAATCGTATAAATACATAAGGGTAAAATGGTAAGAGAGAGAAAATATTGTGTTACTGTTTGAATGAGTTCACCTCATCCGACCAAAAACGTGAGATGACTAAACAAGGCGGAATAGTAAAATATCAACGGGCCTTGTATTCATCTCGGGCCCTCCAGTTTATTTTAGTTGGTTACCAAACAGTGAGATGAACCAAGATGATCTCTCTCATCTTGGTTCATCTTGGTTCATCTTCTTTACCAAACACACCTAGTATTATTCAATTTAATTCTAATACTATTGATAACAATTCATATTTATTTATTAAGATCATATTCATTCTGTTTGGTGACCTAACGAACAATACAATATTTGAGTATTAATTAATACATTCCTTTATCCAGTAAATTACGTTACACCTTTCCTTTGATCAATTAATTGGAAGTGTGTGCATTATTTTCCATGATATTAATTATCTGGATTGAATGAAAAAAAATTATAATGCAAATAGTATCAAACCGGGCAAATGAGATCATCTATCCTCAGTATAGTGTACCAATCGTATATCAAAATCGATTTTTTTGTGTTATTTATGTTCTTCAATCTGATATAATATAATTTATTTTAATATTATACTACTAATTAACAATGGTTCATTAATTTAGTTAGGGTATCTAATTATTTTTTTTAGCATTCTTTCTTCATTTTAACATATAAAATTAAAATTAAATACTAAAATATAAATAATAAACCCTAATTGGATTTGTGACTCCTACACCATTAACGTAAAGTTAGATTGAATCATATTGTTGAGAAATTGGAGAAAAAAATGAATAAAAATTAAATTAAATAAAAACTTTATAATGGTAATGGAAGAGACGTATGTGCAAATCGAAATAGAGTGATCTTACATCAAAATGATGTTTTTCTTTCTTTTTTTAATTATTCAAAATAATGAATTCAACTAAAAAATATTATTTTAAAATTTAACCATCGAAATGCATTAATCCGAAAGCACTTATGGCATTAAAACTCTCCGAAAGTGATGTAGGTCATGACTGCTTTCAAAACAAATCACATGCATTGAATTAATTAATTTACTAATTTGTAACCCCACAAAGGCACCTTATATTTCCTTTTATGTCTCATTTTATACTATAATAACATCAATTACTAATTAATAACTTATATTCATTATTATGACATTAATTAGTTTGGTGAGCTAACAAACTAGAAATGTTTTGAGTATTTAATCAACATTCCTTATCCATTAATACGCCACATCTCTTTCTTGGATTGGAGATGTCGGAAAACTTATTAATTGGCAATTACCATATATATGAATGGTGAAGATATGAAGCTTAATTAATACTAGTATTTGTTCGTACCATGACTATGATATTTTAGATAAAATGATTAATTAATTGTTTGAAAAGTGTATCCAAATATGTATTTTTCACACAATTTTTAATAGGTTGCAATTATGAAGCCTTTTGTAAAACAAATAAAGTATACAATAGCAAAATTCTTGATTTTTTCATCAAAGTTTGTTCGATACGTGCCACTAAAGCAACATACACTCGCACACATTTAAAATGACTCGAATTCCCTACATAATGATTGGAGAGGAAGCGTGTTATTATCTGAGCCATGCTTCATAGTGTAATTTCAAATTTTAGAATCTTGAAATTGCAAATAAATTTATCTCATATTATATATATTGTCCATATCCAATAAATTTTACTTTGCATTTTCCTCTACATGTTCAATATTTCTTTAAACATGAATTGCACGATCAATTATAAAAATATGGAACTCCAAGATTATTTACTCCCAAGAGAATTCATACTTCAAATTTCAAACCGGACAAACTACGTGAATTAACTCAAGATTATTTAGTTCACTTGTATTAAATAAAAAATAAAATTCATTCAGACCCCACATTTAAATAAATTTCTACTCATAACCAAAATATGTTATAGAGAAAAATATAAAGCATCTCTCACCACGGACATAAAATGAAGAACGATTATATATTGATCCTCATTTCTAATGTTTTATTAAAAAAAAAAAGGAAAAAAAAGAAAGAAAAAAAGAAAAAAAAAAAGAAAAAAGAAAAAAGAAAAAAAGAAGCTTAATTTACTCTGTTAGTTATAAAATTGTAAATTGCCCAATTTTATCCAATTATGCATGTGTGTGAGAGAGAGAGATAGAGATAGATGATATGATAATATTATATGATGTATGAATGTATGTATATATTTATTAGGTCGTATTAAAACAGTTCAACTTTGCTTGAGTTGATGAAGAATAATAATACTATTTCTTGGTGGGCAATAAAATCTCGAACTGAAACGAGAGAAAAAAAAGGACAAATATTTAATATCGCAAAAATTAATTAATACGTAAAAATGACTACACTATACTTCTCGGATTCAAGCTCCAAATCTTGAAAATTTGAGAGTTAATACACGTTGGGTATAACACCTTCTGTGTCCCCAAATAAATATCTTAAACAAAATACAAATCACCATTAATTAGTTTTCGACCAAAAATAAAATATAAAATATAAAAAACATATAAAAAAAAACCATTGCTAATTTGTTTAGCATGATAAGTTAAGATCATTTTGTCATTCATTCCGACGGGAAAAGAGAATATTTTCTTAACTAAATAAATAAATGGTAGTGGGTGTGAAAGAAATAGATTTTCACCATATCTCCCGTATGAAATGAGAGGAGGCACTTAGTACATGTAATAATTAGGGCATCTACCAAATTCACAGGGGGGCAGTGATAGTAGATGAATTTCAAATTAATGCAATCAAAAAATTCAGAATTTATTGGTAATCAAGATTTCTATATATATGCTCCTACTACTCATCGGACACGATGAGATTCTCTGTCTCAATTTCGGTATTCTAACCGTATCCAAAATCTTGATTTTTATAAGTTTTGTATATTAAATAAAAAATACTGCTATACAAGCATATAACATAACAAATCATGATAGAGGCACTTATAAATAAAAATCAAATTATTCGCTGATTATATAAATTAGTTTTGAATTTTTCAATCTTAATATAACTTATAAAAGCAAAATTATTGCTAAAAGATAATTATAAACCCTAATTTAATTATTGACCCCTAAAAAATAATTATAAAATCAAACTAAACTATTATAAATTAAAAGTATTAAAGAAAAATACTTAAAACGAATAAGAATCGCGATTTGAGACATTAAAATTGTAATATATGATCCCAAGAAATTACT
Organism: Mentha longifolia; assembly: GCA_001642375.2. Lineage (NCBI taxonomy): Eukaryota > Viridiplantae > Streptophyta > Magnoliopsida > Lamiales > Lamiaceae > Mentha > Mentha longifolia. The sequence goes on along the minus strand of CM038120.1, from coordinate 25,088,217 downwards.
TACATGTTTGCTTTTACTATTGAAAATTATTTGGACAATATCGGCCCTGAAATGGCTATATAATTTAGGACCACATATAGTAAGACTTAAATAACTTTACACCAAAAAGTATTTGCTTTTATTAAAATATTTAATGATGTCAATACAAAATATCGGTGAAGTGTCGCCATTATCATATTTTATAGATCTATATTAATGAGTGTTAGAAATGTAGTATAAATATTGCCGTAATATACAATTGTAATGAAATTGTACTCATGTTTCATACATTGATTCAAGCAATAATTTACTTTCCGAATAAATGATCCCAACAAATTAATTTAGGGGTGATGCAATAAAATCGATATTGTCATTTCCATCGGTTTTATTTGGAATTATTGGTTTTTATTTATATCATATGTAAAATTATTGAGTTCCCCCTCCTTCCCTTTATCTCCAAGGTCAATATCTAGACTTAATTAATTAGTTCATTTTTTAAATTTTTTTTTTTTTTTGGACTTAATTCATTACACATACATGAAGATGAAGGTGGTTGAGCATTAACGAAATGGGGGCGATTGTGCTTTCCTATGATTTTTGATCGGGTGTATTTGTTACAATATGTAATAATCCGGTACATGCATTAACTAATTCTCATTAATTAATATACATGTTTTTGTCTAGTTGTGTTCGAGAAATTAATAATTCGTCTCATACATTTCTAATTAAAAAGTGTCCATTACTTCTAATAATAATAATAATAATAATAATCCTATGTTCTAGTACTTTTTAACAGGTCTTTACCTAGGGTAAAAAGGACCTAAGAATTGTTTCACGTGCAAGCATTTAAATTGGCAGGTAAATTTAATTATAAAAATAAAAAAATAAAAAAAATAATCGTATATATATGTATCCTCAAATAAGCTAGGCTAAAGTACACTGATTTCCACTTATATACTTCCACAAATAGGCCAACATGCCAAATCAGCAATAGAAAAACATTTACTTAGTAGACATTCACTCGTAGTAGATTGTCCGAGTAATATAATATATGTCTCAACATCTTTTATTTATTTATATATACATGCAACAACCTACATTCCACAGTAATTTCAATATAATATTCACGACACATTTGTTTTCGGCACAAGAGGGTAGTAGTATGTGATTAATTAATATTATTTTAATGAATAATAATTTTATTAACTGAATTAATTTTTTCCTTTATTTATTCTGAACAAATACATTTTCAATCTATATTTATTCTGATTAAATAATTTTTTAAAAAAATCTAATTCTTTCCATATAAGGAAACGTGTCGTCTTGAATGGAACAATCCAAAAATAAATGCACCTCGACTTAAAATGGGACCGGAGGGAGTAATTTCATGATTCCAATAGTACTTATTACATTTTGTAGAAATCGACTTCTCGAAATTGCTCTAGAAAATCAGATTTATTTGTTATATTTCACTAACTAGCACAAATTAAAATAAGTTAATAGAATAATGTTCTGAATTATGGGAAGAGTACTAATTAAACTATACCGTCATGAAAAAATTATGAAATCCAAAGGGTCTTAAAAAGTACAAGAATCACAATCTGGCGGTTTGGTATGATTGTATGAATTTAGTTGAGGGGTCAAATATCACAAAAATGGAAGTTTTGGATTTATAATTTAGTTATCTTGTTTCAGACGAAGTAGGGTGTTGTTTATCGCATTCTATTTGATATTTCAACAAATATATTATTTAGGCAAGTAAAATATTATCAATATAAATACATAGTTCAAGAAATACAAGAAGAGGCAACGAAGACTAGCTAGGATATATTATTATGAGCTCATGATTGATAAACACCTTTTCTTTTTCTTGAAAATACGAGATTCGAACACATCAATAATTAAAATCGCAGCTTAGTTGATACGACGCTCATTTTCATACAATCAATAGATCATGAATTCGAGTTGTCTTGGATGCATGTATGTGAGTGATGTACAATGATGTAACTCAAAAAATGAGAAAAAAAGAAAAAGAAAAAAAAAGAGATAATTTGAATTAGCATCATACATTGATGTTTCAAAATTGTATTTCCTCAAAAGAAGAAAAAAAAGAATTCTCATACTCATTTACATGTAAGCTAAGTTATAGTACTAGGGATCTATCTACACATGTATTGGGAATATAAGGATAATTTCCAATTTCCAATCAAAAATCAAGAAAATAAAGTAGATCTTCAAATAGTAATGTATTTTTCTTTTTCTTTCAGAAAATACAAGTAGTAAGAAGATTTACAGCAGAAGATTTACAGCGGCCAAAAGGGTGAAAGTGTAGAAGCTAACAAACAAGTTTGAAGAGAAGGGAAAAGGGCGAGCAGAAAAAACCAAAAAACAGTTAAGAGGTTTGTTGCGTTTTTTAATGAATGTTTTTCTTCTTTCTTTTTAAAGAATAGTCATATTTTGGTCAACTTGAGGCAATTATTAGTAATCAATTTGTCAAATTAGTCAAAATTCACTAATGAAGCATGTAAAAGCGTATCAAGTTAAAAAAAAAAAAAGAGATAATTGATGGGTGAGTTGAAGTCCTAAAGCTAAAAGAAAACACTAATAAACACTCGGCTGTTTGTATAATGTTTCAAAATAGATAATACTCTCATTCATATAAGTGGGTCTCATCTTCCGCTCGTAAAAATTTTATCAGTTTTTTCTTAAAACCCGTATCGATCAAAATTTCACATAAAAATGGGGATGGAAGGAGTAACATTTTAGAACCATGCTAGAATAACAAAATATGGCAAAAATATCACGACTAAACTCACAACTTTAAAAAGATAAGTAATACTCCCTCCGTCCACGATCTGTTGGCCAAATTGGTTTTTTGACTTTTTTTGAAAGTTTGTAATGATAGATTTTAAATTGTATTTTTTATAATTTACTTTATTTTATAAAGTACTACGAGTGTGGTAGTACACTGTAAAAAAAACTAAACTCCAAAAATACAATTTAAAATCTATCATCACAAAACTCCAAAATCATCTATAAATTATTTTTGGCTAACAAATTGTGAATAAAGGAAGGTACAAAATAATCCAAAGCTAAATTAATTAGGCACAATCAACCCTGAGATCAATTACTCCTTAAATCCTAATTAGATACTATAATCCGCCTTAACTAATAGTAGTAAAATAAAACTGGAAAAAAAAAAAAAAAAAAAAAAGAAAGAAAGAAATTGAATCCAAGGAAAAGTAAAAAATATTGGATAGGGAACATAATAAAATTCGAAATATACTTCAAACACGTGTTCATGCAAGAATCAAGATCCAAGAGGATTAATTGGCATGAAGAAAAGCAGAGAAACCGACGTTTTTGGAGTAGCTCAAAACGAAAATATGGGGTAAGGTTTTTGGAGTTAGCTCAACTCAGTCTCAGGGCATTGGATTCCCTTTGGAAAGGGGTAAAAAGGAGGTGGCCCACAAGGAAAAGCAAACATAAAAAAATGGCAGTGAGTAGAAAGTAAACATAAGGGTATTTCCCTCCCCCTAAATTCAAGGGCTGTTGTCCCTATCAGCACACGCTAAAATTTCAATGGTTGTGACAGAACCCTTTGCAGTCGAGAGATAATAACAAAAACATAATACCTTCCATCCTTTCTTTTCCTTCAGGGAGCGTCACACTCTCTGCACCTGCATTTATAAGTTACCAACCTTTTTCGATTTCTCCTCGTGCTCTTTCCTTTCCTTCCCTTTTCTTTCTTCTTCTTTTTTGGGGGAAGAAAAGAAAAAAAAACAAATAGAATCCTGTACTCTTAAAGATAAGATCTGCCATATAAAACATCTAAAAAATAAGGACAAAGCTTCTCCAAAAAGTAAAATATAAACTTGGTTCAAGTAGTAGCCTATTCTGTATCAGTATATTACCTGGTAATGGATATTCGCATTTTGGAAATGAACAGCACCACGAGCAATGTCGAAATCTAACAATAAATCTATAACAGAGGCTATCAAGATATGGATTACAATGGCATTCTCCTTAATTTTGGATTTAAGAAATGGAATGTTAAGTGTAGTAGATCAAAGTGGCATTAACTGCAGTCTGAACCTACAAGCACAAATGCCTCTGTCATACAAGTTTAATATTTTTTTGCTGTTTGTGTATATGTAATCGAAACTCCGGCATCAATTTGATAGCGCTCTATGCCCGTATGATAGAAATGCAGTTCCTTTTTTTTTTTGTCCGATTTAAAACGTGAAAAGCCACTGCAGGTGTAGAAGATTCGTGCCTCGGTGCAAATTTCCTGACACTCACTTGATTATCTTAGAGAGCTTTCTTCACTTGAAAGAATTCGGGACATGTCTTGTTAGCAGCATCAACGTCGTCAGGCGACGCCACGGCGACCACAACACCTTTGTCCTTGACTGCCTCGACGACATCAGCAAATTCTTTGAAGTCACTCAACCTACATAAATTTATAAAAAAAAAAAAAAAAGATAAATGGTTAATCCCCTACTGAGAATTACAGTGAAATAGGAGGATTACAAATAAAAAGCTTCCGACTCAAATATCAGCTCCATTTGTCTTCCAATAAGTATAATTTGCATTGCTTAATTTGAGAGGGTGATCAAGAGTATTCATTTCCATATATGATGAAATGACAGTGAGTTGTAAAATAGGTATTATTTCATATTTTCATGAATTTAAATTTTGGCTCAGTCACTCGCATAAATTTGCGACCATTCCAGATATCCATTTTTTTAAAAATAATAAAAGTGCATATAAATGGATAAACATATAGACAAACCTTTTAAAATCAAAGTTTTTCTTAGGAGATCTCAAAAGCGAATGAAACAATATTCATGCCAAAGGTTGTGAATCGGTGACTATTAACATTTGCAAAACTACTAAATGGACAAGTTGACTTCATGTTGACATGTTTTGGGATTTTATACCCTTCGTGATTTCATGGTTCAGACTTTGGAGATTACGAAAATCTTAAGGAGATTAAAAGTTTCATTTGGGTGATTTGCAACGGGGAGATGAACAAAGAAATGAAGAGATATTGTCCATCTGAACTAGCTCTATTCCCAGAGAATTAGAAGTACCTCGTTGACAAAATTTCTCCTCTTCTAATTTCCCTCTCTTCCTCGGTGACTCCTAACAAATGCCTCATCAAACTGAACAGAAAAAAGTAAAAGTTATCAATTACATCCACAGAAAAGGTAGCATTTTAAATAAATATTGATAGGTAAATATAAATAAATAAATAAATCAAATCTCTGGCATGTTCCTTCATATACAAAGTGATGTTTTCTAGAGGCAAGTCCAGTAATTGTCTTACCTACTATATCCTTTGGCATCAGGCAGCTGATAGGAATCAACATCTCCAATGGTCCCGATAATTGCCTTAGTGAGAGCATCATCGTCCATTTCAAGTTCTCTCAGAAAGTTGCTTGTTCCATCATAGATATCAAGCGTTTTCAACAAATTGGGGTCTCTGTATGATAAGAATGAGAAAACACCTGAACAGAGTCTAAATGGTTAGCACAATAGGAAGTTATCGGAGCAAAATAACACAACATTGGTCGTATCAATTGCACCTGAGTTAGTGTCAAAGTCACAAAACCCCCCATAAGCTCCACCACTGACTCGCACACGGTCCCACAGCCATGTATTGCTTATGTATTTTGAGATGACATACGCACTTCCTTTTAGTTGATAGCCAGTCTCAAAAAGATTTGCTGCTTTTCCAACATAGTTTACCTGTGCAAAGATATAGCATGTTTCGTCAATTTGCCTAGGAGAATATTTTTGAGTAAATACAAATAGAGAGTCGAGCAAACCGAAAATGTATTTTCAACCAACCTGAGTAGGTATCACGATAGCTTCATTTGCGGGTGGGAGTCGAGCACTCCAAGCAGTTGATGTAACTGGGGAGCTGCTAGGAAGCATATCAAGAAATCTGCCGACATGCTTCTCGGTGTTCTTGAGATTTTTCCCATCAGCTGTAAGATTTACAAGGCAATCGCTTTTCGTAAACAAAGTTCTTCGTATCTCCTCGAGAGAAGAAGATATTCCAGTCCAGTCATCGTCAACTCTACTTTCAAGAGCTCGTAAAAATTCCAGGTAACTGCAACCATAAAATGTCATCTATATTTGGGGCCAAAAGAAAATTCTGAAAAATGAAAGTAATGGAGCATGAAGGTTTTGTTTCAGGACTTCAAGGAAAAATAGAGACACCAAAGCCCCCACCCAGGCAGAAATAACAAAGAAAAAACTAGATATTCTGAAAGAAAATTAGCATGAAAATAGTACTAAATAGCACAACAAAGCCAAACAAGAAATAGTGTGAGCAAATTTTGATGGTAACAATCTTTCCAAATTCGTGAAATATCAAAACTGCATATATGAGTTCGATTCCTAATAACCAACCTGACACCACCCATTTGCTCAGAGATCCAACCAGCAACATTGAGCTTTGCATCCATTCTTGCAGCCGCAATGCCATGTCCACTGCCTCTTAACCGGTTCTGAAAAATGAGATCAACAATTAGCATCATAATGCATTTAGGATAAAACAGGACTAACTCTTAACTTTGCTAGGTTTGATGAATACCTCCATTCTTGCTTTGCTTTGTGAGACAAACTGCTTAAAACGCTTTTGGTCAGTCAATTCAACATCTTGCATAACACGGTTGACCTACGATTAGCACATTCACAACTGCATTAAGCAATCTCCAATAGTTCAAAAGAATTTGGACAGCACAGGGAAAACCCATACTAACTTTTCACTTTAAGCAACTATATGCCTCTGAAATCATGAAAAAGGACCTAACATTCAATTCAATGAAACCAAGAGGAAATGCAAGAACAGAAGCAGTTATATTTTAATCACTTATTTCAGGGAAACATTAATATTCTTATATTTTCAATAGAGTAGATTGTGAGAGAAGAATGGCGGTGAAAATTAGAGAATAATTTGGCTTTACACAGCACAGGCCATTTGGTCAGTCGAGATTAGCCAGTATCCTCTGTTCCTTTCAAATTCCTATTCAAATAGTGAATATCCTTGCTAACAACTTGATTTATGACATTGATGAGTGTAATGCTTAATCAACTACAAGGAAGGATTACAGGTATTTACCAAATTAAATAGATCTTCAGCGCATTCAGACATTGCTTTTCCTCGGACAATTATATGGCTGCATGGATCCTCTTTCCCTCGGACTGATGACGTGAAAGGATATACAGATATCCCACCAGTTTTTCTTCCAATTAACTGGTTCAGTTGTACAAAGTCCAAGTCTTTGGTACCCATCTCCTGCAGTGATTGGCTGTTTAACATATCAAATTAATGTTTGATGAGAACAGCAATGCCACAAGATTATTGATCAATTGAAATCATTAATTTTTAAATTTGGGTAGTTAAAGATCATTAAACGAGAATCATCCAATACATGCATGTTGTAACAGGTGTACAGACCAGTGTAGTGGCTTCAGAAATAACATTTACCAGGTATTAATCTGACTCTAGAGATTCCACAACTCAGATCTAACTATAGTATCAGGTCAATGTGTTCTTTTATTTTTTGAGGTATGATCGCTTTTCAGTCATATATTAAATATACTAAGCAAGACAACTTGCAGCCCTAGAACAATCAGCTTTCACGGCCACAGCCATTTAGTTCCAAAAAAATATTTCAGTAAAACTTAATTGTTGTCTCACCAGAATAATGGTACCAAAGGAAGAAGCTCTTGCTTCAGTCCACTCATATTGAACACGACTTCAGCATACAGAACATCATTTGTGAAAAGGTCATGCTGCAACACCTTTGTCCCATTGATATTTCCCACCTATATAAGCATTGCAACTTTAAGTAAGAAGAAAAGGGAAATATGTTATATAGAATAACGTATCGTAGCATATTTTCATCCTCATCACCTCAGTAGGAGTGTGTATAGGCTTTTTAGGAATATCTTTCAAAGAGAGGCTTGGTACACATTTCAGAGCTTCTGGTGGATCAGGAGTTTCTTGTTTCAACTTAAGTTCAAGAGTAGCACGAGCCAGTTCAGCAAGATCCTCTTCAGTCATGCTAGCTTTCACCTTTTCCAAATTTTCTTTTTCAGCTGCTTCATCAAGTGAAGCCTTCTCTGGATCAGGCTGTCCAAGACATAACACCAGTTAGTATATCAAATATTGCACTTTACCAACATCAGAAGTAGCAGCACCTACCTGCATTTCAACAGTTACACGATGTGGGTTATTCAAAATGAGTCTTTCTATTAAGGGAGCAAATACTGCTTTTGAGCCTTCCTCAGCTATTCTAGCTTTTAGTGCCTGTAGAGGTTCTTGATATTTTAATGGCACGAATGGATCCATGTCATAAATCCACTTCCCCTGTCATAAAAATTCTATTTAGATCATATCAAACTTGAAGGATGAAGAGTTTAGGATAAACCAAGTTGAAGGTGTGATAATAACATATAGTAGTATTACTTACCATGGAGCGAAGCATCAGTGCTAAGCCACGAGGAAATGATCCAGTGTTGTTTTCTCTTAGAGAGAACTCGATGGTATTCATTGATGCTTCCACAGCATCAGAATTGAAGCCTTCATCTGCCAGCTTTCTTAGTGTATTCAGTATTACTTCTTCTACATTAGGAATGTCATCTTCTGATACACCTTTCAGTCCAAGACTAAACTGAGGCTGAAGAAGTTCATCTTCAACCCCCCCACCAACAATTGCATCCCCCAAACCACTCTCCAGCAGGATCTTTCTCAAAGGAGAAGCTGGAGTTCCCATCATTAAATGATCCAAAAATCCCAGTGCCAGTTCGGTTTCCAAGTCTAAAGGCGTTTCTGACAGGAGCCAATTAAGGCACACCATGTGCTTCTTTTTCATCTCAGCCCCATCAGTGGCAGGATATTTCTCAACAATCCTAATCGGTTCCTTGAAAAGTTTCTGATAGTACACTTTTGATTCTTCAGGAGCTGAGTTTGCTTCAAACATGTCTAGATATTCTGCATAATGAAGTATAGAAAAAGAACAAGGTGCAGCATGTTCTAGGTAAGGATTCAATAAACAAGTAGTCATAGAATAGCAGTTAAACAACAAGATCGACGCAATTTATTTACATATTTTTTTCATAAAAAATATATCTCTGAGATGAACCCTCAAAACAGATGAACATGAGCAGATGCACTTTTATACACAAAAATAAAGAAAAACCAATATGATTGACATCAAGGGCAACTGAGAAACCATGTATCTCTGGAGGATCTTTGTAACTTTTTCATGAGTCACACAGACTAATAGAACCACATACCACTTAAAATGCGTAGTCTTTCATTTGGATCATCGTCTCCATAAAACCATATCCTGGAATTGCTAGGGTGATAATATTTGCAGTGAAACTCCTGTACATAGGTAACATTAAAAACAAAGTCACCCCTGGGATTTAGAGCAAAATATTAGGAAATCACATTGGTTTTGCTACATAATGGAACTTGTTGATGCATTAAAATCACGCATCATAATACCAAGTGACGGAGCACACAATGTATAAAGTCATTCCGGGATTATCAAGTAGTATTTCCAACATGATAGAATTAACTACAGATACTCCATAACATAACATAAAGACATCCAGATCTGATGCCTACATACATATGGTAAAGATTTCCACAAGAGACAGAGGGAGAAGAGAAAATAACTATCTTCCAGTTAATAACTTCAGCTCACTGGAACATATTCTTCTTTAATTGTAATACAAAAATCTATCCTAGAAATCATGTTTAAAAATAAAAAATAAAAAAATAAAAATAAAATAAAAAAAATCCCTGAATACAAGAACAACTACAATCTCCGTCTTTTAACACACCTTCTTTAACCATTTTTGTATTCACCTCAATTGCAGTTGTAACTGTATAAAAGCATATATACATAGGCATCCAAAAGATCATTATAACAATTGGTGGAAAGCTGACCTTGAATTCCTCAAATGTTAAATTAGGAATAGCTTGTGGATCACCACCACTGTCAACACCATATGTATTGTCAGGAAAAAGGGCCTGTAAAAGTCACCACAGTCAGAAAAACTCTCAATTTATTTGTACTCATGAAATAGAATTTAACAGTTACTACCGGTGCAAACAAATCAAGTACTGTTTTTAGTTACTTTATCTGTGAAAATACATCAGCTGAATCTCAGGATAATATGGTCTATGGTCCACAAACTTCACTAAGAACAGTTTTAGGACAATTGGATCCACAATCTAAGGAAGCTAACCTGTTGGGAAGCTCGGCCTAGTATGCTATCCGGTTGAGAATATACACCTTTCATCTCATTGAAAACAACACCTGAAACGCACCATATTATATACCACAACAAAAATATCAGGACGCTACGGATATACATCTCATTATTTAAATGAACTACAAAGAAGCAATTGGACTCGGAAAGTACCAGGACAAAAGTATATTATTAGAAGTAAATACTGACCTTTGTAAGTTATGTCCTCTGAGGGGTCATTCAATTCATAATGCCAACCTTCTTGTTGAAACGTTTTAACATCTTCCACACATTTAGGGAAAAACACTGCATCTAAGTACACATCTACCAAGTTATAGAAATCCTGCATACAAATAGTAGACATTTGTTAGTTTAAAAAAGACAGTGGAGGAAATTTTCTGTGTCTTATGTTGGATAAAGGGACCAGACCTTTGTATTTGTGGAAGCAACAGGGTAGCAAGTCCTATCAGGATATGTGAAAGCATTCAGAAATGTATGCAAGCTCCCTTTTAACAACTCAACGAAAGGCTCTTTCAAAGGATACTTTCTGGAACCACATAATACACTATGCTCTAGAATGTGAGGAATTCCTGTTGAGTCTTTTCTGTATCAACAAATTGACAAGTATGAACTTCAGTAAGTGCCCTATTCTTAAAAAATGAAAAAATATATTGCAAAACAGTTTGATGAGAAGTAATTTAAAAGACTGGTTGCTAAAGATTTCCTCAATGTTTTCCTTTTTCTGAAGGGTTGGGGTAAGACAAATGAAAATGATCTTAGAAGTAAAACAGTGAAAGGAGTAGTCAACCCCAAAGGAATAAGAGTATCCTACCTAATTATGCAACATCAATATAGCTAACTTTGACACCAAAATAATAATAATAAATTAATAATAATAAAGCTTAAAAAAATTATGATTCAAAAGCAACAAGCTACATACACCAAGCTACTATGCACACATCCTCCTAGCATTCTTAATGAGCCTAAAACTTGATTCTAATTTTTTTCCAACCAAATCCACCATCACGTAGCTGGTAAAAGTACCCCCACCCCCACCCCCACCCCCAGACACCTGACCCTTTTAGCGAATGAAGCCCCCAAGATTTGATAAAAACTCATATCCTATTGAGTGCAAGTGTGCAACAGAATTCTATTTAAGCTAGCTCCTTCGTAAATTTGTCAGCCATCGCAAAAGTCATCAGGTCCTCAGACTGATGGATTAGTTTGGCACAATGAACACCAGAAATGGAAAAGAGATATTCAGAAATACATGAAACTCAGAAATGTGCACCATGAATCCATGATCAAGGAGATATGCCTTAAATAAAGCTAGATCTGAAAATCAGAACAAGAATAATTGCCTTTGTACAATTGAACCTGAATTTCTCGCTTGTATTTCCAGGGTGGGTTCTTCTAAATGTTACTACAATTCAGAGTATTCTACAAGCTATTTCACAGAAGTTTTGTCCAGTAATAATTAACTCTCCATGAATATTAACGACAATAAGTTCATGGTTCTAGATTTTAAGATTATATTGTGATACTGCCATGATGGTATTTTTCATCACCGAAATCTCCCATAGAGTTTTGACACACCGCTCCTTCTTATTCATTCTACTTCTTTAACCGCAACAGCAACCAATCATATCAAAGTCCATGAGAATGATGAGAAAACATAAAATATCCACAAAAGGCAAATACTACCTCCATCCCATTACATTAGTCACATTTACCTTTTTGCACGTATTTCCACCAAAACCTAGTACGGGTTTTAAAATATAATTTTGACGTATTTATTTTTTCACGGGATACTATGAGTATCATAGTATCCCGTGAAAAAATGAATACGTCAAAAATATATTTTAAAACCCGTACTAGGTTTCGGTGGAAAAACGTGCCGCAATAGTGAAAGTGACTAATGTAATGGGATGGAGGTAGTAATCATTTGCAACATGTGAGTAAAAATTAAAACATTTTGTACAAACGTGATTTCCAGCCATTTACATTCACAAAAGTAATAAGTCTGCTAATGAGTATATCATAGGATTCCATGAATTAAGCAAGCTCGGCACTACTATTCTTTCCTAAACCTCAAGCAAGCCACTACTAGATTCCAATACTCTTCCATCCAAATCCAAATGTACTTATTAGAATCCAAACAAGGATTATAAGAGAAAGTTAAAGTGTTCAGCTTTCTTCCATTTCCAAGTTGTTACATGTAAAATCTTAGCAACTAACAAACCATGTAACTTAAGTAAGAGCTCAGACATAAGAAATTTTTATTGTAGAGAACTAAAACATGACAATAACAGAATATTCCGATTATGAACAATCAATCAGAAATAAGGAGAAAACTAAAGTTACAAGCGTCACGAGCTGAAAGGCTTACGGAGGAGTGCGGAAAACAATGCCGAAAACTTTATTCTCGTCGTCATTGGAAACAGACATGATCTCAGCACCAGTCTTCTTGTGCTTATACAACACCGCTCTAGATTTACACTCCTCAATAAATTCCTCCGATACTTTCTCGAAACCGAGCTTCTCCGCCACGTCATCGTCTGCTCCCAAACTCTCTGTAAAAAAAAAAAAATCAAACAAAAATAGTCAGCCACAACGTCCTAATTCTTTTAGATTTCACGGAGCGGGCAGGAAAATCGCTCAATTACCAGACGAAGGCTGGACGGACGAGGTAGCAATGGCACGGACGGAGAGGGGGCAGAACTGTCCTTTCAGGTGGAGAGACGGACGGCAAGCCGGTGAAATGAGACCGATATGTCGTCGGAGGAGGGAGCCGCGGCGGCCGTCGGGGAGCAAACGGTGTCGTCTGGGGAGGCGAGCGAGGCGGTGAGCTGAGCGCGAGAAGAATCTGGTGGAGGCGAGCGCGGAGGAGGCAGGGGATGAGGTCGAGAAGGAGCGGAGGAGCACCGCTCGCTCCATTGCAAGCTTGAGAAAGGGGAAAATGGCGGAGAGCTGAAATGCAAAACTGTGGTGTGTAAAATGGTTACGATGCTATCTATTGTTCATAGTTTGGGCCTTCGGGGGTTTATGGTAGAGAAGGGAGGGAAAAATAAATATCAACAACTTGTGGTGCTTTCTTGGAGAAAAAGAAGTGTTGAAGAATTTTAAAATTAAAAATTAAAAAAACAAAAAAAAATGTTATCTTATAGTAATAACTTGGGATATAAGATAGTAGTGCAGGTGATATAGTTTCTATGTTTATTTTTGTACTTATGTTCAACTTTTGTTTTGCCTTGTATAAACTTCCTATAATTTTCCTATATTTATGTGCTTGATTATTACGATTGGATTGTCAAGTTTAGGGATGAGTATTCGGCATTTGATAAAAAATCGAACCGAACTGAATTAAGTAAAATTTTAAAATTACATCCGAACCAAACCAAATGTATTTTGGAAACCGAACCGAATAAACCAAATTAATCATTCAATTATTTTGGTTTATTCGGTTATCCGAATTTTTCCAGTTCGATAAATCAAAAGTCGATATTATATGAAATCAAAATCTTAAACTGTAGAACGCATAACAATAGTAAAATTATGAAATATATGTATGACAAATGAATCATTAAGAGAAATTCAAATATATAATATCCCATGGGAATCATCATAATGCCGATCAATACAAGAGTTGGGCAGGAAATAGAGGACGACGATTGACGATTAAAGCGTGTGTAGAGTAGAGAGAGAAGCGGGAAGTGTCATATGATGATGATATTATATAGGGTTCAGGTTAACATAGTTTAAAAAAATTATAATAAATAAAATTATAAACAATATTATATTCTCAATACAAAAAAATAATATATACATATATATGTATATATATATTTCGGTTTTTAGTTTTGTTTGGTTTTTAAAAATTGAAACCGATCCAAACCAAAAAAACCAAACAAAAAATTAGTTTTGACCGAATTAACCATATAAACTAAATTACCCGACCCAAATTAAATATTTTGGTTTAATTCGGTTTGGTTTTCGGTTTTTGGATATATTTGCTCACCCCTAGTCAAGTTATTCAGTTTGGGTAAGAATTTTCTTAGACTAAAGATTTTCCACCTTAACCTTAAATGTTCGAGTTTTTGACTACCTCGTCGGGCCAAAAAAATTAAATATGAGGATTATTTTGACCGTAACTTGCATGGTATATAATCAACGACTATTTGACATATGAATATCATATACATTTTCCTCCATGATTATAACAAGTCTTTTTTTAGTATGTATTAGAATACAAAACTAAAAAATGAATATATATTCTTTTTTGTCTCAAATATTTGATTCAAGGCATCACGGTTAATATGTGAAGCAAAGTACTGAATTTCAACAATTGAGTATTGAAAACTATTCGCTTAACCGAGTCAACCTACTAATTTTTCGAGTTAACCCTATCTAGTTGTCGAATTATTCTATCGAATATTAAGAATATATAAAAATGAATGACTAATTTTCAAAAACCAATGACACGCAACTCTTAAAAGGGGATTCAGTTCATCTACTAAAAATCCGCGTGACATTTCATATTGCATCAATTTGATGATTATTTTATGTTCACAATATTTTTCAAAATTAGACATTTTTTACTATGGATTTTTTTTTCTAATTATTATAACTTTTAAAAATAATATGAGCACGTCATCTATTGATACAATAAAAAAATGTCCTGCAAAATTATGGAGGAATAAAAATTTCCAAAACATATTTCTGCATAACCAGATAATAACCATTACTCTTTTCATTGTTGCCAAATATCATTATTGTTCATTTTATCCACTACAAGAATTGCTTGGATTTTCTTATGGTCAGAGTTGGAGCGTTTTGGTTGCTTCACGTCCGGTGTTTTTCCACTTAATTTTTTTGTCCTAAACCTAAACTCCACAAGAAACCTCATATATTTCATTTTCAATTTGTGGTTAGATATTTTTGAGCTAACATCGCAAAATTCAATTCAATCAAATTATTAAATAACGTTTGAGTGGAGATGAATCCCTTACCGTTCGCATACACGTATTTAAGCTTACAAATGAGATTATTTTTGCTCCAACATCAACCCTACATATTATACGAACAAACATGGAACTATTTTTAATTTGTTTTTAGGCTTGAAGCCGTCATAGTAAGAGTTATATTATTCTTTTTTTTTTTTCTTTTTTTTTAATAATAAAAGAAGAGTTATATTATTCTATATAACACATTACTTTTATATGTGCTTAAATTATGGGTTGGTTATAGTTTATGGTCCTAACTTTTTATTATTTTTTATATATGGTTCCAACTTCAGTTTATTTTGTTATTAAGATTTCTAAAATCAAAAAAATATATATATTGAAAAGTTTATAATGTTTGATAAAATTAAAAAAAAAAGAAAAGAATTTGATCACTGCATATTTATAATGTTTAAAATAAAATGAATCACATTTTTGAAGAAACAAAACATTTAATAGCAAGAGTTTACATTTATAGTACTTTTTTTTGTAATCCCTCAAGAAAATATACTGTGATGTATTTTTTAATTTTGTTTGCTTATAACACTACGTTTAAGTTCATGTCAAATGTTTGAAACTTGCGATTTTCTATTTTTCTGAAAAAAAATCTCATAAATACTCAAAGAATATGAGAAAGTCATGTTATTTGTTGTACACACCGAACTAGAAAAGTTACCAATTTAGAATTTTGTAATTCTCAAAATTTTGTTTTAAATTGGAATACATGTGCAATATTTATAAAAAAATACACATACATAGGCTACATGGCCTAAATATACAGTCTTTGGGTTCAGAGTGATTATAAATACTATTCTAGTACACATCATTAGTGCAAGCCCAAATCATTTTATTTTTTTATTTTTTTTAAAAAAATTATAAACATTTTTTTTATTTTGACATTTCTTTCATTTAGCGGGATCTCACGCATTTTAGAGAGTCCAATCAAGGAATACGACGCCGTTTCGGCTTTGGACGCCATTTTCATAATTCACGAACCTAACGCTGCAAATTGAGCTTTCGTTTTCCGTCGATGGCTGGAAAACGGATGGATTGAAGCATCTTACAATTTGAACGATTCTTGCGCTGAGTCCCTGCTTGTCTCGTTCTCTTCAGGTAAATCTCTGCATCATCTGATTTTAATAACGTACTGCTAAATTCTAAATTATCGTTGAATACTCTTGTTCTACAATGCATTTAACTGTTGAAACTGAGCTGGAGATGATGAATTTCTTAGTGTGTAGACGAATCACCTGAGTTCTGTTATTGTGGAACCTTGATTAGTGTCGGAGGTTCGTTTAGTGTCTGATCTTACAATTTCATGTTAGGTCGTCAACTATCTTTTTTTATAGCCTGTGATACATGCTAGGGTTTCGATACTTTGTTCATGATGATTTTTGTGTTTTTCTTTTTCTTTCTTTGAAACGATGGTTTTGTGTTATTATTCATTCCATAGCGCGTTTGATTTTCCTTTTTCTTTTAATATTCTGTGTAAGTTGCAAGTTAGTTGCTCTTCGATCAGCCTTCAAGCAAACATGATGATTGTGATTCATTTGATTCGGTTTTCGGTTAAAACCGATAGTTGTGACATGGCTAGAAGGAAATTCTTAAGTTGTTTTTGCTTGAGCCTGAGGACTCCCACTCCTTAAAACCTGCAAAATATTGTTTGTGCTGGGATCTAAAAGCGCAAATTCTGGGTTCACTAAGCATGATATGACGTATGAAGTGAAAGTTTTCTTCCAAAATCATACATCAGTGACAAATTTTCAGAATTCAAGAACTTAAAATCCCCCTTAAATTGTAAGACGAACACATCCTTGGGATGGTTTTGCATATGACGCTTGCAGTTATTATTGCAACTTCTTCCTAGAATTGGCTTGATATTGAATTGATACTCCTACTCCCTTCCCATTAATTATATTGGTTTTGGACCAACAGAATGTCAAACCTTTTTATTTAAAGTGTAAACTGTGACACCAGTAGTCTCCAACCTGGATACATGGGATGCTTGAATTTTATAGCAGTTACAATCTCTTTTAAAACACAATAAATTATTTTTGTTTGATGCTTATGCTGTCTGTTCGGTATCCATTACACATGGTTGTGGGGTTAAATATATTAGCTGATGGTATTCTACAACTTATGTGACATGTTTTGCAAATAGCGTGATGATAGTCGCACAAGTGTGTCATGTCTGAGCAGTGTTTGGGTAGTTCTGTCAATATGTGGTACTCTCAGCTAACATAATTTCTTATCTAGACACGTGTTCCATAAAGGCTTTGTTCGATTTTCAGTTTTCCACACTTACTAAATATTTTTTCTTAATTTAAGTGTATAATAGTGTTGCATAGCTGTATAGTTTTCTTGTTCATCCTATCAACTTCTTTTTACTTGATCTATGGTATACTTTGTATCAATAATATCCTTTCTTTTACTGAATAAAGAATCACACATTAAACTCTTTGTAACTATTAATGCATAAGTAGGCTGAGATTAGAAAGCTGTAATACTTTTCATATGTAATCAGTGTATTAAATGCTTTGAAATGGCTCTGTATACAGTTCCCTATGGAAGGAAGGAGCTGCTTTGTGCCGACAATCTTTCATCTCCTTTAGCTTGGTTTTATCTGAGATGAAGCTAAAATGAGAACAACTGCTGATGATCATGATAGTTGTTTTGAATTCAATTCCTCTTCCCTGGAGCAAGCAAAAGGAATTCAAGAAAATTCATTGGCACAGTTCCCTAGCTTTATGAAACAACTGCTCAAATCACATCTGTCTGGTAAATTTTATTTGGTAAGTTATGTTTTAACTTCTATAAATATCTAAAATCCTATAATTAGATAATTTAATGGAGGCTTACCTTTTAACAGGGTTTACCAAAGAAATTTTGTGATATGCATTTACCGAGCCAAGATGACATGATTGTTTTGGTCGATGAAAATGAGCAAGAATATACTGCAAGATACTCTTTTCGGAAAAATAGACTGAGTGGCGGTTGGAGGGGCTTCTCCACTGTTCACAATTTGCTAGAGGGAGATGCTCTGGTATTCCATCTGATTGAGCCTTGCAAATTTAGGGTAACTATCCGAGCCTCATAATTATGGTCATATTCCTTTTCTTTTACTTGTCTGTTGTAGTTAATTTATATGGAAATTCTTAATCATTGGTTTTGAAATGCTTTTGTCATTTATAATTTAGCTAAAGATCATTGTTGATCTAAAAATGAGGCTTTTTTACTTGTCAAGAATTTTGGAACTATGGTTGATAGAACTAACAACTTCTTGATGTTTGGTTTCTGTGTTTGTTAGACTAGATCAAGGTATGTCTGTTTGTTTTCTGTTGGTTGTTGCAACTTGCAATGCTTTTCCTGAAAGTACATAAACATGTAACATCTGCATTTAGAACAGTTTGTTGTTGGAATTCATGAATATTGTGTCTCCCGTTTACTCTCAGTTCTAAGACCAGATTCAAAACTTGTGAATTTATTCACACCCCACCTATTGCCTTTGAATGCTTCTTGCTTGGTTTCACAAGGTTTACATTGTGAGAGCTAGCAAATTATCAGAAGATGATGGAATTGATCTTCAGACTAATGATTTTCAGAATAGCAAGCCTACCAACACCAGTAAGACAGTTCACCACTAAATTTTATCTTATTGAGTTATTGTATGTTTGCAAATTGTGCTGGAGATAAAATACCAAAATGTTTAACAGTGAAAGTGGAAGACCAAATAGAAACAGATGCATGCATTGGAAAAGCAGCAAGGTCTATATATCCAAATTGGCTTGCCATGGATAGCCGTCAAGGAACAAAAAAGGCGAGACTAAATCCTGATATTAAGCTCGAAACAGGTCAATCTGGAGACGGTGACTATCTTTTTAATTCCAGTGTTCTGGAAGGCGTCAGATATTCAGATTCCGTTGTCTTTTTTGACGATTTGAAGTGTTTTGAGGATTTCAAGATCCAAGTGGATGGCTTAGTTCTCGACTCACAGATACCAAAAAATCTGAGAGTAAAATATTACAAGCTGTGCTGCAGTCAAAACATGATTCTTCATTGCCATCTTATTAAGGGACTTAGTAGTAAGCTAGCTGTTGTAATGATTTCCGAAACTATGAACATAGCTGATAATATCAGATCAGCCAACCTCGCTACGCCTCTCCATTTCTTGGAATGTTGGGATAAAACTCTCAAAGCTTTTGAGGATCTAGGCATGATGGTTGGATTTTTACGCGATAGGCTAAATAAGTTGCTCAGCCTTTCTCACGAGTCCCAAGTGACTACAGAATCGAAGATAATAAAAAGAGTTCAAGCTGATGAAGAGATCAACAATCTTGAGGCCGTGTCTTTGAATGTCAAAGCATTTGTAGTCAGACTAGAGGCTGAAATCAAGGCACTCGACTTGAAAAATGAGGAGCTCGATTTTGAGTTCCGAAGAATTGCCCAGGATCCATGGTGAGAGCACGCGCATAACTCCGGCATCTGCTGGTTGAGAGTGTAAGTTTCCGATGCTGTAGATTATATTTCCTGCATCATGGGGATTTCATCCTATTGATTTATAGATAAATGCTTACTTTTATTGTGATTTTGTACATAGCTATTGGAGAGAAATTGGATTCCTGTTAATTTGTGTAGACTAGTTTCTCGAGCTTTCTGCATAAATGTTGTATCGAAAATCAACTATTAATGTAGTGAAGAGAGAGGAAGTCTCACCTCCTCCTGTCTGTATCCTAGTCTAGAAACCTCAAATATTCAATGTCTAGATCATTTCCGTAGCATCCTTTCATTCTTTTGATTTCTCACTCTGTACAAGAGAAGTAGGCTCGAGGAAAAAAATATTTTAGGTGTTTACGGATTATGATTTTATCGAGAACGAAAAATGTGCTTATGAAGAAGAGATGCATTTTTGTTAAGTTTAATTATGAGATTTTTTTATTATTATTATTTTTTTTTTTTTCTGCAATACAATTAATCATGGATGTGATGATCGTTGTACTGCACGCTGGCCCAGCAGTACAAACTAATTTTATGCTTCGTCCTTTTATTTTTCTTGTCGCCTTCATTAGATGAAAGTACTACCACCGTGGAAAATGAGAATTGTTTCCCCTTTAGGCGGTCATATTCTCGGATATTTTTTCTTTCTAATTTATAATAATTTTTTTATGAAAATTTAAAGTGATACTCTCTCCGTATTCTATTTAGTGAACAAAAATTCTGGGCATAGATTTTTTATATTTTGATGATGTAGTAATAAATTAATATGTTAAAGTGTTAAAGTGGAATAATTGTGGGTCCATCTAATTTTTTTTAATAGTATTAAAGAGTTAAAATGTTAAAAAGTAGAGTGATAAAGTGATTGTGGAGTCTACGACTCAAAATGGAAAGGTTCAGTAAATGGAGGACGTCTCAATATAGTAAGAGTGTCAGTAAATGGAGGACAGATGGAGTAATATTTTCTCACATACTCCCTCCATCCCCTATTGTTTTGCACAAATCTTTCGGCGCACATTTTTATGTGCCAAAAAGTGCATGTTAAGATTAATAAATTTCGATCTCACTTGATATAGTGTAATACTGTATTCTACTTAATGTAGTGTACATGTTACAATACATTAGGAATGTTCCCCTTCTCACCGTAGTAGGACTTAATTAATTTTGGTATGATTTTTATTAACTTTTTTATTTATACTATTGCCAACGTCATCCGTGGGCATATTAAGCATGCCCACGGTGGGCATTGAAGAATTACTCTATAATACATTATATCATGTGAGGCCTAAATTTTATTTTAACATTTATTTTAACATTATTTCCACTTTAAAAGATGCTCCTTTCATCCCGTCTAAGATGACGTGTTTCTTGAATATATATGATTGTGAGTATAAAATAATAGAAACGCGTCATCTTCAATGGGACGGAGGGTATTTTTTTATTTTTTTATTTTAATTTCTCGATTTCTTTATCAACCAAAGATAACACCGGTTAAAATATACTTCCTCCGTTCTTGAAAACTCTTTCTATAATTCTATTTTGGGCCGTCCCCAAAACTTCTTCCTATATTTTTAGACCTGTGCAAGTCAAACCGAGGAAGAGTTTTGGTGGAATGGGTGAGTATAAATGAATAAATGATACTACCACTTCACGACTCATGAGTGATCATAACTTTTGATACAATTAACACGGTTGAATATTCAAGGAATTGAGACAACATACGATTTATTCAGATTGCGACACAATCTCGTACTATCTTGCACAGCTTCGGGCGTACGTAGATTCATCGAACCTGCAGAAATTGGTCTTGTTTTATTATGTCCTTGGAACCACAGTTTACAACTTTACCTCTTTCAAGAAAAATCTTCATTTGGTCCAAGGATGAGGAATGCTGACGTGGTGGTGGGACCCAGTCAAATTTCCGTTTACACTACCTTTGCCGTGTTTAGTAATGCTTATGCTATAAAACGTACTAATTTGAAGTTTCGTGGAAAGAACTTCTAACAACTATTAGTACGAAGTATAAGATATCATCTCAGATTTCATGAATTTTGTGGCTTTTCTAACCATTGTTTTATAATTTTAAGTCACTTTTTAGTATTTTTGTAATTGATGGTACATATTTATACATCTCTTATGAATACTTTTAAGAGCTCATTATTGAATTCCCAATTGCAGTACTTTGCTTGTAAAACACAAAAATAGAAAGTTAGAAGTTAAATTAAGGATCATTTCAAACCCCTTCCACATTGTATAGTAAATTTGAGAATCCTTCGACTAAAGTTAAATATCAACTTTTTCTTGGGGTGAATTCTTGCAATCGTAGATACTTCTATATAAGGAAAAGATATATTCAAATATTATTTATATTTTATGCGATCTTTATATGGATATGTATTTCGGTACAAGGAAAAGATATACTTAAATATCATTTATATTTTCTGCCATCTTTATATGGAGAGATATTTCGATACAAAGAGATATACTCAAATATTCATATTTTATGTCATTTTATATGGATAGATATTTTGTTACAATGAAAAGATATACTCAAATATTATTTATATTTTCAGCCATATTTATATGGATATATATTTCAGAACAAGGAAAATATATACTTAAATATTACTTATATTTCCTGCCATTTTTATATGGATATGACTGAGATATAAAATTCTATCAAGTCGAGGATTCTTATTAAACAAGAATTCTTAGGACTTGAAGGCTATATAAGAGAACCCAATTCGTCTATAAAGATTGCTTCTAACGTTATTTAATTTTAAGAACATGTACCATCTGACGGTGAGCGGCTTTTTTGTGTACTTCACGCTTGAAAAAGAGATTAGGGCGTCATGAGGTACTATCCCTTTGTATAAGTTCCTCATTAATATCTCAGTGGTTGCAATCTGACCGTGGGTGGCTTATTGGTGTAATTCATGCTTGAAAAAAAGATTAGAGATTAGGACGTCATAAGGTACTATTCTTTATATAAGTTCCTCATTAATCTCTCTGCTCCGTAGAACTCATAGTAAATCAGATTAGACAAAATTTCAATATTCATTTTACTTTATTATTTTTTACTTTATGTCAAATTTTAAAACCATTTTATTATTTATTCATTACAAACATAAAATATTATGTTGGAGAACTCTGTCCATTTTATTATTTATTCATTACAAACATAAAATATTGTGTTGGAGGACTCTGTCCAAACTTTTTGCAGCCATACTATACATTTATATAAGTTCCTCATTAATCTCTACTCGCGTAGAACATAGTAGTAAATCGTATTATATAAAATTTAAAATATTTATTTTACTTTATTATTTTTTAATTTATGTCAAATTTAAAAATTATTTCATTATTTATTCATTACAAATATAAAATTTGTGTTCGAGGGCTCCGTCCAAATTTTTCGTAAATGGAGGGAGTATATTCACTCGACCCCCGTAGAACATATTCACTCTACTCCCATAGAACATAGTAGTAAATCGGATTGCACAAAATTTAAAATATTCATTTTACTTTATTATTTTTTTACTTTATGTCAAATTTAAAAATTATTTTATTATTTATTCATTATAAATATAAAAATATTGTGTTAGAGGACTCTGTCCAAATTTTATTTTATTATTTTTTTACTTTATGTCAAATATAAAAATTATTTTATTATTTATTCATAAAAATATTGTGTTAGAGGACTCTATCCAAATTTTTCGTGAACGGAGGGAGTATTCAATAAATAAGGGTGAAACGGTAGAGATGACATAGTTGGTTTTTTACCAGGTAACGAAATCAGATTGAATTTTTTCTTCCATCTTTTTGATAGGATTCTTCCAAAAAATGATTAAAAAAACAAAATATTATTTACGACACGAGATATTGTGCTTAAAAATCGAGTCGCATTTTCTACTACCTTTTTTTATTTTATTTGAAGCTATATTTGCGGAGTGGGGCCCCCGTTTGGCTGTCTAAATGCAACGCTGGCTTTTCAAACCTGCCTCATGTCTCTTTCTCTCACCACAAAAACACATATAAATAATCAAATGTGTGTAAACCAGAGTTAGTAAAAACTTTTTCTAGTTATTAAAAAAAAAAAAAAAAAAAGACAAGGGGAAGGAAACTTACAAGTATACTCATGAGAACCAATAATTTGAAACAAGAATTACATGAGATTGAGACCCAGAACTCTGATGATTCAGACTATCCTGCACCAGACGTCACAGATTCTTCATCTAAGGTTTTCTTGATTTTTTTTTTTTTCAAAACTTTTTTTTTAAGTTTGCATTTTACTTGGCGATTTGTGTCCTTGTTGGTTTCTTGATTGTATATTTTTGCATGGATTTCACTTTCTTTAAGTTATCGGGCTTTCTTTTAGGTTCGTATATTAATGTATTTTGCTTGCAGCTAAAGAAGAAGAGAAAGCAGAAGAGGAATATAATGCAATTGCAGAAAAAGGAAAAGGGCGTTTCAAGAAAGCTTAAAAATCTCAAATCTAAAGATAAACAAGTGAGGATTTGGAGCTCCCTTTGTTTAATTATATGTTTTATATGCTTGGATCCCATGTATATGCACACCTTTATGCTTTGTTGATTGTGATTTTTTGAGTAATTGCCATTGAGTTTTTGCCATGGAGGTTTGCCTTATAAGCTAATTTAGTGTAATGTGATGAGGGGTTCCTTCAGTTTCTGGAGGTCTAAGGGTATAATCTGTAATGCCAATCTTTAACACGTTTTCGGATTACTAAAAGGCGATTTTCCCCTAATTTGTGATGCTTGAAACCCTAAATTTCATTGAATTTGAATTCATGTCATGTCATGTCTTAGCTGTGTATTTGCTCCGGAGGACCCGGCTTAGGTTCCGTATTTGGTTTCGTGGTATTTACTGCTGTTGAATCGGATTCCAATTAGTTAGTCAATGTTTCATAAAAAAGCGTTTAGTGCTCTGAGTTAAACACTTACGGATTTGCAGCAATTAAATGAGCTTTTGAAAATCTTGTCCAAGATTCTTGAACGTTTGATCGGATTCCAACTAGTTAGTCAATGTTTCATAAAAGCGTTTAGTGCTCTGATTTGAACGCTTACGGATTTGCAGCAATTAAATGAGCTTTTGAAAATCTTGTCGGAGATTCTTGAACGTTTGAAGCTCTATACTTCATGTGTGGTTACCGAATTGTGATATAGTTCCCAAAGCAACGGAGGCAAGTTCCCTTGATGTTCAAGCTTGTATAATTTATCAAAGTTTTTATTTATTTTTTTATTTTTTTGTTAGTCGCGCTATATTTGGTTATTAAGTCAAACTATCATACTTTCCTAAAAGAAAGAAAATGCTAGTTAATGGCATCGATTGTCCTTGATCTTTCTGTTGATGTTATGATATCATTTGGCTTTTGTATGAATTTCATAATCACTTTCCTTGAGCATGCATTCCATTCCGTTTCTTGAATCATCTCGAAATTCAATTTAGACTCTTAGGCAGCAGGAAGCCTCCTTAGCTGCATAATTAGTTCCTTCAAGATTCAAGAATTCTGAATGCTTCTCTTTCTCCGAGTTGATTGCTGCTGATGGTATAATGATAATCAACAATTACTTGAATTCGTGTCTCGACTGTACATGCATTGGAGTGCTTCTGTTGGCCTAGATCGTAAGTCATTTAGCTGATGAATTTTTCTAATTCCCTAACAGGCATCAAAGAATCCGAAGAAATCAAAAAGGTAAACTATCTATTTAATGAAATGCAATATTCATGCACTTTCACTCGAAGGTACAAGAAAGCTGATTTTTCGCGGTGTGAAATGTAAAGCAGCAGTTCACGAAAGAGGACCAGGTATAATGACTTATATGATGATGTTGAAGCTAAGTATTCCGTAATGGAGAGAGCAGAAAGAGTACTGTCAAATTTGGAAAACGAAGTGCCTCATTTCGTGAAGTGTATGCTCCCATCAAATGTTGCTCATGGATTTTGGTTGGTAAGAATATGTAAACATTTTTTTCCTATTTCTATATCTCAGTAATTTTGGCGTGCTAAATCATTTTGCCAATGCTCCTCATGGCAGCATCTGCCGAAGAATTTTTGCAGTGTTAATTTGCCGAATCACGATACATCTATTTTGTTGGTGGATGAATGGGGGAATGAGTACAAAACTTCTTACCTTCTCGATAGGCACGGCTTAAGTGCAGGATGGAGGGGCTTTTCCATATCACATCGGTTGCTTAAAGGAGATATACTGATTTTCCATTTGACGGCACCTTGCAAATTAAAGGTAATTATTCTATTATACTCCCTCTGTCTCAAGATTTTCGAGACCTTTCCTTTTGGCACGAGAGTTAAGACGAGAGTTAAGACGGAAGTGTTTTGTGTGTAAAGTGTATTGTGTGTATGGATGTAATGTGGTTTATGTATTTAGACATATTTTAAAACTACATCATCATAGATGTATAAAAACATATTGATGTCTGATCTTAAATGAAAGATCGTATCAAGACCTTTAATTTGGTAAAAAATTGGTGAACAAACGAGCAAGTTATGATAATTTAAACTTTTAGAATTTAAATTATATTGAGATACATGCTGAGAGGTGAGTGGATGATGAGATTTAATTAGAGAATGTTAAGTGTAATAGGGGATTTACTAATTGTACCTTAGTTTCCCTAATTATTTTTTCCCAAAAGGAAAATGTCTCAGAAATCTTGAGACGGCCCAAACAGGAAATTGTCTCAGAAATCTTGAGGCGGAGAGAGTATGAGGCAAAATTTCCTTTCTCATTTAGGACCTTCATCTATGCATACATTCTTGTCATTTTTAACTAGATTTTAGAAATGAGACTAATATAACGGAACGTAGGGAGTATAATTGATGTAATTTGGAACGTAGGGAGTATAATTGATGTAATTTTAACTAATACTCCCTCTGTCCCTTAAGAGTATTCCCAGATTTCCTTTTCGACATAATTTAGTTGACCATAATGTCTCTTATAGGTACACATCGTGAGAGTAAACGGTGCAGATGTTGTCGATGCAGCGCTCTGTCTCATGAATATGGATGCTTCTCAGAGAAAGAGCAATGGTGCAGATATATACCTCTTTCCTTCAACTATTCTACAATAAATTATTATCAAGACATAGAAAATTGAATATATTTATGCATTTTACTTTTGAGAGAAGATCTTGTGAAGAAAGACGAGAGGAGGAAGCGTAGAAAGACAAAGTACGTGGAGCCTTATCAGCTTGGGAGTGCTTCTCCATTGGAGAACATCAAAGGAAAAAACTCGAGCCATAGCCCCATAGTTGATCAAACTTTTTGCTCCGACGTGATTGATAAAGGTACAAAACTTCATCTCTGTTCCAT
The DNA here is from genome assembly GCA_001642375.2 of Mentha longifolia. Lineage (NCBI taxonomy): Eukaryota > Viridiplantae > Streptophyta > Magnoliopsida > Lamiales > Lamiaceae > Mentha > Mentha longifolia. The sequence goes on along the minus strand of CM038120.1, from coordinate 25,061,116 downwards.
GATGAAAAAATAATATCTTTGGAAATCATTAACAATGTGGAAAATACGATTTGTAGGTTCTGAAATTACAAACCAGCGCCAACCTAACGATCTTTGCTATCCCGAGACTCCATTTTTACGCGATCATGCTCGTGAGGGCGTGGCTTGTATATAGGCCTTGTTGAAGGTTGACATATTGTAACCCTAATATCCATAGATTTGGGGATGAAGATGTGAAAAGTTCGAGGAATCGGTTACAAAGGGCAGAAGTTTTTGTATTTTTTTGTGAAGATGGAAGGTGCAAATAGTTGAAGAAATGGATGAAATGTAGAAATTCTGTTAGAATGAATATATAGTAACATCGAAGTCCAAAGGTAAAAGTTACTCCTAGATATATTTTGAGTTTGAATACTACATGATGATTATATAGAAGCTTTGTTATTCTCATGCTCTTATCATCTACCATTTTGTAAAGTGAATCTTGAGAAGTTCTTTAATGGGTCGATGTGAGTAGCTATAAGTTTTTTTTACCATTTTGAGCTGTAAAAATTGTTTTTACTGCAATTTCATTTTCAAAGTGGTTTTGGTTGAGGAATGATTTTCAAAGGTGGTTTTGGTCCGTGAAGAGTATAGTGTTTCTGCCATTTTCGTTTATCTACAAAGAGATTAGCATTTCTATTTTAATCCATTACCTCACACGTCATTGTATACTCTAAGGTTGCGTACTCTTTAATAGAAAATTATCATGGGAAAAAAAGAAAAAAAAATAACACTTGCCATTTAAATTTTTTTTTATTTCTCATATTTTTTCATCTCTTTATCCATGATGAAGAATTTTACTTTTTATTCGCCTTCTTTTTCACTCCATGTTGGTGTGAAAATATTTTCCTTCCATTGGAGTGGAAAAGAAAGGGAAAGAAAGAGTAAAATTTTTCATCATAGATAAGGAAATGGGAAATAAGGACAAATTTATCAAAAAATCTACAAATATCCATGCTAACACTGCTCTTAGGCATGTTTGGTTAATAAGACTAGATAATTTTAATCTCATGTAATGATGTTCGGTTTGATGGACGAGATCCAAGATAATCTTATGACATTGCTACATAGTATTAGTCGTGGTTTGTCTTCCTTTTTTAGCCATGGAATCTCCCTATGACTAATTAGTCTTGGATGATTCAATTTTGGGTTTAATCCTAACATTAATGATATTTGACCATAATGTGGCCGCCTGACCGGCTACACGGCCACACAGTGCCATTTTGCTTAATATACATAATTTAAAAATAATAAAGGTTATAATCAATATTCAAATATTTTTAAGATATTATTCTTAATTACTTTTAAATTTGAATATAAAAATATTTTTTATCCTCAATAATTGCATTTTTTTTCTTAAATAAAAAGCAACAAATTTCTTAAAGTAGTCACGATCATCAAATATATTAAAGAGTTAATTTGTTAAATATACATATATTATATCACTTTTTAAATTTTCTCATATTAAATTTTTTTTGGCATAAATATAGTATAAACTACTCCCTCCATTTCGCTTAATTTGGCTCATTTGAATAGTGGCTTTTCTGGCACGCTTTTCCACGCTTCTTGATGACTGTCGTAGTATCCCGTAAAAAAAATAATTCTTCAAAATCCATTTTAAAACTCATCATCAAGAAGCGTGGAAAACCGTGCCAGCACAAGCCAAAAAGTTTTGAGCCAAGTTAAGCGAAATGGAGGGAGTATTACATATTAATACTAATTATGACCGACCACATTATGGCCGAATAACATTTCTCAATCCTAAATTGAATCTAATACTATCAACCAAACACCCCTTAGTAGTCAGATGAAGTACTTACTATTAGAGTTCCTTTTTTTGTCTTTATTTTATTTATTTATTTATTTATTTATTTATTTTTTAAATTTAATTTTAAATGGTGTTCTAATTTGACAAGTGACAAAGTGCTTTATTTGTTCATTTGCTCTTTGCTCTTCGTCTTCTTATTCTCTTCTGAGTTTGGATGTATACTGGTTGGAGAAAATATTATGGAAAAACTATAAAACAAAACCACTTGTGAAATGTAGCAAGGTCCGATGTAACCACTCGAGTATTTGCATTTTGCAGCCATACAAATTTGCATATTTTTTTTTTTTGGGGGGACTTGTCTAAAAGAAACGAATTAATAAATATACTCCGGTAATAGTGTAACAGTACTTCTTAATATGGACTAATTGTGTTTCTAAGATACGCCGAATCAATGTTTATGAGTGATTGATTTCATTTAAATTCATTTTTTAGAATTTGAGGAAGGAAGCAATCATCCAACATATTTATTTCATCATTAACTAACATTAGGTACGAATATTGAATACATTGATTGAAGGCCGATAGAAAGATTTAATAATGTGGTTTAACACCACACCAATAATTAATAGTAATTCACCCATTTATCTCAACGTAATTTTTAAATTCATTCATCTAGCTTTAATCCTTACACTTCCCCTAAAAAAACACATCGATTCTCACATTAACTTTTCTAACTATTCAAGAAAAAAGATTTTTAATTTTTATTTCTCATTATATTGATCCCCAAAAGTCGAAACCTCTCTTCTCCTTCGTATGAAATGCTGTCCATTTTATAATGAACTATTTTCATTCCAACATGAAACTGACATGTGATAATGCACAATTAAATCAAACACAATCTCGATTATTATTTTTTTTTTTTGACGTTTATGAGCTAACAATTATAGAAAATTATATCAAATACTATAATAATCCATTTATGTAAATTATACACTTCATTATATTTATTCCCAAAAGTCAAAACCTCTTTCCTCCTTCGTATGCAGTACTGTCCATTTTATACTCACATTTGATAATGCATAATTGAAAAAAACACAATCTCAGATTTATTAATTTTTTTTTTTTTTACGCTTATGACTTACTCCATGAGCTAACAATTATAGAAAATTATATCGAATATAATAATCTATTTATGTAAATTATACTGTACAGTTCTACTTTCTTTCTGTTAATAGAGAGTGGGATGAGTTTAAAAATAAAAATAAAAATAAAAAAGAGCGACGAGTTTAGAATTTGAAATGTAGAGAAGTGGGGCCCAGTAAGGGTTTTGGGAGGGAGATGGAAGGTTTTAAAAACCTTTGCCATTTCAACGGCTATTTCTCTTCCATTCCTCTCATCCTCATTCCATCCTCCATTTCTCACAGAAGAGAATCTCCAATATTCATTAGATTAAAGGAGAAAGTTAAAGAAAAAAGAACGGAGAGAAAATGGTGGTGGGGAAGAAATCGGCGTACGAAGAGTCTAGGCAGAAGAGGTTGGAAGAGAACAAGAAAAGGATGGAGGAACTCAATCTCAACAAGCTTTCCCAATCCCTCCTACACACTCCTAAACCTTCTCCAGTACGTAAATCTCCTTCGATTTTGCTTTTTTTATTTTCCATTTATTTATATATCTTGTTCTTTTCAATTCCCGGTTCTAGAGTTAGCAGTGGCTGGTAAAAAGGGAGGCGGAGAAAATCTGCGTTAAAACAGAAGCAGGAGTTAGGGTTAGATGGGTTTGTAGATACTGCTTTGGTGTAGAGAAAAAAAAAGAACTTTTTTTTGAATACTTCATTTTCCTTCGATTTTTCCCCTTTCCTTTTCTCCTATGTTTTCATGGCATGTACAATCTTCTCTACATTTTTGGCCTGCAGATGAAGAAGGTAAAGCCGAAGCTTCCGAAGCAGCCGTTGGACTTCTCTATTGTCCGTCGATCTAGCCGCGTTAAAGATATGCCTCCCCGAAGCTACAAAGAAGTCTGTAACTAATCTCTCTCTCTTCTCTCTTCTGAAATTTAAGAGATTTACTAAGTTTTTTTTTTTGTTGTTGATTAGATTCCTGTTGAAGCCCTTGGGAAGCCAAGGAAGTAAGTTCTGAATCTTGAATGATTAGTTTATTCTACTGTGTAAATAAATGTGAATTTGTACGAGGACTGAACGTTTTGGTATTGATTCTTCAGTTATAGTAAGAGAAGGGATTTGCTAAACAGAGTGTATGCTGGGGATGAAGAGAGGCAGTATGCTTTACAAAGGGCAGAAGATCTTCAATCAAGTTTAGATCAAAATTTGCCTAGCTTTGTCAAGCCTATGCTTCAATCTCATGTTACCGGTGGATTCTGGCTGGTATGATCGAGAATCAAATATTGTGTCGCACTCTTGATCATGATATACTCAAATTTATCCATTGCATTGATAACTCTACTCTACTAAATCTATGTTTTAGTTAAATCTTTCAATGTTAAAAACGTCGATAGGTCTTGACTGTATGAGTGAATAAGGAAATGGATGCATTTACTGCTTATAGCTCTTTAAAAGCTTTTGTTCTGTTGACTTGGAGGAGACTACAAAACAATTCCTTCTGAAAAAAAATAAGTTGGCATGTGATAAAGAGTGGAAGTTTGCCATGCTATAAAGAAAAGAGTCTATTATGGATAAATAGATTTTATTAGTTGGCTTAAGTTGGATGTAATATATGTTAGTTTGGTGTGGAATAGGGTCTCCCGGTCCAATTTTGCAAGACGCACCTTCCAAATCGTGATTCAACTATCAATTTAGTCGACGAAAATGATGAACTGTCTGAAACTAAGTACCTTGTTCTAAAAACTGGTCTTAGTGCTGGATGGAGAGGCTTTGCGATTGAGCATGAATTGGTTGATGGAGATGCTCTTGTTTTCCAGTTAACCGAGCCAACGAGTTTCAAGGTAATCTCATATATTTTAATTCAGTCACATGTTTTCTGATTATGTTTGCAGTTTGTGAATTGTGATCGCCATGAAGCATCAAGTTCTCAACTGTTATCATGTTCTATGTCTTTGTATGTGAAATAGTTGATGAACAATATGATTGTTCTTAGTATAACTGCATAAGACGGTGTGTCACAGCCACAGGCTTTCATTTTTGTTTCATCTTCTACTACTTGAAAAGTAGTGCTCTAATACTACTATCTCGCTTTGCAATGGAGTAAATCTTCGATGATGGAGCAGATCTTGATACAAAAGTTAACGTCGATGGCCTTAGTTTTCACCACGATGACTCCTACTTCTGTCTTAAAAATATGAAATATCTCATTGCTTAAAATTATGTTATTTGTGCTCATAGGTTTACATCATAAGGGTAAACGAACAGGGAGAAGATGGCAACGATGAATAGTTAAAGACTAAGCCAGATTTGATGATGTTTTGATCAGGTATGCCAACTTCTCTGTCTTCATTAAAATCTATACTCCCTGCGTTCCGCCCAAAGCGTTCCCGTTTCCTTTAGTTTGTCCCGTTTCCTTAATTACCTTGCCAAAAAGTTCAGTATTTCCTTCTACTCGGAAATCTTCACAAGATCATCTTTTTAAGTGATTATTAAGTGTACTTTGCAATATTTTCATTTTGCAGTTACCCATAGCCCAGCGTCGAAGTGCAACACTTGTGCATATGATTCTCCTAAGAACAACAATCACTCTCAATATATATGGTATTTTGGAGAGAGAGAAGCAAGTTATGCAATGAACTTTTGTTGTCTGTAGCTTGAAACATGACACATTCTGCATGAACATAAATCATCTAGTTATTCATGAATCACGGTGCTGTTGTAAAGAGTGATTTGCTCGACTAAAATCAGTTCAAACTGAAACGAACGAGTCTGAAATTGGATCATAATCACAAGGCAACAATTGCAGTACATACAGTTATATAGTGTTGATGATTCGAAACTTAAAACAGAATATTACAAGTGATGTTTATAATTGAAGAGAGTTGCTGTATTATCGATCCTTGTATACTTCGCCACTGTATTATCATAATTTCGCCTGGGGATTACTGTACGTTGGGTCCATGCAGACAACGACCTGTGCAAAGATTGTGTTTTGAAATCGAAAGTTGAAACCATCAAGAAAGAAAAATAAGAAAGAGCAGAAAAAAGGGTGGTCAAAATGGTTTTGAGGTGTATGAATTACCTTGCCAAGACTTTGGCCAGAATGAAGATAGTTAACTGCATCAGCAACGGAATGAACTCCCAAGAATGTTTTGGGGTCAACAGCAACCTGATGAAGTATAAATGAATAAAAGGTTACGACTCGATGAGTTTAATAAGTAGGCATTAATGAACGAATTATAGAGTAATTTACCTTTAGCTTTCTGGAAGAGTAGAGGTCCATTAGCTTATCTAGATGTTCTTGCCAAAACTGTGCATATTGTACAAGAAAGAAACCGGCCTGGATATTTGGAGTCACCATTAAAGCACACGGATAAAGCCCATTTATAAGGAAAAACGAGGCAAATTGCAACAATTGATCATGTCTGTTGAATATTAATCTATAATGGGAAATGCAAATTGCTAGCCATTACCCTCATCATTTGGACCTATATAAATAATATGATTTCTACGTATTGTCAAATTTAAATCATGCATGTAAAATTGTAAATCAACAAAATTCCAAAGTACCCTTCATCACTTGTGACGCTTAGAACTAGAGACACCTATTCTCACCGTAAGAAGATGTGACATTCAAAACCTCTATCCAAGTTTGTAAAGTCAAAATCAAGTTATCAACCATCCAATATGCAAATGCAGCTTACTTACCACTGTTTGACTCTTTGCTAGAATCTTTTCGCACAATCCAGTATAATTTCGTGGCTTCCACCCATCTTCTCCTTGATACTACAATCACATAAGTTTTATGATTGGAATGAATCACAGACTGTCATGAAATCAGCAAGACTTGTGAAGTAAAACAAGATGATAATATTAATAATAATACCTGAGAAATCATCCCAATCACAATAAGACGTCCATAAGCTGCCAAAGCATTCAGGCATAGATCAAACATGTCACCGCCAACCGACTCATAAATTATATCAACACCTTTAGGGAACTCATTCTTTAGAACCTGAAAAAGGAATAAGGCATTACACATGTTTCTATTTCTTGAGATCAGGCTGGTTCTATAGATTTTCTAATATTATCTTTGAAACACTAAAATGATTTTGGAAAATATTTGTCAAATAAATGAGTAAGAATGCAGAAATGATTTTAAGCAAAATTTGAGTATTTCTACAAGCAATTGATACATTTGAAGCAGTTGCTTGTTATCTAACTATATCGGCCAACTTTGGTAATAAAAGAGGTATGAGGAAGAAGATTAGAATTATTGGCAGTAAAATCTCCAATTGCATCTTACCCAGAAAAGATAAGACGTCAAAATTTCTAATTCTAGAGGAGTTATAAAGAATGACTGTAACTTCATGTTCCTATGATATGGAAACTTTGTAAAATTAACATATCTCAAGCAAAAGTTCCATATTTTGCCCTCTACGAGAAATGTTTAGATACAACCTCAGCGTCCAAAATTGTATTCTTAACAAAACCACTGCAGACCACAAGGATTTTCTGATTCCACTTTCTATCGCTTAGCCACTGTTATATAAATGAAAGGAGAAAAATAATTTATTGTAACATACCGTCTTTATATCCTCGGACTTGTAGTCGATTACTCTATCCACTCCTAAATCCTTCAGAAGCTTGGCCTTATCTTTTCCTCCACAAGTTGCAATAACCTTATTTCCGGCTAATTTTGCCAGCTGCACTACAACAGTTTTATATTTATTTACGTAAAATAAATAGCGTCGTTTCTCATGATAGAATGAGGAAAAAATAAGTTTGTACAAGATTCATAAGAGATCATTGGAAGCTCTGTTAAGCTATTATTTTATTTTGCTAATTTATATGCGGTTCACATGTTTCAGGAGAAGAATGTGTTTTGGAAAAGGCGACCTATTAGGAAGAGTGGATCACGAAATATATCATAGCCTTCGTAGTTCAACCGGGTCAGACTCAGGCACCAAGATAAGAATAGGCTCTAGGTGCAATATGGCCTCGAAAGCTCAAAGTATTTGATTCCCTTAACAGGTGAATGGGTAAATGAACGTTTTACCTTTCAAAAGTCTTAGTACTTGTGTAGAGAAAGAAAGACCAAAAGGAATTCTTCTTTGATGCAAAGATAGAGAGCATCATGTGTATAATATTAAATTTTTTGCTGCCGATATTAACGAACTAGGAACACTCTTCTAAGTACAGAATCTGGCATGTCAAAAATATACCTGGACAGCAAATTGCCCAGTCCCTCCTGCAGCAGCAGTGACAAGAACTGTTTTTCCCGATTCCATTTGAGCTGCCTATGATATCAGCATAAAGAAGGCGAAATTATAGACTAAATATGTTATAGGCACAATACATTCCTACACTAGAGCCTGTAAAACAGAAATAATTAATCATCCAAATCCATTTTCAAGGCAGTCTCTAAAATTTTAAAAGGATGGAAAAGAAAAACCAAGAATGCAAAAACACCTTTTCTAAAGCTATTGATGCTGTTAGCCCAGATGTGAGCATGGCAACAACTTCTGGATCAGGTCTTGCCACAGGAAGGATGTGCTTTGAAGGTACCTAAATTACAGGGAACCATATCCTTTCAGTTTATCACAAATAATTAGAAAGAAAATATACACACTAAGGAGAGAAATATACTAATGTCAAAATCGGAAAAAAATGTTTTACCGCAGTGAATTCAGCATAACTTCCAAATGTCATAATTGCAGCTGGAGTGCCAACCTTTAAGTGCTTTACTGAATCTCCAATTGCAGCAATTATACCCACAGCCTGCAGATAAAAATTAGCATCTGTGAACTTGGAACACCCTGTTTCTCTTCCTTAACAGAATGGCTGTTCTTTTTCCAATAGCTATCATGACATCATCAAGCTTAATGTATGGTACTGATAGAGATAAAAAGGCACTGTGGATGTAGTTGAAATTCTCAAAATTCAAATGAAAAGTAAAATTAGTAAACTGAAAGGCAAACTGGTACAGAAAGTATAAGGATCTGCCTGAAGAGCCTCAAGACTGCTTTATTTACAGATCTGCATAAGAATCTTCTAATTCCATCTGCTCAATGGTTCCAGATAGAACCCAGTCATTTCCGATAAGCTTCTAAAGTAGTTTTGTAATGTGTGTGTGTGTGTATATATATGTTTGTATGTAGGTATGTAAGTAATAGTAAAAGAATGCAGACTCAGAATTTTTCCTCACCTCGAAGCCAGCATCAAAGGGAAGCAAGGAAGCAGTGTCTTTATTGCTCCCACTAAAGTATCTCCCAGAGCTAAAATTCACCTATCAAAATTGACAATAAGCATGTCAAGCTTCATAGAGATACTCCCCAACAAAATCAAACTCTCTCTGGATATGCAAGTACATGTGTGCTGAAATTACTAAGATGCACGAGTCTGCAGTGAATTTATTGTAAATACATGAGTACTTAGCCAATCAAAATACAAAATACAATAAATACCAGTTATCATTAATCATGAGAGAAATAAACTTACATCACTAGCATTGACCCCAGCATATATGATCTTCAAAAGAACATAATCTGGTTTAAGTGGCAATTTCAAGGATGCCCGTACTACTTTTGTTGCACTTTGGAAATTATGGTTGAGAGTGTGAACAACTCTAAAAGCCAGGATCGAAACAATAATGTTAAGGTAAAGACTCAGATGGCTTGACAATAAGAGGTGACCAAGATAGATGTACCTACATCTTCTCAAAACTTTGAGGGATTTGAACTTTCACTGGTACAACATCTGGAGACTTTTTCCTTGAAGCCCTAGGGCGAACTCGATATTTCTCTTCTTCTGCAGGAGTTGGCCAGTACTCCAAGCCCCTTTTATTGGACATCCACAAGCAAGCCCCAGCTTTACTTCCATCGGTAATAAGTTCAAAGGCACCTACACAAGTTAGGAACTAAAATCAACGATAAAATGTAGTTCATTGTATTAAGGGCAATAAATAATTTCTATAAGTTTTAGAGATTGAAGAACTTTGAAAATAATGTGTTGAATCTGCAAGGAGCCTATTATTGTCATTAACGGAGAACCATTGTATGCGATCTAGAAATCATGCATTGCTGCTATATCAAGCAGCAAGAGAACCTTTCGGGTGCAGCAAATAGTGACACTAAACAGAAGCATAATCTGGCAAATTGACCTTGTACATCATGCCGTAGTTACTCAAACAGCTCAAGTTCAGATATACTTCAAACAAATACAGTTCTCCAAGAGCAGAAAAGAACGAACTACAAGCTTATTCGTATAAGTCAACAAATGAGAGATAACATTGATGCTCACATGCGAATTGAATATTACAATTTACCTTTTACAACCATTTCCATGCTCATGAAGCCCCCAATCATATCAATAAATTTGGGGTCCATCTTAGTGGTCAAGTCGGTTTGAACAAACTGCATAAAGTGATAGTTGAAAGTTTTAATTACAACCTTCGAAGCTCACAGTAGTCAGGTTTAGCATTGATTAAGATTCAGAAACTTATTATGCAGCATTATATATTGATAAGACATTCTGTGAATCTGTAGTGGTATGAGCGGAGCTTAGTCACATTATACTGTAAATTAAAACAATACACAGTATGATATATTTGTAGAAAAACTAATCGGAAAAATGCTATTAAGCTTTGTAGACATGAGTTTACTAAGCATACCAAATCCTTTTTGCTGGGAAATTAGGATGTTTATTTTCCTTGAGGAGAAAATATATCTATAAATATAGCTCACCTCAGGGCAAAGGACATTAACACGAATTCCTTGACGCTTGTAAAGAGCCAGGGACCTGGTGAACAAAACTACCCCTCCTGCAAAAAGAGTTCTCATTCAGGACAAAATGACTAAAATAAAGATAAAAATCATAAATTCACAGAAAGAGAAGCCTTATATCAAGAACATGTACATCAAACATCGGTTAGAACATATGTCGAGGAGTAACAAACCTTTCGAGCCAGAGTAAATAGGGTCAGCATACATTGGGTATAACCCGGAAGCAGAGCCAACATTAATGATCACACCAGGTTTCTTGACCTCTTTCATCGCTCGAATCTGTGCACTCAAATTGAAAATTAGTTCTTAGAACCACAAGTAAAAGGGACATAAGCAACATCCAAATAAAAATAAAAAATAAAAAAATAAAATAGATGCCGGCAACTTTTTCCTCATGATCATTATGTGATTGTGCAACATACAACAAGTAAACACAGAACAAAGTAAAGGAGGCCGATTTCTCATCTTTCTTTGCAATTATAACAACTTTGATGTACAAAAAAAACAACCAAAAGTCGAACTCTTACCGCGAGGCGCGTGGATTCAATCACAGCAACAAAATTGATATCAACAGCGCGCCTCCACGATTTAAAGCCATCGGTCTGATCCTCATAAAAGGAAACCGGAGTCGCGATTCCAGCACAGTTAATACAGATATCCAATCCTCCATAAGTTTCGACATGCTTACGGAAAGCCGCCGCGAGTTCATCTGCCACATAGTCAAACATCTCAACATACCAATTCCACGAACAAAATTGCATTTCCTGAGAAAAAATCCGAACATCTCTGACTTACTTGAGTCGGCGACGTCGCATCTGAAGAACAGAGCCGCCGGAGATTTCAGCTCGCCGTTAATCTTCCGAACTTCTCCTTCAGCCAGTGAAGCAACCTCTATTCCTCTGTCCTGAGAAAAATCGATGATCGTGGTGAAGATTCCTTTCTGCGCGAGCGCCAGCACCAACGCTCGGCCGATGCCGGAGGCGCCGCCGGTGACGATGGCTGAGAGGCCGGGTTTCAGCTCCATTGATGTTGTTGTCTGTTGTTCGTTTTCTCACTGTGAGTGTTCGTGTTGACTAGATAACTGTGCAGGCCGCACATTTTACACTCGTGTATATATACTCTTTTTTTTTTTTTTTTTTTTGATTTCTTATCTGTTTTATTCTCGTTGAAGTTAGCGCCCAAGATGGCGAAACATTATTTTGCCTTGGCAAAAATTGGTCCGTTTATAATTTTTTTATTTATTTCTTTCTTAGGAGTATGATTTTTTTGAGTAATATACAATTTATTTTGTTTTTTTCTTGAAACTATACAATTTATTTTGTTGAGAATATTCGTTTGTTGAAATTCTAGCTATTAGGATTGAGCATATGCTGCCGGAGGAGCCCATCAAATTCAATAATAATTATTTTGAAAGTGAAAATTTGTTCAATTATAATAAAATTAGAAAAATTTACATAAATTTCAAACAATAAAATTGAAATTAATAGTAAATTCATTAGCGGTTATCATTCCAAGTTGTATTTGTTCTGCAATTACTGCATTGTTATTTGGTAATTTTCAATAACATGAGGAGCCATGTTAGTCGTATCTTTACAGAAAGTTTGGTAGATAAATTGGTCACTCTATCATCGATTGATGCCAATTTCGCTTCGGTATCGACAACATGCGAAAATGAGGCTTGTACCATGGATCTCTGTGGTCGTGACCTTTGATGCTTTTCTTCTTCTTTTGTAATTTCGGCTTGTATCTCTCGAAGTTTCTTTACAAGCGTTGTACTTCTACACCGATTTTCCGTTTTTTCTTTTCATTCTTTTGTTGAAATCATTGTTGTTTCACACAATTAAAAATTTCTGAAAGCTAAAACAATAAAAAACTAAAAAGTTTGGAGAGAAGAAGTGTTGCCAATATGATGAAAATGAAATGAATTATCTTATTTATAAATTAAAATTAAAATAAAAAAAAATAATAAAAATTGGCCAATCACGGAAGGCCACGTCGGCGTCATTTAGGCGCATGAGAGATAGGCGCCTACGATTTGGGAGGCGCACATAGGCGGACCAGCTTCTATTATGCGCCGCGATCCCCTTTCAGCTTCTTCCCCTCAATCCATCACCCCGGCGCACACTAGCTGATTCATCTTTTCACTCACGAACCCAGTGACTGATATTCAAGGCCGCCGTCGTAGAATTTCCTAATTTCAAAATCTTAACCTCACTCCAATTTCTTTCCCTGCAATCAACCGGTAAGGAATTCACCACTGTAAATGTTATAATTTGAAGTTAATTGTTCGATCATACAGAAACTTGGGGAAATTGCAGTTAGTTCGACTGCCGCAGAGAAGAAAATGTTGCTCGCGGTCCTGATCGCAAATTCGGAAGGCAATATTCTTGTCGAACGGTACAGAAAATTTACAAATCATTTTATTTTTTATTTTTATCCTTTCAGTCGTATGTTCCGTGCGTGAGATATGGAATCGCTGTATGTTATATCTTGTTCTTGTTTCAGTTCACTTTTATGTGGAAGGAAGCTATGCCAATTGTTGAATCCGTTTGGATGTCTTTAGAATTTGTAGTTGTTTATGTTTTGATGGATTAAGTGTAGCTAGTTAAGGAATGTTGAAGAATAAAATCAATCCTGGATTCCTGGTATTTGCTAAAATTGGTGAAATGTTTCCAGACTTGAGCTTTAATCGATCATGAGCAAGCAAAATATCGAGGTTTGGCATTTTAAGCACCAATAAAACTTTTATATTCAATGCTTTAAGTACTAGAAATATGAATTTTTTTTTTTCTTTTTTAGGAAAAATATTTTGATGATTGAAGGCTTGTAGATTTTGTTATTGTTTCATTGTTTTTTGATGGGTTTATTTGGCTCTTGGATGTTGTAGTTTTAATGGAGTTCCAACGGAGGAACGTTTGCATTGGAGATCTTTCTTAGTGAAACTGGGAGTAGACAATCTTAGAGGAGTCAAGAATGAGGAGCTCCTTGTTGCTAATCACAAGTATGTCATGATCTATTGATTTTTAACGACTGCTTATCCTGTGAATTTCATCCTCTCGTGGATAGTGTATTCGTGGTTGTGCAGCTGGCAGGAGTTATTATCAAACCTTGCATCGGAACTAAAATGTTGAGTGCTTAAAAGATCTTCATTTTTTAGTTGGGGCTGCTAATGTTTTTATTTAGGTGATGTAGAGATAAACCTGAAATTGTACATCTTGTTCCTGAAAAATACCTACCAGCAATATATCTTTTTTCTTTTCAACATTTATGACTGGCACAGTTTGCAGTTTTTTTTTTTTTTTGCTTTTGTAATGAAAACATCACGGGTAACTAATAATCATGAATTTCTGGTTTTTGTTGTTATAGAGAAGGAAAAGATGCCAAAATTCTTACATTTTTTTTCTTTAGTTTTATTGAACTTGTAATTAGATTGAGCTTCAAATCCCCTCTGAATTTCAAATGAAGTTGTTTTTGTAGCTATGCTTATGATTACAGAAATAAATTATCCTCGGATTAGATTTTATTCGATTGAAAATGGGAAGTTTGTTTGTGAAATTATATCTGTGGACAGGATGGATTGACCCTACTTACTTCTATCTGATGAATGAGTATCTTTTTAGTGCATATTCTTTGCTTTTTTACTTTAATATTGAGGCAGTGTGCAAGATATATATCTTGGATATTACTACTATTTCATTATTTGTATCATCTCTGATTGCTCAATTATGTACAGGTCGGTGTATATTGTATACACAGTGCTTGGTGATGTCAGTATATTCATCGTTGGCAAGGATGAATATGATGAACTTGCCTGTAAGTAATTCATTCAGCTAGTCAAGATTAAATACCATGAATGTCCTATTGAGTGGCATGGCTTTATTTGGGGAATACTATAGTTGTGCTTTTCTCGCTAAACATCCCTTACAGAAAGATGCAAATAATTATGTTAAGACATCTATTTCTCTGGATGTGGCATAGTCTGTTTCACAAGTCACTCTGTACGACTCATCCCATCACGTAGAGTTTTCAGTGTGTTTAGTAAATCTATTTCTTGGTCATTCTATCTTGATACTGTATTTTGTCTTTTTCTAGTATCGGAAGCTATCTTTGTAATAACCTCAGCCCTGAAGGATGTATGTGGAAAACCTCCAACCGAACGCCTTTTCCTCGACAAATATGGTAAAATATGCTTGTGCTTGGATGAAATTGTCTGGAAGGTGAGGCGATCTTACCATTTTCTAATTTAAAACTTTTTGTTACATGTCAACATAATCTTGTTCCTTTCTGGTGGAAGTACTTGGAGACCTACATGCTGAAACTCCTGTAGGTTACCTGTTATTTTATTAACCTTCTTCTAATCTTTGTCAAAGCCTTGCGTTGTTTAGCTCCTTTTTGGGGGAGTTACCAAGCTATGAACCAAACATGATGAATAAACTGAATCTTCTTACAATCTTTGATCCTTGTTTCAATCTTTTTCGCTAGTTTTGGAAATTAAGAACACTTTCACCAATGCTTACATCTAATATGCTTTCCTTTTTTTTTGTAGGGTTTGTTGGAGAACACAGACAAAGACAGAATCAAGAGACTTATACGATTGAAACCGCCAACAGACTTCTAAACGACGACGACTTGCATTCCCCGGTCTATGAAGAAATAGAGCTTTCCCTTCTCTACAAATTGCTTATTTGGCTATTTGGTATGTATTATTATGGTCGTGGCTGTTTCTTAGCAAAAGCTGCATAATATTATTTCGTTCGACTATCTTTACTCTTTTGATATATGCTGTAGATTTGGTGGAAACTTGCAAGTTTCATGAAAGAGATGTATGCTATTTTCAAGCGTTTGGGTTTGGGCGTGTGCTTTAGATTTCCTTTTTAACATTGCAGCTGTTTATGAATATGAAGTCAGTCTACTTCAATTTAAGAAAAAAACTTATTTTTGGGTATTAATTTCTTTACATATGCATGGAATAATTATGCTCAACATTTACGTACTTGCGGTAAGAGCCACGCAAACACTTTCTCTTGATGATAATGAAGTTCAAAAAATGGTGTGCAATTACTAAGAATGAAGGGAGATTGAATGAAACTTTCGATAACACAATATCGTGAGTAAAGATGGAGTCTCGTATTTGTAAATTTAGTTAGTAATGGACCGTGGATGGTAACAGAAATGAATAGATATGAAGAGCATTAGAGGCATTACATATTTCCTAAAATGAAATATGCACAAATTTAAGAGACGAACTGAAATGTAATTATATTTATTATTAGGGGTGAAAACGGATCGGATACGGACGGATAGTGCTTATACCGTATCCTAACCCATATTTTTTTCTCGGATTCGGAGTCGGATACGGAAAAGCCGGATTCGGATACGAATCCGGAATATTCGGAATACGGATACGGGACGGATATGGAACGAATCCGGATCGAATTCGAATAAATATAATCGGATAATATATTTCATATGAAAATCATCTGGATGTGATTGAACCACATGAAAAAAAAACTACCTATGCAATCTTTCATAAGAGTCTAATGCAAATTTTTAAAATTGTACATCTATTAAAAAACACAATTTTTAGGATTAAAAAAATACAAAATAAATTTAACAATTCAACACAAATGGAGTATATAGAAACCTATATATATATTACTCACTACCTACACATTTTATTGTTTGGAAAGAATTAGGCAATTTAATCCGAAATTAGACAAACTTATGGCCACATTAATTGGACTCTTTAATTAAGGGTTTTTTTTTTGCAATTAAGGGGCTAATTTCATCAATACGCACACTCTCTCGTTCTCTCTCAATCTTCTAGGGGACTCAAAAGTCAAAACCCAATTTCACACCATATCTTCGTCGCCCCCTTCTACCCTAGCTCGTCCTCTCCCCTCTATTCCATGTATGGGAGCTTCTCATCGCCGGATGCTCTTCCAGTCGCTGGCAGCGGGGTCGGCCCAGGAGCTTCTCGATCTGCGGCGGTGCGAGCGGGGCCGCGTGGGGACGACGCGCGGTCGTTGGACTCGTTGGTCTTGGGGATAGCGGCAGCGGCGGCTGGGGACGAGGCAAAGATGTGGGGTGCGTGCCGAGGTTGAGGCTAAAGAGGGAGCAGTGGGATTGGGCGAGATCGGCGAGGGAGGTGTGGGTGGGGGGCGGAGGAAGTGGTTGACGGTCGAGAAGAACGGCGGCCATAGATGTTCTCGAATCTATTTCAATTAAGTATATGCCTGTTCTTGAATATGATTCTTGAATCTGAAAATTATTGGGCATTCTCCCACGTAAATTTTTGGGGAAAAAAGTCAAAATATAAATTTCGAATTGAAAAAATTATTTAAAAAAATAATTAATCAAAATAAATATTGATCGATAAAATTTATTTATTCAGAATAATTAAATATATTTTTTAATTAAGTTAATACAAAAACTATTCATAAAATAATGCTAACATATTACCATAAATACTATTATTAAATATATATAATATAAAATAAAATATATTTAAAAAATCCGGATATCCGGATTTGTTATCCGGATAATATCCGATAAAATATGGTAAAACTCGGATACGGTCGGATATTATGTAATCCAAATCCGAATCCGTATCCGAAATCAACTATCCGTATCCGAATTCGTATCCGACCGGATATTATTTTTTTGTTCCGAATTCGATACCGACCGGATACGGTTCCGGATCGGTCGGGAAATATCCGATCCGTTTTCACCCCTATTTATTATGCATAGGTTCCGGAGAGCGAGGGATTATTATATTATTTGTAACGTGAAAATAAAGAATATATTCTTCTCTCAAGCGCTGGTTTGGCTCAAGACAGGGACTGCCCTATGTCATTAAGCAAGTTGTAATTCTTACTCAACTAAAAGATAATTCTAATTCTTATTAAACAATTGCCCAAATTATTTTATCCGACGAACTCAAAATCACAAGATACAATAATTGATTAACATGAATAATCACTAATTATACCCAAATCGGATTCTCTGTTGCATTTTCGTGTTGCATCTTCTATTGCAATGACATATGATTGACACGTGTTAAAAATATTTTCAAAACCAGCAATAGTTATTAAATATTGCTGGTTTTGGAAAGATTTTTAACACTTGTCAACCATCCGTCGTTGCAATAGAAGATGCAATACGAAAATACAATAGATGATACAATTTGAATTATACCAGTTGTAAAACATGACAGCGACAATTTATAAATTATTGCAAGGATAACGATCATCATTATTTACAAATTTTATTACGTGAGAATCTAGATTTGATATTTTGATGCTCGACGAATTAATTACATAAGCAGTTTATTTTATAACTAATCTTACATCTATTGCAGGCATTCGCGCCATGCAATCTTTATTGCAGACAATTGGGGTGTAAAAATTTAAAATTTACTGCAATAGTTATAAAATTAGTCATAAACTGTTGGGAGTCTTAAATAAAATTAACCGTTATCCCTCGTTTTCAGTATAAATAAACAATCTTAATCCTAAAGATAGAATCATTAGTCAGAAAAACAAAACATTACGACAAATCCAATCATTGACACGAAACCCATTCCCACAATCCAAACACGACTCTCCCAAAACCAAAAGTCGTCTCAATTCAATTCAATCTCTCTCAATCTAAACCCTAGTGAGAGAATTTAATTTTTCTGAGAATTCCGGTTGGATGGAGGTGCGAGCCTCCATCAAATCCAAGCTCCATCGGAATATAGTGTTCGAAACACCTGAAATTTGATGCAAGTGGAGAAGTTATATGCGAAGAATTATCGTCTTAAGTGTATATAGATTTTGCTGAGGATGTTTTCCTGGAGTTTCTCGAAATCCGCTGAGGCGATGTTCTCGCGGTGGGCGGTGAAGCGTGTTTGTAAATTCTTGTTGAAGAAGAAATTGGGGAAATTCATACTGGGTGATATTGATCTTGATCACCTTGATGTTCAGCTCGGTGCTGGCACGATTCAGCTCTCCGACCTCGCGTTGAATGTTGATTACTTAAACGAGAAGGTAGCGTGCATTATTGTTCGAGTTTTGAGCTGCCTTTTTGTTTTTGTAGAACAGTATTTTGAAATTTGGAAGTGAATTCTGCTCGTTTTTTTGCGTTTTTTTTTTTAATACTATGAAACGTTGTTAGATTAAGCGGAATGTGATTAAGCATGGAATAAGTGTTTGATGACTAGATTAAACGTCGTCAATTTTTAGTATATTATGGTACTCTTTGAATGTGCTGATTCTGGGTTTGTGATAACTTCAAATGAAACAGTCTTATTTGAGGAAGTGGGTTTTAATGGCAATTTGGGGGTGATGTGAGGTAGCTTACCATTTATATGAAAAATCATATCGTTCTCTGATAACATTTATTGTTTTTTCAGTTTGGAACAGCAGCTTTTCTAGTGAAAGAGGGGTCTGTTGGATCGTTAACTGTAACTATGCCTTGGAAGGAGGGTGGTTGTCGAGTTGAGGTGGATGAACTAGAAGTTGTACTTGCTCCTCGTGGGACGAAAGTTTCTAGAGATGAATATGAAACTCACTGCCCAGGCAAGAATGGCAACAGTAATTCTAGCCATGGTGTCAGAAAGCAGGATAATGAGAATCACAATGCAGTAGCAAATGCTTCTGTTGAAGTTCATGAAGGAGTTAAAACTATTGCCAAAATGGTGAAGTGGTTGCTAACTAGCTTTCATGTGAAAATTAAGAAGCTAATTGTGGCATTTGATCCACATCTGGAAGAAGGAAATAGTAAAGTGTTAGATAGAATATTGGTACTTCGGATTAGTGAACTTGAATGCGGAACACATATATCTGAGGATTCTTCTTCAACTAGGTTCACCAAAGCTCAGAATATCCTCGGTTTAAGTCAATTAACGAACTTTCTAGAATTCCACGGAGCAGTTCTTGAATTACTTCCCGTGGATGGTCTTGATCATCAGCCATCACCTGATCTTTCGGTTGATTCAACTATTGGCAACTGGTATTCAGGACACAGTGAACCTGGTAACACGACCACTATAATTTCTGGAGAAAAGGGAGGTTTTTCGGGGAGTTTGAAGTTATGTTTACCTTGGAAAAATGGTTCACTGGACATTCGCAAAGTGGATGCCAAACTTCACATTGAACCTCTCGAATTAAGACTTGAACCTAGCTCCATCAGGTGCTTCATCTTTTTCTTCGACCTACTTAAAGGTATAGGTGAGCAGAGGGAGGATCCAGGTCCTCGTGAATCATCAGACAACTTGTTATCCTCAAGCTCTGTCATGCATCCTTTTGGCAAGGGGCCACTCGGTAATGAAGTCTTTGTCTCCAATTTGATGGAGAAAGACCCAGTGCATAACCTGCTATCAGATTCACATCTCATATCTGATTGGGTGAGTAAAAGTCAGAAAGACCTAAATGAAGAAGAACCAGACTTTGGGGCAAGGTTAGTTATTACAAATTTACAAGAAGAAGAACTAGTTAGTTAATACAATCTGCACTAATTATTCTTTTTTTAGACTAAACTTCTTCATAAACACATATTATAGTAACTGAATGGAACCAACTGTTATTTGATCCGCCACCGACTAGCCCCATCATGTATTACAAGTAATGCGTATTAGTTTTGGAGATGCAATTAGTCGGTCGATGAACCCCACTGAGTCAATTGTTGGCTTTTAAAAATTTAGAGCCATTCAGCCACATAGTTTTGATGGCCGAGAACAATTAAGTTTTATTTCCATGGGGATTAAAAAAAAATCTGCTGCTTTATCTCTACTTATTCTCATGTAGTTTGCCTGAAACTGTTCTGAACTCTTTCCTGTTGGTTTTTTATTAATAACTTGGCAGCGTCGATCAATTCTTTGAGTGTATCGATGGACTAAGAAATTCGCAGTCAGCTTTAGGGAACAGTGGCATGTGGAATTGGACTTGTTCAGTCTTTAGTGCAATTACTGCAGCATCCAACCTTGCCTCTGGATCATTGCATGTCCCTTCGGGTGAGTCCCTTATCATGTATAGCCTCAAATACGAATTTCACTATAATGGTTGAGTATGGTGCTAGTGAATTTAGTTTTTTTCTTTCTTTTAGCTGTTATAGACTTTGCTTGACCTTGTATTACCTGATTATCAAATCAGTCTTCGCTATATCAGTGACTTTGCATATTCATGTAAATTGACTTGTTCACAAAAATTATGAGACCATCTACTGAATCTAGGAAAGTTTGAAGTTGCCTACGAGAATGGGAGGCGGTGCTGGTGGGTGGGATACTGTGATACAAAGACATTTACCGTCAAGTTTACTTTTTGTGTAGCTACTGAACTAACTCTAAGAAACTTTCTACGCTTTCCATTGATGTTTTCAGTACAGATGTTACTGCGTACCTGTTCTCTGTCTGTGCAAGTGAAACATAATTCAGTATCTTTTCTTTGGGGATAGTTAGGTAAAGCTTCAATTCTAGAATTGATTTTCTCCTTATTCTAAAATCCACCAACCATGGAAATTATGATGAAATAACTTCTAAACTAAAAGGGGTACCAAATAGAAGTCCGGAGCATTCATCAATTTGCATGACGTCAAGCTCTCTAATTCGCACATATCACTGTAAGCAGGTGGTGTTACAAATTAATTGTTGAAACTTCACATATCTGACTCCTGGGTGCTAATTTCCTCTTCTGCAGACATCTTGAGTGTTGTACACCTTAAAAACCAGACAATTGATATTTAACTGTTGACTGTCTGCATCATTAATGGATTTTTTTATCTTTCCTAATACTATTATGTTTATTTGGATATATTTAAACTGTGAAGGTACCCCCATCTGTTTCTTTTCATATGTAAAACATTTTTAAGTTTGCTAGTTCTGCTGCTGCAGCATCATTAACTTCAATCTGAAACTGATATCACTCCTATTTTTACTATGGTGCAGAGCAGCAGCGTGTTGAAACCAACTTCAATGCATCAGTAAAAAAAGTCTCTCTCCTTTTGTCATTAATTGATGAAGACAAGAAACAGTCTTCCAAAGTCAAGGCTGATACGGCCAATACTGCTGTTCATCTTCATCATATCTGTGCACAGTTTGTTGATGTAGATATTGCACTGCAGGTAATTATGAATAGGACACTACATCTATTTCATGACTTGAAAGGATCAATGTTCTTTTTAACCTGTAATCATCATATTTCTCAATGTTTACATTTTGTTACTCCATTAACATGAAAAATTATGCAAGTTCCACAGGTACACCCTCAACAAATGAACTTTGAAGTAATTGTGCAACATATTCAATTAGTAGACCACAAGAGTCCTGTTCAAAATCAATACTCTGAAAGTGAAACAGCTTCGATTCAAAAAATGCAAGATGCTGTCCAAGGTGCTCTTCGGACTGTTCGAGAGTCCACCAAAGATATTGGAGCAGGCTGCCGACAGAATAATTCTGTTGAAGTTTCGCTAAGCATGCAGGATGGCGACGGATGTCGGCACATGAAGAATGGTCAAGATATTTGTCGAAACTACGCCAATGTAACT
Organism: Mentha longifolia; assembly: GCA_001642375.2. NCBI lineage: Eukaryota > Viridiplantae > Streptophyta > Magnoliopsida > Lamiales > Lamiaceae > Mentha > Mentha longifolia. The sequence goes on along the minus strand of CM038120.1, from coordinate 25,038,906 downwards.
TTGCTCAAAACTTCAGACGTCAGCAGCTGCCATGTCAGTGTAAACCTGGGTTCTTCTGGAAGCTCGCTTATGGGTCCCACATCTTTTACTTTAAAGCTGCCGCCTTTTGTTTGTTGGGTGAACTTTGATCTTATTACTATGATGCTAGAATTTGTGAAAGAGATGTCAACTTGTATTGGGACAACTAGCCCAGGGAATGGTTTTGCTCAGGAGCCAAAAAGTAAAGAATTTAAATTTGGAAAATCTTTACATCCAAGGTCTACCAAAGTGTCAACCAGAAAGTTTCTGGAGGGCAACATATTCCTCCCAAATGCTAGGATAATACTGTGTTTCCCTCTCAAGGAGCGTAAATGTTTTACCAGCTATTCTTCTTGCAATCAGTTTATTGCTTTTGACTTAGTTTCGCCAACAATTAGAGGGAAAGATGATAGATCCCCCAGGCTGAGCCCAGTTGCTAGTTCTGACAAGAGACCGACTACGACTACAACATTCTCCTTGAATTTAAATGTTGGTGACTTTTATCTCTTTTACATAAGTTCAGCTTTTATGGAAAAGATTAATGGAAATGTAGCCAACGACAGGCAGGAGTCTAGCTTTTCAGCTGAAAAAATCATTTCAGTTGTTAATAGAACTGGTCATCTGTCTGTTATCAGTATGTTTTGGCAGGAGGGTCCTGTGACTGGTCCTTGGATAGCCAAAAAAGCCAAGCTCTTGGCTTCTTCTGAGTATGGAAAGAGCCAAGATAAGGTCGTTGGAAAAGATTCTGAGTTTGCCTCTGTTACAACTGTTAGAGACAGCAACGGATTTGATACACAAACTCGGAAGGAGATGTTAGCTAGCTCTGCATTTTGCTTACATGGACAATTACCTCATGCTGCTATCTACCTAGACAAAACACGATATGGCAACATCTCTGGTCTTCTAAATCAGCTAGCTGAGCATTTCGCTTGTGTCATCACTGAATCAGTCAGCAAAAGGGAAGAGCATTCTTTGCTGCAAACATCAATTCTTCTTGAATGCGAGTCTCTAACATTTTATCTTGCTGTTGAGCCAATAGTGGATGTTAAGTGTTCCATACGCTCGGAACTTCCAAGTTCTTGGTCTAGTTTAACTCTGAAGGTGGATAAGTTTCAGTTACTTTCGGTATCTAATATTGGTGGAATAAGCAATGCCAATTTCCAATGGGTGTCCCATGGTAGGGGCAGTTTGTGGGGTTCTACTGAAGGTCTTCATCGGGAGTTTCTCTTGATATCATGCAGTGACTCTACAATGGGTCGTGGTGATGGAGAAGGCTCAAATGTATTATCTTCTAGGTTTTCTGGTTCTGACATCATTAACTTTTGGGACCCTGAGAGTAACCATATTTTTACTTCAATCACTATTAGATGTGCCACTATTGTTGCAATTGGGGGTCGCCTTGATTGGTTTAATGCAATAATATCCTTTTTCATCCTACCATCTTCTGAATCTCAGCAATCAAATGATAGTTGTGTGGAGAAGACTTCTGGATCTTCGCTCGTTCTTAATTTGGTGGATGTTGGCATGAGTTATGAGCCATACATTGAAAAATCTACGGCATTTCAGGGCTCAGACTCTGATTTTAATGCCAAAGAACATGAGGATGAGCTGTATGTTGCTTGTCTGCTGGCTGCTTCTTCCTTGAAACTATCAAATACAACTGTGACTGATTGTGCAGAAAGGGAGTACAAAATCAGACTACAAGATCTAGGTCTCCTTATATGCGTGGTGCCTGAATCTGGGTTACTTTGTTGTCCTCATAGTGTGGAGCACCTTAAAAGTATTGGTTATGTAAAAGTTGCCCAAGAGGCAAATGTTGAAGCAATTTTGAGGACTAACTGCGAGAATGGCCATGCATGGGAATTAGAATGTGCAGAGTCACACATCATGTTAAATACTTGCCAGGACACAACTTTTGGATTGATTAGATTGGCTGGTCAACTTCAAAAGCTTTTTGCACCTGATATGCAAGATTATGTCATGCACTTGGAAAAGAGGTGGAATAATGTGCAGCAAGCACATGAAGTCAGTGATGAGATGACAATAAGTAGTGAATTCACTCCACTTTATGAGTCAGAGAGTTCAAGTCATGAGAAGAAGTCCAAGACAGGCAATTTGATGGATGAAATATGCGAAGATGTCTTTCAACTGGATAGCAGTTCTGTTGGCCAAGCTAAAACTTTTGATTCTCATATTTGCACCATGGTTGATGACACTTCACTTGGTGCTAGTAGGGCTTCATCATCAGGAGAAAAGTCCTCCGAGATTATAGAAGAATATTTCTTGTCAGATCTACGCCCCCTTTCTGAACTTTCTTTGAGTAGCCAGTCATCTGATATTAGTGGTTTCAACACCATTGTTGTTGGAGAGGATCGGATAGGAAATGATGGATGGTATGGGGGCACACCATTAAGAATACTAGAAAACCATGCTCCAGAAATGGAGAAGCCTGATGTGCGAAAACCTGTGGACTTTGAACCTTCTACAAGTGGTCCTGGACATGTTGAGGTTGTGATAGCTGAGGGTCGCGTAGTTCTTAAGAATATGAATGTTAGTTGGAGAATGTACGGTGGGTCTGACTGGTCTAACTTTCAAAATACTTCCCCAACTTTGTCTAGTGCACGAGATGTGACTGCTTGTTTAGAGCTTGCATTGACTGGAATATGCTGTGAGTATGATGTTTACCCTGATGGTGAAATGTCTGCATCTAGGCTTTCTCTCACCATTAGGGATCTCTGCCTGAATGACAGAAGTAATGATGCGCCATGGAAGCTGGTACGGCTCAACTATCTATGCTTCAGTCCATTTGTTGAATTTTGCAATATTCTATTCTCTGATTTATAATTTGGTTTGGCTGTTAGGTGCTCGGGAATTATCAGTCTAAAAAACACCCGAGGAAATCCTCTTCAAAAGCTGTGAAGCTGAATTTAGAAGCTGTTAGACCGGATCCTTCAATCCATGTAGAAGAAAACCGGTATGCTATTTATTTTAGTTTTCTTCTTTAAACATTTTTGGGCCTTTTTCTGCTGTTTCTTTAATATATTTGATCAATTTGTTTCTATTGGATTTTGGTTGACATTCTAAGAGTCCTTTATTAAGGGATTAGATAGTGATTTGGTAGGAGTGGTATTGCGCCAACAGTTCTATGGGTTTTATGTGAAATGTAGAAGAAGGTGATAAGAGGCTGAGATATTCTCGTCCACCAGTTGTCAGATATCTTAACAGAAGAGCTGGGTGTAATATTAACTTGGAAAGGAGTCCTTTGTTAAATCTATGCCAAATGCAAAAAACAAAAGTGTGAACCTTTAAGTTTGTACATTCTCTTCCTAGACTTTTCATTATCAACTCGTATTTTTTTGGGGGTGTGTGTGTGTGTTGGGGGGGAGTTGACTACCCTTCCCCTGAACTTTGCATTTCTTACTTATATTGTCTCAACAAGATCTTTTACTGTATAATTGCATCAGTGGATATACCTTTCCCTTCATTGCAAGTCTACAGTGTTAAGACATCATATCTTCTGTTTTCTGATCTTATTGCATTTCCTCTCCAGGTTACGTATTGCTTTACTTCCTCTGCTTTTGCATCTTCATCAGCGCCAACTTGATTTTCTCATCAGCTTCTTTGGAGGAAAAAGCTCAACAGCTGACCCCTCTTCCAGTACTCCTCTGGATTTAAGTAATTCAGGGGAGTCACTTGAGAAGAGTGACAGTCTGCAGGGCCATGGCATCAGTGAGGAGGCATTTCTTACTTACTTCCAGGTAAGTTTGAGTCTAATTTTTAGATGGCCCAATATATATCCAACTTATGTGATTTATGAAGACTGGAATTGTTTAGACAGACGGTGTCTGTTTATGTTCCCCTCTGCTTGCTGTGACTCTCCATTCTAAATACTTCACTTCTAAATACTGATACACCTGTTGACAGTTTGTCATTTTGGTTATTTTCTTGCTCCTGATTTGTCCCTTTATCTAGTCTGGTCCACTCATCTTTATCTGCTTTCTTACAGAAATTTGACATATGGCCTATGCTGGTTCGAGTTGATTACAGTCCGTGCCATGTTGACTTAACAGCACTAAGGGGCGGCAAGTATGTTGAACTTGTCAACCTCATACCTTGGAAGGTGACTTGCAATTGCAAAATCTGCTTTTGTTTCTTGATAGACTACACTTCTCTGTTTTGGTGTGGTGGGCTCATTTGTCTGGTAGCTATGCATTGTGAATTCCCTTGCCATGCACATATCATCACTGCTGCTTGTGATGAAGTGTGAAATTTTGCTTCTTGTTTTTGGTTCAAAGACGTTGATAAATGCCTTGTAGTGTACTTCCCAGCTTTGAGAAAACTGTTCATTTATGTGAAAAATATCTTGCACAACTATATGAATCTAAAGAATGCATTTCTCATGGAAATTTTGATATTTTATTGTGAATTTTATACCGCTTTATGGTACTTTAGTTGTGTTATTAGGCATGCCTTAAATCATATCACCATGACATTACAAATGATGTGCATCTGTCTGAAATAAGACTTGTTATTCAAGAGATAATTGTATATCCATAATGATCTTTGATGCAGGGTGTGGAGTTACAGCTCAAACATGTGCAAGGAATTGGTCTCTACGGCTGGAGCAGTGTTTGTGAAACAATAATGGGAGAGTGGCTGGAAGACATTTCTCAAAACCAGGTTCAGTTAAACCTGACTTAGTTTTCTGTGAATTTTGATATTTGTGAATTCATGATTTTAAATGAATTGCATGTTCTGTAGGTTCGTAAACTGTTGAAAGGCCTTCCTCCCATTAAGTCATTGGTTGCTGTTAGCTCTGGAGCTGCAAAGCTGGTATCTTTGCCTGTGAAGAACTACAAGAGGGATCATAGATTAATCAAAGGAATGCAAAGAGGTAAACTATTTAACAGACATGTCTAATCTATTCATGTAGTGAAAGTTCTGTCTTGTGATTTGCCTGTGTAGAGTTCTGTTTACACCTTCAAATTTCAGTACTCGTGTTTTTTTTTGTGTGCTGAAGATATACTGCCCTTTCTAGCAGGCAAGACTCTTCATTACTATTGTCTGAATATGGATGTGAATATAAAGTCTGTAATGAACTGTCATTGTAGGCACTGCTGCATTCCTTAAGAGTTTGTCACTTGAAGCAATTGGTCTGGGAGTACATTTGGCTGCTGGAGCTCATAACGTCCTCCTCCAAGCAGAGTATATTCTGGCTAGTATTCCACCCTCTGTTCCATGGCCAATAGAAAGTGAAGTAGGTAATAGTGTGAGATCAAATCAGCCTAATGATGCTCAGCAAGGAATTCAACAGGTCAATGTCATATCAAACTTGGTTTTTCTTTCTGGTTCCGTCTTATTTATTACTCCCTCCGTCCCACAAATTTAGTCCCGGCTACTATATTCTACACAAAATAAACATCCTCAAATTTTTCTTAAAATTACAGACAGAATATGCCATTTTGGCTGCCGAAAATTACTCTACTTTATCCACAATTCTTTCTCACTTTAAATTTGACAAAAGTGCCCCTAAAAGTATTAATTTACCTTTCCAGTTTTATTATAAACAATTCATTTTCTTAACATCCGTGCCCTTTTGATTATGAACAATTCGTTTTCTCAACGTCCGAGACTAAAATTGTGGGACAGAGAGAGACAACTTCCCTGCCCTTTTAGTTTGCAAAGTAATTTTTATTAGCTTCTTGTATAACCCTCTTTAACAGGCAATTCTTCATATTTTTTTTTCTTCTAATCAATAAGGATATGAATTGTGTTTGCAGGCTTGTCAGAGTATTAGTGATGGACTGAGCAAATCAGCATCTGCCATGGTACAATCACCCTTGAGTAAATACAGGCGAGGTGCCAGTATGGGATCTGCTTTGGCAAGTGCTGTACAATCTGCTCCAGCTGCGGCTATAGCTCCTGCTTCTGCTGCAGCACGTGCAGTGCATTGTGCCCTTCTTGGCTTTAGGAACAGGTTCCTGCTATTTCTCTTGTGCTCTTTGATGCATATTTGTGTGCCTCACCACTTACATTCTTTTTCTGTGTGCATTTTGTGTGGCAGCCTCGATCCCGAGCATAAGAAAGAGTCTCTAGAGAAATACTTGGGCAGAAGTCCACCGCATGAATCCAAGCAGTAGGTTTTGCAAAGAAGCAATATGATTGACGCAGCATTATGTCATCATTTACGACATGTCAGCTGCTGAAAACACAAGTTGATGATGAAAAAGTGAGGTTACAGTCATATCAAAGGCCGTCAGGAATTCAACACAGCTGCAGAGAGGGAGAGAGAATTGTCATATCTCTTGTCTGCTTTTGAGGTAAATTCTATGCATAATGGGACTTGCAACTCCTTTTGAATGTACTAGCATCCTTGTATTTAGGAGTCAGAAGTGATCTGAGACATGAGTTTGGATCTGTATTATGTGTGTGTTTTGCTTCTGTCAAATCTAATCGACTTAGAAATTGGAAAAATTGGTCCTTAAAGATTTGAACATTTCCTAGAATTGCCTTTACTAACAACATTAACTTTTTCAATAGAAAATTGAGTATAATTTGCATCTCTCAATCTTGAGTTTTACTTCTGAAACCCACTGTACGACATCTTATTGACGTTTCCTGTTTGAGCCAAAATTAAGGACATTTCTATTTCATATATGATATATGCATCCATTCTTGAATGTGTGCTTAAAAGCATTCATATAAGTTACACTTTGTGCGCAAATGACATCTTATTGCTAAATTGTTAAATTTATACTTGTTTCATTACAGGTATACCGATGTTTATAGATCATGTACAGATGGATGACTCCATTGGAGGGCTTTCGCTTTCGTGCTTCAAAGTCTGAGAACAGATTATGTAGATAGTGTAAATTTGTGAATACGTGATAAATCTATAGGTTTTTAACACATCAATCCCCAGCCTTGTAGTTGTAATTAGGGGTCATGTTTTTTCAACAGTATATTCATACCCCCTCCTTGAAAGTGAAATGTAAATGTGATTTCGTTTGCTTTGAATCCGATTCGTTGATAATGCTTCATGTTTGTTAAATGTATATATATTCACATTGAAAGAAATGAAATTCTTGTTTATTTATTTCATATGATACATATAAAAATGTATATATATTTCATATAATCTTCCCCTAGTTCATCTTTGCTGATATTACTTTTTGTGTAGGTTTTATATTTCAAGAGATGCAACGTGAAGGTGTCAAGTGAAAAATAAAGATTCGAATTATTCTATCAAAAGTTGACACAACTCCAAAGTACATTTTATGAGAAGAATGCTCTCCTAGCCATTGTTGAAATACTTAATGTATCTACGGTTAGCCATTGTTGAAATACTTAATGTATCTACAGTTGACACATTAGTCGTACTACGACATTAAATGTACCGACTGCATTTTATGAATACATATCAGAATAAACTTCTTCCAAAACGGTTTAAAGTACATTTTCAACCTAATTCAAAACTTGAGGGGCGATTATCAACAAAATTGCCTATTTTTAATTCAAGTTACATGGCAAATTCTTCAAGGAATACAAGAGAGAACATAATGAGAACATAATTACATGAAAAACTACGCGATTTCTCCTGTTAAAAAAACATTTGCAGTGTTTTTGCAAGATAAACTAATTACCTATGCTTCTTTCTAGCATGCATAGGCAAAACTGAAGTTGTAGGTCTCTTCTTGGCAAAAGCTCGGGTTTTGCTCTCTTCTTCCTCCTCACTATCTTCATCACCGTTCCCATTTTCTGCAGACGGAGCCAAAGCTTCATCTTTCGTAGCGGCTTTTCTCTTGTCATTTTCCAGGCCGGCAAGGATCTTTCTTTCTACTGGATTATTTGAACGCGTATATTTGGATTCTTTAGGAACAGCTGCCCCTATACCAAGCCTGTAGAGAATCAACAAGCAAATAAAACTCCATTTTCAGGTCACACATTATAAATAATAATGCCAAGCCATAGTTGGAGATGCACATACCTCGCTGGGCGCCCTTCCAATTCTATCGGAGTTGATCTATCATTTGCTGCGGATTTAGTCATCTCGTTAACCCATTGCTCAGCCTGTGGAAAGATTATATGCTTTGAATAATTTGTATGCAAATAGTTTCACACCTAATGTCACATAGATCAAAAAATCTAAAAGAGGAAACAAAGATATAAATAAAATGAAGAGCCAATACAAAGATGTAATAGTAAGCCAGGATCAATGATTCCACTTCAAGAACATCGAACATCCATTGACAAGATAATAAAGACCCATTAGTTAAATTTCCTCGCTATATAAGAAGAATAAGAATCTGACTCAATGCGAAAGATTGCCTAAAACTATATAGACTTTGCTCTGATTCCAGCAACTCCAGATATAATTTAGCTAGGAATACAAAGGGGAGATTAGCAGTCAATCAACTTAAAAACCGATACCCTTCAAATCTCAACAGATGAAAAGCAATTAATCAAGATATTATTGACAGTAAAACAAAAAAAAAATGGTAATCTAAAATATGATTACCAATTTGAAAGCATAATCCAACTTCACCAACTGCGGTGGGGGCTTCTTCTTCGGATCGTCTTCTGCACTAGTTGCCATTTTCTCAAACCTGATTATCGGAGGCATTCATGAGTAGATTTACCCACACAACATCAAAATGTTTATTGTTTGAGAACACATTCCAGCAGCAAAATACTTGAAACCCTAGCTAACTCAAGTCCATCAAACATTAATAGTATAACAACTCTGCACCAATTACTCAAACAAGTCTCAAATCCAACTAAATGAGCAGTTCCAGCACCGAAGTTATAATCACAGTCATATAAACTAGCACAACAATTGCAAAGAGCTATTGCACAGCCAATTTTGAAAAGAAAAGGCTAAAGTAATTTCGAGAACACTATTAGGCATCACCGCAAATGAGTGAACTATCAATAGAAATCGAGAAGAAATAGAGATTACCATACGTTTTACGAGTTTGGGGGCAGTAGAGAAGGCTCGCAAATACCGTTATGGAGTCTGAAGCGACGACCGGTACCTCGAGAGTGGCGGTGGCGATTTAGGGGTTAGAGATGGAAGGAGACGTCGCTCGTATTTCTTGCTTCAACACTTTCGTGAAAGTGATAACCTTTTATACTCGTATTTGTGTTTAATTTTCTTATTTATGCATAACGTGCAGTGAAAATATTATTTCGTAATTTTAAGTGAAGTATACAAAATTAATATAATTATTTATTATAAAAGAATTGTATTACAACAATTCATTAAAAGTGTTAGGATCGAAATGCAAATATAGGTTAAGAGAGATAATATTTCTAAAGTGTCTCTTATTCACATTGAAAAAAAAAAATATAGGTTAGGAAAATATGTAATTTCTCGAGTGGTTTAATTCAATTAAAATGTTAAGTTGCATGTTGTTGGATATCATTCAAAATAGGTTTAAAAGGTTTTTCGAGAAGTTGTACTTATTTTGATTGTCAATTTGCCCATTATTTGGGTGTATGTATGTTTCAAGAGACAAAGAAAGTTCATTGCATACTTTCTTTCTCTTCACGTTTTTTTTTCTTACTGTTTACTTGTATGACTTAGATGTCTTGTATTTCCCGAAAAGTGATTCGATCATTCAATTGGTATTTTTTTTCACGAAAAACATACATGAGATAAGAAATTTAGTGTTTCACTAAGATTTTGAATAGCAGTCCCGAATTTAAGCTCAGAGAAAGACGATCAAATAATTCTCAATCACGGTCCTTGCGGATCGCATCATCCATATAATAGTACAAAAAAAAAACTCCAATTGCATGTTGTTCGTTATATGTTCATCATATTTATATTCATATTGTATTTATTAGAGTATATGATATATCTAATAGCAAAATAAATCACAATCCTACGTGACGTAATCATAAATTTTCATTATTTTTTTTAATTATCATGACTTTGGCTTTATAATTCATTAATTTTATTTAATTTCAACTATTCTATATCGATTATTTATGAAATCTCACCAATAAATAACCAATATAATAAATATACGAAACTTTTGTAATTATTTATCTCCAATTAAAATTTAAAATATTAAAAATCTGAATTTGATTTTCTAATTCTTTTTTTTTTTACATTTTATGAGAATCTTTTTACATATAATATTAATTACTTGTATCTACTTAACTATTAAACTCTTCATTAATTAGATTGATCGACTACCCACTTCCATTTTTAGGTTTAAAATATATATATTTTAAATAATTTAACTTAATTTTAAAAGTCTTGTCATGGAGGACCCGAATTTGAAATATTTTGCACGGAAGTCTCATGCATAATAACTCCGCTGCCACATCTTATAGGCTCTTGAAACATCTTATGAGCTCTTTCAAAGATTATGTAAATATATTATAATAAAAAAAATTATTATGTATTCTACAGTTCATTAATAATAAATATTAACCTTTAACAGTCGATTATAAATATATCGATAGTATATGCCATCAATCATTTATTTTAATTGCATTAGCTAACTGAGACTGTTAGGAATTAAGATAATAATGTACAGGACCTCGATTCATCTCAAAATAAGGAGAAAGGGGGGCGTGCATTATGCATTCATCAAAGAAGTCGTACATGCAACATCCAAACATTTATATGAGACGCAGTTAGTGCTTCCATGATGATTTAGTGTTTAAGTTCTAACTGTGATGATTTTTTCATTTTGATGCAGATATTCAACATATCTGTCAATCCTACTTAAGAAATATACATCTTAAACGCGCTGCATTATAAAAATAATAATTCAACTTTTAAAATAGTTAATGATATATATCAGCTAAAATTATTAATTTAAAATTTTGCACATTATCGATTGCTATGAATTAAATTCGGTTGATTCTAGATGATGAAAAACTGATAGGCTTGGGAGATGTGGAAGCAAGGAGAAGGGGAATTAGTGGACCCAATGTTGAGGGAAAATTGTCCGATGCAACAAGTGGAGAGATGCATTCATATTGGATTAATGTGCGTTCAAGGAGATGCAAAAGAAAGGCCAAATATGTCCCAAGTGGTAGTCCTTCTCGAAAGTGAGGTAGCGGCTGCCCCATCCCAACAGGCCCGCCTTCTCTGCAGGAAGAGATGCCACCGTTGTCGTGTTGGAATCTCGTTCTGCCACGACGTTTCCGGTGAATCAGGTCATTGTCTCGAGTATAATGCCCCGGTGACCAGAGGCAGACCTACGTGGGTGCGAGTGCAGGTTGAAGCCCCCAAACAGTGGTTGTCAGAATCTCTATATATTAGTGTATGTTTCGTCGAAATTTTATGTTCATATTATGCCGATTTCTGGGTCCGCCACTGCCGGTGACGACGGCCGTCTTAAAAAAATTGTGCAATTTCAGCAAACACTCGAAACAATTTACGCATAAAAATAGGAAATCTTATATTCGCATGAACAAATATATTTATCATACTTTGCAAAAGTGAAGCAATATATAGCCTTCTAAAACAAAATGTTATTTCTTTGGTTGATTTCTTCGATAAATTTTTTAGGTAAAACGTTGTCTGGTTATGTTTTAAACAAAAGTGAAGAAATATATAGCCATATTTTCTTTAAAGTGGGCGGCATAATCATTATCTAGCTTTTATAAAAAGGTAAATAGAAATTTATTGGGTTGAGTTTTAATAATGTTTTGAAGCCCAAATAATTAGCTTGATTGTTGGGCCCTCCTATTTTTAATTAATTTGGCTGAGTCTGGTAGAACTTACTTCCACTTTACCCACTTGACCGCACCCGCATTATTCAATAAATAAGTTTTTTAAAATAAATTTAGTGAATAGTAACATACTAAAAATATTATTATCAATCAATCAATATATAATTCCGCAGCGAATTCCAAAGACCACAACGATCGATGCGCTTACGTGGCGTACCCTACATCTTCCGTTTTTTATTTATCTAAATTGAATATATTTATTCAATAATAATAATAATATTTATTGAATAACAAAAACAAAAATCAATATATAAAAACAAAAAAATCATTATATAATTCCGCAGCAAATCATATGCATAATTATCACATATTTTAAAGGAAATAAACAAATCATCACACGCCTCTACATACATATTCACATGGAGGCCTTTATATCTATCATAAACGTAGAATCTTAGTTACACATAGAATGCAAATTAATCACGAGTTGTTCACGTTGGTACGCGTAAATATGATAGGCAAAACTATGATTAAAATTGAATATTTGTATTGGGTTGTAGGAAAATACAATAATAACATAAAGATTAAAATGAAATGCTTTTACAATATTAAAACGAATGGTGCAAGATGAAAGTCTAACTATAATAATAAACAATAATTAATCAATCATCTACGTATATTATTATACATACAATTCTACTTCCATTCTAAGTCTAACTATATATCTACTTCTATTGGATATCTAATTTTACTAATCTTTATATATAGTGGACAATACTATATGACTAAATCATTCATCACCGCACCCCTTCTTCATCTATCTCTTTCGCTTGAGCTCTCTACGGCTTCTTTGTCCACGTCCGAACTCTTTCACGTAAGATTTACGATGTTTCAAAATTCCATCTCCCCGCTTTGTATTATGGTGATTATGCTACTATGTATGCTTTTGGATTGTTTCTCTCTGCAAGTTGTTACTTTTAAGCTTAAATTGCTGAGATTTACGTAGTGGTTTACATGAATTAGTTGAGTAGTTGTGGAAAGTGTTTATTTTTTGTGTTGTAATGGGCGTAAGGGATTCGAATAAGCACGGATTAGTGTAACCTTGATTGAATAACTATGTTGAAAAAGTAAATACTGCTCATACAAAAACAAAGAAAAAAATAGCATCACGTTATGGCTTGCCTTTGATGATGATTACATAATATGCGTCGTTGAAACTTGAAACAAATTAAGCATGAGAGGCTGATTTTATATTTTAATAAAATATTGCCACTATTTAGCCAGTCGTTGACGAAATCTAGAAGCAGTCAACTTCATTAAAATATTAATGCAACCATCGATGGAAATTGTTCAAAACATGAGTAAAATTCACTATTGTTTTGAATTATGATTATGTAATATAATATTTATGTGATTTATGAAGTCTTTGTTTTACTTCTTTATAGAGAAGCTGTATAAGTTTGGTGATGAATGCACACATCGTTATTAGTTTTTTAGTATTTGAAGTTTAAAACTGAACATATTTTTTTATTTTATTTTATTTGTTTCGATTTCCTTTAGATCTGTCCTCATATTATTTATTTTTAAGGTTAGAATGATGTCGACAACAAACGGAATCATCGGTTTGAAAGACATCGACAAAAAAATAAGGAATAAAACTGTGGTTGTTGTGAGAATTTTACGATTGTGGATTCAAAAACAGAGCTATCTTGGCACTAACAAATGAGATGGTTGATGAGATCAATAATTACGTCATGTCCTTACTGCCAGAAAAGGAGAGGATATACCTAAGTTCAGATAATATTTGCAAGGAAGACAGAGAGATTGATCTCGAAGATGAAATATATTCAATTGAACATCTCAATTCAGTCAAGTGTTCAGGTTTGCCAAGTCATGAGATCAGATTAAATGAAGGTTGCATAATCATGCTTCTGAGAAATATCGATCCTTCCAATAAGTTTTGCAATGGAACTAGGATGATGGTCACAAGACTTGGAGATCGTGTAATAGAAGCAAATATGATCTCTGGAAAAAATGCTGGAAAGAAGTTTCCAATTGCCAGAATGACTATGAACACTTCAGATATATCTAAATTTCTAGTGAGATTTTAGAGGAGGCATTTTCCAATAGCCGTTTGCTTTGCTAAGACGATAAATAAGAGCCAAGGACAATCGCTTTTGAACATAAGATTGTACCTGCCGAAACCAGTTTTCACCCATGGACAGTTGTATGTTGCAATATCCAGAGTCACTAGCAAAAACATCTCAAAATTTTGATATGTGACAAGGATGGCAACACATTCGACACAACAACTAATGTGGCGTACAGTGATATTTTTGACAAGTTATGAGGTAAATACAAAAACTAAGAACTTCATCTTCATTTGCTAGGTGTGGTTGAATACTTAATTTGCTCGCAGTAGTTGGTTCAAGTTTAAATTTTTATTTTTTTATTAAATAATTTTTTATTTGGTTCATGAGTATTAATTTATAAATGTTGATGTTTTTGCAGGTTGGATCGTTTGACCCTTTGGAATTTGTTTGTGTTGTGCTTCACTTTTTAGCCAATTTTATTTTACTTTTATGACTATTACTACCATTTACAGGTTTCTCGGTTGAAAAGTTGGAATTTTTATAGATTTTGATGTTCATAATTGAGATTTTGAGGCAGGGAATTAGGCTTTCATGCTATATTGTTTAGTGGGTTGGAGTTTATTAGCTGAAATTATCAAAAATTAGGAGTTAACTTGGGAAGTGTTAAGGGTTTGGAGAATTGTGAAGGGAGCTTTGTGCTAAAAATATTTTTGAATTACGATGTTTGTGTCTCTTTCGAATATTTAGTATTATGTTGGGTGATAATCTAAGAAAAACCGTGTTTCTTTAATTTTCAGTAATTTAAAAAAAATGTTTTTCTCTCTTTATATTTTTTGTATTAGATTATAAATAAATAAATAAGAATAAATAAATTTCCCGTCGAGTTTTGACGGGTAATACACTAGTTGTTTGAGGTACATATCCAAAAATAGTGGACAAGTAAAAGGCATAAGTAAAATAGAGGAAGGACATATCTTTGTTGGTGTTAAAAATATTTGATTGTATAATAATTTAAAAGTTAGTCTTTTTTTTTTTTTTTTTGAAACAATTATTGAAATTTACCTATAAAAAAAATTGAAATTTATTGAGGAAATCGTCAAATAATGGGAAATTTCCACTACGGGCCTTTTATCTAGTACACGAACGAATCACAACTTAATTGACAAAACACTTTCCTCCAAACAATATGTTCGAGTTATCTTAGGTGTATCAGTGTGTGAGTGTTGTACTAAGAGATAGAAATACAAATATAAATCAATAAACATGCAATTACAATACATGCATGGAAATATGAATCGCGGCGAGACGTTCGGTTCTCGACTTTTTCAATTGAATCGTGATTGAACCGGCTAGAACCGGGCAAATCAAACAAAAGCGCCAAATGAAAATCATGATCGGTTCTCAATTCAACCGATCGGTTCAGTTCGGTGCTTAAAACACCAACAAGTCTTCGCAAGAAAATTAGTACGCCTGGACTAACAACAGGAGTTCCAAAAATCAAGAGCGCCTTCTCTATAAAGTCGAAGCAAGAATGTGGATAGAGGCTAGATCAATGGAGTTGCTGAAGAAGTTGCAGAGAAGGTGCAGCAAAGTGGAACCTTGGTTTGGATCTTTAACCAAGTCGAAAAGCTTTGATAACACGAAGAAGGAGAGCTGATTCTGGAAGAGCATGAGATCGCGTTGCAAGCTGACAATCATCCTCCTCATTTGGAAGATGGAGTCATCCTCCTCACTCGAGAATTCGTCATCGAACTTTTGTACTAACTCGATGACGAAGCAACCGTCTAAAACCAGCATCTCTACGAACTCGCTGGAGTTGAGGCTGATGCGCCGGTCTGCGTAGCATCTCTACGAACTCGCTGGATTCCAGTCTTCTCTATATGATGCTTCTATTATTTGAAGCCAACCATTCTCCCTCTTCACTAATACATCTCAAGACAAGATCCTACAACTTTACAACAGAAGATTTCATCTTGAACCCTTCCACCCTTCTCATTTAAGGCCACTTCATAATATACCTTTCTTGCATGTATGTGGAATTCGCGAAGTATATATATCCATGCAAAGTGAATTTTTATATGTAGCTTCTTTGAAAGAAAGTACTACTATTTATTATATTATGTGTGAGACCACAGTTTGAGCTCCTATAATAGCCTTGAGATTAGTAAATTTAACCAGAGTTTGTACAAACATGAGTTTTGCCTCAAGTAATTGAAACAACATATCATGCGTGATGAAAAAAAAAAACAGAGTTTCACCTTATGATTAAATTCAAATCAAACCACACATGTACGTTGATCTTACATCCATGAAAGAGAAGAAAAAAAACCGAAAGAAAACAAAGCCCCTAAAAATGAAAAAAAAAAAAAAAAAAAAATGAAAATTGTCACAACTTAGAAGGTCTTAATCTTCTTACCCATATAGTATAGGTGAAGACTATTGCTTGTTAGACACTCTTCTTGCAGCATTTCTTGAAATCTCTCACATTCTTCACGATTATTATTCCAAAAGCGGACATAAAGTTGAAGGTCGGAATTCCCACTAGTCTCCTGTTCGATCACCATTATCATTGCAGAAACCGCAGCAGAGGTGCTACAGCCTTTCAACTCAATAAGTCGGAGTGTCGGTATTTCTCCAATGTCAAGAGGAATCACGCTCAATTTGTTTAGGTTGTGAAGATAAAGAGTCTCGAGAACTGAAAAGTTGGTGGGGTTGGCATTCAAATAAATTAAATCAGGACAGTCAACAATCACAAGGATTTTCAAGCAACAGAATTCCTCCTTATCAAGGTTCCACTCAGATCCGGAGACCAAACTCACTCCCAGAAATTCAAGAAGGGGCAGGGATGAAATCATTATTGTCAAATCTTCCCAGCGAAGATGAGAACCTATTAAATACAACTCCTCAAGTGAAGTCGGGAATGTTAAACTTAGAAGAACATCTCGCCACGTGGAATTGTTATCAAATTTAATCCGTAGCCTTTTAAGCTTATTGAAACGACCAAGATTGTGAAAGCAGTAATCATCACGTAAATGATCATACCTTAAATCCAATTCCTTGAGGTTGGGCATTCTTTTGCAAACTTCTTCTGTCAATCTTAAATTCACGACGTCTCCAAGTGTGTATAGGTTTTGCAAAACAATGCACTCTTGTTGTGTTGATCCCGGACAGCAAGCAGGATCGGGAAGAAAAAAAATCATATCGATTTGGATATGCCTAAGCTGTGGCATTTCCCAAATCTCATATGGTAGAGTAATTAGCTGATCATAACCATAACTCACAATATGTAACGTTTGCAAATTCCAGCATGCTGCGGATATTGATGAAAGAATAGAGTAGGCTATCTTAGAAAAGTATCCCCTCCTCCAATTGGTGAAAACAAGAGCACGCAAGTTAACTTGCTGAACATGAGAACGTGGTAAACATGTGCTATGCCTTCTCCCATATGCATCTTTGTCTTCTTGTACCAATACTCTAAGTAATTTGCAGTCAGCCAACAACTCATTTAAGAAGGAATCTCTCCTTTGTATACAAGAGAATAGAGCGGTGGTGCTGATTGCTTAGCACCAATCATTTCAGAGTTAACCTTTTCCCCCTCCAGAATCACAAGGTGACGCTCCCTATGACTTGTGGCTTGTGTAGAATCTTCAACCACACACAAAAACTTCTCCTTCTTACATGCCTTCAAGCATAACTCTCTCATAGTATCATGAATCTTATAAAGTTTATATTTACCTCTCCAATTTTAGTCTTCATGTACAAATAATGAGATTCCTATCAACAAGATCTTTTAGACAATCCTCTCCTACCTCTTCCAAACTTAACCCCTCCTTTGGCTTTAAAAACCCCTCAGCAACCCAATATTGGAGGAGTCTTGTGGCATCAAACACTTCATCTTCCTTAAAAGTCGCCAAATATAAAAAGCATGGCTTTAGATGAGCAGGGAGGTATTGATAACTCAAACTCAAAATCTCGAGGCATTGTTTTTCTTCCCCTATACTTGAAATTGGGTCCATATAACCGGCAACCTTCTCCCAGTATTCAATCGTCCAAGAGGATTTTCTAAGATGGCCCCCAATTACAACTATTGTTAGCGGAAGTCCTCTGCATCTTTTCACTATTTTCTTTCCGATTTCCTCTAACTCAACGGGACAATCTTCTTCTCCAAATGTCTTTCCACAAAACAGTTCCCAACTCTTATCCTCGTCTAAAAAACTCAACTTAAAAGGAGAAGAGCTGAGATGTGCTGCCAAGTCCGAAAGCCGAGTTGTTACAACAACACGACTTCCATTCCCATTATCTGGCAAATACATCTTTACCTCATTCCATGCTTCCAGACTCCACATATCATCTAAAACGATCAAATACCTTCTATTCCATAACTTATTCTTACGCAACTCTTCTCCTAATTCACTAACATTTCCAGCAGTGGTGGATTTTGTAAGAAGTTCAGTGAGAATACTTTGAGCACTATATTGTTGAGATATAGTAGCCCAAAGGCGGACATCAAAGTGATCCTTAACATATGAATGCTCATAAACAGTTTTGGCAAGTGAGGTCTTACCCAATCCGCCCATGCCCGCGATCGGGATGACTAATCGCTGATCGGAAGGCTCTCCGGTGAGTATTTCCATAAGTCGAAGAACGACTTCATCAAATCCAACCATAGCATTCTTTAGAGGTTCTGATGAAGTAGTCGCTTTCGATGAATATGTGGGCTTGGATCCACTTCTTGCTTTGATCAATTGCATCGTCTTTCTCTTCACAAACTCCATATTGTCCATAGCTTTTTGTAGATCCTGCAAGAAGTAAGATCTAACTTTTCCACGACGAGTGGATCCAGCAAGAATTTGATTGACTACAGTGGGATTGGATCACATCGTGAGCTGCATGAGCCGCAGTCGCAATTCGGCTCTCCAAAGCTTCCGTAGCTTCTCTGGTGCATCCATGAGAATCATAGCTTTCCATGAAGTCGATCAAGAATTCGACGGTTTGGGATAGGGATGAGAGCTGTTTGTCGTTAAAGAGAAGGAATGGATAAGGTGATTAGGAATGAGTTGCAAATCGTTGAAGAGAGAGACAAGAGCTGCGTAAGCTGCCATGGATGTCTAGTTTGTGATGAGATTTGTAAGGTAGAATGAGTTGTTCCTTTGTGTGGGAGGAAGCTGAAGATTTTAGAGTGAAGATGGTGATGCACTGCTTTTGCTTGCCTCAATTATTGAACTTTAGTCTTGGTCTTTGCAAGCAATCAATTTGTGTGGAGACATACGGATGCCCACCATTACTATATGCTTGTCTTTTAACTGGGAATGTTCATTACATCTCACTTTATTAGTCTCACTTTTCTTATTAAGATCTCTCATTTATTAATCTTGTTACAAAAAAAAAAAAAAAATTACACACAAATTTTGGTTATTATTTCTATCCATTACTCACTCGACACAAATGTCTTGATTATTATGTCCATTCCTTTAGGAAGCTGGTACTGCTCAACTATCTATGCTTCAGTCCATTTGTTGGATTTTGGTTGACATTCTAAGAGTCCTTTAGTAAGGGACTAGATAGTGATTTGGTAGGAGTGGTATTGCGCCAACAGTTCTACGGGTTTTATGTGAAATGTAGAAGAAGTGTGATAAGTTTGTACATTCTCTTCCTAGACTTTTCATAATCAACTCGTATTTTTTTGGGGATGGGTGTGTGTTGGGGGGGAGTTGACTACCCTTCCCCTGAACTTAGCATTTCTTACTTATATTGTCTCAACAAGATCTTTTACTGTATAATTGCATCAGTGGATATACCTTTCCCTTCATTGCAAGTCTACAGTGTTAAAGACATCATATCTTCTGTTTTCTGATCTTATTGCATTTCCTCTCCAGGTTACGTATTGCTTTACTTCCTCTGCTTTTGCATCTTCATCAGCGCCAACTTGATTTTCTCATCAGCTTTTTTGGAGGAAAAAGCTCAACAGCTGACCCCTCTTCTCTGGATTTAAGTAATTCAGGGGAGTCACTTGAGAAGAGTGACAGTAATTGTTTATGAAGACAGGAATTGTTTATTGCATAATGATCTTTGATGCAGGGTGTGGAGTTACAGCTCAAACATGTGCAAGGAATTGGTCTCTACGGCTGGAGCAGTGTTTGTGAAACAATAATGGGAGAGTGGCTGGAAGACATTCCTCAAAACCAGGTTCAGTTAAACCTGACTTAGTTTTCTGTGAATTTTGATATATGTGAATTCATGATTTTAAATGAATTGCATGTTCTGTAGGTTCGTAAGCTGTTGAAAAGCCTTCCTCCCATTAAGTCATTGGTTGCTGTTAGCTCTGGAGCTGCAAAGCTGGTTTCTTTGCCTGTGAAGAACTACAAGAGGGATCACAGATTAATCAAAGGAATGCAAAGAGGTAAACTATTTAACAGACATGTCTAATCTATTCATGTAGTGAAAGTTCTGTCTTGTGATTTGCCTTTGTAGAGTTCTGTTTACACCTTCAAATTTCAGTACTCGGTTTTTTTTTGTGTGCTGAAGATATACTGCCCTTTCTAGCAGGCAAGACTCTTCATTACTATGGTCTGAATAAGGATGTGAATATAAAGTCTGTAAATGAACTGTCATTGTAGGCACTGCTGCATTCCTTAAGAGTTTGTCACTTGAAGCAATTGGCTGCTGGAGCTCATAACATCCTCCTCCAAGATAATTCAAAACTTCTTCCAAAACAGTTTAAAGTACATTTTCAAAAAAATTCAAAACTTGAGGGAAGATTATCAACAAAATTGCTTATTTTTCATTGAAGTTACATACCAATTTCTTCAAGGAATATTACACGTGCATCGCATGAATACAAGAGAGACCAAAATTACATGTTTTTACGCAATTTCTCCTGTCAAGAAAAACATTTGCAGTGTTTTTGCAGAATAAACTAATTACCTATGCTTCTTTCTAGCATGCAGAGGCAAAATCGAAGTTGTAGGTCTCTTCTTGGCAAAAGCTCGGGTTTTGCTCTCTTCTTCCTCCTCACTATCTTCATCACCGTTCCCATTTTCAGCAGACGGAGCCAAAGCTTCATCTTTCGTGGCGGCTTTTCTCTTGTCATTTTCCAGGCCGGCAAGGATCTTTCTTTCTACTGGATTATTTGAACGCGTATATTTGGATTCTTTAGGAACAGCTGCACCTATACAGCTGTAGAAAATCACCAAGCAAATAAAACTCCATTTTCAAGTCACGCATTATAAATAATAATGCAGAGTTATAGTTGGAGATGCACAGACCTCGCTGGGCGCCCTTCCAATTCTATCGGAGTTGATTTATCATTTGCTGCGGATTTAGTCATGCTGTTAACCCATTGCTCAGCCTGTGGAAAAATGATATGTTTTGAATAAGAATAATTTGTATGCAAATGGTTTCACTCCTAATGTCACATAGATTTAACAATTCAAAGAGGGAACAATGACGTTATTAAAATAAGAGCCAACGTAAATCAACGTTTCCAGTTCAAGAACAACGAACATCCATTGACAAAATATATACGAAGAAGATTAAGAATCTGTCTCGATATGAAAGATCACCTATAACTATATAGACTATGACTGTTATATCTGCATATCTAGATATGATTTAGCTATAGATAAAATGGGAAAATTAGCAGTCAATCAACTCAAAAACCGATTCAAATCCCAACATATGAAAAGCGATTAATCAAGATGTCATTGACAGGGAAAAAGAAAATCGAAGAAATGATTACCAATTTGAAAGCATAATCCAACTTCACCAGCCGCGGCGGGGGCTTCTTCTTCGGATCCTCTTCTGCACTAGTTGCCATTTTCTCAAACCTGATTATCGGAGGCATTCGTGAGTATAATTATCCCCACATCATCAAAATGTTTATTGTTTGAGAACACATTCCAGCAGCAAAATACTTGAAACCCTAGCTAATTCAAGCCCATCAAACATTAATGTAAAAACTCAAACAAGTCTCAAATTCAACCAAATGAGCAGCTCCTCCTGCACCCGAAGTTATAATCACCAGTCGTCTAAACTAGCAAAAGTAAAACAATTGCAAAGAGCTATTTTTCACAGCCAATTTTGAAAAGAAAAGGCAAAAGTAAATTCGAGAACACTATTAGGCAATCACCGCAAATGAGAGAAAACTATCAATAGAAATCGAGAAGAAATAGAGATTACCATATGTTTTACGAGTTTGAAGGCAGTAGAGACGGCGTGAATACCGCTTTGGAGCGGCGACTGCCGACGACCGCTACCTCGAGAGTGGCGGTGGCGGTGGCGGTTTAGGGGTTACCGGGTTAGAGATGGAAGGAGACGTCGCTCGTGTTTCTTGTTTCAACACTTTTCTCGTATTTTGTGTTTAATTTTCCTTTATGCACAATCTATTTGAGACGGCGTGCATAATTTTCTTTTTTAAATGGGCTTGGACTTTTATAGATTTTTTGTTATTAAAAATTCCTAAAAGGATGTATATCTAGAAACAGAGTATGGATCATAGTGAGAAATAGGAACACATCTCAACCTTATATATTTTCAGATCAATGGCTGTAGATGACTTTAGGAAATAAGGAGAGATGCGGCTGTTTTAAGTTGTTAAGGGCTAATATTGTCAATTTCTTTGGATATCAATTCCATATCCATATAATTGTGGAATTTAATTTAGTTATATGTATTTTACGTTTTTTTCTTATGTAAAGTTTTTGTCTCATCAAGCTTCCGTCTCCATCTCCGGGAGAACATGATTTCTCCAAGTTTCATTGTTAAAATTTTATTTTTCTTATCCAATTTCTACAAGTTTATATGCTTAATTTGTCAAATTAAAACATACGTAGTATATCTTTTTAATTTAAACCCTATTTCGAAAACTTCGAAAGTCTGCTAAAAAAATATAAATCTAAACTTTTTACTATATAATAATTTTTTTAGATTGGGTATCATATAAAACTTCGAACTTCAAGCTTCAGTGTTATCATTTATTCATATCATTATAAAAAAGATGCATGCTTACGAAACACTTTCTAAATAAAAAAGCACATAATTTTATAAACAAAAACATATCATACAAAATCTTTGAAATGCACAGCGAAACATAGATATAAGCATGTTTTAACAGAGTAAAAAGCATTTAATTCTATTGCTAAAAGCATATCTAAAAAAATATGAAATTTTTTTTATTATTGAAGAAACACAAGTATCTCAAAATGAAGAAAATCATTCATAAAATAAATTGCATAAAACTTCATATCGTTATATTCATTATAAGCATGATTTGATGAGGTCATAAGCATGCATCTTTTCAACCTTAAGCATAAGAATGAAAAAGTTTTCACGTATAGTACATTAAATAATCATCATTTATTGTAGTGGTAAAATTTAATAAACATGAGTGTTTCGATATGAAGAAACTAAAACGAATTACATAAAATGTCATTCATTATATCTATTATAAGCATGATTTGATCCGGCCATAAGCATGCAACTTTTCAACATTATGCATAAAAATAAAAAAAGTTTTCACGTTAAATTATTATCATTTATTGTAGTGGTAAAATTTAATATTGAAAAATCATTAATTGTTTTGAAATGAAGAAAATCAATCATAAAATGAATTCCATAAAATTTCATGTCATTATATTCATTATAAGCATAATTTGATCTGGCCATAAGCATGCATCTTTTCAACCTTAAGCATATAATATGTATGTGAAGTTCAGAATTTTATAAAATATTATAATATTTTATATAAGCATGAATTATTACAATGAAGAAGTGTAGTATATTAAAAAAAAAATTACATGAAATCAACTATACTACTACACGCAAGTTCAATAAGTGTAAAGAATATTAAGAAAAAAATAAATTACAAAATTCTCCAATGTTAGTTCCGTTAATCTAGGGAGTGAGATTTCGTGGGATTTTAAAATAATTAATGTATCAAATTTACCCTTCATTCCATTTAAAACCGTGAATAAATAAGTATATAATTAATTTAGATATCAATCTCAGCCACTAATCTATATTGAATGGATGGTTTGGATTTATTCTCATTTCTCATGGGAGAATTTTTTAGCACAGGAACCACTCCTTCTAGAAACATTCCACATCACTATTGAATTCTAATTTTGAATCATAGAAAATAAAGATAACATTAAAATGAGAACAATAGTACATGTCAAATAAGTGGCCGTTTGTTTCCGGATAGCATTAGTGATTGTTTGGTACACATTTTTAATAATTTCTCATTTTCTACTATAGGGTAGAATTGCCCACGGTTACAGTTTCAGTTCGAACCGGAATCAGAATAGCCAGTTATGGTTCCATCGGAGAGGAACCGAAACCAAACCGGTTAGGGGACTTACGGTTTTGAAATCGCCGGTTATGGTTCGGTTCTGGTTCGATAATGCTACTAATAACCATTCGCAAATTTGTAGCTCTAGATTCGGGAAAGAATTTACACAAAAATTGTTCTTCCAACTCGTTCCAAGAAGTGATAGAACGAGGAGGGAAATCAAACAACCACTCTCGAGCCCTTTCTTGCAAGGTGTGAGAAACAATTAGAAACTTCAGATTATCTTCAGAAAAATCTTGCGGGAGCACACTAAATCGAACTCAACAAGATGCTTATGTGCGCTCTCTCTAGGTCGGTCACCAAATTTAGGAAGCACTTGGATAAAACTCGGCCTGATTTTGAAGTTTTCATTAATGGTTGGCAAAACGATGCACAATGGCCGATTGCTCCTTTGACAGCGTAACTCCTTAATAACCCGATCTTCTTGTTTCAGACCTTCTTCCTCGACCATATTATCAATTATCTATAGAAAAAAAAAACACAAAATTAAATAAAAATACAAGTCCAAAATTCAGAAAAATACTACTTAAAACCAATCCCCGGAAACAACGCCAAAATTTGATGGGTCGTTTTACACCAAAAATAAATCCGACTTTTTGATCGGTATGCCCACAGTGCCCAGACAGTGGTAAGCAAGATCGTCTCTCAAAGGACCGGCGAGATTTCTTCAGAATTTTCAACTGTCAAAATATGAAATTTTATTAAACTAACTACGAAAATAAATAAGAAAAAATAAATAACAACAAATTTAAAAGACGACTTGAGTTTTGAGTTAAACAAATTAAAGACAATTCCGGCAGCAGACAAGTTCCATTCTAGCTTGATTATTCTGATCCTCGATACAAAGATGACTCTAATTTAATGCAAAAAAATCAGTTATGATCACCGAAGACTCTTCTGACGCGATCCTATTTCTCCATAAATTCTCGATAATCAGAAAGACGTTTCACCAATTATTTTCCTAATCGACTGACAACCGTAAGAGACGATCTATAGATTTAATGAGCCGACAACATTAATAACAAGAGAAACCCGATTCAAAACCGATAAACTATGACACATGATTATCGAATTCTTTCAAACTATTATTCCCTGGACTTAAACAAGTCAATTTACTACTAATTAAATCTAACCATGATTACGCATAGCCGATTTAATTGGCTATAAATTAATTTCAAACCACTAAATATTGCACACTACCTAACAACATGAAACAATTCATAAAAATAAACACAGAGAATAACAACTGCCATATAACTCAAAATATAAAAACATATTCGATTTCACAGAATAATCTTGCCAAAACTTCCCTATCTTTGCCAAAATAAAGAAATTTAACTAATACTAATACACAAATTAAAACAAAAGTAACAAAAAAAATAATGAAAAGAAGAAGATAGAAGAATGCCGAAATAAAGAAATTTAACTAATACTCATACACAAATTAAAACAAAAGTAACAAAAAAAAATAATGAAAAGAAGAAGATAGAAGAATGACTAATATATGAGCTAGGAAATTTCTAGGGGTGTCTAAATGGAATCAGGTATTTGGGTATGTTCCGAAATACCCGACTTGAACGGGGTATTTTGGATACCCGAATCCGCCCTAGTTGGGTATCGGGACGGGTTACGGATGAATTTAAAAAAAAAAATCATATACCCGATTAATTTTGAATAATAATTAATATGATTTTATATCCTAAATATTACACATGAAAATGAATAAAAAATTAAAAATACTAGTAAGATTGAGAAATAAACCGCACATCAAACAACAAATATAACGATAATCGTATATTTGTTTCTTAGTAAAGTTATATTTGAAACTAAAATAATTTTTATCATAAATTAATTCTGCAAAAAAAAAATATTTAATATATTTAATTTATAAATTAGAAATTTGGATACCCGGATATCGGGTACTCGAATTATCCGTTTGGGACATCAGACGGAATAGATTTTTTGCTTATTTGGAATCGGGTACCCGATAAAGATGGGGCGGGTATCCCGTCCCAACCCGTTTAGACACCCCTAGAAATTTCTTTAAAATAAGGAAATAAAATCTCTAAACCTAATTTATTTAGGAGAAGAATAAATAAATTATATTTAATAATATCTCAATAGTCCATCAACTAAATAAACTCCTAAAAAATATTATTATATTAATTAATCCCGTGCGGAATAAATTAACTACTTTTAAAAGCTCAAAATTCCGAAAATCTATCATTTTTGCTTAGCTCCAGTACTTTGCAAGTGGTATGGGCACGCCGCCTAACCATCCAACATATCGCTTCTTTTGCTCTGTCCCAACTTAGAGAATATCTTCCAAAACTCATCCATAATCACCAAAAATCATATTTCTCCTACAAAAACATATCATATTCATATCATATTCTCAATTAATCCAAATCCAAATCAAGGCATTATTACTCAAGATGACACCAAAATTCATCAAAATGATCAAGAAATAACTAGAGAATAAACGCCCAATCAAGGGATTAGAATTATAACGTACTTATTTTATATTATGCTATAGTACAATTAATATAAAAACATATAATATGTCAACTATTAGTTCAAATTCCTCAAACTTAATAGTTTTCACAATTTAAAAATTGGTAATATTTAATAATATTTCATTTATATTTTTTTTAATTTAATAATATTTTTAGTTTAATATATATATATATATATATATATATATATATATATACGGACTAATATTATATAATAAGAATATTAAATATAATATGAATATATTAAATATATATTAACTTATTTTAGAATATAATTTATATGTTAAATAATAATAATAATTATTATATATTTAAATAATTACAATATAAATTATATATGTATTTTATTTGAAAAGTAGATTTATTTCACAATTTAAATATCACAATATATTTATAATATAATTTTTTTCATTAATAATATTATATAAATATATTAAAAATATATAAATAATATTCCGATTCCCTTTCTTGCACATAACCAAACGAATTGGCAAATTAGTAATGATTTTCATTCCTTTCCTTTCCTTTCCCTTTGTTGATTCCATTCCCTTTCACTGTTCTAACCAAACGGCCCCTAAAAGGGGGGGTAAATATCGATATTCCTACACAGGTTGTTCGAAGATGGTAGATGGTAGATAAAATCTGTAGATTTTGGAGTATAATAATTTGGAAAAGATGTTGTCAAAGTTAGTACTCCCTCCGGTCCTTTGAAGTTGATACATTTCTTTTCGGCACGGGGTTTCGTAATTGAGGAGTGTAATGAATTAGGATTATTATTAATAATTTATTTTAGTATTTATGAAAAAACTGAAATTTTTATAAAATATTTTTTTCGATTTTCAGTTTATATTTAATTATTTATTTTATTTTATTTTATTTTTGCAGTTTAATTGCTTACAGTATTCCTTACAGTTCAATTCTTTGCAGATAAATTAACAAACTTTCAATCAAACATTTAATTGTATAAACTGCAAGCATAAGAAAAATAAATCTAGAACTAGACTCTAAGTTAACCATTACCTTGCAACAGCAAATGAAAGCTTCACTAACACAACACTCGAAAATAAAATAAACTCATACAGAGTAATTTTAACCAGAGTTTGTACAAAAATGAGTTTTGCCTCAAGTGATTGAAACAACATATCATGCGTGATGGAAAAAAACAGAGTTTCACCTTATGATTAAATTCAAATCAAACCACACATGTACGTTGATCTTACATCCATGAAAGAGGAGGAAAAAAAAAAAACCGAAAGAAAACAAAGCCCCTAAAAATGAAAAAAAAAAAAAAAAATGAAAATTGTCACAACTTAGAAGGTCTTAATCTTCTTGTGGTCATAGTACAGATGAAGACTATTGCTTGTTAGACACTCTTCTTGCAGCATTTCTTGAAATCTCTCAAATTCTTCACGATTATTATTCCAAAAGTGGACATAAAGTTGAAGGTCGGAATTCCCACTAGTCTCCTGTTCGATCACCATTATCATTGCAGAAACTGCAGCAGAGGTGCTACAGCCTTTCAACTCAATAAGTCGGAGTGTCGGTATTTCTCCAATGTCAAGAGGAATCGCGCTCAATTTGGGTAGGTTGTCAAGATAAAGAGTCTCGAGAACTGGAAAGTTGGCGGGGTTGGCATTCAAATAAATTAAATCATCACAGTTATAAATCTCAAGGGTTTTCAAGCAACAGAATTCCTCCTTATCAAGGTTCCACTCAGATCCGGAGACCAAATCCAGTCGCAGAAATTCAAGAAGGGGCAGGGATGAAATCATTATTGTCAAATCTTCCCAGCGAAGATGAGAATCTATTAAATGCAACTCCTCAAGTGAAGTCGGGAATGTTAAACTTAGAAGAACATCGCACCACGTGGAATTGTTATCAAATGCAATCCATAGGCATTTAAGCTTATTGAAACGACCAAGATTGTGAAAGCAGTAATCATCACATAAATAATCATACCTTAAAGCCAATTGCTTGAGATTGGGCATTCTTTTGCAAACTTCTTCTGTCAATCTTAAATTCACGACGAATCCAAGTGTTTGTAGGTTTTGCAAAACAATGCACACTTGTTGTGTTGATCCCGGACAGCAAGCAGGATCGGGAAGAAACATCACATCGATTCGGATATGCCTAAGCTGTGGCATTTCCCAAATCTCATATGGTAGAGTAATTCGCTGATCATAACCATAACTCACAATATGTAACGTTTGCAAATTCCAGTACGCTGCGGATATTGATGAAATAATAGAGTAGGCTGTCTTAGAAACGTTTCCCCCCCTCCTCCAATTGGTGAAAGCATGAGCACGCAAGTTAACTTGCTGAACATGAGAGAGTGGTAAACATGTGCTAGGCCTTTTCCCATATGCATATTTGTCTTCTTGTACCAATACTCTAAGTAATTTGCAGTCAACCAACAACTCATTTAAGAAGAAGGAATCGCTTCCTCCTTTGTATACAAGAGAATAGAGCGGTGGTGCTGATTGCTTAGCACCAATCATTTCAGAGTTAACCTTTTCCCGCTCCAGAATCATAAGGCGACGCTCCCTATGAATCGTGGCTTGTGTAGAATCTTCAACCACACACAAAAACTTCTCCTTCTTACATGCCTTCAAGCATAACTCTCTCACGGTATCATGAATCTTATAAAGTTTATATTTACCTCTCCAATTGTTGTCTTCATGTACAAAAATGAGATTCCTATCAGCAAGATCTTTTAGACAATCCTCTCCTACCTCTTCCAAACTTAACCCCTCCTTTGGCTTTAAAAACCCCTCAGCAACCCAATATTGGAGGAGTCTTGCGACACCTAACACTTCATCTTCCTTAAAAGTCGCCAAATATAAAAAGCATGGCTTTAGATGAGCAGGGAGGTATTGATAACTCAAACTCAAAATCTCGAGGCATTGTTTTTCTTCCCCTATACTTGAAATTGGGTCCACATAACCGGCAACCTTCTCCCAGTATTCAATCGTCCAAGAGGATTTTCTAAGATGGCCCCCAATTACAACTATTGTTAGCGGAAGTCCTCTGCATCTTTTCACTATTTTCTTTCCGATTTCCTCTAACTCAACGGGACAATCTTCTTCTCCAAATGTCTTTCCACAAAACAGTTCCCAACTCTTATCCTCGTCTAAAAAACTCAACTTAAAAGGAGAAGAGCTGAGATGTGCTGCCAAGTCCGAAAGCCGAGTTGTTACAACAACACGACTTCCATTCCCATTATCTGGCAAATACATCTTTACCTCATTCCATGCTTCCAGACTCCACATATCATCTAAAACGATCAAATACCTTCTATTCCATAACTTATTCTTACGCAACTCTTCTCCTAATTCACTAACATTTCCAGCAGTGGTGGATTTTGTAAGAAGTTCAGTGAGAATACTTTGAGCACTATATTGTTGAGATATAGTAGCCCAAAGGCGGACATCAAAGTGATCCTTAACATATGAATGCTCATAAACAGTTTTGGCAAGTGAGGTCTTACCCAATCCGCCCATGCCCGCGATCGGGATGACTAATCGCTGATCGGAAGGCTCTCCGGTGAGTATTTCCATAAGTCGAAGAACGACTTCATCAAATCCAACCATAGCATTCTTTAGAGGTTCTGATGATGAAGTAGTCGCTTTCGATGAATATGTGGGCTGCTCCGGCTTGGATCCACTTTTTGCTTTGAATTGCATCGTCTCTCTCTTCACAAACTCCATATTGTCCATAGCTTTTTGTAGATCCTGCAAGAAGTAAGATCTAACTTTTCCACGACGAGTGGATCCAGCAAGAATTTGATTGACTACGTGGGATTGGATCACATCGTGAGCTGCATGAGCCGCAGTCGCAATTCGGCTCTCCAAAGCTTCCGTAGCTGTGCATCCATGAGAATGAGAATCATAGCTTTCCATGAAGTCGATCAAGAATTCGACGGTTTGGGATAGGGATGAGAGCTGTTTGTCGTCAAAAGAGAAGGAATGGATAAGGTGATTAGGAATGAGTTGCAAATCGTTGAAGAGAGAAACAAGAGCTGCGTAAGCTGCCATGGATATCTAGTTTGTGATGAGATTTGTAAGGTAGAATGAGTTGATCCTTTGTGTGGGAGGAAGCTGAAGATTTTAGAGTGAAGATGGTGATGCACTGCTTTTGCTTGCCTCAATTATTGAACTTTAGTCTTGGTCTTTGCAAGCAATCAATTTGTGTGGAGACATACGGATGCCCACCATTACTATATGTTTGTCTTTTAACTGGGAATGTTCATTACATCTCACTTTATTAGTCTCACTTTTCTTATTAAGATCTCTCATTTATTAATCTTGTTACAAAAGAAAAAAAAAAATTACACACAAATTTTGGTTATTATTTCTATCCATTACTCACTCGACACAAATGTCTTGATTATTATGTCCATTCCTTTAGGAAGCTGGTACTGCTCAACTATCTATGCTTCAGTCCATTTGTTGGATTTTGGTTGACATTCTAAGAGTCCTTTAGTAAGGGACTAGATTGTGATTTGGTAGGAGTGGTATTGCGCCAACAGTTCTACGGGTTTTATGTGAAATGTAGAAGAAGTGTGATAAGTTTGTACATTCTCTTCCTAGACTTTTCATAATCAACTCGTATTTTTTTGGGGATGGGTGTGTGTTGGGGGGGAGTTGACTACCCTTCCCCTGAACTTAGCATTTCTTACTTATATTGTCTCAACAAGATCTTTTACTGTATAATTGCATCAGTGGATATACCTTTCCCTTCATTGCAAGTCTACAGTGTTAAAGACATCATATCTTCTGTTTTCTGATCTTATTGCATTTCCTCTCCAGGTTACGTATTGCTTTACTTCCTCTGCTTTTGCATCTTCATCAGCGCCAACTTGATTTTCTCATCAGCTTTTTTGGAGGAAAAAGCTCAACAGCTGACCCCTCTTCTCTGGATTTAAGTAATTCAGGGGAGTCACTTGAGAAGAGTGACAGTAATTGTTTATGAAGACAGGAATTGTTTATTGCATAATGATCTTTGATGCAGGGTGTGGAGTTACAGCTCAAACATGTGCAAGGAATTGGTCTCTACGGCTGGAGCAGTGTTTGTGAAACAATAATGGGAGAGTGGCTGGAAGACATTTCTCAAAACCAGGTTCAGTTAAACCTGACTTAGTTTTCTGTGACTTTTGATATTTGTGAATTCATGATTTTAAATGAATTGCATGTTCTGTAGGTATGTAAACTGTTGAAAGGCCTTCCACCCATTAAGTCATTGGTTGCTGTTAGCTCTGGAGCTGCAAAGCTGGTATCTTTGCCTGTGAAGAACTACAAGAGGGATCATAGATTAATCAAAGGAATGCAAAGAGGTAAATTATTTTAACAGACATGTCTAATCTATTCATGTAGTGAAAGTTCTGTCTTGTGATTTGCCTGTGTAGAGTTCTGTTTACACCTTCAAATTTCAGTACTCGGTTTTTTTTTTTTGTGCGCTGAAGATATACTGCCCTTTCTAGCAGGCAAAACTCGTCATTACTATTGTCTGAATAAGGATGTGAATATAAAGTCTGTAAATGAACTGTCATTGCAGGCACTGCTGCATTCCTTAAGAGTTTGTCACTTGAAGCAATTGGTCTGGGAGTACATTTGGCTGCTGGAGCTCATAACGTCCTCCTCCAAGCAGAGTATATTCTGGCTAGTATTCCACCTTCTGTTCCATGGCCAATAGAAAGTGAAGTAGGTAATAGTGTAAGATCAAATCAGCCGAGTGATGCTCAGCAAGGAATTCAACAGGTCAATGTTCTATCAAACTTGGTTTTTCTTTCTGGTTCCGTCTTATTTATTACTCCCTCCGTCCCACAAATTTAGTCCCAGCTACTATATTCTACACAAAATAAACATCCTCAAATTTTTCTTAAAATTACAGACAGAATAAGCCATTTTGGCCGTCGAAAATTACTCTACTTTATCCACAATTCTTTTTCTCACTTTAAATTTGACAAAAGTGCCCCTAAAAGTATTAATTTACCTTTCCAGTTTTATTATAAACAATTCATTTTCTTAACATCCGTGCCCTTTTGATTATGAACAATTCGTTTTCTCAATGTCTGAGACTAAAATTGTGGGACAGAGAGAGGCAACTTCCCTGCCCTTTTAGTTTGAAAAGTAATTTTATAGCTCTGTATAATTTAGAGGCAGTCTCATTTTATTTTATTTCTTAAGGATATGTATAACCCATCTTACATAGTCGCATTCATTTGCGGCAGTTCTTACGAACTAGTACGGGTTTTTATATTTATTCATTTTACGGGATACTATGACACCATAGATAAAAATGATACGCAAAATATATTTAAACCCGATGGTATGTTTGCAGGCTTGTCGAGTATTAGTGATGGACTGAGCAAATCAGCATCTGCCATGGTACAATCACCTTGAGTAAATTCATGGGATCTGCTTTGGCAAGTGCTGTACAATCTGCTCCAACTGCGGCTATAACTCCTGCTTCTGCTGCAGCACGTGCAGTGCATTGTGCTCTTCTTGGCTTAGGAACAGGTTCTGCTCTTTCTCTTGTGCTCTTTGATTGTATTGTGTGCCTCACCACTTATATTCTTTTTCTGTGTGCATTTTGTGTGTGGCAGCCTTGATCCCGAGCATAAGAAAGAGTCTATAGAGAAATACTTGGGCAGAAGTCCACCGCATGAATCCAAGCAGTAGGTTTTGCAAAGAAGAGGTGTATGCAGCATTATGTCATCATTTACGACATGTCAGCTGCTGAAAACACAATTTGATGATGAAAAGTGAGGTTACAGTTATATCAAAGTCGGTCAGAAATTCAACAGCTGCAGAGAGGGAGGGAGAATTGTTATCTCTCTTGTCTGCTTTTGAGGTAAATTCTATGCATAATGGGACTTGCAACTCCTCCTGAATGTACTAGCATCCTTGTATTAAAGAGTCGGAAGTGATCTGAGACATGAGTGTGGATCTGTTTTATGTGTGTGTTTTGCTTCTGTCAAATCTAATCGACTTTACTAACAACATTAACTTTTTCAATTGAAAATCGAGTATAATTTTCATCTCTCAATCTCGAGTCTTACTTTTGAAATTGAAACCCACTGTACGACATCTTATTGACGTTTCCTGTTTGAGCCAAAATAAAGGGCATTCCTATTGCATTTATGCATCCATTCTTGAAGGTGTGCTTGAAAGCATTCATATAAGTTACTTTTTGTGCGCAAATTACATCTTATTGCTAAATTATTAAATTTATACTTGTTTCATTACAGGTATACTGATGTATATAGATCATGTATTGGAGGGTTTTCCCTTTCGTGCTTCAAAGTCTGAGAACAGATTATGTAGATAGTGTAAATTTGTGAATACGTGATAAATCTATAGGTTTTTAACACATCAATCCCCATCCTTGTAGTTGTAATTAGGGGTCATGCTTTTTTCGACAGTATTATATTCATACCCCCTCGTTGAAGTCTTATAGTGAAATGTAAATGTGATTTCGTTTGCTTTGAATCCGATTCGTTGATAATGCTTTATGTTTGTTAAATGTAAATATATTCACATTGAAAGAAAGGAAATTCTTGTTTATTTATTTCATATGATACATATAAAAGTGTATATATATTTCATATATTGTTCCCCTAGTTCTTCTCTGGTGATATTACTTCTTGGGTAGGTTTTACATTCTCAGCAGATGCAACTTAAAGGTGTAAAACGAAGATATAGATACGAATTGTTCGATCAAAAGTTGACACTACTCCAAATTATTTCCTCCGTCCCATCCAGTTTGCTCAATTTCTTTATTTTAATCTTCACATATATTCAAGAAACAAGGCAAATCGGATGATTCAGTTCGCTCTGTTTCTTTATTTTAATCTTCACATAAATTCAAGAAACAAGCCAAATCGGACGAGATGGAGGAGAGAGTACATTTTATGAGAAAAATCTCTCCTACCCACTGTTGAAACACGAACACTATATGTACTCACGGCGAATAGAGGAACATATATGCATTTTATGAATATAGATCAGAATAAACTTCTTCCAAAACAGTTTAAAGTACATTTTCAAACTTGAGGGATGATTATCAACAAAATTGCCTATTTTTCATTGAAGTTACATGCCAATTTCTTCAAGGAAATATTACATGCGCATCGCATGAATACAAGAGAGACCAAAATTACATGAAAAACTACGCGGTTTCTGCTGTTAAGAAAAACATCTGCAGTGTTTTTGCAAGATAAACTAATTACCTATGCTTCTTTCTAGCATGCAGTGGCAAAATCAAACTTGTAGGTCTCTTCTTGGCAAAAGCTCGGGTTTTGCTCTCTTCTTCCTCCTCACTATCTTCATCAACGTTCCCATTTTCTGCAGATGGAGCCATAGCTCCATCTTTCATGGCAGCTTTTCTCTTGTCATTTTCCAGGCCGGCACGCAGCTTTCTTTCTACTGGATTATTTGAGTGCGTATATTTGGATTCTTTAGGAACAGCTGCCCCTATATCAAGCCTGTAGAAAATCAACAAGCAAATAAAACTCCATTTTCAAGTCACACATTATAAATAATAATGCAAAGCCATAGTTGGAGATGCACAGACCTCGCTGGGCGCCCTTCCAATTCTATCAGAGTTGATCTATCATTTGCTGCGGATTTAGTCATCTCGTTAACCCATTGCTCAGCCTGTGGAAGATTATATGCTTTGAATAATTTGTATGAAAATAGTTTCACACCTAATGTCACATAGATAAAAAAATCAAAAAGAGGAAACAAAGATACAAATAAAATGAAGAGCCAATACAAAGTTGAAATAGTAGGCCAGGATCAATTATTCCACTTCAAGAACATCGAACATCCATTGACAAGATAATAAAGACCGATTCGTTACATTTCCTCGCTATATAAGAAGAATAATAATCTGACTCAATGTGAAAGATTGCCTAAAACTATATAGACTTTGATCTGATTCCAGCAACTCCAGATAGAAATTAGCAGTCAATCAACTTAAAAACCGATACCCTTCAAATCTCAACAGATGAAAAGCAATTAATCAAGCTATTATTGACAGTAAAACAAAAAAAAAAAAAATGGTAATCTAAAATATGATTACCAATTTGAAAGCACAATCCAAATCCAACTTCACCAACTGCGGTGGGGGCTTCTTCTTCGGATCGTCTTCGCACTAGTTGCCATTTTCTCAAACCTGATTATCGGAGGCATTCATGAGTAGATTTACCCACACAACATCAAAATGTTTATTGTTTGAGAACACATTCCAGCAGCAAAATACTTGAAACCCTAGCTAACTCAAGTCCATCAAACATTAATAGTATAACAACTCTGCACCAATTACTGAAACAAGTCTCAAATCCAACTAAATGAGCAGCCCCAGAACCGAAGTTATAATCACAGTCATCTAAACTAGCACAACAATTGCAAAGAGCTATTGGCCTATTGCACAGCCAATTTTGAAAAGAAAAGGCTAAAGTAATTTCGAGCACACTATTAGGCATCACCGCAAATGAGTGAACTATCAATAGAAATCGAGAAGAAATAGAGATTACCATACGTTTTACGAGTTTGAGGGCAGTAGAGAAGGCTCGCAAATACCGCTATGGAGTCTGGAGCGACGACTGCCGACGACCGGTACCTCGAGAGTGCCGATGGCGATTTAGGGGTTAGAGATGGAAGGAGACGTCGCTCGTATTTCTTGCTTCAACACTTTTGTGAAAGTGATGACCTTTTATACTCCCACCCTTTCTCGTATTTGTGTTTAATTTCTTATTTATGCATAATTTTCTTTCTCGTATTTGTTAAGTACTGTATTTTCTTCTTTTTTGAAAGCTTCATAGATATATATATATAGAGAGAGAGAGGTGATGTGCTACACCCTTCACGGTGGTCGACTCAATTTTAGGATTACTTTGTTCGATTTTTTCAATTGTTTTATATTCTAGTACCTTATAAATTAATATAAAAATCATAAAATTTAAAAAATAAATAAAAATCAAAGTTTGATTTGTTTTATTAGTCATCTTTTGAAGTTAAAAAAATAAAATAAAATTGAGCTTTGATTTTTTATGATGCTTCTATTATTTGAAGCCAACCATTCTCCCTCTTCACTAATCCATCTCAAGAAGATTTCATCTTGAACCCTTCCACCCTTCTAATTTAAGCCCACTTCATAATATACCTGTCTTGCATGTATGTGGAATTCGCCAAGTATATATATCCATGAAAAGTGAATTTGTATATGTAGCTTCTTTAAAAGAAAGTACTACTATTTATTATATTATGTTTGAGACCACAGTTTGAGCTCCTATAATAGCCTTGAGATTAGTAAATCTAACCAGAGTTTGTACAAACATGAGTTTTGCCTCAAGTAATTGAAACAACATATCATGCGTGATGAAAAAAAAACAGAATTTCACCTTATGATTAAATTCAAATCAAACCACACATGTACGTTGATCTTACATCCATGAAAGAGAAGAAAAAAAACGGAAAGAAAACAAAGCCCCTAAAAATGAAAAAAAAAAAAAATGAAAATTGTCACAACTTAGAAGGTCTTAATCTTCTTGTGGTCATAGTACAGATGAAGACTATTGCTTGTTAGACACTCTTCTTGCAGCATTTCTTGAAATCTCTCAAATTCTTCACGATTATTATTCCAAAAGTGGACATCAAGTTGAAGTCGGAATTCCCACTAGTCTCCTGTTCGATCCTTATCATTGCAGGAAGAAACTGCAGCAGAGGTTGCTACAGCCTTTCAACTCAATAAGTCGGAGTGTCGGTATTTCTCCAATGTCAAGAGGAATCACGCTCAATTTGTTTAGGTTGTCAAGATAAAGAGTCTCGAGAACTGAAAAGTTGGTGGGGTTGGCATTCAAATAAATTAAATCAGGACAGTCAACAATCACAAGGATTTTCAAGCAACAGAATTCCTCCTTATCAAGGTTCCACTCAGATCCGGAGACCAAACTCACTCCCAGAAATTCAAGAAGGGGCAGGGATGAAATCATTATTGTCAAATCTTCCCAGCGAAGATGAGAACCTATTAAATACAACTCCTCAAGTGAAGTCGGGAATGTTAAACTTAGAAGAACATCTCGCCACGTGGAATTGTTATCAAATTTAATCCGTAGCCTTTAAGCTTATTGAAACGACCAAGATTGTGAAAGCAGTAATCATCACGTAAATGATCATACCTTAAATCCAATTCCTTGAGGTTGGGCATTCTTTTGCAAACTTCTTCTGTCAATCTTAAATTCACGACGTCTCCAAGTGTGTATAGGTTTTGCAAAACAATGCACTCTTGTTGTGTTGATCCCGGACAGCAAGCAGGATCGGGAAGAAAAAAATCATATCGATTTGGATATGCCTAAGCTGTGGCATTTCCCAAATCTCATATGGTAGAGTAATTAGCTGATCATAACCATAACTCACAATATGTAACGTTTGCAAATTCCAGCATGCTGCGGATATTGATGAAAGAATAGAGTAGGCTATCTTAGAAAAGTATCCCCTCCCCCAATTGGTGAAAACAAGAGCACGCAAGTTAACTTGCTGAACATGAGAACGTGGTAAACATGTGCTATGCCTTCTCCATATGCATCTTTGTCTTCTTGTACCAATACTCTTAAGTAATTTGCAGTCAGCCAACAACTCATTTAAGAAGGAATCTCTTACTCCTTTGTATACAAGAGAATAGAGCGGTGGTGCTGATTGCTTAGCACCAATCATATCAGAGTTAAACTTTTCCCGCTCCAGAATCATAAGGCGACGCTCCCTATGAATTGTGGCTTGTGTAGAATCTTCAACCACACACAAAAACTTCTCCTTCTTACATGCCTTCAAGCATAACTCTCTCACGGTATCATGAATCTTATAAAGTTTATATTCATCTCTCCAATTTTGTCTTCATGTACACAATAATGAGATTCCTATCAACAAGATCTTTTAGACAATCCAGTCCTACCTCTTCCAAACTTGACCCCTCCTTTGGCTTTAAAAACCCCTCAGCAACCCAATATGGGAGGAGTCTTGTGGCATCAAACACTTCATCTTCCTTAAAAGTCGCCAAATATAAAAAGCATGGCTTTAGATGAGCAGGGAGGTATTGATAACTCAAACTCAAAATCTCGAGGCATTGTTTTTCTTCCCCTATACTTGAAATTGGGTCCACATAACCGGCAACCTTTTCCCAGTATTCAATCGTCCAAGAGGATTTTCTAAGATTGCCCCCAATTACAACTATTGCTAGCGGAAGTCCTCCGCATCTTTTCACTATCTTCTTTCCGATTTCCTCTAACTCAACGGGACAATCTTCTTCTCCAAATATCTTTCCACAAAACAGTTCCCAACTCTTATCCTCGTCTAAAAAATTCAACTTGAAAGGAGAAGAGCTGAGATGAGCTGCCAAGTCCGAAAGCCGAGTTGTTACAACAACACGACTTCCATTCCCATTATCTGGCAAATACATCTTTACCTCATTCCATGCTTCCAGACTCCACATATCATCTAAAACAATTAAATACCTTCTATTCCATAACTTATTCTTACGCAACTCTTCTCCTAATTCACTAATTTTTCCAGCAGTAGTGGTGGATTTTCTAAGAAGTTCAGTGAGAATACTTTGAGCACTATATTGTTGAGATATAGTAGCCCAAAGGCGGACATCAAAGTGATCCTTAACATATGAATGCTCATAAACAGTTTTGGCAAGTGAGGTCTTACCCAATCCTCCCATGCCCGCGATCGGGATGACAAATTGCTGATCGGAAGGCTCTCCGGTGAGTATTTCCATAAGTCGAAGAACGACTTCATCAAATCCAACCATAGCATTCTTTAGAGGTTCTGATGAAGTAGTCGCTTTCGATGAATATGTGGGCTTGGATCCACTTCTTGCTTTGATCAATTGCATCGTCTTTCTCTTCACAAACTCCATATTGTTCATAGCTTTCTGTCGATCGAGCAAGAAGTAAGATCTAACTTTTCCACGACGAGTGGATCCAGCATGAATTTGATTGACTACGTGGGATTGGATCACATCGTGAGCTGCATGAGCCGCAGTC
Source organism: Mentha longifolia (assembly GCA_001642375.2). Classification (NCBI taxonomy): domain Eukaryota; kingdom Viridiplantae; phylum Streptophyta; class Magnoliopsida; order Lamiales; family Lamiaceae; genus Mentha; species Mentha longifolia. The sequence goes on along the minus strand of CM038120.1, from coordinate 24,999,186 downwards.
GCAATTCGGCTCTCCAAAGCTTCCGTAGCTTCTCTGGTGCATCCATGAGAATCATAGCTTTCCATGAAGTCGATCAAGAATTCGACGGTTTGGGATAGGGATGAGAGCTGTTTGTCGTCAAAAGAGAAGGAATGGATAAGGTGATTAGGAATGAGTTGCAAATCGTTGAAGAGAGAAACAAGAGCTGCGTAAGCTGCCATGGATGTCTAGTTTGTGATGAGATTTGTAAGGTAGAATGAGTTGTTCCTTTGTGTGGGAGGAAGCTGAAGCTCTTAGAGTGAAGATAAGATGGTGATGCACTGCTTGCCTCAATTATTGAACTTTAGTCTTGGTCTTGCAAGCAATCAATTTGAGTACAGACGTAAAAAATTACACACAAATTTTGGTTATTATTTCTATCCATTACTCTCTCGATACAAATTGTTTCACCCAAAATAGTACTAGCAATAGGACTAGGTCTATCGTAGTACTAGTAAGATGAACCCTAAGTCGAATCTCAAGGAAAGCTTAACGGGGAAATCAATTGCGTGATTATCTACCCTAAGAAAGCAAGTAAAAACAGGGAGTTTTGGATTTGAATTAAGTCCTAGGCTTTATAAATAAAAGAAAACAATTAAAATTAATCTAGGCTTGAAGATAAAAGAAAATAATTAAAAGCAATTAATCTTAAAACTTAATTTAAAAACTATGTAAAAGCAATAAATATACCTAGGCATGAATTGAAAAGAAAGCAATAAAGAAAACAAATAAATCTACACTAGTGCAACGAAATCTAGACATGCTTATGAAATTAAATCTAGAGAAATCAAGCAAATAATTGAACCTTAGAAAATAAATAAGAAAAGCAAAGAACATAAAAAGCACTTAAAACTGAATCTAAGAATTTAAACTACGCTTACTAGACACTAGATGAACGAAGAATAAAGAACGAACTAAGAACGAAGAATTAAAGAGAAAATAAAACTTGAATTAAACTTGTAAGAACTAGAATCCGGATTCTCAATCTTCAAAAGCAATGCTCTAAACTAAACTAGGGTTTTAGAAAACTAAAAATCTCAGCAATCAAAAGTCATTTTCGTTCATAAGAGTTTACATATATATAGGTCTTCAAAAACCTAAACGAATAAGGAAAATAACATTAAAAATCGGCCCGGCCCAGCGGCCCGCTAAGGTCCAGCGGCCCGCTGGGCAACCCTCTCGCTAATTCTCTTAATTGGCAGGCCCAGCGGCCCGCTGGCCTGCCTCTTCGGCCTTCTTCACTTATTTTCTTCCTCTTCTCTTCTCGTTTCTCCTTTTCTTCAACGAGCTTCGATTCCTTTCATCCTTCTTCACTTGGCATTCACCGTTTCGTTTCAAAACATCCAAAAATGCCCTCTTCTTTGATCTTTCGAATCATTCTCCTCTTGACCCCAACTTCACCTAAAACACAAGAAAATAACAAGAAAGACGAACCAAAAGGAACTAAAAACGACTCACAAAATACTAGAAAATTCACACAAAAACATACTAAACACAAATGTCTTGGTTATTGTGTCCATTCCTTTCGGAACTACTAATAAACTGCAAATGAGACCCTCATTTCAGTGCCAAAATAGATTTTTCTTAATTTTTATTCATTTTTTCCCTTCAATTTCTCGATATTATGATTTAATCTAATTTTACACTAATTGACTAGGGTTCACCAATCTGATTAGGGTTTATTATTTATTTTTTAGTATTTAATTTCAACTTTATTAGTTAAAAATTAATGAAAAATACTAAAAAATAATTATATACCCTAATTGAATTGATGAATCATTGCCAATTAGTAAAATATTAGACTAAATCGTATTATATTGAAGTTGAATAAAAAAGGTAAATAAAAATTAAGAAACTCGATTTTGGTACACAGTTGATACACCATAATTTATACCGAGATACTTGTTGAATAAACTGGGACAGTTTCCACTTGCTTTTCATTGATGCGTCGACCTCAATTAAGTTTCTTCCGCCAGCAGCTCAATACGGGATTGGATCCCCTGCTGTGCCCTTCCACAGCAGGAGGTGCTGTGCACCAATACGCCACCGTTTCATTTGTTTCTTTGTTTCTTTGTTTCTTTGTTTTAAGTTTTTATTTTATTATTTTAGACGTTTGTTTGTTTTTGTTTTTTTTTTTTCTTTTTTTTCCTACTTTATATTGACTTTTAGTTAAAGATATTAGTAGGATTGATTTTTCCTTAATACGGATTATTATTAACTTTCACATCAAATTATTACTCTTTTATTTAATTAGTTTTATTATATAGTACTACCTCCATCTCAATTACTTAGGTACATTTACTGTAGATTCAAAAATCAAGAGAGTGGGAAATATGTGGTTGTAATTAATTCTGAGGAGATAGAGTTAATTGTATCCAAGTATTCTTTACCATTTTAGGAAATGTGTCTAATAGATGAGACAGACCAAAACGGAAAATGTACCTATTTCAATTAGATGGGGGTAGTATGATTTTTTTTTTTTTTTTTCATAATTTAGGTTTGTTATTAGTTTTTTTTGTTTTAATCCTAAATCCTTTTTGTCAAAATTGTTATATCGTAACCACTCATATTTGTCAATACATTTTTTATTTTTTTTAAACTTAATTTTAACAATTTTATATAATGTAGGAAAATAAAATAAAATAAAAAAGAAGTAAAAATGTGACAAAAGCCACCAAACATCACCCATTTTATGTGAAAAGGTGCACAGCACCTCCTGCTGTGGAAGGGGGCACAGCAGGGGATCCTATTCTACTGAATACGCTGCCTACCCTACTCTAATCTAGCCCTCCTTTCCCTTATAATTCCTGCAACGATCAGACACGTCACATATTGTCAAGTTTTTTTGTTTACTTTTAAAACTTAGTACTCCATTTAACTAATTAAATATGTAGTGTCCTAATTATAATTTTTTATTTCGTATTTGTAACGGTAATATAGAAATACTAATATTGATGGATGAGGACGATTAATCCATGACTGTAATTATTACTATTTTTTTTTTGTAATCACTTAAAATTGACAACTGATTTTTATTTAATGGTTTAATTATTTTCTATACTTACATTATATTTCAAAATATTCATTAAATGCACACACGTATAATTGGTTACTAAAGTAGTATTTAATATAAGGAAAATTAAAAATTAAATCATAAACTTTGAAAATATTTACAATCTATATAATAGCAAAATAAAGTTCAATCAATCTTGAATTTTCTTGATTATTTTCCTAAATTCTCACAATTTTGCCTATTAATCAATAATTTAATCAATATATGTACCATATTATAATATATCTCTATATTTATGCATATCTTATATCTCCATATTATATTAGGTATATTTCCATATTATGGGTCCTAATCTTTAAATTAGTACTATATTTTTAATTTATAGGGCAAATAACAAAGGAATTTACAATTATAAACTTTTTTTTTTTTTAATGTTATCCATTTCATGAGGATTTTAAGTCTACATAATTACAACACAAATAATTATATTCATCTTGATTTGCAAATCTAATTGAATGCCGTCCATGCTGCAGTCAAATTAAGAGTTTTGCACGACAATGATTAATTAAACTAAACTAAGCATCTATATTATTAATATATAATAGTAGTTACAGAAGCCTTTATATGGAAAGTCCAGTTCATTAATTACATACTTTCATATACATTTATGACAACAAATTTATATTTTATATTTTCTTAAATCTATTATTTTTAAATAATCCATATAAATGACATAATTATATATTAATGAGTCTTAATTCAGAAATTAATGAAAACGTTACATAAGCAATTATCATGAGAAAATTAAGTTATTTCCGAATTTAAATAATTTTGAGTTTGTGAATCCCATTAAAATCTATAGAATGCATAATAGTAACTATGAAGTTGCCATAATATTTTTTGATGAGTGTATGTAATACAAAAATAAAATATATTTTTTTTACAATAAATGTTAAAAAAATGTCATAAGGAAAAAATCAATTATCAGATTTTTAAAATTTGAAGTATTCCACTTTTCAGTATAAATTATTTTTACATTTTAGTGTGTAGTAGATCTTAATTTCATATTAATAACATTTAATTATACAATTAATAATAGACGTTACAATTGCACATTTCATGGTAGAAATTAATTTATTTCCTATTTTTGAAATATGTTTGCCTATATATTTCAAAACCTATGAAACAATTCAATTCATGGAGAAACTTTCAAGTTGAACGTTGAAATATGTTTGAAGATGCTGAAGTTAGAACTATCACCACATTTTGCAGTTTTTTCAAAAATTGAGCAGTGTATATTTATTTCTTTTGTGCGACCATGTCAGTGTATAAATTTGTTGTTATATTATGGCATATGAGTGTTGAAGCTATCTATTTATTATATGCGTGATTGATATATATGTATAGTGGGGTGCTAACTCACCCATTCTATATAATTTTCGATTAATTATTTGTTGAGTGTTTTACTACAACTAGATATTTGGCAAGTATCTCTCCCTTATCTATATATGCAGGATATATTTTTTTTTAATTAACATTTCTGGATGGGATTTTGCCTTGGAATTTCATCGAGAATAGAGCATACAATATACTTGGATCAGTTATTTGTTATACTTAATTATGTAATTTTTTTTCCCTCCCAATTGAGTAGGGTTTTTTTTTTTTTTTTTTTTTTTTTTTTTTTTTTTTTCCAATTTAGTCGATCTCAATTCTCAACATTTTATGATTTCCACTCTGTAGTAATTGTCAAGACCAATACTCATCTTCACGGTACACATCAAGTGCACCATCAATAGTTGTAAGTTGTATTTTTGCGTTTCCTTTCGTTTTCTTTCATAAAGAAGACTATAGAAGAAATATCAAAAGAGCAAAAATATGAAGAAATAAATAAGAATGAAGAATAGATTTAACAAGAAACTGGGTATGTTTGCTTATCATTTTTCATTTTTATCAATATGTTAGTTTCTATTAATCTATGTATAAATGGTAGATCTTAATTGTATATTAATTGTTAGAACACGAACCGTGGTCGAACAAGATCTGCAAAATCAAAACAAAACAAACAGAACGTTAAATGTTGTGCCGTGGCCGCACCACTGCCCTAAAAGCAATTTCCGGCAGACCCTCGGTGACAAGTCTCGACGCCGAACCACTCTCGAAGGTTGCATTCAAGCTCACGTGCACTCGTGAGATCGAGTTGGAGACGCTTTTCGAAATAATGAAGAAAGGAAGACGACGGCTGTAGGAAGGAGGCTAGGTTTTTTCGATGTCTTCTGTGAAGAAGAACATCGTATATTTATAGTGCATCAAACGCACTATCTAAACCCTAACCCTAACCCTAACTATGCAGCCAGCCCACTAAGCCCACGAAGTGAAACGTGGAGAAGAGAAAACTTAGCGAACAAGAAACGAAAATAAGAGTGGCAAAAATAAAAACTGAACAAGAGTGAGGAATTTGAGATGCAACCCCACGCGCGACGAACAAACCAGACCAGACCAAGCACGGGCGGGGCGGGGCGGGCACGCGTGTGTGTTTTGGGCATAACAAGCCCACTATCTAAAAGCCCATCAAGTCATGCAACAGCCCTTATCACATTCTTTATTATATACCCTTCCATAGAAGGGTATTTTTCCAATGTGGGACAAAAGACAAGAAGAAGATTAGAAAAAACTATGAAGAAGGCTTTTTATTTCCAACATTAATAACTTTCGATTAGATCGATAATTAATGGTAAACATTACAAAATGCACATTTCATGGTAAAAACATGCTTCTCTCTCCTATTTCTAAAATATTTTTGCCTATATATTTCAAAACTATGAAATAAAAAGACTCACAATTGAAACGAATCATATATGCTCAAATTCAATCGTATGGTTAATTATATAACTGTGAAAATGGAATGTCCACTTGAAGGAGCTAAAATATTATTTGAAGAAGTTGAAGTTAGAAATATTAATAGCCTTAATTTGATATATTTATAATTCACTAATCTCGACATAAAATTACAATTACTTATTTTATGTTAAAATTAAGCCATATTAGTCACAATTAAGACGAAACCAATTGACAAAAATGATCCAAGCAATTTCCACATGCCACATAGAACAAATTTTACAAAGTTGTGGATTTATTAAGAACACAACCCGACAATGACACCGGCCCGCTGTTAAAAGCGTCAAGACATACACTATAAGGCTGCGTTTGGTAATCATCTCAAGATGAAGAATGATGATTCATCTCAAGATGACTCATATGAATAGTGTCAAGATGAATCATTCATCTCACCATTTGGTAGCAAAAAATTCAGACCCGGATGATATCATATTGTGTTTGGTACAAATTGCAAAAACTCTAGATTAAAATTTAAATTGACTATTTTACCCTTATTAAATACCCCTACCGATTTCACTTTTTATCGTTGAGATTAAATAGTACCCTTTATTATTTATTATTTATTACTCTGTATTATTATTATTATTATTATTATTATTATTATTATTATTATTATTATTATTATTATTATTATTATTATTATTATTATTATTATTATTATTATTATTATTATTATTATTATTATTATATTGTTGAGTTATTATTTTTATTATTCTTGTTATTATTATAATTATTACTATTATTGTTATTATTTATTATTATTATTAATATATTTATTATTATTATTATTATTATTATTATTATTATTATTATATTGTTGAGTTATTATTTTATTATTCGTGTTATTATATAATTATTACTATTATTGTTATTATTTATTATTATTATTATTATTATATTTATTATTATTATTATTATTCTTGTTATTATTATAATTATACTATTATTATTATTAAATTATTATTATTATTTATTATTATTATTACTATTATTATAATTGTTACTATTACTATTACTATTACTATTACTATTATTATTATTATTATTATTATTTTATTAAATTATTAATATTTATTATTATTATTATTATTATTACTACTATTATTGATATTATTTATTATTATTACTATTACTATTACTATTACTATTATTATTATTATTTTATTACATTATTATTATTGATTTATTATTATTATTATTATTACTATTATTGTTATTATTTATTTATTTATTATTATTATTATTTTATTACATTATTATTATTATTATTATTATTTAAAATCGTATAAATACATAAGGGTAAATGGTAAGAGAGAGAAAGTATTGTGTTACTGTTTTAATGAGTTCACCTCATCCGACCAAAAACGTGAGATGACTAAACAAGGCGGAACAGTGAAATATCAACGGGTCTTGTATTCATCTCGGGCCCTCCAGTTTATTTTAGTTGGTTACCAAACAGTGAGATGAACCAAGATGATCTCTCTCATCTTGGTTCATCTTCTTTACCAAACACACCCTAAAAATATAAAAATTAAGGTAAAATCTATCTAATTACAGAACTGCTTTTTATAATAACTTCGTACTTTTGTTATTTTTCCCAATATTCCATTAATAGAAATAAGCTAATGAATGGTATATAATAAATGTGTACTAATATTTTTTAATCAACTAATTAATTAAAACGTTACAAAACCAATCATATTAATTTCATATTAAATCTTTCCTAATTTCATATTGTAATGTGCCTATAATTAAATTCCTGCTAGAACATTACGGACTTCATCTGTTCTTCGACAATTTTCTAAAACTTCATGATTGAACACGAAGAATGTTGGAGCACGAAAAAATTCTCATAAATTTAAATCGGTGGGTGGAAAGTAAGATTGGACGCAATAATACCTTCACCATGTAATTTCAACAATAGTGTATCAGAAAAAGTCCCACGACCATAATTGTGGGACCATAGTTTGAGCTCCTATAATTGCCTTGAGATTAGTAAATTTAACCAGAGTTTGTACAAACATGAGTTTTGCCATAAGTAATTGAAACAACATATCATGCGTGATGAAAACACACAGAGTTTATGATTAAATCCAAATCAAACCACACATGTACATTGATCTTACATCAATGAAAGAGAAGAAAAAAAATCCGAAAGAAAACAAAGCAACTAAAAATGGAAAAAAAAAATGAAAATTGTCACAACTTAGGTCTTAATCTTCTCATCCCTATAGTATAGGTGAAGACTATTGCTTGTTAGACACTCTTCTTGCAGCATTTCTTGAAATCTCTCACATTCTTCACGATTATTATTCCAAAAGCGGACATAAAGTTGAAGGTCGGAATTCCCACTAGTCTCCTGTTCGATCACCATTATCATTGCAGAAACCGCAGCAGAGGTGCTACAGCGTTTCAACTCAATAAGTCGGAGTGTTGGTATTTCTCCAATGTCAAGAGGAATCGCGCTCAATTTGGGTAGGTTGTCAAGATAAAGAGTCTCGAGAACTGGAAAGTTGGCGGGGTTGGCATTCAAATAAATTAAATCAGGACAGTCAACAATCACAAGGATTTTCAAGCAACAGAATTCCTCCTTATCAAGGTTCCACTCAGATCCGGAGACCAAACTCACTCCCAGAAATTCAAGAAGGCGCAGGGATGAAATCATTATTGTCAAATCTTCCCAACGAAGATGAGAATCTATTAAACACAACTCCTCAAGTGAAGTCGGGAATGTTAAACTTAGAAGAACATCGTGCCACGTGGAATTGTTATCAAATTTAATCCATAGCCATTTAAGCTTATTGAAACGACCAAGATTGTGAAAGCAGTAATCATCACATAAATGATCATACCTTAAATCCAATATCTTGAGGTTGGGCATTCTTTTGCAAACTTCTTCTGTCAATCTTAAATTCACGACGTATCCAAGTGTGTATAGGTTTTGCAAAACAATGCACTCTTGTTGTGTTGATCCCGGACAGCAAGCAGGATCGGGAAGAAAAACCCCACTGATTCGGATATGCCTAAGCTGTTGCATTTCCCAAATCTCATATGGTAGATTAATTGGCTGATGAGAAGCAAAATTCACCATACGTAACGTTTGCAAATTCCAGCATGCTGCGGATATTGATGAAAAGTATTTCCCGCTCCATTTGGTGAAAGCAAGAGCACGCAAGTTAACTTGCTGAACATGAGAATGAGAAAGTGGTAAACCTGTGCTACGCCATTTCCCATATGCATCTTTGCCTTGTACCAATACTCTAAGTAATTTGCAGTCAACCAACAACTCATTTAAGAAGGAATCTCTTCCTCCTTTGTATACAAGAGAATAGAGAGGTGGTGCTGATTGCTTAGCACCAATCATATCAGAGTTAAACTTTTCCCGCTCCAGAATCATAAGGCGACGCTCCCTATGAATTGTGGCTTGTGTAGAATCTTCAACCACACACAAAAACTTCTCCTTCTTACATGCCTTCAAGCATAACTCTCTCATAGTATCATGAATCTTATAATATTTATCTTTACCTCTCCAATTGTTTTCTTCATGTACAAAAATGAGATTCCTATCAATAAGATCTTTTAGACAATCCAGTCCTACCTCTTCCAAACTTAACCCCTTCTTTGGCTTTAAAAACCCCTCAGCAACCCAATATTGGAGGAGTATTGTGGCATCAAACTCTTCATCTTCCTTAAAAGTCGCCAAATATAAAAAGCATGGCTTTAGATGAGCAGGGAGGTATTGATAACTCAAACTCAAAATCTCGAGGCATTGTTTTTCTTCCCCTATACTTGAAATTGGGTCCATATAACCGGCAACCTTCTCCCAGTATTCAATCGTCCAAGAGGATTTTCTAAGATGGCCCCCAATTACAACTATTGTTAGCGGAAGTCCTCTGCATCTTTTCACTATCTTCTTTCCGATTTCCTCTAACTCAGCGGGACAATCTTCTTCTCCAAATGTCTTTCCACAAAACAGTTCCCAACTCTTATCCTCGTCTAAAAAATTCAACTTAAAAGGAGAAGAGCTGAGATGAGCTGCCAAGTCCGAAAGCCGAGTTGTTACAACAACACGACTTCCATTCCTATTTTCTGGCAAATACATCTGTACCTCATTCCATGCTTCCAGACTCCACATATCATCTAAAACGATCAAATACCTTCTATTCCATAACTTATTCTGACGCAACTCTTCTCCTAATTCACTAACATTAACATTTCCACCACCAGTGGTGGAGATTTTAAGAAGTTCAGTGAGAATACTTTGAGCACTATATTGTTGAGATATAGTAGCCCAAAGGCGGACATCAAAGTGATGCTCTAAAAAAGAATGCTCATAAACAGTTTTGGCTAGTGAGGTCTTACCCAATCCTCCCATGCCCGCGATCGGGATGACTAATCGCTGATCGGAAGGCTCTCCGGTGAGTATTTCCATAAGTCGAAGAACGACTTCATCAAATCCAACCATAGCATTCTTTAGAGGTTCTGATGAAGTAGTCGCTTTCGATGAATATGTGGGCTGCTCCGCCTTGGATCCACTTTTTGCTTTGAATTGCATCGTCTCTCTCTTCACAAACTCCATATTGTCCATAGCTTTTTGTAGATCCTGCAAGAAGTAAGATCTAACTTTTCCACGACGAGTGGATCCAGCAAGAATTTGATTGACTACGTGGGATTGGATCACATCGTGAGCTGCATGAGCTGCAGTCGCAATTCGGCTCTCCAAAGCTTCCGTAGCTTCTCTGGTGCATCCATGAGAATGAGAATCATAGCTTTCCATGAAGTCGATCAAGAATTCGACGGTTTGGGATAGGGATGAGAGTTGTTTGTCGTCAAAAGAGAAGGAATGGATGAGGTGATTAGGAATGAGTTGCAAATCGTTGAAGAGAGAAACAAGAGCTGCGTAAGCTGCCATGAGATTTGTAAGGTAGAATGAGTTGTTCCTTTGTGTGGGAGGAAGCTGAAGCTTTTAGAGTGAAGATGGTGATGCACTGCTTTCGCTTGCCTCAATTATTGAACTTTAGTCTTTGGTCTTTGCAAGGAATCAATTAGAGTGGAGACATTAGTTAGCGGTTAGTAGTTAGTACATCTCCTAAACTCCTAAAATTACTTCTCTTAGAATTTGTTCCCTTCAGGGATCGAACCCGGGACCTCCTGCTTTGCAGGCAAGTCCCGTGGTCATTGGGCTAAACCCAATGGTTAATTGGTTACTAAAGTAGTATTTAATATAAGGAAAATTAAAAATTAAATCATAAACTTTGAAAATATTTACAATTTAAAATATTTGTAATTAAATACAAGTATTCACCTTTTTGTTAATAGAATTTCTTTATTTGATCTCAAATCAATAGTTCGAATAATAAGAGTTTGAAATTTTAGAATTTTATTAGAATTAACTGGATTTTTTTTTTATAAAACTGTGTACTTAATAGGAATTTAAAGGTTGATTAAAACTTCTTGATTTAATTTATAACTTTCTCTTAATCATTTTTTAAAATAATAATACAATCAATGTTCTCAAAATACTAACATATAAGAGTGATCTAATTTTATAGTATTATTTTTTATAGAAGAAAAACAATACACATGTTTTTTTTATAATAAAAAAAATTATATTCTCTCCGTTCCATTTGTAATGTCTTGCTTATTTTGAGCACGAGGATTAAGGAGAAAGTGTAAAGTGTGAAAAAAAAATGGTGAGCCCATTTTTAGGTGTCAGCTGTTGGCAAAATGATTATTTCTCTATATTTTTGTAATAATACTACAAATAAATTTATATGAGCTTTTATGTTTATAATGTTTTACATGTTTATTATTGACAATTTATAATTTATGATTACCGTCGTGCGTGTCTCACGAGTGGAAAACTAGTTTGTTTGTTTGGTTTATTTATTTTTTATTTTTTTTTATAAATGCTAACATTTATGTTTCAAATAACTAAAATTACATATTTTTTTTAGCAACAAAAATATTGTACATACTATTTGAGTTTGCTTGAAAATGACAAATATATTATTTTATTTTCTTTCAAAACAATGCTTGATATCCAACTATATATTTATTCTAATCATATAGTAGTATAAAAATTTTCTCTATTTTTTTGTGTTTTTGAATCTAAATTCTTATACTTTTAGCTTATTAATCAATTAATAATAATAATAATAATAATAATAATAATAATAATAATAATAATAATAATAATTTAATCTATTATAATTCGGCATCTAAAAAGAATGTATATATATTCTATATATTAATTTTAGAGAAATTGTAGGTTTTTATCCCTTTAGTTATAAGAATGCCAAATTTTGCCCAAATTATAAGCCCACTCTAATTTTGCCCATTTCATAAGTTAAAAGACTATTTTGCCCTTACATGTTTTTTTTTTGAAAATAAAACAATATTACTTCTTTTCATCTTCCTATTCTTTCTTCTTTCATCTTCTACGTCTTCTTCAGCATTCTCTCTTCCGGCTTCAGGTAGCCTAGGGTTTTTGCCAGCCACGTCAAAGAGCTCGAAGAAGATTACCACGCCGGCGGCTTCATACGACGGCGACTAAGAGTCGACGACATTCAGTCGGAGCTGGAGACATCGCTCGACGACATTCTGTCGGAGTTGGAGACGTCGCCCCACCCATGTCGACGGGTATGAAGTTGAACCCTACGTGGCGGACTTCATAGAGATTTTCCAGCTAGGTTCAGGTTGTTCCCGACTTGCAAGACGACTTAGAACTGTTTCGATTGAATAAGAATGCTCGCCGATTTTCTGTCTGGTTTTTGTTGCTGATGCAGCTGCTTTTGCTGTTTTTGCTGTATTTTTTTTGTGTTTTTCATGATCTCAGGGTTTTGGAGGATGTATTTGTAAGATTTTTGGGATGTGTTTTGTTTGTTTCTTGATGAGTTCTTATTTTTTTTCATGTTTGTCTAACTTTCCTATCATTTTCACAAGCAAGTATTTCGTAATATTCACACAGTATCTGATTGTCATAAATAACAAAAGTTAGGTTTTAAATGATTGGCAATAAATGCGAAGCAAGCAAATTAATTTCATTTTGTCGTAGGAATGTCTGATGCATGTGGTTAGAATTTCTATATTTTCTTATCATGTAGTGTGAATTTTCTTATCATGTTTAGGTATTTTCTTATGATTTCCTTTCTAATGATCCGTCTCAATTAATAATTTTGTTTTTGTTGTTTTTGTGTTGTAAGAATATTCGTGCATGTATTCTTTTGTAAGAATTTAATATTTTCTAACTTTTTTATGGAACATGAAATGAACTAAGCAAATTAATTTGATAAGTCGTAGGAATATGTGATGTATGTGGTTAGAATTTGTGTTTTTTCTTATTATATTGATGTAATCCGTTTGTAAGAATTTCTAATTTTCCAACCACATCTAATTTTTGTTTTGTATTCGTTTGTATTCGTGCATGTTATTTTTCTTTCTTTTTTACAGCACATGGCATCCTGTCATCGCCCCATAATGGATGTTGCAAATTACCATTGCGGGTCTAGCCAGTTGACTATAGTTGGCGCATCTATTCCAGATTTTGCTGATGAGGATGATATCTCCATGCTATCGGAACCTACGGCTACGGGGCAGCTTGTTCGGGGTTCATCATTTTGGTCCAAGGATAGCATGGTTTCAGCAATTCATGCATATCACTTGAAGAATTTCCTGGAGTTCCGCACTAAGAAATCTGATTTTCGAAGATATCATCTCATTTGCAAGTTTGGCGAACAATGTGTTTTTTTATTGCGATGCACATCACTTGGCAACTCATGGAGAATTAAAAAGTTGGTCGAACACACATGTGCCAGAGATATCCGATCGTGTGCCGAACCCAAGGTCACTTCGAGAGCCGTAGCTGAGTATGTTGCCCCTAACATGTCGACGGATGGATTTGTTATTAGGCCATCCGATATACAAGGTCAGGTACTTAGGGAATTCGGTGTTAGATTGAAGTACCCAGTTGCTTTAGCGGGAAGGAATCGAGCCTTGAGATCTATATTTGGAGATCATGACAAGTCGTTTCAGGTTTATGTTATATTTTTGCTCTCTTTTATTATTTCTTGTGTTTTGTAAGAAATAACAGTTTTCTTATCATCCATTGGAATATGCACTGCTTTTGCTTGCCTTAATTATTGAACTTTAGTCTTGGTCTTTGCAAGCAATCAATTTGAGTGGAGACATACGGAGGCCTACCATTACTATATGTTTGTCTTTTAGTACATGGGAAGGTTCATTACATCCCACTTTATTAGTCTAATTTTTTTTATTTATTGAAATCTCTCATTTATTAATCTCGTTATAAAAAAAATAAAATAAATAATTACACACAAATTTTGGTTATTATTTCTATCCATTACTCTCTCGACACAAATGTCTTGATTATTGCAGCCATTCCTTTCAGAACTACTAATAAACTGCAAATGAGACCCTCTATATCTATTTCAGAGTATCAAAATCGATTTTTCTTAATTTTTGTTCATTTTTTCCCTTCAATTTCTTGATATTATGATTCAATCTAATTTTACACTAATTGACCAGGGTTCACCAATCCGATTAGGGTTTATTATTTATTTTTTAGTATTTAATTTTAACTTTATTAATTAAATAATTATACCTAAATTGAATTGATGAATCATTGTTAATTAGTAAAATATTAGACTAAATCGTATTAGATTGAAATTGAAGAAAAAAAGTAAATAAAAATTAAAAAAATCGATTTTGATACACTGTTGCTATATCATACTCCCTCCGGCTCAAGATTCGTGAGACCTTTCTTTTTGACATTTTCGGCACGCATTTCCACGCTTCTCGTTGATGAGTTTTAAAATGAATTTTTGAGGTATTTTTCTTTTTATGGGATACTATGACACTCGTAGTATCCCGTAAAAAGAAAAACACCTGAAAAATTCATTTTAAAACTCATCAACGAGAAGCGTGGAAATGCGTGCCGAAAATGCCAAAAAGAAAGGTCTCACGAATCTTGAGCCGGAGGGAGTAATTGGTATGGACGATACTTGTTGAATAAACTAGGACAGTTTCCACTTGCTTTTCATTGATTGGGTCGACCTGAATTACGTTTCTTCCGCCAGCGGCCGAATACGCTGCCTACTCTACTCTAATCTAGCCCTCCTTTCCCTTATAATTCCTGCAACGATCAGACACGTCACATATTGTCGAGTTTTTATTTATTTATTCACTTTTAAAACTTAGTACTCCATTTAACTAATTAAATATGTAGTGTCCTAATTATATTTTTTTTATTTCGTATTGATCGATCTTGTTTTCGTAGGTAATTAATGAACGCCAATAAGGAATAATTGAACATGCAAGTAAAATGAACACAAAGGATTTACGTGGTTCGATCTATCGGAATAGATCTACGTCCACGGGGCGGAAAGAGTATAGATATTATTGCTAGTATGAGTATTGGTTACAAGATTGTTCTCCCCCCCCCATTCTATTCTAAACCTCCTATTTATAGATAATTATATGGAGTTCGACTATAATACAAAGTCTATTCTCATAAGGATTCTTTGAGCTTATCTTCTTCTTATGGGATGACATCCGAGCTTCTATATCTCTCTTGGAGCTCGAGATATAGTTGATGTAGGAGTCTTGGTTGCCTTGGTGAAGAAGTCTCTCTTAGTTGGGCCGAGCTATGTGGGTTGAGCTTAACTGTCGGGGCCCAATTATATTGGGCCTGATGCTTGGGCCTAGGAGCTGGGTCGTATCCTATCACATCCCCCCCCCCAAAGATGTAGAAGCGAGGGTGTGACTTAGGGAAAATAGTTGAGGTAGGAGTAGTGTAATACAAAGTACGTTGCCCCGTCGAAAAATAAATTCGACGAAGTCGAGTTCGGCTCGTCCCGTCAAAAGAGGTAAAGAATAATTGCCTTGCCCCGTCAAAAAATAAATTCGACGAAGTCGAGTTTGGCTCGTCCCGTCAAAAGACGAAGTTAGGCTTTAGGTAGCTCGTCCTCGTCATAAGATGAGGTTAGGCTTTAGGTAGCTCGTCCTCGTCATGAGACGAGGTTAGGCTTTAGGTATCTCGTCCTCGTGGTGCGTCGTTTTACACCAAAAATAATTCCGACTTTCAGTCGGTATGCCCACACTGCTTAGACAGTGGTAAGCAAGATCGTCTCCCAAGGGATCGGCGAGATTTCTTCTAAATTTCCAACTGCCAAAATATGAATTTTTATTAAACTAATTACGAAAATAAATTAAAAATAAATAAACTAAGAAATTAAAAGACACTTTGATTTTTGTTTCAAACAAATTAAAAGACGATTCCGGCAGCAGACAAGTTCAGCCCTAGCTCAATTATTCTGATCCTCGATGCAATGATAACTCTAATTTAATGCAAACAAACCAGTTATGATCACCGAAGACGCTTCTGACGCGATCTTATTTCTCCATAAATTCTCAATAACCAGGAAGACGCTTCACCAGTTATTTCCCTAATCGATTGACAACCGTAAGAGACGCTCTATAGATTTAATGAGTCGACAATATTAAAAACTAGAGAAACCCGATTCAAAACCGATAAACTCTGACGCAGGATTATCGAATTAAGACTATTATTCCCTTGACTTAAACAAGTCAATACCACTAATTAAATCTAACCACGATTACGTATGGCCGATTCAATTGGCTATAAATTAATTCCAAACCACTAAATATTGCGCACTACCTAGCAACATAAAACAATTCATAAAAATAAACACAGAGAATAACAGATGCAAACATATAAATTAAAGTATAAAAACTGATTAGATCTCACTGAATAATTTTGCCAAGGTTTCACTGTCTTTGCCGGAATAAAAGAAATTAACTAATATTCATAAACAAAATAAAACAAAAGTAACGAAAGAAGAAATAATAAAAATATGAAGAAGAAGGCGTGAATCAATGTTCAGCCGTTCTGCCCCCTTTTGATGTTCAGTACGTGAGGAAGTCTCCTCCTAATCTCCTATTTATATTAGGACTAAGCAATTCCCTTATAATAAGGAAATAAATTCCTTAACCTAAATTAACAAGGAAAGCTATAAATAAATAATATCTAATAATATCTAAAAAGTCTATTAGCCAAATAAAATACTAAAAATTACTATTACATTAATTAATTCCGTAAGGAATTAATTAAAGGTCTTCTAGATGCTGAAAATTCGAATTTCCTTTTATTCTCGCTCAGCTCCAGTACTTCACAGGCGGTATGGGCATGCCGCCTGAATCTCGTTCAGTCCAACACATCCTGAAAATTCTTATCTTCACAAGATCCATCCAAAAGTCTGCAAATTCTTCAGTATTCGATCATTTCCCTACAAAACGCATCACATTCATATGTACTCCCAAATAAAGATTACATATACAAGATTAAGACCAAAATGCACTAGAAATTCCATAAAATATATAGAGAAAATACGCCCAATCACCTCGTCACGAGACGAGGTTAGGCTTTAGGTAGCTCGTCATCATCATAAGACGAGGTTAGGTTTTAAGTAGCTCTTCCTCGTCATAAGATGAGGATTGGCTTTAAGTAGCTCTTCCTCGTCATAAGGCGATGATTGGCTTTAAGTAGCTCTTCCTCGTCATAAGGCGAGGATTGGCTTTAGGTAGCTCTTCCTCGTCATAAGGCGATGATTGGTTTTAGGTTCCTTATTTGTCGAGAAATCGATAGGGGTGGTCCCCTTACTCGCGTTTGGTTTTACCCAAATTTTGGGGTTTATTTATCCTCAAAAGGGTATAATATTATCCTCGTCAGGATATTTAATTAAAAAGGGGGCGAGATAATATGCATGTGGGAGAGAGAGATGTGCAATATGCAATATGCAAAGACAAACAATTAAATGAAAAATAAAAACTTTATTGATAGAGGACGCTCACCAAAGCTCCGCTGTCGATAAATACCCGTTGAACTAGCTTATTGGCAACAACTGCTTCGATCACGATTGCATCCTGATGAAGTACTCTTTCTGGCACCGGGTCCTTCTCAGAAAAGGTGATGGCCTCGTCCTTTTTGAACCTCTTATGGGAAGGCTCATCCGTTTGAGGACTTCGGGCCTCGGCTTTGAGAGAGGACTTCGTTGCACCTTGAGGGAGCCCCGTGATAGCTGTGATGATTCCATCGAACTGAGGTTGGTCCTCATCCTCGTCATTATCATTGCACTTTGCTTTTTTATCAACGTGGGGGTCGCAGTTGTTTCCCCCCCTATTCTGCTTGCGCTTTCCTTTGCCCTGAGGTCGGGCTTCATATTGGCCGCGACTTTGGTATTTCTTGATGATGCCGTCGTGCACCAATTGCTCTATATCCGCAGTAAGATTTCTGCATTCCTCCGTGTTGTGCCCATAATCCTCATGGAAGCGACGATACTTCTCCTTGGATCGGCGCTTCTCCCCTCCACTTGACATGGGCCGAGGTTTCTCGAACATATCGGTGTGCAGTTCGTAGATCTCTGTCCTTGGCTTTGTCAATGGAGTGAACTGGCTTCGTTCCTGGTTTTGCCGAGGTCCGAGCCTGGATTCTAGGGGTGCACGCTGCAGTCTGTCGAGGGCACTTCGCCGACTTTGGCCTCGGTCATTCCGATCCTCTTTCTTCCGATCCGACGGTTCGGCCTTGTCGGCTTCGCGCTTGCACCTGTCAGCTTCGTCGGCTCTTGCGAACCGATCTGCTATGCTCTATAGTTGCCTCACAGTTCGGGGTTCGTCCCTTACGATCTCCTTGTATAGGGCACCCGACTGGATAGCGTTCTGAAAGGTAGAGATTAGGACCTCATCAGTTAGGCGCTTGACTTTTAGACTTTCTTCATTGAATCTAGTCATAAAGTCACTGATAGGTTCACATCGCCTTTGCTTGACAGTAAAGAGATGTGCCAAGGTGGTTTTCGCCCCGGCTTTCTGAAAAAATCTTCGCTCGAAGGCATCCATCAGCTCGTCGTACAACCCGATACTTCGAGGTGGTAGACTGTCAAACCACACGCGTGCATTGTCTGCCAACAATTCTAGGAAGACCTTGCACATGTAGATATCGTCACTGAGTCCCTGGTTGACCATGTTGTATTGGTATTGGGACAGGAAATTTCTCAAGTCGCACGATCCATTGTATGGCTTGATAGGCGGGACTCTATACTTATCCGGGAGATAAGTGTAAAGTATTCGGTTGGTGAAAGGGGTAGAGATCTTCCCGTACACGCCGAACCTCCCTCCTTGGTAATTGTCCTCGTCGCCCCGAGGTGAGACGGTATCGCGCCGAGGTGAGATGACGTCGCGGCGAGGTGAGATGCGATGATGGTCCCCTTGGCGATCGTCAACAAATCTCCTAGGGAGAATCCCGGCGTCCCGTGCGCCTACGATCCTGACGCTAGGGGACTTTTGCCGATGCGGCGATCCGGAGGTAGCTTCACTTTGGACTTTTTGTCGCTTAGCAAATTGGAGAAAATCTTGCTTATTATGCGCAAGATATCCCCTTACAGTCTTATCGAATTCGTCCGGTTGGAGATAGACGTCATCTTCCTCCTGTCTGCTGTTGTGACCCTCTCCTTCCGGGTAGATCGGATTGCCATGCTTATCCACCGGCACATGCTCAACATGTCCTTTCGGAGTTTGGCCTCTCGCATGTTCCTTCCCGTGTCGTCGGCGTGTTGTAGGGTTTAGATCTTTCGCCTGGCTTGCCTCGCCTTCGCGGATTTCTGCCTCCCGAACTGGTAGATTTGCTGCCTGACTTTGTCCAGTTTGCCTCCTTTTCTTTGTTGGCAGCGGGTAGCAACGGTTGATCATGTTGGCCTTGTCATGACGGTAGATTACCCAGAAAACTTTTGATCGGAAATCACAAATTTATGTTTCCCACAGACGGCGCCAGTGATCGATCTTGTTTTCGTAGGTAATTAATGAACGTCAATAAGAAATAATTGAACATGCAAGTAAAAGGAACACAAAGGATTTACGTGGTTCGATCTATCGGAATAGATCTACGTCCACAGGACGGAAAAAAGTATATATATTATTGCTAGTATGAGTATTGGTTACAAGATTGTTCTCCCCCCTCATTCTATTCTAAACCCCTATTTATAGATAATTATATGGAGTTCGACTATAATACAAAGTCTATTCCCATAAGGATTCTTTGAGCTTATCTTCTTCTTATGGGTTGGCATCCGAGCTTCTATATCTCTCTTGGAGTTCGAGTTATAGTTGATGTATGAGTCTTGGTTGCCTTGGTGAAGAAGTCTCTCTTAGTTGGGCCGAGCTGTGTGAGCCGAGCTTAACTATCGGGGCTCAATTATATTGAGCCTGATGGTTGAGCCTAGGAGCTGGGTCGTATCCTATCACGTATTTTTAACGGTAATATAGAAATACTAATATTGATGGATGTGGACAATTAGTCCATGACCGTAATTATTACTAAAAATATTTTTTTTTTAGTAATCACTTAAAATTGACAACTGGTTTTTATTTAATGGTTTAATTATTTTCTATACTTATATTATATTTCAAAATATTCATCAAATGCACACACGTATAATTGGTTACTAAAGTAGTATCTATATTGAGTGAAAAAATGAAATGTCCATTTAAGTTAGTGGATATCAAATTATGTCCACCAACATAAAAAACTCAAATTAAGTCCATTTTTTGTATTTGTGGACCAAAATGCCCTTTGACTAAATTTTTTGACTTTTTTCTAATTTTATGATACTTTTTATTTGTATTTTTTTTTTCAATTTTTTTTAAACTTTTTTTTGACGTTTTATTTTATGTTTTTTTTTCGATTTTGACTCTATTGGCTCTAATGACAGTAATAGTACCAATAGACCCAATTGTTTCAAATTTTTTCAGTCGTTTTATTTTATTTTATTTTTTTGATTTTGGCTCTATTGACACTAATCGTACCAATAGATCCAATTGTTTCAAATTTTTTCTTTTCAGATTATTGGCAACAACCTTTTATAATAGATCCCATTTGACCTAATGATAATTCAAACAAACTCATAAAATCAGAATCCATAAGAAATAAATTAAAGCATAAAACTCTAAATATGAATTGGGACTATTTTAAAAAAATAGACCCATTAGAACCAGTTGTGCGCACCCAATTCAGTCTATAAACAAAATCAAAAACAGTTCATACTATAATTTGCATCATTCCAATTCCAATTGCATAAAATCCAATTGAAACAATAAAATCCTAAATCTGAATTGGGTCTAATAGGTCTATTTGAATTAAATAGTCCTATTAGACCCCAATTCTGCGCAATAAAAAAAAATCGACAACATAAAAGTACTATTGGCACTATTTAGACGTTAATAGTACCTATAGTGCCAATTATGTAATTTGCACTATGGGTACTATTTTGATATTAATAGAGCCAATAGTACTAATGATTCAACAATTTTAACCTCAACAACAACAATAAATAAAAACACATTGCATTTCAAAAATACTAACTCCATTCATATTCATATATTTCAATTGCATAAAATTCAAATGAAACCATAAAATCTTAAATCTGAATTGGGTCTATTTGAATTAAATAGACCCATTAGATCCAGTACAGCAGCAGCAGCAACAACAAATCAAAAGGAACACGCAGCAGCAACAGCAAAATAAAAAAATTGAAAAACAAAGTAGCAGCAGCAGCCAGGGAAATCAAAAAGGTTGGAAGAAAAATTAAAAAAAAATAAATAAAAAAGGGAATAGAGGAACACGCACGACAAATCCATTTCCTAGAACATCTAGCACATCAGACCATATATCATGGACAGAAATCATCGAGGGGCCCAGATCAGACTGTCGCCGCCGGAGGAAGCAGATCTGACCGTCGCCGCCGCTAAGCACTACGATAGGAGCAGATCGGAACAGATCGAGGCTGGATCTGGAAGCGTTCAGGGCGTCGATGACCGGGAAGACTGACAGCACGCCGACGGGGAAGGAAAGCGCGGGTTCTTCAGGCAGTGAGTTTGAGGGTCGACCTCCAGCATGCCCTCGGGAATCGTGGCAGAGGTGGCGCGCGGGCTCCGGCACGCGTTGAACTCCGCCGCCGATGAGTCTCCAACGCTGCCGTCATGGTGGAAGGTAGGAGGAGAAGAGGGGGAGGATTTGAGACCGAGAGAGGATTTATGATTTTGAAATTTTGAAAATACAAAATGAGGTCACAGCTTCTTTTGATTCAAAATAGAAAGGGTATTTTGGGGACAAAAATCAAAAGATGGACTCAATTTGAATTTCTTATGTTGGTGGACAAAATTTGATGTCCACTAACTTAAATGGACATATCTATCTATTACCACATCTATATTTATATCTATCTATATGTTAAAAGCGCAGTCGATTTCAACAAATCAATTTGTAATTGATTTCAAATCAATTTGCGGTGGCAATTTTGTGATTTATTTAGAAAACCAAGGGTAAAATAGTATAAGTGTATAACACAGTGTGAACACAAAGTTTAGAAATTTGCACGTCTGCCACCGAACCCAAGTCGCTCCCTTCTATCTAAAATTCTCTCTCTTCCCTTTTTTTTTTTTTTTTTTCTAATTTCATATTATTGCTGAAAAAACAAAATTAACAGAGAATGTTGGGCAATAATTTTTGTTTACTAATTATTGCTCTTTCTTTTTCTTTTTTTTTTAATTTTTCACATTTTTTTTTCTTTATTGCCTGATATAAGATCTAGATCTTATTTGGAATAAAGAATGTTGGGCAATTGATGGAATTATTTACTGATTTATCAATTATAATAAGTGAAATCAAAAGTTGCAATTAGAAAGGAATGAAATTTTTCGATTTGGGGAGATATTACAGAGGAAGGAGAGCAGACATGTTGGGAAAGAAAGAACCGAAAGAAAAATAAAAATAAAAAATAAGAACCACGCAAATTATTCACCTAAACTAAATGTCCAATCTATCTTGATTATTTAAATGTAAATTTTATGATTTTTAAATTGATTTATAAGGTATTAATATATAAAACAATCAAAAAATCAAATAAAGTAATATCAAAATGATAAAACGGCGATGATGCCCACCAAAAAGGGAGTAGATCATATCTCTTCAAAAGTAAATCAAATGCTACTTATATTTCGGTGCATTCAATCATTTTTCTTTGTTGGAGTATTTTTTATATATATACTAAAAGTAGAGTTGAAATTGACAATTCAATTGCAAATCAATTTTAAAATGTCAATTTTGTAATTAAAAAACAATTCAAGGTTTGTAATTGTATATATACAAGGGACTGATGACATGGCAATCAGGAAGTTATATGTGCACACGTCCTCTTTTTTACGCTGCACTGCTGCAGTACGCACACATTTGCTAATGATAATTATGATATATGAGTTGATTGATTATTTTTTCAAAGATAGTAGTTTTATTATGTTAAAAAAAAAGTAGTTTTATTATGTTAAAAAATAGAATACGTCATCTCAAAAATAACAATTCCCCCAAACATCCAACTAAAAAATAAAATAAAAGAACGGATACAAAATTTATGAATCAAATAAGCACAAGAAACTAAAAGTACAATACTAAAAGTCTTTTTTCTTATAGAACAATACTAAAAGTCTCATATCACTTTTTCAATATCCATTCATAATCAATTCTAATACTTTTCCAATATCAATTCATAATCAATTTGTTTGGAATGATACGAAATCAATATCAACATGTACGGAGTATTATTTACTTATAGGAACTAAAATAAATAAACAAAGTTAAATATAAATTTGACTTTTCGAAGGTGAGATATTATCTAAAATATAAAAATTTACATCCACAACGACATACGTGATTTAAGAAAAATTTAAAATCCATGATAACCTAATCTTTTCCAATATCCATTCATAATCAATTTATTTGAATTTTATTGAAATGATACCCAATCAATATCAACACGTATTATTTACTTATAGGAACTAAAAGTGTGAAATAATTTAATACTTACATATGTTATATTATATAATATGTTATATTATATAATTAAATTATGACTATATATAAATTTATAACTAAGCAATTATTTCAGTGCATTGCACTGGTGCAAATCTAGTTTAATATAAGGGAAATTAAAAATTAAATCATAAACTTTGAAAATATTTACAATTTAAAATATTTGTAATTAAATACACATATTCGCCTTTTGTTAATAGAATTTCTTTATTTGATCTCAAATTAATAGTTCGAATAATAAGAGTTTGAAATTTTAGAATTTTATTAGAATTAACTGGATTAAAAATAAAAAAAAAACTGTGTACTTAATAGGAATTTAAAGGTTAATTAAAACTTCCTGATTTAATTTATAACTTTCTCTTAATCATTTTGTTAAATAATAATACAATCAATGTTCTCAAAATATTAACATATTATATTATTTTTTATAGAAGAAAAACAATACACATGTTTTTTTTATAATAAAAAAATTATATTTCCTCCGTTCCATTTGTAAGAGTTTATTTTGAACACGAGGATTAAGGAGAAAGTGTAAAGTGTAAAGTATGAAAAAAAAATGGTAAGCCCATGTTTTAGGTGTCAGCTGTTGGCAAAATGATTATTTCTCTATATTTTTGTAATAATAGTACAAATAAATTTATAGTATGTTTATAATGTTTTACATGTTTATTATTGACAGTTTATAATTTATGATTACCGTCGTGCGTGTCTCACGAGTGGAAAACTAGTTTGTTTGTTTGTTTGGCTTTTTTTTTTTTTTACTAACATTTATGTTTCAAATAACTAAAATTACATATTTTTTTTAGCAACAAAAATACTGTACATACTATTTGATTTTGCTTGAAAATGACAAATATATTATTTTATTTTCTTT
Source organism: Mentha longifolia (assembly GCA_001642375.2). Taxonomy (NCBI): domain Eukaryota; kingdom Viridiplantae; phylum Streptophyta; class Magnoliopsida; order Lamiales; family Lamiaceae; genus Mentha; species Mentha longifolia. The sequence goes on along the minus strand of CM038120.1, from coordinate 24,974,433 downwards.
CAAAACAATGCTTGATATCCAACTATATATGTAGTCTAATCATATAGTAGTATAAAAATTTTCTCTATTTTTTTGTGTTTTTGTATCTAAATTCTTACTTTTAGCTTATTAATCAATTAATATATATATATATATATATATATATAATAATAATAATAATAATAATAATTAATAATAATAATAATAATAATAATAATAATAATAATTTAATCTAATCTAATTTGGCATCTAAAAAGAATGTATATATATTCTATATATTAATTTTATAACCGATATTATGAAAAGTGTGGGAGGCATCATTCACCTCAAGGCGCCCCTCAAATAGCTTCGGCCCGAAAAGTCCACAAAACGTACGTCTTAGGATGAGGCGCCCGCCTCAATTTTAAGTCTGCAATTTTAAATTCACAAAAGTGGGCAACTTTTTTTTTTTTTTTTTTGAAAAGCCCAGCTTATATTTATTTCTATATTTATTTTAAAGACTTTTTTTTTTAAAAAAAAACTTCTAAATTTAGTATTAAACTTGATTTTGTGTTTGTTACTCTCCCGTCTTACTGAGCTGTCACATTGAAATGAAACTATTTTTTTCAAAACGGAAACAGTTTGATAGATCTGGATCTAAGATCTTCAACGAGATCCATAAAGGTCGAAACCCAAGACGGATCACGGATCCAATACTTTTAGTGAAAACACTAGGAGTGCTAAGGAATCCAAGTTCCTAAAAATATAGTGAAATGTCTTCAGGAAACCCAGCTTCTCTTTACCTTCGATAGTATGAAATCCTACAACACCGGAGGAGTGGTTGGAGGTCCTCCGGGAAGGACCTCCGACGCTCAAGTCAGTTTTAGAACTGAATGTGAAATTGCATAGGTTTTTCGGAGAGAAAAACCTCTTAAGTGTGTGAGTGTATAATTTAGAGAGTAAAAAGAGTGTACCTTATAATGAGTTATCACCTCTTATTTATAGTTGAGAAATTGTTATGATAATAAGGTCAATATTCGTTGATGGAAAGGGTATTTTTGCCTTTTTATATAAGACCGAATCATCTTGAAGGATACTCATTTGATATACATATTATATTCATCAATAACCAATAGGCGTAGGACACGTGTAAAGGAGTGTAATTCCGCTATAAAGTCGAATAGAATTAGCCTTCTGCGTTTTAACCGAGCAGATGCTACTAAGACAGATTTAAATCTGCACATTGAGGATCTGCAAATTTGGATCTGCATGTTTCGAGGATCTGGCAAGAGCAGATCCCAACAATCACTAACTTTTCTGCATAATGGGCCCTTTAATGGACCTATTATTTGGGCCTATCAATTATTTGCTTATTAGAATAGTTAATATATTTATCCTATATCAACTATTCCCTATCACAGTTAGGTCTACTAACCTAATAGAAAGTGGCCTAAATTCTCATGTTGAAAATTAATTTTACCTTTCTCCTATGTTGCATGGGTGCGGGGGCGGGGGCGATACGATTTGGATACGGGGATACGGATTTTCAAAAATTTTAGGGTGCGATTCGTCAAGGATACGTCTATATATTTATATATTTTATTAAATATATGACTGATTTTCTAAAAATAAAATTCATAAATTAAATATTACATTATAAATATTAATTAAAAATAATATTTTCAATCAATACACATAAATAAAACACTATATTGATTTTGTAGTGAATTTAAATTTTATGACAATATATATAAAAAAACCTAAAACCTAAAATTATTTAAAAATAAACTCCAAACGCATAGGATTCGTGAGGCAAACGCACCCGATACGCATATCCTATTTATTTTTTATTTTTTATTTTTAGGATTCGCCATGTGGCGTATCCGGTGCGTATCCCACGAGAATCGCACCCTCACGTGTATCCGGTGCGGGTGCGATATTGCAATATGGTATTTTTAGAAGAATCCGTGCATCATAGCCTTTCTCCCACTACTAATCTACATTATTTAAATTTTCGTGTCAAAAAATAAAAACTCAAATTTAAAGGGGCGGACCAGCGGAGGGAGTATTTTTCAATTTACGCCTCAATATGCCTTGAAGTTGAGGCTTACGTTTTGCCTCATTTAGGGCAAACGCCTCAACTACGCCTTATAATTTTCACAACATTGCTTATAACATGAGGATTCATCAATATCTTCGACAAAAAGTATTCGTCAACTAAACAAAATTGCTAGAAGAATATTTAGAACTTGGCTGATACCATAATATAACGGGAGACTTGATGATGCCTCCTCTCATTATCGGCTATATTTTTTTTATTACATTGAACTGTTCAATGAGTAACTCCAAAATTAATACAAATATTCTAGAAAATATGTCTTGTTCGTTTAAACACGAGAATTAAAGAAAAGATGTAAAGTAACCGTTAATTTTAAAGTAATTTATTTTCAAAATGAGAAACAAAATGAGAAAATATAACATTTTGAATGAACCGAGAGAGTACAATATTGAGAGCCTTCTTCCACCTCTATTCACTCTTCACCTCAAGAGTTAGCAGATTTTAATAAGTACATGCATGTCAGTTCATCTGCAACTCTTCAGAGCTCATCCTTCCCTCCATGGCTTCATCCACACACACACACACACACACACCATAATCTACTAACTGATCCATTTCTAAATGAGCTCATCAATTTTTCTTGACTCGGTTCTTTACAGAAGTCTTCCCATTTCTCAACCCCATCTCACCATTCAATCTCTCTTCATCCAACCTACATCTCATACCATCCACCAACGCCTTCGTCCTTGCCTCCGGCTCCATACCCTTACCCACCATCTCCGCATAATACTCCATCGCACCCTCCATCTCCCCTTGATCACACAGCCCATGGACCACAATCGCATACGACCTCCGGTCCGGCCCCACCCCTCTCCTCTCCATCTCATCCCAAATCCACCTCCTCCTCCCTCCATCTCCCCATCTCACATACAACCTCAAAACCAAGTTGCAAGTGTCTGCTCCAACCTCACATCCTCTCTCCTCCATCCTCTCCCAAATCTCATCCACTTCCTCCACATTCTTCGCAGCCCCGAGCAAATGAGTATAAGTCGTTGCATTAGGCATACACTCATCCCCATTCGCCTCCATCTCCTTCAATAACTCAAGCACCACCTCCATTCTTTGAATCTTGCACAAATTCTTGATCAGAGTGTTGTATGTTGCAGAGTTTGGGGGGCAGCCCTTCTCTCTCATCTCTCTAAAGATCTCAAGAGCTTCAGGAATTCTCTTCTTGAAACACAATCCATCAATGACAGTGTTGCATATAGTCACATCCGGGCTGAAGCCTTGCCCCCACATCTTCCTCAGCAACTCCATTGATTTAGCCGCTTTCCCACATTTGCATAATGAGTTGATCAAGATTCCATACGTGAATCGATCCGGGCTGCAGTTCGATTCAAGAATGTCCCTCCAAAACCTCTTGGCATCGGGTAAACTGCGAAGAACGCACCAGCCGTTCAAGATTATGTTCCACGTCTTGATATCGTCGTCGACGAACTCGATCTTCCTCTTGCGAAACAGTGATTCCGCCATTTCCACATGCTTGTACCTGCACAGAGCCAGCAAGAGCATTTGAAAAGAGGTTAAGTCGCGTTTGAGTCCTAAATCTTCCATCTTGTCGAAGAATTCAATCGCTTCGTCTACTTTGTGGGAGGCTGCTAATCTCCGCAGCACTATGCTGTAAGTCTGCTCGTCGATCGAGATTTTTTTTCTCTTGGGCATTTCGTCGAGCAGTTGTAAGAGTTCGTCGAAGCGGCGAGCTCGGCCGAGGATATCGAGAATCTCGTTGAAGATGGAGGTTTGTGGGGTTGAATTGCTGACATCACAAAGCCAGCGGAAGAATGTGTAGGCGGATTTCCAGTCGGAACGGTGGCGTTTGAGCACGTTGAGGGCCAATTCCTCAGAGGGCGAGGGGTTGCATCCGTCGAGGCGGCGGGCGATCGATTCTGCGGGTTCGTGGAAATGGGTTTTGAGAAGGGTTTGGATCTTGAGAGCTTCGTCATCAATGGAGGCGGGCTTGTGATCGTTGGCTGGGATCGATGAAACACGAGTTATGGCGGGAATCGAGGAGTTGGAAATGGCGGAGTGATACCGTAAAAGAGCGTGGATTTGCAATCGAAATCTTGAATTCATGTCCGAATCCCACTGCAGTTTTGCGGTTTGAGTTGCAGATTCTAAAATTTATATATCCAGTTGAATTTGCAAAATATTGCGGTAGCTGCTGCTGTTCTTCTTCTTCTTCTTCTTCGTTTTTTTTTTTTTTTTGGCATTAATAATATGACTTTTATGTATAATTCTTTTTATTTTTTCCAAAAAATATACATGTATTCTGTTTTTTTGGCACCAAAATATAAATATACTTTCGCTCTATCTTTGACTACAATTTATTGTTCGAAACAATTTTTTATTTTTCAATTAGTTTCAAGATTTCAAGAATTAGTACTTCACTATTAACTTGATACTCACAGTCCCAACAAACTTCAGACGTTTCACTATTTTATAACACCTATATATTCAAGATCACAGTCCCAACAAACTTCAGACGTTTCACTATTTTATAACACCTATATATTCAAGAAACGCCACTCGTTAAGACATAAGTTAAACTAATTATTACAAGAAAAGTTAAACTGCAGACATTTGTACAAAAAGAAGAAGAAGAAGAACTAGCTGCATACATACATTAATTGATTGTTTACACATAATTCCAAATCATTATTCTTCTCTAAAATTGACACACACAAAAATGACATGAAAATGTGCATCATCACAAATCAACCACAGAAATTAAGCAAAAATCAATCACCAAAAACTAATCTTTACACATCAAATGCATTAATTTCCCCCTAATTAATTAATTATAACCTTTGAAATCAACAACACTACATTCACCCTCATGATTAACAATGTCTTGAATCTTGAGCTCATCTATACTCCCCAAACTCTTACCAGATGATTTCTTGGCATTAACATTCCATCTCTTCAGCCCTAACCTGTCCCTCCACCGGCTTCCTCCGCCCTTCACCGGAGAAAAACCCTCGTCGTCTCCGGCCAAAAGCTCGTCCCGTAGGGTGGTGCACCCTTCTCTCGAGGGGAGGATCTTCCCCTTCGAGAAAATCTCATCTGCGGAGATCATCGTGAAGTTGGATGCCGAGAAGGCGAAATCCGACGACACCGGAGCCTCCCGGTAGCTGTTTTCGAGCTTCGCCGGCTGTTGCTGGTGATCGCCGAAATCATTCGAGAACGAGATCCTTGGACCCAACTCGTTCTTGAGCATATCTAAGCTGCATGCCATTTGAAAGAAGCAAGAAATTTTTTTTGCAATGAAAAAAGATTTGATTTTTTTATTACTTTTTTTTTTGTTGGAATAGTGTTGGAGTTCACATGCAGAGTGAGGATCCCTATATATAGGGGAAGAGGGTGTTGCATGTGCTTGCAAGAATTTATAATCTTTGTGTGATTTATAATACATATAATAATATATTATAGTATATATTATGTGTGTATATATATGTAGGAAACTTGTAATAAGAAACAAAATGCAGCACTTTATGTGGATTGGCAAATATATATATAATTTAATTTGTTAGTATATATATTCAAGACAAGAAGAGCATGATGTGTTTATTAGGAGTATAAATAATCTAGTTCAGATCTGTGTATCATGCAGAATCATGCAGGATATTTGGAAATTTAACTTTTTCCACCTTTTATTATTTGTTTTTGTGCCTTTTTTTATTTTCCTTTTGTAAGTTTCATCAGAGCTTTTTGATTTTTCTATTTGTTAAAGATTGAATTTTTCTGAAGTAAAATTAGGTTTCAGACATGTGAATCCACAGAATATGTTGACCAATATCTGTAGCTGTTTTTGCTACATTAATTTGGCGTTTTCCTCTCTGATTTCAACTTCATTGATTACTATATATACGTTAATTAATTACTTTAACCTTTAAATTGCTTCATTTTCAGATCTGAGTTGTAAACTTGAAGCAATCTAAAAGCTGCTTCCAAGCAAATTCAAAATCAATAAATTAGAAAAATTATGCATGCACAGTAATATATTCTGTCATCTATTTCCTCTATTTGTAATTCATACTTTAATACTTATATATCTCTTGAGAGTTAATTATTATACTTATTACTGTTACACTACAATTCAAGAAAATGAAGTGATCAGCGGGTAATGATCATGAACACTATATCAATATATGGGAGACAACAATGGCTACCATTTTATACTAAAACTTTTGGATTCTTGAAAAGTTATACTCACTCCATCCAACTGTTTATGTCCTCATTCTATTATTATAATATATTCAGAATGAATATATCGGAGACATAAACAACCGGGACGGATGGAGGGAGTATTATAAATTTACTGCAATTCAAAAGGTAGAAGGACCTTCACCAGATAACTATATATATATATATATATATACTTCACTTTTAATTTTTACTTTTAAATTATAGCTTAGAACTTCAAGATATATGCATCATTTCTTGTTACAGCAACATTTGCTGTCTACTTTGTAAGAAATTATATGCACAAGTATACGCACTTAATTGGTAATTATTTTTTTTAACAATAAACAAAAATTGATCCCACATGGGAAGCACACTCTATATCGATTTATATATTCAAACAAAATATTTTTTGCATGATGCTGACTTTTTGTCATCTCAAGTCTTATTAGACAAATCTAGAGAGAGAGAGAGAGAGAGTCTAGGTCTTTGTAATGTGCATGCTTGGTTTCTTGATTCTTTCATATTTTTTCCCTTGGAAAGATGTAGTCCAGTGAGAAAACTTTTGAATGAAGGTAAGACAGCAAAATGTTGATATCTTCAAAATAATATCCATTTCAAAAAAATTATTAATACCTAATTTTAATAATGAGAGAGCTTATCTTAAGGGAATAATTAATTAAACTCCAGGTCTCACTAAGTTTGCCTTGGAACTTGAACAGCATAAATTATTATATATTTATACACTATGAAGACAATTTGAGTTTTGACTGTTTTAATTTAATTACTGCATGGCCATCACATTCCATTCCCTTTTAAATTGCCAATATTTTCATCGTTAATTTGCTACATTCCTTATTCAAATACAATATAATTCAGCTATTTCCTAATTTGTGTTATAATTTTTTTTTCTTTTTTTTCTTTTTTCTGTATGAAATTGAAGTGGAAATTGTGTGTTATAAATTGATTTGTTGGTGAAGCACAAAGATTTTGTTTTACGGCTAATGGGTTTTGTTTGAAAGAGCCAAACTGGCAGCATGTGCAACCGACATTTTATAAAACAGAAAAAACACTATACTTTTAGTTTTAACCATTCTATTTTGACCTCTATTTTGATTTTATTATTTATAATCTCGAAATAGAAACCGGATAAAATTGTACTACATTATTATTCCACTATTATTTAGGACTAGAATTGAAAATATTATCGTATTTTTGCATAATTCAATTTGACAATTTGTGTCACTTAAGTGAAAATCATAAACTTGAATGTATAGTTAATTTCTCACTTAAAAACTGAGTGATTAGATGAAGAAGTTGTAAAAAGTACTTTAATACTATCAGTTGATTTAAATGTAATTGTTGTAGATAAGAAAGAATATTAGTTTGATGAGAGGTGAAAAAGATTCTTAATCACACATGGTGAAATGATGTTAGTCAAAGGAGTATATAACAGGTGTATGATTCCCAAAAGGTTCAAATTAGTAAAAAAAGGTTTTAAGTTTGTGTCCAAATCCATCCATCAAAAGGTGGAGAAGACTCTGAACTTTGTTCTTCAATGGTCTCCCATCTTCTCAACAACTTTTGTCTTTTTACACCCCTTTTTTGCCCCTAAATTTGCTTTGATTTATCAACTATTTTTGCTTCTTTGTCTTGATTATGTCAATGAAATCATGTATAAGAAGAACTCTTCCCATTTTAGATTAAAAAAGAGATAGTCGGGTACGCAAAGTACTCTACAATGGACAAATTACAAAGGAAAGACATGCATAACTTGGGATCAAGAGTCCAATCTTTAAACGAGAAACTAGAAAGAAAAAAAAAATCGAAGTTCGTCAAACACCAGCTCTACAATCGTCCCTTAATCTCCTCGTGTGTTTATCATGTATCTTTGGATAGTTTCTTACTATTCATATGAAAAGTCAAGAAAGTTAGGGCCCGTTTGGTAGCCGAGAAAAGGTTAGATAAGTATACTTATCTCGGTTTATACAGTGTTTGGTATCCGGAAAATATAATCTCACCAGCCCGTAAAATTGCTTGGGCCCGGACTAAATTCACTGTTACACTGACATATATTATACCGCCTCTACCCTATCATAAGTCGAGATAAGTATTGTTTAATTTTAATAATCAATTTTTTATTTTCAATTTTAATTATCAATTTTATATTTTCAATTTTAATTGTCAATTTTTTATTTTTTATTTTAATTATCAATTTTTATTTTTATTTTAATTATCAATTTTTATTTTAAATTTTAATTATCAATTTTTTATTTTCAATTTTTGTTATCATTTTTTATTTTCAATTTTAATTATCATTTTTTATTTTCAATTTTAATTATCAATTTTTTATTTTCAATTTTAATTATTAATTTTTATTTTCAACTTTAATTATCATTTTTTATTTTCAACTTTAATTATCAATTTTTTTTATTTAACTTAATATCAATTTTTTTTTCAATTTTAATATCAATTTTATATTTTCAATGTTAATTATCAATTTTTTATTTTTATTTTTATTTTTAATTTAATTATCAAATTTTAATTTTTTTATTTTTACATTATCAATTTTATTATCATTTTTATTTTCAATTTTAATTATCAATTTTTGATTTTCAATTTTAATCTCATTTTTTATCAACTTTAATTATCAATTTTTTTTATTTTCAATTTTAATTATCAATTTTAATTTTCAATTTAATTATCAATTTTAATTTTCAAATTTTAATTATTATCAATTTTAATTTTCAATTTTAATTATCAATTTTTTTATTTTCAATTTTATTATCAATTTTTTATTTCAATTTTGTTATTTTATTGCAAACTACAAAAAAAAAATATTATTTTATAACTATTTTACCAAACACACAATCCAAGATATCTATGTTTGTACCAAACACACAATATATTTCTTATCCCAACTTATCATACTTTTTTTATCTCAACTTATCACACATTTTCTTATCTGTCCTTTTCTCGGTATTGCTACCAAACGAGTCCTTAAAGTTTTACTTGACCTATCACTGTCCTTTTGGAAAAGAAAGATCACTCTTCTTAGTACAGCTAGCTATATTTACACAATAAGGTAGCATTAAAACTAGTTCTTGTGTTCTTATGTACTACCACTCTGTATTCATTATATATATTCAAAAGAAAACATTCCTACAAAAGTAATATCTATAAAACTTAGATAGTACTATTATTTAATAAAAATAAAAATAAAAATAAAAACAAAAAAAATAAAAATAAAAATAAAAAACACTAGATATTAGTTTTGCGGCATGCTACTATCTCTGCATTTGTTAAATATATATTTGAGGAAAACCTAAACAAAACTAAGTGAGAATTTGAAGTAAAATTATTTCCCATTGTAATCCAAACGTAGATGACAAGCTTTTATCACATGGGTATAGCTGTCTGAAAACTTGAATCGATTTCACTAATAAGTGTATAAATTCAGCAAGATGCACCGTCCATTATCATACCAGACTATATAATACTCCCAACAAGAAATCAAAGAAACACATAAATTTGAATATTGTTTACTGAATCCATTAATTATTAATTTATTTGAATGAAGGAAACTGCATGATTTTCACCACAATTAGTCATTTTAGACCCTCAATACCTGTACATTATCATAAAATAACCAATATTGATTGCATTCAAATACAACCCTTTAAATCAGATTGAATAATAAAAAGAATAGTGCAGAGGGAAGTAGCAAAATTCATCACAAACAAGAGTTCCTTCTGTAACAAGTGCCAAAAGTTTGTTTTTGGATAAGTTTAGATTAACGGAATGATTTAGAAGCAGAAACCTTCAGCATAACTACAAACTTCACCAAATTAAACATTCATTACTTTCACAAACCTAGTTAATGAACTAAATTCAGTACAGCTACTTCAGAAAAATTGAGTGGCAATTGATTTCTTGAACTTCATTCAAAAATATAATGATGAGATGAGATATAGATGGCATAAACATTTATACATCCAAATGAAAATAGGAATGTGAATATGTGTAAATGAGAAGGGGAAAGGGAAACGGTAGCATTGATCAAAACATAAGAAGATGCATGCCTATTTTCTTTTCTGGCATGAGCCGTACATATTTTCGAAATTCTTTCAATTTCTTATGATTATAAAAGTCATGGTGACTAAAGCTTCAGAAGGCCTTCTATTATGCTCCCTCCGTTTTGTCGAAAGGGCTCTATTTCTTTATTTTATACCTCACATATATTCAAGAAAGAGAGCCTTTTCGACGAAATGGAGGGTGTATATGTCATCAAACCTTATATTTGAATGGATGCTTATAGTTAGACTAGTATATGTAAATGTTTTAGACTACTCCAACTCTAAAGTCATCTAAGCAATTGACTTGAACAGCTAAGTTAAGCAATTAACAAAAAGAAAATTTAGTACCAAGGGATCATATGCAATTTTAAAAACCATCAAAAGAGCACAAAGAATTAACTTAGTTTATTCATTTTTTCCTTCTGTAAGACAATGTTTTCCCTTTTCACCATGTAATCATAGCAAAAGGTTATACAACGTTCTGTTACATACAAGTATAGGCGCAATAGAATTCTGTGTATCCAATGAGCAGATAGTGTTTATTCCAGCCTAAGTACAATGAAAACATGACGGACAGCTAATCATGGTCGACTTTCTATGATATTTTGCGAGAATTGGGGATTATTAGAACCCACAGGGATAAACTCAAACATCTTATAAGATGTTTGCATGCCTAGTATTAGTGAAACAAGAACTCGCGAAATGACCAAAACCTATGCAAAATCATCATCGCTGATGCAAGCAGGAGATAACCGATTTGAAGGTATTTGAAAACTCATAGAGGTTCTTGGAGACGGCAAGATTTTAGATTTACCTTCTAAAGTTCTCATTAATTTAGAATGTGGCGGTGGCAGAGTCTTCATATTGAACGAGCTTCTTGAATCTTTCATTGAAGAGATTGTTGGCGACATTCCTTTATTTTTATATGAGATGTCTCTTTTTAAACGTGGGAGGCTAGTGTGTTCTACCTCCCGTGTCTTTTGTCTCACAGTTGATTCGATAGGGGTAAGTTTTCCCCCGACTTGATTTGTGAAAACAAATGAAACCTGATATACAAAAAAAAGAAAAGAAAAAAAGGAGGTTATTGTCCAAAGGGCATAAACAACAAAAACACAGTAATGCATCCAATAAAATTTGGCTTTTATTGTATGATTGCTTTAGAATGGAGCTCAGAACCAATTTCATCCTGGGATTACCAGGGCCAATATTCATAAGTCCAGTTTTATACCCGAATCTTGACTTGCGAACTCAATTCTTACTTATAACAGCATTTTTGGCATTTGAAGAAACTATTAACATTCATAATAAGTGGCCTAAATCGAGATTAGAAAACATCCATTTTTCTAGAGAACCATAAACAAGATAACAAAAGGGTATCAAAGAGGAAAACAAAAACAGAAGAGTCTGATTGATTAATACGACCTTGTTTAGTGATGATAATTTTTAGTGATGTCAGATGCTCAAAGAAGATGATAACCAATATTAAAAAATTTAACAAAATAGAACTGAAGCAGAAACCGGTTCACTTGATATCCTCACCTCATCACCTGCAGAAGCCTGAAATATGAGATCAGGTACAGATGATGGAGAATGATGATGCCCCCAGTTAGCTAAATCCTCTTCCTTTGGAGTCCCAACCTTCATGAAACAGCATTTGAGCAAAAGAACACGATCACTCCTTAAGATCTGAATATTTTGAACCTCACTTACCTGTTTCTCATGGCTTTTCAATATTTCCAAGCACCCTGCAATGGCTGCAAATCCCCCTATATCCTCTTCATCAATTTGGCAACCCTCATTCATGCACTCAGACGCAACTCCGGTATCAGACATCATTTCTGGTTGTCTACAGCGGTTGCAGCACATCTTCTCATGAACTTCCGAACTACAAAAGGTTATAATTAGTAAATTAAAGAATATCTCGTAGTATAAAAGGATCCTCATTTTGGTGTTCCAAAGTTCTCATTATTCATTTCAGTTGCCTGTGCATTTCACACCCAAAAAAAAGTGGTGCAAGGGCAAGAAGGCTCTTTGCAGAAATCGCCATCTCTTAACAAGGCAGAATGAGATGCCAAATGAAATATTCTCCTCTTTGGATTTCTATTTTAGCTGAAAGAATTTGTGTCATTGAAAATAAAATTCTGGAAGTTCAACAAAATTGTGAGATTTTTATAGTACATTTGGAAATAAAGCTTACTCTTTGAACCTCTAGATCAATTTATGCATATAAGTTGTTTTTTTTGCTGTTAACCCACAAATGCAGATAAATGAGGAGAACTAACGAAGTTAATACAATGACACACCTTGAGTTCTCATGAAATGTGAACAAGTCACGTAGATCTTCCGTCGAAAGGAGATTTCCCTGCGATGAACACTTCATAATATGCACACAGGATTGCAAACAGAAAAATGAGAGACAGAAAACAGGATACAGTACCATCTCCGAATCTAGATGCTCCTGCTGAATAACTTGTTGAAGACCTTCCTTTGACATCTGACGCTGGTATACCTACAGAAAAAATGGAAAATACAACATTGCAAAATTGATTTAAGAGATGTACAGATAGGGAATCAAATGCATCAAGAATTTACTGCACAATACCTTTTCTCAATGGTTCCAGTACTCAAAAATCTATAGATGAAGACTCTCTTCTTCTGACCATCCCTCCAGACTCTAGCAGCAGCCTACAAGAATCAGAACTTAAGTGATCTTGTCGATTATAATGTTACATGGGGGTACGACTTTATATTTATTACACCCTTGAGACCAACTATCAACTTTCATATAAAGGACAACTCACTTGTTTATCATTGGCTGGATTCCAATCAGGATCAAAGAGAACCAGTCGATTTCCACCAATTAAATTGAGGCCACAGCCTCCAGCTTTACTACTCAAGAGAAACGCAAACTCATCCTGAAAAGATACATTAATACAACCTGATGATGGCCAGAAACATATGGTCAAGATTTTATTTTTACTGACAAGAAACAAGAACCTTATTTAGATGAGTGAGTGGATACATCCTCCCCTAAAACAAAGAATACTACAACTACTTCATAGCTAATCTCGAAACAAGTCTGAAAGAAAACAGTGCCTAAACCTTATGCTTTTAAGTCTAATGTCTAAGAGGCCACCCTAAACATAAGGACAATATTTTCAGAGAAAAAAAATCCCCGAACCTTTGAGGGATCATTAAAACGGTTGACTAACTTCTGCCTTTTGCTGATTGATGTACTGCCGTCAAGTTTTAAGAAAGGGTATCTTCTTTCACGACATAATTGAGCAAAAAGTTCCAACGTCTGAGAAAGGAAAATAGAATCAAAATGGCTAGACTTCAAGGAGACAAAATAATACAAACATAATTAAATAGATAAAAATAAAAGTATTGATGAAAATGAAATAAGTAAAAGTGCCATACTGAATTCATAACTGCTTCCATACTGCACTCAAGTTTGACAAGCGATTGGACATCCAATCAGGATAATCAATCCAAATTTTAAATCTTCTTTTATGTCAAGTGTATGACAAAGAGTACAGAATTTTGAACGATTCAAGGGATGAAACGAGTTCATATATGCTACAACTTAACATATTGTCAATTCAAGCTGCTGTTCGATGAAATGCAGTTCATTAAGAAACCTAGCATAGCTAACATCTATCATAAGTTTATTTTTAAAAATTAAGCTATTTCATATGCATAGAACTACTTCAGTAAGCCCCTATGATACTGTTACTCTTCAAGGTGAGAACTAAGCATTCCCGTTTATAGTATCCATTTCAAACTTTCACTAATCATCACGCAAAAAAGAACTTTCAAAGAAACAGTTGAGCTAGTGTTTCTTTTGCTCCAAATTGCTTTAAATATGCAATCCTTAAGGAAAGCCTGTAGATGTATGGCTAGCACAATACTGAAAATCAGATCATAGCTTTTTTATATGTAGTTGTTTCTTTGTCAAACAATTTAAGAATAAAGTTTGAAGAAAATGTTTGGTCTTCTGTAGAGATGAGAATATCAAAGATGAAACTAAGATACTCCTATCCACTTCTTCATTTAAGTTACACCACTTGTCATTCAAGGCTAAAACTTGGTACCTGCGTGTAATTTGAAACTAGAACAATCCTATCATCTGTTTTCTGACGAAGCTGAGCAAGTAACCGGGCTAATACATGCATTTTTCCGGATAGCTCAACCCATGCCCCATCTCCACCAGTCCATGATCCAGATCTGAGAGAGGACCAGGGAACCACTTAACTAGGACCAGGTAAAATCAAGTTCATCCAAAAAATAAATTAATTAAAAGATTTACCTTCCAGAGAACATTGATGGTGGGAAGAAACGCAAACAATCATCAAATCCTGATGTTCCTGGACTACCAGCCTTAATGGTATCATATATTAGCTTCAGTAAAAAAATTATGACGTTAGTACTTTTATGGCCACAACAAAATAAATCAAATTAAAATAGAACTTCAAGTGAAGGAATTATGCCCATCATATAGTGAAGGTTGAGATCAATGAAGCATGCGCAAAATCTCGCAACAGCGTAAAGGGAACAAAGAATTCCATGATTACAAGAAATGTCATGGAAAATGACTGTTAGAAGAAAGTCTCATGCATACAAGTGGACACTTCTCATAGTTCACACAAAGAAATATAAACGAATAACTCAAAGCAACAATGTAAGCCCCCACCTCTAATATCTCCTTAAACAAAATAATCAAGCTGATAAACAAGAGTGCTTTACATCATATATTGGTGCTGCGGAATAAAGGGTTTTGGTATGTTCTGGTATCACTAAGTTTTAGTGAAACCTCAGCAAGAACGGCCTACTGCAAATTACATAACATGCTCATTAGCCTCTTAAAATTGCATGGTACGTGTAGCTTCTGACTACAGAGATTAATACACCACCTCTCAATGTGTTCTAAGATCTGTGGGTCATTTGTCGCGCAACGGGAAAGGCAAATGAATCTTGATTCTAAAGTCAGTTGTTCTTGGCACAATACCGCCTACAGCTGAGTAACACACATCAACTCTTGGGTCTGGAAACATGACTGGATTTACTAGATTTCCACCACATTTTATTAATCAGTTTGTGACTTAATTATATCAGATCAGAGGTAGTCATTTGCTGTATAAATGGGAATATACTGAACTTTATACAAGACTGATCTTCTGCACTAAATGTGTGTCCACAGTAGATTCTTCATTTTCTCTTCTAGAACAGGTAACAAATTTGTCAATATAAGAATCCAGACATGATTTCTAAAGTTCACATTTGATAAAAGAAAATCCATAACGTAAGAACATAAAAGGATTAAAGTTACTTTACCAAGGATACAATAATATTTAAATTTCATCACAAATCAGAGATTCATAATCCCTGAGAACCAACATACCTTAGGGTGATTGCAGAGCTTCTTTAGAGCAGTTATGTACGCTAAGATCTTTAATTTTTTTGCGTCATCTGAAATTGCTCTTTTTACCTGTGTTTAAAGCTTATGAATTTTAGTAAAAGAAAAGGATTATATTGACTGCTCATATCAAACAAATGGAATGGATATTACATTTTTTGATTGAATAAAATGGTTGTACAGCTGAGATTGGAGTGGTGACATTTTGCAGCACACTACTTCGATTATCTGTAGAAATAGAGGGGCTACTCTATTAACAACAGACATATCAGCATAGCCAAAGCAATTCATTAGATATCAGAAGGAAATAAGTTTGTGACAGCATGGAAATTTTTTGTTTAAAAACATGTATATTTCGAATTTAGTTTGGGAAATATAAAAAACACCAAAGTCTCCTAATTCAAAGTTGGTGGCAGCTGGTTTCTACTGAATTAAGTTAGGTCTAAATTACTAGTAGAACAAAACCAAACAAACATTATGTGCTATTTAGATGCCAGAAAGAATTAGACAGTCAGAAAAAATTCAAGTTAGTTTTGCCATCTATCTGATTCTTCCATAAGTAATATAGATTTCTCAATAGATAGGTAAAACTTGCAAAAGTCCCCTGGAATCCAATAACTAAACTGCAGTGACAGACATAAGAGATCTAGTTCCAACTCATACGATACCCAGTTTTTTTTTTTTTTGGCTATTCCATTTTCAACAAATAGTCTTATTCTTTATCAATTTTAGTTCATGCACAGATGTACTTATTGCAACATTGTGGATATAATCTTTCTGGATCCGGAGAAGACCTCTAAAGTCAGTCCATTGGTTCCCAGGCTAATGGATCGTAAATACTCCAAAAGCTGCAGACCAAGTCAACTATCTAGCCCATCAATCAAAACTACATCATTAAAATTATAATTTAATATGCTGGTCTACATGGCCTAGGACAACAGGCAAGAAAATATGCAAAAAGTTTGGTTGATAGCCCTGTGACTAACATAAATATGATGATGTAGGAAAAATCACTTCAAACATGGATGTCAAACCATCAACCTTGGAGCAGGAATTTCATGATTTCTTTTTATACGTCTGAAACTAATATAACAGATTAAAGAAATTAATATGAAGTTGTCGAAATACAAATCAAAACAAGATGGTTTAAGTTTTAAACCACATAGTCATGACGATCTTATGGCCTTAGTTCTAGAAGCGATGCATGAGTTCTTCTGCATGACACACGACAAAAAAAAAAAAAAAATTAGAGTACCTTTGGCGGTAGGTGGTTAGATAGTAATGCATTGGTCCTTCGCAATATAAACTGAAACGCAAGGAAACAAATTGTAATGTGTAGTTTAATAAACGATTAACTCTATCCAACAAAAAAATTGTAAAAGAGGAGAAAGTTGTATTTTACTGAAATTTTATCAAGATTTCAAGATAGCCCATTTAAATTGAACAAGTTATGCATGGAATAAATTTACCTGGTTTACTTTTGCACTTAGTTCAGTAGAACGCTCAGAACCAAGCCTCTTTTCTTCTTCAGTAGCTGTTGGCTCCCGGCCACAAACAATTGGCATCTTCAGAATTACAGACCAAAAATAGTATTAAGACTAAAGTTTTTTGTAATGCCTAGGAACAATTAGATATGCATTGCTAATTCTATCTTAGTTTCCATAGAGAGAGATGCCTAAAGTTTTAGAAAGAGAAAAAGGGAGAATTGGCATGACGTAACATTTATCTTCCACTATTCTAAAATTTTAGGAAATTAGCATACCTCATAATGCTGCCGAAAATATGAAGCATCACCCAGAACTCCAGGATTTGTGAAATTAACCATGGCATAGAACTCCTCGAGATCATTCTATGTTGGGATAACACAGAAAATGGATAAATCAGAATAAGATAAATGGAGGGAAGGCATTATGAGATTTTAAGGATGCCTATTAAATTCTTACTTGCATAGGAGTGCCTGACAGCAGAATGCGGCGTTTGCAAGATAAAGCAGCTAATGCCTGCTCCATATGATAAGGAAGCCATCTCAAATCCAGAATGATCTTATCCAAAAAAAATATTCACAGGAAATAAGATGATTTATCGTACTCTATTGGTCAATGTTTGACCGTTCTTCAGCCTGTGAGCCTCATCACATATAAGTATGTCACATGATCCATCTTGGTCAAACTTTGAAGAATGCATCCGGAATGTCTCATAAGAAATAATCAATACCTGTCAGAACATGTTTCGAATGAAAAATTTGAACTCTTTGTGATAATTCAGAAAACACCAGAAAATCACCTGTAAAGAGCTTGAGGATCTAGTAAAACTATCAATTCCAGAGATAACGTCTTCTCGAGTACTCTCACAAAGCGCAACAAGCTTGACTCTTTCCCCGACCCATTTCTTGATTTCAGCTTCCCAGTTGCTAACAAGACTAGTAGGAGTCACAATTATTGCTTTTTTAACCATTGGTTTCCCATCAAATCCCTGGCGAAGAAGGGTATAAAGAAGTGTGATTGACTGCAAGGTTTTTCCCAAACTGAAGGAGAAAAACCAAAAAGGTAGAACATAAATTAGATTTTGCTTTTTATCGGTCTTAAAAACTGATAATAATGATCACCAGTTGGTTACTGAACTTTTACCCCATATCATCAGCCAAAATGCATCCATTGATGTTTTCAGCACTGAGAATACCAGAAACACAATCAAACATGAACTGCACGCCTTCTCTGCAAATTGAAAATTAAATTAACCTTCCACTTATTTATCCTAATTGGGTGATGCAACTTATTGGCTTGATACTGAATACTATAGAAAACAGTAACCAGCTATAACAATACTGAACTGAAACAGCAGGCTTGGCATTTGTAATACCTCGAGCAAGCATTACATGATGCTGATCCTTGTGAAAAATGCATAACTTAAATTCAGTATGATGCCAGTCATAATATATGTCCTGAATTTTTAATGACCCTATCCTTACTAGTGGAAACATTCTGTGTCTTGTAGTTTCACAATCTTTCAAATCTCACACGTTGAAACCATGAATCTGCTGAGCTGTACCTTTGATGGGGCCGGAGAAACTTCACAAGCAAGGGATCTACAGTTATAAAAGCATATTCATCACTTGGGTCCTTGGCCTCTTCCGGCTGCCACAACACAAGAGGTTCAATTCCTGGAGGCAGTGGTTCACTTTCCTCGGGATCATCTTTCTCAATGGTATTGGGAGTAATGCACCTGTTTGTAATGTGGACTAGAGCAGGCCTCGTGGACCCCCATGGCACAAACCGTTTACGAGCCGAAAGCCGACGCGCCAGCTGCTCTTTGTTCTCAGAGTAACCAAAGGAAGAGGGAGGCTTAAAGGGCTTTCTTAAGGTGGCCTCTGAACCCACTACAGAATAAACTCGAGGAAATAGTGACTGCCGTTTCACTTCTAGGTTTCCCCTAATTAAGAACACCACAAGCTAACTTTCAAAAAAATCACACTGTAAATTGACGCATTTCACTGGTTAGAAATTAAAACCCTGACTCTGAATATCACTGACACAATCCAAAACCTTAATTGGAAAAAAAATTGCTTACAGTGAGATCAGAAACGATCAAAAGCCCTAGCTCCACACAACCCAATCACCTTACACACTAACAGCTAGCGCAACTCAATTCGGGTGAGACCACTAATTAATTCTCATCAAATAATATTTTTAACAGTACAAAAACCGATTTAAAAAACTACAAACCTTACGAGGGCGGCTACATTTTGCGACTTTCGCCGGAGGTTCGGCGGCGGAGCCGAACGAGTAGCCGGCGCTTCTTCATCGACGGTATCGCACTCGGAGCCACTTGACTCAGGTGAGATATCATAATCAGGTTCGGACCCTGTGGATTCGCCGGAATCCGAGAAAGTCTCATCTTCGTCTTCCATCTTCTGCATCTTTCCCTTCGGCCGTGGTGCATATCACAAACTTCCCCCTTTTAAATTCACACAATTTTGGCGGTAAAATTAGAATACATTTTTCCTTTTTTTTCAACAAATTGAAATGGGCCTGACCCGATTTACCAACGGCCCATTTCTCAAATGACCCTGACCCGAATAAACATCCGGGTTAGTCCGAAACTGGTTCTTCATCCATGGCCCTTATTCATTTTCAGTAGGGTTTATCTCTCTCTCTCTCTCTCATCTAGCTAGGGTTTAACCGTTCCATCTCCACCGCCATCAAATGGCGTCGCCGCTATCTTCCATTTTCCGAGCTCGATTCTCCTTCACCGCCACTTCTTCTATCTGTAGGTCACGCTCTTCTCCTCACTTCCTTTCACTTCCCAAAGTCCTAACCCGGCTTCCGGCGATCAGAGCTCTCTCCACTTCCGCACTTCCCGGAGATTTTCAGCCGCCGGATCCTCAGTCGTCAGCTTCTTCCTTCAACTTCAATCAGAATCCCGGTTATCAGAGCGCTCCGCGGAACAATGATTTCGGGAACCCTAGTGGTCAGAGGAACCATAATTTCCAGAATCATCAGGGTTATAATGCTGGTTACGATAATAGTAATGGTGGCGTGAATCGAGGTTATGCGAATCAAGGGGGTTTCACTTCCGGCCATGGAGGGAACCCCAGCCCTAATTTACCAAATCAGGGGTTTCGCCAGAACCAAAGGTATCCACCAAATCAAGGATATGCGCCGAACGCGAATGCCGATCAGTGGGGAAATAACCAGAATCAAGGATATGCACCGAATCCGAGCCAGAATTTGACGAGGGATAATGTTAATCAGTGGGGAAATAACCAGAATCAAGGGCACACGCCTCATTCGAACCAGAATTTCGGGAGGGGTGATGTTAATCAGTGGGGTAATAGTCAAAATCAAGGATATGTGCCGAGCCCGAACCCAAATTTGGTGAGGAATCCAACTCAGGAGAGGGGTTATCCTCAACAAGGAGGGTTTCAGAACCAGGGTTTTCCTCAAAGCCCGAATCGAGGACAGAATTACCCTAGTGGTGGTGGTCTGAATCAAGAGGGTAATAGTTATAACCCTCAACCTCTGCAGCAAAACCAAAATCAGTTGCAGCAGGATGTGGTGCATAATCAAGGGGGCGTCGATTTGCTTGGTTTGTGCCAAAAGGGTGAGGTTAAGGAAGCAATTGCACATATGGAGAACGGGGTGCTTGCAGATGCTGAGTGTTTCACCTTGCTTTTTCAGTTATGTGGGCACTCAAAGAAGTTTGAGGAGGCGAAGAAAGTGCACGACTACTTCTTGAGGTCAGTGTATAGGGGTGAGC
The DNA here is from genome assembly GCA_001642375.2 of Mentha longifolia. Taxonomy (NCBI): domain Eukaryota; kingdom Viridiplantae; phylum Streptophyta; class Magnoliopsida; order Lamiales; family Lamiaceae; genus Mentha; species Mentha longifolia. The sequence goes on along the minus strand of CM038120.1, from coordinate 24,953,426 downwards.
TTGAATTAATCAATAAGGTGATTGATATGTACTCGAAGTGTGGAGGTATGACAGATGCAAGAAGAGTTTTTGATCATATGGTTGATAGAAATATGGATTCTTGGCTCTTGATGATTAATGGATATACAGCTAATGGCCTTGGTGATGATGGTTTGGCATTGTTTGAGCAGATGAAGATGGCCGGTTTTGCACCGACTGGAGAGACTTTTCTTGCTGTTTTAGAAGCTTGTGCTACCGCTGATGCTATCGAAGAGGGATTCATCTATTTTGAATCGATGAAGACTGAATATGGAATTTCCCCAGGAATCGAACATTATGTGGCACTCATAGGTGTTCTTGGGAAGTCGGGGCATCTTGATGAGGCTAAGGCTTATATAGAGTCTCTTCCTTTCGAACCTGCAGCTGTTTTCTGGGAGGCATTGATGAACTGTGCTCGTATACATGGAGATATCGAACTCGAGGATCATGCTGAGGAGTTATTAGTCAGCCTCGACCCTTCAAAGGCGAACGCGAACAAGATCCCTACTCCTCCTCCGAAGAAACACACCCGTCTCAACATGCTCGTGGGAAGGAACAGGATCTTGGAGTTCCGTAACCCTACTCTATACAAGGATGATGAGAAGATCATGGCTGCAAATCAACCCCAAGCCTATGTGCCAGATACGAGATACGTTCTTCACGATATTGATCAAGAAGCAAAGGAGCAAGCTTTGCTCTACCACAGCGAGCGCCTAGCAATCGCCTACGGTTTGATTAGCACTCCTGCTAGGCAGCCTCTGAGGATCATCAAGAACCTTCGAGTCTGTGGCGACTGTCACAACGCCATCAAGATCATGTCCAGAGTTGTCGGGAGGGAGTTGATCGTGAGAGACAACAAGCGTTTCCATCACTTCAAGGATGGCAAATGCTCGTGTAACGACTATTGGTAAGCTTCGACTGATCATTGTTGTGGCTTGATGATGATGATGATGAGGATGATGATGATGGTTATGAGATGATTAGGATTCTGTCCTATGATGATCGGCTCGGGTCTCTTGGTGTTTCGTTTTTCTTTGTTCAATTCACAATGAAGTTCATCTCACACTAGCAGTCTAGTTTATATAAATTTATCTATCCACTCTGTAGGTATTTTGAGTACTGAGATGACTATGATATTGGCATTGCTGTATAAGGATATCTCAATTTACCATCCATGCATATATTCAAGTGCTTAATATCTTCTCTTCATCATTTTTATGCAAGTTTACAGTCAGCTAGAAAGTCAATTTTACTCAAACCATTGTTCTAGTTTAATGCCTCTTTTACTGTGTTCAAAGATTGCATTTAAATCCAAATGTTAGAGTTTGAATTATTTTGAAAAATGATTTGCAAGTGGTTTTCTATTTTCTGTTTTTTTAGAGACTATCAAAAATCAGAATCACTTAAAAAAATGCTTCAAATTTAGCCAGAAATTGTTGATCCATCAAAGGATTAGTTCATCCTCTACTAAAAAGTAAAAAAAACAAGTTATTCTTTACAAGCACAATGAACTGATTCATCAATAATTCTCTATAGTAGGTTGTTTATAGCAATGAGAATTATACAGCTATGGGGGATAGTAGCGAAAGGGAGGACAACAATTTTTTTGTAATGGTACACAACATTGCTCACTATGTTCACCTTTCCAATTTTATCATAAATAATTTAATTTCTTAATATATTTATTTTACTAAATTTGTGGGATGATGGTAGTATTGATTTTCATATTTTCATGCAATGCAAAGCTTGAGTTGAGAGCATAAATTTGGGTTTCAGATAAGTCATTAATAGTAAAAATTGTAAACATAAAAAGATGCCTAAAAGTACTAATTGTAATTAATAGTATATGGTTGAAGATGAGAGAAAATCTCCAAGAAGCTCCTGCCTTCACTCTAGGCCGTTAGTTCAGTTAGGCAAAAGTAAAGCGCCACCTTTGAATTACCATATATGAAAGAGAAAGAGGAGAGAGAGAGGTGTAAATGAAATGAAATGAAATATGATGAAGAAGATGGGAATGAGCAGAAGCAGAAGCAGGATGAAGGTGATGATGGGAATAATGGTGATGGCGTTAACAGTAGGAGGGGGAGCAGGGGCGAAGGCGGCATCTAAGGAATGCGTAGATGCGTGCAAGCCCATCTGTATGAGTTTACATGGTGCAGTGGAGTCCATATGTGACATGGCTTGTCACCTTGGATGTGTACAGTTATTAGGTAAGGGCCGTCCCGCTGAACTCCAGTTACGACAGGAAGCCAACGCCCCAGCGCCAGCGCCAACGCCAAGCTAACAATGCCAACACGAACGGCGATGCCAATGACCGGCCGCAGCTCTAGTTAGATCAACGTACGTACACACACACACACACACATACACGCACTAATTAGAACAAGATAAATCAAGAAATTTATAGGCATGGAATGAAAATCACTAATAGGTTGTTTATAGTGAAAGGAAGGACAACAATTTTCTTTTATATGGTATTCTTGTTCAGATTACTCTAGTACATAGTCATGGTCCGAGTCATCATGTTGATGAACTCGTCCGAGTCGATCACACCATCGCCGTTTGCATCCACGGCTCGCACCATTTTCTGGCAATCTTGCATGCTGCACCTCTCACCGAGCCTCCTCAGCAGTTCGTACACTTCCTCCACCGTGATCTTCCCGTCGTTATCCTTATCGAAAGCCTGAAAAGCGCGCTGCAAATCTATCGTCTTGACCCCGCCTTCCCTCTTCTGCATCTCCACAAACTCGTTGTAATCGATGAAACCATCGCCATCCAAGTCTGCAACTTCGAATATCTTCTGCACTTCTTTCCTCACCAGGTTTCTTTTCCCCAAGGCCTTCAGTATAGCCTGGTACTCCTCGGGGGATATTTTCCCATCCCGATTCGAATCGAATTTGTTGAACACCTGCTTCAGCTCTTCGGTCGTTGGCATGTAGACAGGCGCGAAACTGGAGGCCTGTCTGTCTCGAGAAAACATTCTTGAAGGTTTCTTCAAGAACTTTTTCTTCGAGAGATTGTACTGCAGGTCGAGGAAACTGAAACTCGGCATCTTCTTTAGTTTCTCTCCGTGCGAAGAAAGGGATCGAAATAGGGATGAGATATGAGAAAATTCAAGAAGGGGCAATATATATAAATGCATGATGAAAGAAGAAAAACCTATGTAGGATATGGTTGAAGTTATTCTGATGCTTGAATGATAACAAAGAATAACTTTAAACATGCACTACTTAGAAATCACACAATCAAGATTCTCATTGCAAAGGATAAGAGAAGAAAGGATACAAAAAGTGGAAATAGTAAAAGGAGAAGAATATATTCTTATTCGGTTTCCTATAACAGCCTTTTCTTGCACTTTATACTTCTAAATACAAGGCATATTCTCACTTATCAAAAAAGTAGTGAAAATTTAGGAAGTATACAATGACCTACAATGATTGGAAAAATTGCAATAATGCTACATCTTTAAGAATTAATCTGTGGAAGGAAACTCTGAAGTTAGGCAAAAACGTGACGTATGTAATTCACATCGATCATGATGGCTTTCCATTGTCCAAGGCCTCCATCACATCAATATCATCCCTTGCTGTTATCTTCTGCACATAACCTGATATCATGAATCAAAATTAGGTTTCTGATTCTTGGAATGAGTTAAAAGGATATACTCTGAAAAGCCAGTACATGTTACAATCAAATCACCGATTTCATCTTGCTGACAGAATTTGCACTAGATAGCAGCTACAGCGAATAGACGTTATCAATAAAAGTAACGTAGCATCTAAGCATTCTGATCGGACTTTCTCATTTATATTCTATTTGTGGAAGCATGTTTAGTTCTTAACAAGCTTAAGTTTCATAATAGCAACAACTGTAAATGAAAATTGCAGATGGAAATGGTAAATAATCTCCATAGAATTTGAAATCAAGATGTATCCTAGTAAGACATCTGAACAAGAAAATATAAGCAATGTACTTCCAAATTAGGGATGTGATGCAATACATGTTCCATGAAAATGCATACAATAAATACTAAACGACAAATATTTATCTATTTTGCGAAGCATTAAAGCCTTTTTCCCTTAATGACCGATAACTTGTGTTATTTCCCGTAAAGATATACCTTCATATAGAACAATAAAACAAGAAATTTCATGGTTAAATAACTATTCTCGTTGTATGAGAAAGGAAATCATTTTGGGCAGGCAGGTGTTTATCCATTAAACTTTCAAGAATTTAATAATCCCTTAACACAAATCCACACAGGACAATGTAGCACCTGATGTGCATTTTTATTAGTTTCACCTTTCAACTTTACTCCGTTCTAATTCGAATTAAATCAAGACCTAATGCTCCTAGAACTCTTGCATTGTGTAGCTTTCTTAAAAAGCCTTTCAGCTTCCTCAGAAGAGCCCTTTGGCAATTGTTGACCTATATTCTGTTTGTATGCAAGTACAAGCATACGGAGTACAAATATGTGTGCAGCAGAATTCTCATAGGCAGTATATACAGATCTCAACCAGTTTCCAGTCACTGTAAAATGGACAGCATATAAACCCAATCCTTTGCTTTCTCCTCCAAAAATGATCATATGCTACCTCAATCTCTCATATCCAAGTTTCGTAGAGACCCGTGAAAATCATATTCCAAGTAGGAAAAAAAAAAAAGAAAAAAACCAACTTGAATGAAAGACTTAAGGAAGAAAGAAAGAAAAGAAATAGTACCGATCCCAGAGCAAGGTATGCATTTACAGATTATTTCTTTCCCTCTTTTGTTATAGTAGCTGACCAGACCGCTCCCTTGGCAACTACGACACTTCCCAGTCCATTCGTAGACCATTGTTTTGCAATCCTGTAATCCCAGAATATTAACACAATTCATATCAACGCAAAGTTTAGAAGAACAGTGTTCTAAACTGCTCGATTAAAGTAGCACGAAAGTTGCAAGCAATCAAATCGCCATCTAACTTGAGAGTTTCTTTTATGTTATTCTTCACACAACAAAATCATTTGGAAGCAGCAAACGAGAGCAATATTGTGTTGGAGCAGAAATTCCCTTGTTCTGAACATAATCGATAATAAGATTAAAAAATCAAACTCCGCTATAGAATTCAAAAGCAATTAGCATCATCCTCAAGAGCAATGCGATATCCTAAATTCCAATAATAACACAAAAATCTAACCCAAAATACCATTTGCACTCAATAGGAACATAATCCCATATAAACATTAGAATTCGCCAGCAAATTAAGAACCTCGATAACGGGGTCGCAACTGAGCCTCTTATCGATTTCCTCCGGCGAGACCGGTGAAGAATTGGGATGAGTCATGGGGAGCGGCAGCGCGTCGTCGTCGTCGGTCATATAGCTCTCACGATCTCGCGACCATCTCTGTTTGGCATTAATCTTACTATTGATACCGCCAGTGGAAGCGCCGGAGGCAGCGTAATCCGGCGAGGTATTGCCGATTCCGACGGCGGCGGCGTCCGAAGCCGACCAGGAGCGCGGGAAAGCGTTGTCGGCGGCGGCGGCGGCGGCTCGGCAGCGGAAGGCAGTGAAGGAAGGGGAGGGGAATTGCGGGAATGAGAGAATCGGAGGAGGGTTGGAAAGGGGGAGAATTGAGGTAGGGTTTATCGGCAACATTCCATATAAATATCCTAAAAAATTTACAATGAGGGAGAGGGAGGGAGAGAGAGTGCAATGGATTTTGTTGAGAGAGGGTGTGTGTGTCTGTGTTTGACTGTTTGTGGAGAGGAGATGATTAGTGTAAATTATGGGGACACGTGCACATTTCTGGATGCGTTGTACCTAATGTTCGCATAGTTCTTTCAACTCAAGGTTTTGACTTTGTAATTGTAATAAGTGGTTAGAATTGTTGGACACAATTTTTAATTTTTGTAATAAACGATGTTAAAAAGTATTTATATGAGTTTCAAAATGAAATTAATATAAAAATTGAATAATGTATATGGAGTTCACGTTTAAAAATAGACAAAGCAATAAGTGTTCTCGATTAAATATATTTAATGTGATCATGGCTGATGCAAGAATAACATTTTTAATGAAAATTATTATTAATAATATACTACTTCCTCCATCCACAATTTCTTGCAAAAACTAACTTTTAAATGATTTTCGAGCTTAGTGATTTTTTGGGAATTTAGTTTTTTTTTTTTTACAGGATACTACAACACTTGTAGTACTCTGTAAAAAAAACTAAACTTTAAAACTTTAATTTAAAATCTATCATCACAAAACTCTAAAATTATCTAAAAATTATTCTTTGCGAGCAAATCATGAACAGAGGGAGTACCTATAAATATAAACACTATAAAAAATCTTACTAAAAACTATTATTGACGTGGAGCATTCATGTTACTATTGTACTATCAAATTTTATTTTATTTTTCCTCCAATCTTGGGACATATCTAAATTTATGATGTGGTAGTGAATTTCAAATTTTCAAAACCTTTTGACGTCCACATATCAACATTATGAGCTATTATTACATGCAATAGTTATGAATTCCATTAGATTTTTTGCACCGTAATCATAGTTAGCTATTTAGATTAAAAAGACCAACCAAATGTACATTCACACACACACACACATATATATATATATATCGGTTCAAAAGGAAAACAAGAATCTCTCCTTCTTTCTCCCCAGCATCACATCACTCTTCCTGCCACTGCATTTTGCTAGGAGAGCCTGATCATCAATATATCCATTAGAATCATGCTATTTAAGTATGAAGGAAAAATCTAGAGAGAGAGAGAGAGAATTACCGAACACTGAGACCATCTTTCTTAGTGAGAGGTTCAGGAACAGCGCTACTATTGAGCTTGTTGCTCTGGAGAAAACTGCAGAATAACAACAGCTGCTGATAATCTTCAACAATATACACACATGAAATCACAGTAAATTAAGTGAGAGAAAGAAATTTAATTACAGCTGCTGGAGATTCGGCAGCTGCCCCAGCGAAGCAGGAACCGATCCTTCAAACTCATTCTTCTCCAAATGCCTTCACAATTTCCACAAACCAATCATAAAATTTTCCAAAAATGACTAAAGATGTCAATTTTTTTTTGAAAGACTCACAGTGTTTCCAAAGCTTTCAATGGCCCCAAATCAGGAATGGCGCCTGAAAGCTTGTTATCTCCAAGCCAACTGCAACACATACAAATCAATCGCCATGGCAGAAACAAACCTAATTATCCATTGCAACAAAGCTTACATGTGTCTGATCGCAGTTAATCTAGCTATACTTGGCGATAGCTTTCCGTTCAATCCATATCCGGTTAAATTCCTGCATCGCACATTCTTCATAAGTACCTGCAAATTCATCGCACAATGCAACTCCGATCTATGATTTCTCAACTCACAGAGACAGAATACGAAACGGCTCTGAGCTCGAGCAATAAACGCCGCTCCATGAATGCTCCGCCGGCAAGCATGGATCCCCCGCCCAATCTTCCGGCGGATTCGCCAGTTCCTTCTTCACATCGTCCATCGCCGCCGCTGTTCAGTCGGAAGGAAACAAATTAATAGAATTTTCTTAATTTCTATTCCATTTATGTATATATATACCGTCTCTGGTGAGAGTCCTGTTTCCGAAGGGGAGGAGCTGAAGGATTTCAGCAGCATTGATAACCGGTCCGACTGGAGAGTTCGGGCCGGGGACCAAGGTGATGACGGTCTGACTGGAGAGAGGCCAGTTGGTTCCCACCACGCCCTGACCGGATTCCGTAACGTTAATGTTTTGGAAGAAGAACTGTCCGTTAACTTGGACGTCGAAGACTCGCCAGCTGTACGGGCTAGGGCTCCGGTTGTCTTGGAAGTAGAGCGCGATGTAGTAGAGTCCGTTAGCTAACGGAAACGGCGGCCAGTTTAGCGTCAGGCTCTTTCCCCTACTAGCCGTGAGCGCCGACGCGAACGCCTTCTGCGGCGGGAGGTTCCAAAACGACGCCGTATTCACTGTCGACTGGCTCGTGACGAACGGGCTCTCGTCCTTGAACTCCGGCCAGTAACGGTTGAAAACGTCCTCTGGGAAACTGGAATCATAAAACGCATGTCGTTTCGCCATTTCCTTAGGGCAAAATCGCAAAAGTTGAAATGAAATCGAAGAATGAGGGGAGAATTCGTACCTAACGAGGCTATCGTCGTGAGAGCCGAATCTGCTTCTGGAAACAGTCATCAACATCGCCTTGTCGAAATTGGTGGAATTGTAGACGGAATTCTCGAGGTAATGGACCTCGATCGACGAGATGAAGGGGCTGGAGCCCGCCGCCGTGAGGTGGTTCCTCGCCAGGCACACGCTCAGCGCCTTGCTCTGTGCGGCGACCACCGCCTCGTAAAACGACGATCCCCCGCCGGCGAAATCCTCCGTCGTGTTTACGGTGGTCCACTTCGTGCCGTCGATGATCTGGTCGAACACCGGCGGCGCGCTTCCTCCGTCGAACCCCCCGTAGAAGTAGACCGTCTTCACCAGGTACCTGGCGCCTCTGATCACGGGGAAGCTGTAGCAGAATTTCCTGGCATTGGCGTTTGGGAAGAATCGGAGGGTTTGCAATCGGGGCAGGATGTCGGTCCCTTCAACGTCGTCGTGTTGCCGGCTGAGATGTAGTCGCTGTCGGGGACGTATTTAAGGGGTCCTTCATCGATTTCGGCGGTGGAGCCGCAGTTTATGAGGTAATCTGCGATTTGATCGATGAGATTTGTGAATTAGTGTTTAAGATGATTAGGTTAGAACTGGATTGAGAGAACGAACCTCGAGGATGTTGGAATGCGTGGATTGCCAGAGGGATGCTGACGAGCCAGAGGAGGAAGACGCAGGTGGACATGGCGGCGGAGGTGCAGGTGGAGGTAGAGGCGGAGGATTTAGGGGAAGTTTCCGGCGAGGGCGAGGAGAGAGAGGGAGATTAGAGAGAGAAAGTGGTGGAATTTGGAATGGGATGATGAACATGAATTTAGGGAGATGGTGTGCATGAAGGGCAATGCTTGAAGATAGATTGCCAGATAATTGACTACGCCTTCATGCATAAAATTATAATCCCCATTTTCTGCCCTTAAATTTATTTCTTTTTTTATTCCAAACTTATTTTTTTTAGCAATTTTTATGTGCATCTTATAGTTATGGAGTGGTATCCTCTGTACCAACTATGGTGTACCAATCGTGTACCAAAATCAATTTTTCTTAATTTTTATTTAATTTTTTTCTTCAATTTTGATATGATATGATTTATTCTAGTATTATACTAATTATCAATGGTTCATTAATTCATTTAGGATATATAATTATTTTTTAGTATTTTTTCTTTATTTTTTAACTAATAAAATTGAAATTAAATATAAAAAAATAAATAATAAACCCTAATAGGATGGGTGAACCCTAGTCAATTAATATAAAATTAGATTGAATCATAATATCAAGAAATTGAATAAAAATAATAATATTAAATCAATAAATATTGATTTTGGTACACCGTTGGTACACACTATTGGCACTAGAGGATCCCAATTGTATAGTTATGGAGTGGTATCCTCTGTACCAACTACGGTGTACCAATCGTGTACCAAAATCAATTTTTCTTGATTTTTATTTAATTTTTTTCTTCAATTTTGATATGATATGATTTATTCTAGTATTATACTAATTATCAATGGTTCATTAATTCATTTAGGACATATAATTATTTTTTAGTATTTTTTCTTTATTTTTTAACTAATAAAATTGAAATTAAATATAAAAAATAAATAATAAACCCCAATAGGATGGGTGAACCCTAGTCAATTAATATAAAATTAGATTGAATCATAATATCAAGAAATTGAATAAAAATAATAACATTAAATCAATAAATATTAATTTGGTACACCGTTGGTACACACTATTGGGACTAGAGGATCCCAATTGTATAGTTATGGAATGGTATCCTCTGTACCAACTACGGTGTACCAATCGTGTACCAAAATCTTTTTCTTGATTTTTATTTAATTTTTTTCTTCAATTTTGATATGATATGATTATTCTAGTATTATACTAATTATCAATGGTTCATTAATTCATTTAGGATATATTATTTTTTAGTATTTTTTCTTTATTTTTTAACTAATAAAATTGAAATTAAATATAAAAAAATAAATAATAAACCCTAATAGGATGAGCAAATAATGTCCTAAACCTCATATTTTTGACATGTTTCTAAACTAGTACTACTATCAAACTTTGTTTTGAGAGGCTACGAAATAATTTATTTGTTTTTAAAGGTTCTTACAACTATGGAAAATTCTTATTTTGCACACAAGCTTTAAAATTTGTATTTAAATAGTATATAATTTTTCAATTTTTTTTTTTTGATTTTGGAAGTCGGATTTTGCACACGAGCCATTTTTTCCTAAATTCATCAAATCTCGTGTTGATATAAAAGTCGGATTTATCGGACGATTGGTGAGATTCTAATTTCCTCACATGTATGAATAACATAATTTTCAACATATCACACTTCCGACTTTCATACCACCGCGAAATCTAGCAAAATTAAGAAAAAATTAACCTTGTGCGCAAAATCACAAACAACTAAAATGTTAGGTATTTATAGGTAGATTGTAAAGCTCATGTGCAGAAATCAGAATTTGACTAAAGATTGAGTATTTGGGCAATTTCCCTTACAAAAATTTTAAAAGAAAAAAGGATTTTACTATTTAAGGTCTAGCTTAATAATCTTTAAATTAAATTACATTTCATAAAGCAGCGCCTGTAGCTCAGTGGATAGAGCGTCTGTTTCCTAAGCAGAAAGTCGTAGGTTCGACCCCTACCTGGCGCGGATTTTTGAAAAAAGCTTTTGTTTTTTGGCAAACTCAAAAAAAAAAGGTTTTGTTTTATTCATTGATAGGAAAGAAGCTTGCTTGCTTGAAGGAGGAGATACAACAAACACAATAAAATGAAAAAAAATCCCATCTTCCATATTAAATTGTTAGCAAGTACAAAAGCGATAAGCTGGGAGAAACAAATCCCCTATACAATAAAATGATTAAAATCCAGAACAAATCAAATCAAGCCATCATCCCAAAACCATAAAAAAGGAAAAGAAAGACTACTACTCCATTCACACACTAAAACCATACAAATAAATGGAGGCAAATAACATGTGGCTGCAAACTAATCCAACTTCACTAGATGGTTGCTGGTCGAGATCATCATCTTCGTTTGCCGCCTGACATGCTGAAGGAAGTAACCTTCATCGGAGTCGCCACAACCAGCGGAGCTTCGGGGGAACTTCCAGTTGCAAATTTGTCGTGCATGAATCGGCTCTCGATGATGGATTCGTCCTTTAAAACAATCTTGTAGCAATAGCAGCTCTTGAGTCCTTGCTGGTTCTGGTAGCAGCTGTGTGCACTGTTCTTCACCTGCTGAAAGTTCCATATCACGCTGAACTTGCCTACCGTTGCAACCAGGTGCTTTTCTTGTTTACCACTTTCAGTAACCTGAAAACAAAGGAGCAGAGACATTCAACACGCTTATTATCGAAAACATACTACACCATCTGTTGCTTCAAAACTAAATATCTCTTTCTGGGCTAAAATCCATATATATTTGAGTGTCCCAACTAATATAAACAAAATTCTCCATGGAAAAGATAAAAGTAGGATAAATAGATAATCGAAGCTACTCTTGTAGAAACAACAGTCACGACTCAAGCACAGGCATGGATATATAGTTATTCAGTTATGGGAGTTTGATTAAGGATTCCTCTTGAAGAGGAGATTTCATGCTTTCACCATTAAGCAGTTTCTGTCTATTTAGATGCCAAGCACTTGCTTTGCTTGTGAAATATCATCAGAACAAGCAAATTACTAAGTAATAAAGAGGATTCAAGTCCAAAAGATCAACCAGCTCCAAGAATCAGACCAATGATAACATAAAGAAGATCAAAGCATAAAACAAACGACAGCACATTATCACACATATAGGGATCGACAGGCTATTCCGATTTGCAAGCACATAATGAACATAACAGAGCAAGTAAAAATTTCAAGAAACATCATATCTTGTAAGTTGCTTACCCAAGAGAAATGGCCAGCATGGAATCTATTATCGCCTCCAGCTAAATGTGCATCCACAGGGGTGAGCTTCAGCAATCTAGGAGCTGGAATCTTATTCCCCATCCTCCCGGAAAATCCGGTTTTCGTCTTACCATCCTTATCCGTGAACAAAGTGCATATCAAGATCAAGTACGTGTCTGTAGTGCCCAACACCCATTTCCCATCATAAGTAACATCGACTGATGTTATTGGCGAACCAAGCCCGGGAATGCAGTTTTAGCCTGCCTCATTGAACTCCTCGAGTACAATCTAATCTTTCCATCGCTTGATCCAACAACAATGGAACCATCTCCAGCAGTTGCGAAACACTGAAAGTTCGTCCCTCTCGAAAACTGGTGACCTTGGTTCCAATGCAAGACTGGTGGAGCCGAATTCGCTATCTTCTGAACCATTCCCTTCCTCTCGCGCATATCCCATTGGCATAAACTATTGGTATCCAGACCCAAGAAAGTCGACTCCGAAGGGTCCAACTGTGATCCCTTCGAATCGCTAGTGATATCTTTCATACTGATATCAACACCATCTTTTGCAAACTTCCACTCTGTAACAATCTTCCCAGTCTCAATATCCAACTGGTGAAGGCCTGAAGTAGGTGATTTCCCTTCCTTCAATGGACTCATTAGCATCATATTTGTCTCTCCCCTCATCAGAAGCCCCTTCTTCGGGGTTCCTGAACTTCCGGCACTCGATTTAAACTTCTGGTCATCAAATTTGACATAAACTCCCTTCCCGTGAATTCCATGGCTGAAGTTTTTCACAACTTGAACACCTGAATCACTGACCAGAAAACTGTTATCCAATGCTCCCAAAGCCAAGCTCTGAATTCCGCCACCGGTGGCCGCCTCCTCAAACTCCTCCAACAAATCCTGGCTCTCTCTCTCTGGGAAATTCACTGGTTTCTTATCTGGAGTCTTCCACTCACCCTCATCTGCATCCTCCCACATTGCATCATCTGACTCCTCCGGCTTCATCCAACCTATGAAATCCTTCCCATATATCTTCAATTTATTTTCTTCCGTCGCTCTCACTCCATAAACATTCTCAAACAAACAGTCCTGAAATCTAGTCACGAAACCCCTATACTCCTCATCGACGAAAAATTTCAGAGCCCAGACGCCTCTATCGACAAAATCCACCCTCCTCTGTTCCCCGAAAAACTTCATCTGCAAATCCGTTGAAACCCTAGCCTTAATCTTCTCTCCAATTTTCAGAACCCAAAACCCTTCCCCGCGACGCAATTCGTCTTCTTCGTATTCGTCCTCGTCGTCAATTTTCAACTTCTTAACAAGTTTATAATAAGCAAGCTTCTCCGAAACCACCCACTTCGCCTTCGACGTGTTGCCGCCGATATGTAGGTATAGCTTCACGGCGTTCCTCAAGTCGACTTTAGGTTTCTGAGGCGAAGGAGAAGGAGACGAACTGCTAGGGTATTTCAGCTTCAAAGCCTGCAGTCTCGAATCGACTTCGTCTAGGGTTTTTGTACTCACCTGTGGAGCACGATCCTCCGCATCAGCATACTGATCCTCCTGGCTTTCCTCTTCCTCCTCCTCGCCGGAATATTCCGAATCGGAAAGTTCGAGGCCTTCGCGACTCTGTGAACCGCCCATAGTGGTGGCGCTCCGCCTCCGGAATCACAGTCGCACAAGAAAAAAAAAACTTCATGTCAGAGAATTCAAAACTTAGTTCTCCGCAAAATCTCAATCGCGAGCTGAAAATTGCAAAATTCGGATTTGCGTGATTGGTGGAATCGAAATGGAGCGTTGATTTTGAGGAGATTAAGGGAGAGAAAATGGAATGTGGTTACGTGTGGGCCTTTATATAGTAATGGGGAAAAGGTAAAGTGGGAAAGAGTCGGCGTCGACATGGCGACACGTGTAAGCATTGCTTGGTGACGAAGGAAATCTCGAGATACGTTTTGAGCGCGGATAAATCGTGTTAGTGTGTTGTTAGCAACTTTAAGCTACATAATTATTACCCCACCATAAATGATGTTTTGAGCGCGGATAAATCGTGTTAGTATGTTGTTAGCAACTTTAAGCTACATACTCCCTCCAATCGTAGTATCCTGTAAAAGAAAGAATTTTTTAAAAATTTATTTTAAAATCAATCATCGATAAACGTGGAAAAGCGTGCTAAAAAAGACAAAAAAGAAATGGGACGAATTCGGTAAGACGGAGGGAGTAATTATTACCCCATTCCATAAATGATAAACACTACACTCCAAAATAAATCGATTCGATATTGCAATTGAAAAATTAAAGAAGGGAAAAATGAAATTTCAAAAAATTTGTGTTTGAAATTGGGCGTTACTAGTAATAGAAATTATTTTATCCATATCCACGTCACTTATGAATAAAATTAGACGGCTAATGCAATATTATAATATGCGAACCTTTAGTATGTATATGATGTGAATAATTTGCATTCATTCACAATTTGGGGATTAAAATAATAACTAATTCGAGTCACAAATGTTGTATATCACATTATTATTATTTTTGAAGAAAAAAAGGAATTTATTATTACAAACACAAACATAGAATATGGAGAAGACCCTCCACAATAGTTGGCGGTTCATTCCAAACATGCGGTGGAGCTATAAAATCTAATTCACGTCGAACATGATGAATTTTGAAACCGACATTACTAGCTAATAATTGTCTGCAAGTGGAGGAAATAGGACCAAATTCAGTGTGGTCGAAGCTATTCTCATTAACAACATCAAAAGCAATTTTACTATCAGTCTCAAGCTGAACATAAAATAAATCAATTGCTTCAACCAAGATAGAGCTTCATGAATACCAAGAACCTCACCTTCTTCAACTCGTAGTCGCCCCGGTCAGGACCCTTGCTGCAAAAAATTCATCCACAACATTTCGAATGATGATACCTATACCTGTAGAGTTTGTATACTGAGAAGAACGCAACATCTACTCCACATTTAAATCAATCCTCAGGCAAGTTATGCCACCCTCTACAAACCACTTGCATTTGTTGCCTTGCTCTCTGATGAACTTCGCCCTCAAAAGCAGTTATCCATTCATGCCGAAAGCTCAACGCAAGAGAACATGACAGGATAGGAGTAGGAAAAATGCCCTTCCAAATCTCCAAGTTTCTATCTTTCCAATTCTGTCACATAATCATTCCAGCCTTGACTCGCACTTCATCATTTACATGACTTAGTAATTAAAAAGTAGATCAAAGAAAGAATCGATATTCGTCATACCTGATTGGATCACTTGCTCCATTTCTGAAACTCTCCAACAGCTACTCGCAAATGGACATGTTACAAAAGAGTGTCATTCGGTCTCAAGATCACTCTTGCAAATACCACACTCGACCCCACCTTGAAAACCACATCTAAGTAAATTGAACTTAGTAGGAAGAACTCTATGAGCTACTCTCCAAAGAAAAACCTTAACCTTTGCAGGTACTTTAAGTTTCCAGATAGATCTCCATC
Organism: Mentha longifolia; assembly: GCA_001642375.2. NCBI lineage: Eukaryota > Viridiplantae > Streptophyta > Magnoliopsida > Lamiales > Lamiaceae > Mentha > Mentha longifolia. The sequence continues at coordinate 24,937,847 of CM038120.1, read as the reverse complement.
TTCCATCTGTAGCATGTTCTTCATCAATGGTTAATGAACAAGCTAATTTATAAGTAGATTTATAATGACAAATTCTGCGATCAGGAGCAGGATTAGAAATCAAAGGTATGCTCGAAACCTCATTCGCATTAGCTTCATTTAGCACGTCACGAATGCACGACATATCAAATCAGATGTGAGAGAGACTACTCATAGACGAACTTGAGTTCTTAGGGCACCCAGATCGCCTCGGGGCTCGCAGTTTCGCTTCCTCATGCGAGCCCCAACGCGAGGTTGAAACTTTCGCAAGAGTTTTGTTTTAAAAAAATTAAATTTTCAAAATTAAAACAAAAATTAAATTTGATTTCAGCTGTTGAGCCCACCAGCTCATTTGTGATTTTTTTTTTTCTCTTTCTATAAATAGCACACTCCCTCACTTTAATTCTCTCACAATTTTAATCAAAACATCCTCATATTTTCCATTTTTGTCATCAATTTTTGTCGTCAATTTTTGTCATTTTTCTCTCCACAATGCGGCATTACACGATAAGAGAGAGCATGCCACCTTGAGGCTGATTTGGTTGAAGAAATGTGAACACGTTTCGGCCATAATTAATATTATTAATTCGAGCTTATTATTATTATTTTATGTAATTTTATTTTTTAAATTCAATAAAGTCTGTAAATTATTTAAAATTTTAATTAGTAGACTCCCTCCACTTGAAAAATAGGAGAGAGCCCCAACTTGGGGCTCAACATTGTGGGTGCTCTTAATCTTTTTATGTTTTTGACGTTTCCATGGTTTTTATTTATGTAAACATTATGCAACTTTTTTTCATATTGAAGTGTTTAGCCACAAGATATCTACAAGTTATAATATTTCGTATATAACTTGTAGAATTTTGGAGTTTTTGGTATTTTTGATTTCTTTTAGTTTCGGTCCATTCTCTATTTTATGTTTTGATTGTTGCTATTGTGGAGGTTTCATCTGAGCATGCTTCCACGACTCTATTTTTGTTTTTAATATCCATCTAAGCAAAATATAATTTTAAGGTCAAATATATTGGATTGAAAAACATAAATATACTGTATATATTTTTTTATTGCAAAAATTTGATAATCACCAAATTTTGAACATGCTATTTTTTTTTTTGGAAACCATCGTAGCTTGACGGGGGTGTTAATCTAGTTAACATTATTATTTAAAAATAAAAAATAAAAAAAGATATATTTTTTTTTTAACAGAAAGAGTTTTTTTTTTTAATTTTTAATTTTATTTATTTTATAATTTGAGTAAAGATATTAGTTTTGTTAAAAATACACGAATAATGAATACAATCTCACGTATATGGCAAGTTATAGTAAATTATAAGTGAAACGTGGCGATGAGCCACCACCATGTTCGCCGCCATGCTTGCTCCGCCTAGCATCGCCACCTCCTCCGTCCATCTCGCATTCAAACGCCATGAAGACTCCACTCAGTTCTCATCTGCTATTTCATGTGGCAGTGTGGATATTCTAATCCTACGCAATCTGAGATCATTAGCGATCTAGGCCTCACTATCTCTGAGGTATAATCAAATTACTAGCTGATTCCTTCGAATCAGTAAAGTTAATTTTTTCATGCTTATAATTTGTAAATGACATGCCTGGCCTCTTTTCTTTGCTGAAACTGTTTGGAAAGTTCTCTGTATTTGGTTCATTAGCAAATATTGGAGCAATGGTTGGTGCAATAGCAAGTGGCCAGATTTCCGAATATATCGGGAGAAAAGGGGTATATATATATGGCCTTGTTGTGGTAGTTTCTTTATATCTGGTTAGAGCTGTAATTGATTTTGTGGTACCTCGAAATGCAGTCTCTGATGATTGCTTCGGTTCCCAATATCATTGGTTGGCTTGCAATTTTCATTTGCAAAAGTGAGTATAGTATCCAACTTTAGCATTTCATAATGGGAGTTGGCAAAATGGTTGTTAGTTGACCTATAATTTATTAAAGAGTATCAGTTGTGTAAATGTTTTAATATGATACAGTGGTGAAAATGGTCATTGTTCACGATGCTTTCCATGGTGAAGGGATAGGTTCTTGGTCAGTCCACATGTTTATGATATTTTCACTTCACAGACCGGATGTTTTGCCAGTGAGCGATTTAGGTGGTTAGAAAAGGAGTACAGTACTTATATGGATTGGAGGAGTTGCCTCGGCCGCCTTCACAGATGGAGCAGCTGCTGTGAGAAGTGGAAGCCTTATAGGTCAGTTGGAGCATGGTACATGTGGCGGTTCATCGAAGGGAAGGGATCCACATCTGGAGGTTCTATGGTGCCTCTTGATGGTAGTGGTGTTGCACAGCCACTGCAGCAGATAGAGCCACACCAGGATGTGGGCATCAGCATCAGCTGCAATTTGTGGAACCTGTTAATGGCATTGGCAATATCGGGTACTTACTTACTTTTGATGCGTTGCTTTATCTTATCGCATACGTTAAATTATGTAAAGTTGTGGAGTTAAACGGCGAGCTTCAACTGAGGGAACTTGAGGCCCTGTATAGTTTGGACATTTTGGGTCTTGGTATATCCAAGAAGATGTGTATAACTATAAGCACTAGATATCATGTGTCACTCACATGTCGTTCTTCATCTAAGTTATAAGTACGAGATGTGGGAGTAGGCTTGAGTTCTGTATGTGCAATGGATTGATATCATAGAGCTTTAGATGTGAAATTTTCTGTATCATGTGAGGTTCCTAACAACAATGTTAGTTAGGTCGGTCTCCACGTGCAAGTAAATTGAGTGAATTGTGGGATTATCAATCAAGTAATGTTAGCCATGTTGAATTGAGTGAATTGTATCCTTCATTCAATCAACCAAAACAAAACAACCATGGGCCTTAGGCTATCCACCCATTTGAAACCATGGAAATTAAACAACTGGACAAATAAGTGTAATCTAGTCATTTTACGAATTATCGGATTTGCTTACTCATCAGGTATGCATTGTAATGTTAGGTAATTACTACTCAAAAATTTGAAAATTTGAAAATAGAATAATTCCTTATCTGAAATTTGTTTCACAATTACTTGATATTCCATTCTGGCTAAGGCCCCAATCAAGCTATTTGTTCTTGCCATTTGTCCAATAGGATGGTTTTCATTGTTGTAGGATTTATGATTCTTGTTCTCCTTTCAAGCATAAATCTCAGATTAACTAGTTGAAGTATGCTTTTTGTACCTTCTTTGGACTTAGTGGAGGAATACCACACTGTTTTCCACAATTTGGACCTGGCGCAATTCAGCAGGTAATTTTCTTCTTTTTTACTTCACTCCTGAATTAGTTTTCCTCCGCTGCTTACTTAATTGTGTAAAGTCCAAGAATTTACTGAAGCTCCAATATATGGGACGGCTGAGCCGATAAGTAATGACAGTCCAAATTCAGAAGGAACTTAGTCTTGCCTTAAAAAGCTCTCGTTCTTGGTCTATCTCTGTGGTTTCAGTGTTGAACTACTCTAGCTTGAGGTTGTTTACATGCTTGCAGCATGGATTTGCAAGAAATATGAATTGGTCTGTTGTTAGTTCTGAAACTTTGGAAGGAAACTTCTGTAACTCTGGAGCTGAAAGATGGTCCATACAGCCGTTCTATGTGGGATTACAGTTTCCAAGCTCTAATATAAGGTTACAAAATTTTACTAAGATGATTTTATTACAAATTTTCATTGAGATTAATTGCCAAAAAGTCACCAACTGTGTTCCGATTATGGTTTAAGACAAGACTTATAAAACTTTTCAAGGATGACCTCACTTTTTGATTTGTAGCAAAATATTCAGGTCCAAAATTTTCTGACAATTATGAAGTACCATGGCCTTTTCCTCATTGCTTGTTGGAAACTCAAAGAAAATAGACTGTTGGATCTCAAAAATGATCACGCCACATCATCTTTACCGTTTCTGTAAAATTTTGGCCATTCTCTTGCTACAAATAAAAAAGTAAGGTCTTCATTGGAACTCCTTATAAATTGTGCTTTAAAACCAAAAACAGATCAAAGTTAGTGACTTTTTTGACATTTAACCATTTCCATGTGCAACTGTCAACTTTCTGCTCAACCTCCACTATATATATATATTTCTTAACAACTCTCAGTATGCTTCCGTTCATCTTAATTCTTTTGGTCACTCTTTACAGGTTACTCTTGACAAAAGTACCCTCTCAACGGAGTTAAAAGTAATAAATACTGATGAAAAGCCCTTTTCATTTACTACCGCCCTTCATACATACTTCAGTGTAAGAATCATCCGTATTATCTCTAATTCTTTATTGTATAGATTGGTCATTCGATGTTTTAGGAAGATTTTAATAAACTATTAGTACTTAATAAAATTGTATTGGGATTCATTATCTAAATTAGCACTGATTATTGATTTATTGTAGAAAACCTGTAAATAAAATAATACATTAGTTGGGGTTGCTGCCACAATTTTGTCCCTAGGTTAGATGTTTGAGTAAATCCTGAAATAGTCATTGCTCATTTTCTTTTATTGCAGGCTTCGGTAACAGGGGCATCCGTTAAAGGTCTAAAAGGCTGCAAAACGTTGAATAAAGATCCTGATCCAAAAAGCCTAGTGAAAGGCAAGGAGGTGAATCTTGGACTGCATCGCAACTCTTGAGCATTGTTTGAACTGCTTCTTGATATCTAAAAGAGACTATTGGCGAATAAGTCGTTTCTAAGCGAGCACGAGAGCACCTAGTGTTGTAAGACATATGGCGAATAAGTCGTATATATCTCGAATGTTGTATCGAACATTTCCCGTGCATATGTATGTATGTGAAGAAGCACCTAGAGTGCCTTGACATACTGCAAGTTACATTTTCATTTGCTCCTCAAAAATTTCAAAACTATTGCTTCACAAGTGAGACACCATATGCTAATAACTTTTCATAACCCTCAGTGCCATGTGCTATGTAACATTTAATTCTTCAAAACAAACCAATATTATGATAAACCCAACTCCAAAAACCCAACACATCCACTTCCTATATCATCAACCTTGTGTCCTTGAGCCTCCACCCATCACAGCCATATCAAGAAACATGTGATGAAGCTTGTTCAAACTCCTCCATATATCCATCACAGCCTCATGCCTCTCTCTCTCCTCCAAATTCTTCTCCTCTTCTCTCTCCTCAAACACTCTGATCTTCCCATTGCTCACCATCATCTTCTCAATCACTTCTTGGCTCGGATGCTGCCCCGTCGCGTTGTAGTACCTCCTCCTCAGGCCGTCTTTGTAATCAGCCATGATCTTCTCCCTCAGAACTTGGAAACCGTTCATGATTTCTTTAAGCTTCGCTCTCAGTCCATTTGTAGTCAAGACCCTCGTCCGATCAACTGCACTCCCCTCTGCATATGCTGCTGAGGCCCTCCGGCTTGCCACGTTTCACCTGTCGAGGGCGTCCAGCCTTGTCTTGACGGTCTTGGTTTTCCTTAGGACAACGTCAACAGTCATGTCTGAGTCCATTCTGTCTCTCAAGCCGTGGAGGATTTTGGCGCTCTAAACAGACTTGGTTTCTTCGTTGAGAGTTTGAAGATCGAGCAAGAGATTGGTGATCTCTTGCATATGGTTCTTGATTTCTTCAACTTGGTTGAAGAATTGGGCTAGGTTTCCTTCTTTTCTTTGCCCCTTATCTAAGTCAAGATCAAGATCAAGATTGATCTTGGATTGCTGCTTCTTCAACTCCACATAACTTAAAAACGATTTGGTCATGAGATCATTCATCTTGAGTACAATTTCGACTGCACCAATCAAAAGAACTTTCATTGTGTATCTTGAAATATATTTTTCCTATCAATGAACTTTGAAGAGATATATTGTGAGGAAAAAGACGGTGAACGAACGGACGATTTATGAAATGGAGAAGGAAACGGTGAAATTACAACCATCGAGTTCGAAATATTTGAATTATATCCTCATAGCCGTTGAATTTTCGAATCCCGCCCTAGTCGGTTACGTTCAACTGCCAATTGCGCTATTTATATGTTCCTCAACTTTTATATCTGAAAATCGATCCTTTTTTTTATTCATTTTTTCCATCAATATTTACTTATAACTATCATTTCATTTTGCTCATGTTATTATTTTATGCTTTACAAGGTTCATTAATTCAATTAAAATATTTTTAACATTTTTTTCTTCTTTTTAACAAATAAAATTAAAACTAAATACTAAAAATAAATAATAAATTCTAACAGAATTGGTGAACCATAATCAATTATTATGAAGTTAAGTAAAATATTTTTTGAGGTGTGTAGTCTAGCATGTGCTTTTTTTATAGTAACTAATAAGGATGGTTCTAGTTCATTTCTATTAGAATTGGGCATTTATAGGGGGTGTCACTCAATCTATATGTAGAATTCGAAACATTTCCCAAGTCGATAGGGAACAAATGGTGGTTAATGTGAACAAACTAAACAAACCATTATCGCTTAGACCGCTTTGATACCATATTAGAATTAGGTAATTCACCCACTTAAACGGCCTTGTAAAGAAGGATCATCTAATCTATATATAGAGTCTCTAACTTTTCCAAGTCAATGTGGAACAAATAAGTGACTTCAACACTTTCCTTCTCAGAGTAACTAGTTTTACACCCGCGCTTTGCGCGGTCCAATATTATAATTATGATTTTACTATTAACATAATTTTAATAATTTTTGTTTAATTACAATCTAATCATACGTATAAGCAATTTTTTTGCCGCTGTAAGGTTCAATAGTTATAAAATATTTAGAACTTGTTAATTCTTCAAGGACCAGATTTCTCTTGATCTTACATATTATAAATTTGGTCATGATTAAAAACCGATTTCTTTACGAACAAACCAACACGGGATAAGGATTGGACTTGACTTTTGTTAATAGTCATAACATGAGAAACAATGACTGAAAATTAGACTCGTTGAAACTTGAAAGACAATCTGGACAATATATTGGGGATAATCATATGTACTGTAGTGCACCGTGGTAATTTAAGTGAGGGATTCCTGTTGGAAAAAGTACAAAAGAATATTGAGTTATATAGCTCTTCATTCTATTGTTGGTTAAAATAATTGAATTAACAATTCCGTAAATATTCTTCGATTTCTTACTCATGAAAATGCAGCATATTGAGCTAAAGCTCTAATTGAACGTCATTGATTATTACATGTGATCTAAAATAAAATTAAAACAGACAAATTAGGAATGAATAACTGCAGAAATTAGCCTCTAACCCAAAAAACAGTCCTTTTAACCTAAATTTGGAAGACTAATGGTTATGTAATTAAGCATCTCGCTAATGCGATACCTTCATTCCAATTCCATATTGATAAGTTTCCAAATTCTGTCAGCAACAATTCTGGAAAGAAACCCAACCACAAATAAAACCATATATATATATATATCCATATAGATAAACATTTGCAAGTCCCTCTTTTTCATGTTTTCCTTTTACTTATTTTGACATAATTCTTGGTTGAAAGTACATATATAGCGAACTGATTCTATATGCAGAAACCACATAAAGACTATGCCATTATGGAGGTTATGAATCCATCAAGAGCTATTTCTGGATTCTCCATCTTTATCATCATCACTATGTTTATTTGCTACCTTATATTTTTTTCTTAGCTTTATTAATTAGCAAGCTCTTAGAAAATCCCCACGTGTTGTTCCCATTGACATAATTATACAGGCCAAGTTTAAAATAATCTAAAATTAAAATAGAAAAACATATACATTAAACTGCAACCTAGAAAGAAGAATGATTTACCTAGGCAAAACCAAAGTTTTACGTTAATGCGATTAATAATACAAAAGGATACCTTCTTATTATAGAACTATATTATATTTTCTTCCATAGAGAAATATATTCCCGGTTCCTTCCACATCCTTTGCCGCATATAGAAGAAAATTGAAAGAATCAACATCTAAGAGCAAATATATAAATACTTCAACGTACCTGATCAGATCAGCATCCCCTTTCCAAACTTGGCTTCTACATTAAGCTTTTTCTTCAGGCTTGACATCAATTCCTAAATGAGCAGTTCGATCAAATAAGAACACAAATAAAATAATATAGATCAAGTAGATGTCAGGAAGAAACATATATATATATATATATATATATATATATATATATATATATATATATATCGAGCACTTAAGAAATAAACACAAAAGAAAAGATCAAATGTATCCGCTAAGAAAAAACATACATCTCAACAAATGAGAATTTGAATAACAGCAACTGTGGATTGATGAGAGAATTCAGGGAAGTAGAATAACTACCGCTCGATTTCTAAGTTTTTAATATGAGTGAAATTCTTCAAGGAGAAAAATTTAGGGGGAAAAATTGATATAAAACTTACAGACCTATTTTGACAATACAGGGGAATATGTGAATTCTCGTCGCTCGTGTCCACAGAAGAGAAAAAAAGAAGTAAGAGATGGAAACGAAGAGACGGTGTGTATTGGGAAATGCAGCGGACACTAAATTGAATTTGAAATGCATTGGAAAATGTCGCCAATGGCATGCAATAGTAAAATCAGATTTTGAACCGAGAAAAATGTATTTTACATGGGACATGCAATGATGAGCGGGAAAAAGCATGATTTGAGCGGGAATTTGCAAAGCAAGGTAATTCTACTTTAATATATATATAGATGTAATAACAAATCCCTTAACTATTTATTAGTAAGATGCTGCTACCCAATCAACTAAAACAAAAAATTAAAAATAAAAATAAAAAAGCAACAATGGAGAGACTTGTTATCTTATCGATTAAATATCTTCAACTCTCTACTCTATAGTACAGTGATGTATCTTTCTCCAAAGAATGTTATAAATGGATGATCGGACTGATTATGATTTTCAATTATAGAAAAGCAAAACCGTAAAAGCAAGGGTAGTTTTGTTACATTTGAATCAGGATGACTGAATTAGTCCGACTGAGATAGAGTTGTTGGAACAACCTTCTTGACAGCACAATATCGATAGCCAGTCCATCAAACAAAGAAATCAAAACTTCTGCTCTAGGAACGAAAAGACGAAAACCGGCTCAGATTACGAAAATTAATCCAAAAATCAAAAGGAAATCTTTAGTACATTGAAGTAATGTGTAAAGTGTAAAACTATGAACAAGCATAACCGCGTCCAGCTCCGGGCCTCTATCATATATTGTGGGCTCTCCAGCTGTGCACGATACATGAATGGACATGATAGGTTTAATGGGAATAATTTTCTATCTAGAATTTGGTGGCACGGACGATTTCATACAAGATGAGTACATCATATCAAGATATATTTCCGGGTATCGGAGTATTATTGACTACCTCTGCCCATCTGAAAATTTATATAAAGAGAATTGTAAGGAGAAGAAAGAGGAAAACTGAAGGTTTTGAAACAGAAGAAAGAGGGATTAAATCTGACCTTCGAACTGAAACTTCCTCAGTTTCTCAGCTTCAGTTCTTCTTAATGTTGTGGAACTCAATTTTCCACCGGTGGATTCTTCAGGGACTAAATCAACAACCTCAATCTGCAAAGTTACAAATATTTGAGTTTTTACATGATATGACGAGAAAAATAGCTCATGCAAGAAGATGGAGAAGAACCTTCAGCTGTGTAAGACCTCTCTCAGCCCTCATCTTATTAACAGATAGTCCTCCAGGATATGTTTCTTTACTGTCATCAAGTAGTTTAAGTTAGCTATTGCAAATGATTGGTAAGAATGATAGAAACTTTGTTAGCATAAATTGGAAGCTGAAGTGCAAATTGAAAACTAGACAATGAGATACATAGTTTCTAAATATTCATAAATATCTTTCAAGTCCCGTGAATTCTTGAAAGTAAAACTCCTTGTGTTCTTTTTCTATGAATTTTTACGTAGCAACATCTCCATATTTTTATAAGCCACAAGCTCAACAGAGAAGTCCAAGCTATTCAACCTTAAGCATATTTGACGGAATGTAACTTAAGCATAGATATGACCTAAAATAAGAAGGTTTGGAATTAACTGATAGTTGAGGAAGGATATCTAAGCCCAACAATTAAAGAAAATGAAGAAAGATCAAGGACCAGAAACAAGCCAGGTGGATTTGCATTCGTGTAATAATCAAAGACAAGATGCAGATTATAACAGTGGTACAGAACACAGAAAATGTAGTGACCTGACAATAATAGCCTCCAAATTTTCATCAACTATAGAAGGACCATAAGGATCCACAATTGGTTCTACTTGTACCACCAGCTCCGATTTTACAGACTGAAGAGCAAATTTGCAGAAGAGGAAGAAAGAGTTATCTTCAAGATAACACAATTGAAAACACCAGCAGTTCTTAATAAGAAATGAAACGACAATAAAGCAGTACATTAAAAACCATAATTTGGCCAGATTCTACGTATCATTATCGCCCCTTCATGCATCTCGACAAATCTCATAAAACAAGATGGTAAAATTTTAAACTTTTAGGCGGAGAAGCTAGAAACTAAATCAGAAACCACTAGACATCATAATGAGTGCCATCAAACTACCAGACCCCAAGAGATTACTTCCATGGGAGATAATTATAAATTTACAGAATAGAGAAAAAGTTTATAAATTTACTAGCTACCTTTATGAAATCTTCAACACTTTTCATTCTTTTTTCAATTGGCTCGATCAGATTTGAAAACTGCAAAAAAGAAAGTCCATATGTTCATCAATCGTTTTCAATTTTTGAGCAAAATGAAGTATTGTTGGATGATATGATGAGAAGAGCTAGCACACTGGACATTTGAAAATGTGTATGAATATAGATAGATCATACTGACTGCCATTATATATCTATCTACCTTGAATTCTTATTTGTAAAACATGCCTAGTAAAATGATGATCATTAGCTGCATTTTTAGGTTGTAATTACAAAGTGATGCTAATGCAATTTTCTCAGCCAGCTTATTCATCTCTTCCCAAAACTCAAAATGAAGAGTTAGACTTCATATGAACCATTTCATACCCTAAATGTGACAATTGAACTAAATTTGATTCCTTCTAGCACCGTTATACTGTGGTAAGAGAAAATGAGTAACAAAGAGTTGCAAGTTTACTTTTACTGCTTGTCTGCATTAGCCCAGATAAGCTGAGCCATGTGATTCTACCTTTCGTAATGATTGTTATTAGAACTTCGTTATATGATGTGAAGCTTCAAGCACAATAGTCAACTTATTATATGTGTGTTTCTCCATTTCAAGAGGTCTCAAACCATGGATCTATTATGCCCAAGCATGCTTCGTATACAAATAAATTCAACTCAATCCTACAAACAAACATCCTATATAAATCTCCTAATGCATTACCAAACTACAAACTTCGTTTCCAAGCATTTAAATTCAGCCCAATCATGCTTTACTATACAGCACAGACAAAAACATAGTATAATAATGCGAGTAACCTGCTTATTATTGAGCATAGGGCCATCGCAAACACCAATCACAATTCGATCTCTAGCAACCATTGCTGCAGCCTGCCAAAAGCTATACATAAACAATCCAATTCGATCACTGCATTAATTATTTCACAATTCAGAGTTGCATACTTACATACCTTAAGGAATTGGCGGTGGCCATCGTGCAGGCGATCGAAGGTGCCGCCTAGAACCACCGCGCCATACGAATTGGGAGGAGATATGCTTGAATTACTATCTGAAATCGTCATTTCTTTCTGATTATTGCAGAGAGAATAAGGGAATTTTGTTGACTGAGAAGTAGATTAAAATTAGGGAAACCTATAAAGAAATATACAAAGATGTCAAGTCGAGATAAATAGAGGGAGTATGTAATATTGACATGTGGAAAATATTTTATTTTAACTTTTTTTTTTAAAGTTGCTACCAGTATATCAGGTATCAGATATGAGTATGAGTGGACTATGGGTATGAGATATCAGGTAAGCATATGAGATTGATATCAGTGCAGAATCTAGCTTCCTGATGTTAAGAAAGCAAGGGAAACAAATGATCCAAACACTTAACAAATAAAGAATAGTTGGAAAGAGAAAACAAGAGGCTGATTCAACTAACTAAATAGGCTCATACAAAATACATCTTTGCTTCTCTCTCTCTCTCTCTAAAAGACATCTTTGCTTCTCCTAATGGCATAAGGTTCAGTTATGATCTGGTGTTTCAATGTGTCTTACAAATAAATTCTTGAATCAAATAAACTTCTAAAGTGTCTTTAACTTCATGAAATACAGTATATAATCTTGCCTTGATATTGAGCTTAATTAAATTCATCCACTAAAATAATTTCCAAATCCAAACAGAAACAGAAACAGAAACAACTCCTACATTTAGGAAAAAACCCTTGAAATACAATGACGATTTCAAACGGCTCCATAACAATACAATCATCAAACTAAATTTGATAAGAATCAGTAGCAATCAAGAAAGGAGCAAAATAAACATAACAAAATTAGGAAAAGAAACAAGTAAAGATCCAATCTTCCAAGTTGAAACATCTAAATTCAGAAACCCACGATGGATTTTAAATAATTCTAGAGAGGGAAGACTAACCTGAAGCCGAATCAAGTTCGATTGAAAGATTGCTCACTTCAAATAAATAATACTACGACAGTGCGTTGAGATTATTTATAAAAGAAATCGGAGGTTCTTGAGTTTGTGGAGAAATTGGCGAAGGAAATCTTAAAAGATGAAATAAAGGAGAGCCGACAATGTCTATGCGAGGAAAATAGTAAGGTAACTAATTGTTGATTCTACCTCCTCATCATCTAACCTACTCCATTATTAAACAATTTCCTTTTTGTGTGTTTATTTCCTAATATTCTTATTTTCTCAAGTTTTTATTTCGTTTTATTTATTAATTGTCATTTGTCACATATCCCTTTTTGTTGCTTAACAAAGGAGGACTCTATATTCATATTCTATTTGTTTATTTTATTTTTAATATTTAATATCTATTAACTTATCACAAATTTTGCATATTCAATAAATACGGAGTATATATCTTAAATAATACTCCCCCGTCTCATTTACTTTTTACACGTGAATTAAAGAAGAATAGCATTTGTGGTCAATGTTTTATTCATCATGATTCATGAGTCATGACATGTGACAAACTAAAAAGAAAATGAAACAATTGAAATGAGACAAACTAAAAATGAGTATTTATGAATTAAGTATATTACATATTGTTGGTATAAATTATATAAAAAGTCCAAAATATAATAAATAAGTAAAATATATAATATGATATAAACAATTAGATTACTTAATTGAATATGTATATTAATTAACATTGTTCAAACGATGACAATAGAGTACAAGTATTGAATATTTAAACTATTTATATAGAGTATTACCGTTTAATATTCCAAAGAACAAAACCCCCAAAATCTGACTTCAACAGCTGATCATAGAAAGAAAAAAATAATATGCACAACAAAACTCTCTGCCCATTAAAGCTGAGCTAGAAAAGGAACAGAGAGAGAGAGATGCAGAAACTCTGTTGTAATCATTATTTCCGTTTTCTTGTAATGTACAAACAATGGCCAACTCCATCAGTTCAAAGAACAGAGCATCTTCTCCAACAATATGGCTACCGGAGGCTAGCATACCAGGAGCCCAAGAGAGTGAAGAATGATGTATGTCACATCCAAAACAAAGCATCCGCCGTGAAGAAAACGAAACATCTATCGTGAAGCCCGTGAGAGTATGGGAGGCACCTATTCAACTCCTTAAGGGAAAACCTTCAAACGTGTGCCCACAAGGTAGTGGCTCCATCAAACATGGATCCGAAACTTCTTACCTGAATTTAAGTTCCACCTCTTCTTTCAACATATAACACGACTAAATCGAAAAAAAAGAAAAGAAAAGAATTGCTTCCTAATCTTCATAATAGCCGGCTGAGAGACTTAATTAGCAATTTCAAGTTCTTTCTTGTGGCTTCATCCCCAGTGAATCCCAATACATCGGAGCTTATATTCTGCACATGTCGAATGGTAGTCCAGCAACAGAGATTTTGTAACTAGTGCAATGATAATAGAAAAATAGATAAAATACAAAATTTAAGGTTCAGGACCAAGGGCACTGCACGGCAAACATACCTCAATGTTCTTCTATGTGAAAATGAGGGTATAGATAGATTTCTGTATTAGTTCAGTGTTCTCTGGTGTTAATATTGATGATTGCACCTTTCTGCATATTCCACAAATAGTGCCTCATCAGCAAATTTTCAAACAACTGAGATTCGAAAATCTTAATGCCACAAACACCCTAGATATTGATAAACTATTGGCAAGAATCAGGAGTTCTGTAGTAAATTACAGTTTGACACATAGATGAAGTAAAATCATGCACAGATCCCAACACATGCATTCAAATTTTTATTTTATTTTATTTTATTTTTTCATTTTTCATTTGTTATATGAAACAAAACCTGGACACGACTTTATGAAAGCACAATTGTAGAAGGCCGATGACTATCTGTAATACAGTAACATCTACTGCACTACGGATTGATTAATGTGTTTGTTATAAACTATTAAAAAGCAAACTGGAGACTACAGTCTACCTCAGAAGCTCGCGTAAGGCTTTTAGTTAGTTTCTCAATGTCTTTCAGCAAACCACTATCATGAACTTCAGCCAGCAAAGGTTCTATATCTTCAGCTAGAGCTTGAATCTGAGAAGTCACTACATCAGAAACTGAATCTTGCATGAGAATACATTCGATGTAATTGGCACCACACTCCACAGTCAATATAGAAAGAATTAAGACGAATATGTCCACTCAAATATCAAGATTTTGTAGGAACTTCATTTTACTCTTATCATTTACTTCTGCTGGCTGCACCATGAAGGGATACATGGCAGTAGCAGCATAGAATATGCGCTGCAAGGTAAGCAGCTATATATATCAGTCCTTTCAAAATATGGTAGCATCTTTGACCATTTTGGAAGTCCAAAACCCCAAGTAGTCTTGATTAGCTGTTGCGACACAATTTGTAAGGACTAAGGAGAATACGATGAAAAACCTCAAATCAGTAAATATTCGCATCGCTAATTATATGAGATGCCTCATCAGTTAAAAATGTATAGACAGAAAGAGTACACAAAGAAAATACTTATCGTGGCATAGCTAGCTTTCACTGACACAGTAATAGATTAGAGAGTTTATCAAATCATATTTACTAAATGCAAGACTGATTAAAAGCGCAGCGACCCACACTCAGAAAAAACCAAATATTTAAGATACAGGATAAGATGTTCTTTTTAGTGTCAAAATATTGAGGATCAAAATATGGCTGAATAGTGTTGGTGAACTATTATTAACTGAAACCTTTTCCAGATAAAAAACTTAAGTATTTGTAACTCCAAGCATGATATATTATAAGGAAGCCTAACAGATTTACGAGAAGCTCAAGGAAATCACAAGGATAGAGAAGTGTCCGGAATCGGGGGTGAAATCATAACAAAAAGCATCTGGATGGGTGACCACAAATTCACTACTGCACATCCTTGAAAAGAGGTCTGTAAATTCTCTGCAGGTCAAAGGGTGACTAGTATCCACATTCGCATTCGTTCATAACAATCGAGACAGAATAACAGTCAAGTAAAGACCATACCTTTGTAAGCAAAGGTCTTGCATCTTCAACAACAGCAGCAATTCTTTCAGCCAAAGAAAAGGTATGCAACGCCAATTCCTTCAACTTCGCGCCCAATGCATCTAAACTCACCCCTTGGTTCCCCTTTATCTTTTGTCTGTCACACACAATTAGACCCTCTTTGAAATAACTCAAATGAAGAGGCACCACCCCATCGATGGTACTGGGATGGGGTCTCCAGGCGTGATATCAGTGAGCGTCTCCATTAGAAGACCGGATTGATGGACTTCAACCAACGAATTCCGCGGTATGATCACTTTATCATCTTCAATCTGGAAACAACATCAAGAAAATGATAATAAGAGCCAGTTAGAACATTGAAGCCACAACTTGAAAAATCTTTATTACTAGCCTCACCTCGACTATAGCCTCGAATAACATTGCCAACGTTCACCCCTCTGATCCTAATAGGAGTTCAGGTGCAAATCCCAGAGGCCTGATCGAACTCGAAAACTGCCAAATACTTGTTGAACTTCGATCTTAACTGAAACCCCCTCAACCAAGCTAAGCTAAAGGCCAATAGAAAAGCCCCAGAAACGAGGAAGAAGCCAACTCCACCCTCCCACATGCTTTTCCTACCGAAAACGAAATCTCTCAGAGGCTTCAAAGTTTGCTTCCAAATTGCTCGTGGAACATCCGAAACCAGCGAGAACACACTCTTCGATTCGGAAGAAGATGCATTCTGATCAGAAGAGGAAGAAGCGGCTCTTATCAGAGGTTTCATTTTCTTATGCCTGAGAGGAGTGGTAAAACATGGCAAGGAACTCAATGCAGCATTCCGTGAATAAGATCCCAGAAGAGCGGGGCTTGTTGTGGAAACGAAGAACAATGAATTCGTTTCCATTCAAGTTATAAAAAAAACTCCATCTCCATGCATCGCAAAATGTTTGATCAACAACCGAGCAAAGAGCCTAATGTCGTGATTGATGAGATCCAGATCATAACAAGTTGCAGATGATGATGACACAGTAGCTTGTAACCATAAAAACGAAACCACGGTCCGAGTTAGCTATTAATATTATACAGTATACTATAATTCTGGAATTTATTCACATTATTACAGTTCTTTGACTCATCTTTGACTTCATGTAGCAACAAGGTGTACACAATACAAGTTTGAAACAGATTATTAATGGAATGACAAGTTAATTATCTACAGAGAGAAAGAGAACCGGAGTAGATCACTTAATAGAACTCTGATTATTTATACTGTAATTACTCAATAAATTAGATCGAAATTCTAACGAGTAACCTAGAATCATACTAAGATCACATAGGCAAACTAGTTCACATTTGAGATCACGAAAATAATCATTAGATCAGTAACAAATGCGAATATTAATTGCGTTAATCGAACAAGATTCCAAGAAAGAAAAATATTTAATTGAGGAAAGAAGAATTTACTTCTGCTATCGCCGAGGCTGGAAACACGTACGGGTCGTCGGGACTCGAGTCGCCTCCGAGCGGGGAAGGAGAGCCCCAGTCGGTTGGTCTGCGGCAATTGACCCACTGAGTTGGGTGAACAACTCGGTACCGAGTTTGGGGGCCGGAGATGAAGAAGACGGCAGTGGAGCAACAGGAGGAGGCCATTTTCAACAAGGAAGGAATCGAAACGCAAAAAAACACTGAAATTATCACCGAATCTTGACGATTACTGCGTGATCTGCGTCCGAATCATGTATGGTAATGCAAGGCGTATTGTTTGTCGCGGCAGAAAATGGCAAAAGCGAAGGCGAGGAAGTTGAGATTCGATTTCGATTTCGATTAGCAGACAAAAGAAATGGAGTGGCAGTGATTTGTTCAACAATCTTTCACGTGGGTTTTCGATTTTCAGGTGTAGACTTGAGATGGCGACTCACTGACTTTAAACTAGAGTAATGCTCCCCCTACTCACTGGGGTCTAGGGCTGCAAACGAGCCGAGCTGCTCGAGAGCTATTCGGAGTTCGGCTCGATAAAAGTTCGTTTAGGGAAGTTCGTCAATTAAACGAGCCGAGCTTGAATAGAGAGTATTCGGCTCGTTAGCCCGTAAACGTGTTCGTTAACTGATTTAGTATGAAAATATAAAATTATTAGTATACTACGACTTGTATTCTATACTATAATTAGTACTAATTATCTTATTAACTCTATTTGTTATAGAACATGATTAATATTATCTTATTAATGTGAATAAAATTATCTATTTTTCAAGAAATAATTAATATTTTAAATATAAATCCAAATTTAGAAAGTCTATTATGGCTCGATTAGGGCTCGAATAAGCTCGTGAGACTCGAAATATTCGGTAAACAAAGTTCGATACTCGACTCGATAATAAACGAGTCAAACCTGAGCATGACGGTGTTCGGCTCGACTCGGCTCGATTGCAGCCCTACCGGGGCATACTTATGCCCACGGCTGAGGTACATTATATCTTAGAAAAAATATAATTAATATACCTTATAAAAATAAATTTTACCATAAAAAACTAAACCTTACTAAAAATAAATAAATCCTAAAAGAAAAAATTATTAACGTGACATTGTCACATCAGGGGTGGACACATTAAGTGTGCCCACCGTGGGTAGGGATCATTTCTACTCTAAACTAACCACTTTCCTTCTCTCTTTTTTTCCTTCTCTCTTAGTGCATGTTTGGTAATTAATCTAGTAATGTCTATATTAATAGTATCAAGGTAAATAGTAGAGATAAATCTATATAACTAATATATGTAAGTGTTTGGTAGCATTACTAAAATCTATGTACAATTATAACAAGTGTTTGGTAGCATACATTAAGCTCTATACTAACTTGTATAATTCCTAAAATAACCTTGTACTTTTTATTAAATTACAAATATATCTTTATTTTCTTTAATTATCGATTCCTTTATATTTTTTGGGGGCTAAAAGGGACAATATGATTTTACTATGCAAATCCATATTACTTAAATGGGGGGTAGGGAGAGTTAAATATGAGTGAGGAAATAGTGTTTTAGTGGAGGGTTTTGACTTAGTATAGGGCCTCATGTTTAACTAATATAGTTTACCAAACATTAGTCAAAGTCATACTATTATACAATAATAGGCTTTATATAGCCTATCAAACAAGCCCTTAGTTTTTAAAGCTTAAAATTTGGCACGTGTATGCTTGTTTGGTAGCATAGACATAATAAGGTGAGATAAGCTAGAAATGACTATGAGTTAACTTGGAGAGAGAGATAACTAGGGATGGCAATTTACCCGCGGGTACCCGATACCCGCGGATACCCGACCCTAATAGGTATGGGTATGAGGTGATTTGATACACACGAGTACGAGTATGGGTACGATTTACTACACATTTAGTTCGCGATTGTGGATATGGATAGTTACTATCTATACCCGTGAAAACCGTATACCCGCTAAAATATTTGCGGGTATTACCCGTGAATTACCATATACTACCTCCATCCCATTACATTAGTCATATTTACTTTTTGCACGTATTTCCACCAAAACCTAGTACGGGTTTTAAAATATAATTTTGTAGTATCGTTTTTTTTACGGGATACTATGAGTGTCATAGTATCCCGTAAAAAAAACGATACTACAAAATTATATTTTAAAACCCGTACTAGGTTTCGGTGAAAAAACGTGCCAAATAGTGAATGTGACTAATGTAATGGGATGGAGGTATTATTATTTTATTATTTTTATATTAATAAATATAGATTTTTTTTAGTGAATTTAATGAATATTAAGAAATAAGAATTATTACTTCTATAATTCTATTCTATTCTATGTTATTTTAATTAGAAATTTGAATTTTAGTTGATAAATTTGAACTTTGTGGATTTGATTTGTATTAAATTTGGATATTAATTGTGTTTTGTGAATTTGTATTTTAGATATTAATTGTGATTTGTGAATTTGGATATTGATTTAAATTTGTGATTTGTGAATTTTGGTGGCGGGTTCGCGGATACCCGACTGGTGGCGGGTACGCGGATACCGACTGGTGGCGGGTACGCGGGTACCCGCGGGTGGCGGGTATGGATAGTGGATGGTACCCGTCGCGGGTAGCGGGTACGGGTATGTGTATTGGATTTGTTCGCGGGTATGGGTATGGATAACAACTATCCGCGCCCGCTATATCCGACTGTCATCCCTAGAGATAACACCAATTGGATCTTGAGAGCATCCTCAATGGGGAACCCAAAAAGTAGGCTCTCTCTCACTTTTCCGGCGGAGAGATCCTACTCCCAAATCAAGCCCCAATGGTCGGGCTCCCTCCCATTTTTTTTTTCATTTTTTTTAATTCAAAACTCTAAGTTTAATTTTAATGTTTATTTTGTTTATAATTTCAATTTCGATTTTATTTATTTTGATCTTGTTATTTTGTTTTTGTTAGAAAGTATAAAAAAATATTTTATAAAATATTTTTTATTGAATTAAAGTTGCAAAATTACATTAAAAAAAATAATCTAATTCGATTACAATTACACCGGATTTATTTCAAATCATGCTCTTCAAAGTGGCTAGGAGGATGTTGTGTTTTTCCAAATCCTCCGGAGAATAGTTGCTCGTATAATTCTTTATTTTCTTCCCTCGTACTAATTCTTTTTTCTTGTCTGCGTATGCTCCGAATTTTTAAGCGGCAGTGGTTTGCCTTTCGTAGACTTTCTTCGGCATTTCGTCCTCCTCAATCGGCCCCTCTGAAGTCGTAGGTGCTTTGCCTTTGTTGCGCTCTTGTCGGTTGGCTTGTTTTTGCCCGATCAGCCAGTCAGCCAGCTTCGATCATAAAAACCGAAGGAATCCTCAAGAGCCGAACGACTTGAGTTGGATGAGCCATCGATGCCCTTTTTGTACTTCTCGGAGCCGCTGTCTTCGTTCAAGATATGAACGAATTTCGGAATTTCGATAAGCTTCTGCCAAACTTTTTTGTACTTGAAATGTGATTTCCTCTTGGTATCTTCATAGAACAGATGATCCGCCTTGTCGTAGATGTCCTCGTTACTGCATCCGCTACCCCAATTTCTCTTCGCCTGAATATAGTTGCCATTGAACACCTTACATTTCGCTTGGACTTGACCAAAATGCGAGTTTAGCTGTTTGTCGTCCCTTTTGGGCGCCCAGCTTGGCTTCCTTTCATTGTAAGTTGCTTCGATTCATTTCCAAAAACGTTGCGAAGTTTGATCATCTCCGGTCCTCGGGTCTTGAGATATAGCCGCCCAAATGTATGCGAGACATTCTGTTTCATCTTCAGTATATTTCACGGGCGGCTTCACTAGGCTCTGCGTCGTCGGCGGACCATCTGGCTTCTTTTTCGCCTTGCCTTTACCCGATCTCAAACCTTCTTCGGAGCTTATTCTCGAACGTTGGACACACTATCGAATGACGAAGCGAGATTCATGGACTCGAGCCCTTGAGTTGAGAAGCGAGAAGGATCTCGATTTTCGGGCAGTGTAGAAAATCATGCGAAACCAAGGCTATCGGGAGGAGAAAACGTTTGATAGCCTTGGCCGGAAAATCCCATAATTCCAGTTGGAGAGTTTGTGAATTGCTCGAAACCAGGAAGCGAGGAAGAATTTGTTCTCGGCGTAGTCGGTTGCTCCTCCGATTAGTTGAGCCGCCACTTGGAAAGTTGTCATCAATCCATTCACAGACGAATTTTTCAATAGGACTGGCCATTTTTTTTTGCAACAAATTGACTGATAAAAAAAGAAATTGGATGGAAATTAGAGAAGAAATTGAAGAATTTGGTGTGAGATTGAGGGAATGAAGATTGTAATTTATAGAAGAGAAAAGTTGGGAGCAGCCGTTGGGCTTCAACGGCTAATTTGATAAAAAAAAATTTTTTTTTTTTTTTCTGCGAAATTGCAATTTTAATTTTTTTTTTGTCCCGGCTGACGTCATAATGACGTCAGACCGGGGCTCACTCCCCATTCTCTATTGCGAACTCACCCTACCGAGCCCGAGGAGCGCAGCGGTGGCGGGGCTTACTCCAGGCTTGCTCGGCAGCAGCGAGGGGGAGCAAGCCCGCCGCGCTGCAGGTGCTCTGATTGTAGGTATTTGTTTTTTGTTTGGTAGAAATATTTAAAACATGATAAGAAAGTAAAACAAAATTAACCCTTTTAAAATGTAAAAATCAATTAAACTTGAAGCATTTAGTCTGCAACCAAAATTTCAGTCAATGGCTTATACTTTCCTTCCAGAAGATTCCGACGACTTTAAGAACCTCCACGAGCGCCGGCGACTTCAAGCGCTTCAAGAAAACCTCCAGCTTAAGCGAACTCAGCGACGGCGGCTCCGCCACTTCCACCTACAACATTCCTCGCAACAACAGCACCACTAGATTAACCAGCATCGGCCCTCAAATCCACGACCGCATCAAGACTTACAGTCAGCTCTATCTTGAGAAGGACGCTCTGGTCAGAGGCGCCGAGGACGGCGGCGCAGATGCCGGAGAGGGGGGAGGGGAATCCGCCGGAATGAAGCTAGTCCAGCAGCTCATCTCCTGCGCCGAGGCGATTGCCTGCCGGGACAGAGAGTTTGACAGGGATAGAGTAGGTTTGGGTAAAATGGGTGGAGAGAGAATTGGAAGGAGGAACTATTCAGCTCTAATACACTATTAGAGGGGGGGGTCCGGATAGCTAAGCCTAAATGCTACAGTGATTTCAGCCCAGGCGGGGGCGGGATATAAACTCGGGCCTCTGAAAAGTAAAATCTATGATACCAAATATCCATATTACCTAAGAGAGTGACTCTTGTCTCATGATAAATTAGAGTTTGAAGATTAAAATTAAAAAGAATAAATAAAGAAATAAATAAAATAGAAGCACGCCCATGGGACTTGAACCCACAATCGCGTGCGCAATTTGTTTTGATTTATCATACGGAGTAATAGTTATTTTACCCTATAATAATTAATTCATCATTTAAATATTCTCAAAGTTTTTAGATCGTCATTAATAAGTGCAAAAGAATAATGGTTGAATTAGCAAAAATATTATGAATGCCCAAATATCGTAATAAAATTCTACATTATAATTCAGTCATTCACTTGGGCACCATTAGAAAATTTGAGAATTATTGGACTTAAAATTAAGAATCTCATTTAACTATTCATTTAAGTATGCCCACGACTAATGTGACAAGTATTACGTCGATGAATTACTTGATTATCAAATATCCTTGGAATATCTGGATCCATTGAGATTGAATTACTTGATGTGGAATACCTTCAATAACAATCTCGAATCCTCAATTATAAACACAAACACGAACACGAATGAATTTGGTATATGGTCTTTCTCAACTATATCACCATATGGGCCTTACGTTTTCTTCCAGATGGGGAGAAGAGAAACTTTGTTCGATTTAGTATATTGGGGACCATAATGAGGATTTCTTTATATACCAGTTAATTAAGCTACTCATAAACACCTAATTAGACTAGTATTAGGTATCTACTCATAAAAGCTCATATCAATTACTTACATAGCCCATTGACTTTTTACTTAATTAGATCACTTAATTAAATCCATCAATAATAAATAATTAATATAATTGCAATAATAATACGTTGCCCACAAAATAGATAAATAAAAAATAATTTTCCTAACAAACTCATGTATATTTTAGGGATATGCATAGAATAATTGATAATTGATAAGGAAAACCACCCAAGACTAAACAACCTTTTGAATATTTCTTTAATTTACATTCACAAAATTTGATTTTTTCACACATGGGACAGATGGAGGGCCACGATTTACAACAACCGTTTGTATAATCACACCTCCCTTTCTTTTCATTCTTCTTCCTCCTCGACTATGTATAGGCTTGTCGAATATTTGAATATGTGTGAGGAATATGAATATAAATAAAAAGCAGCGAGAGAGAGATTTGTCATCTTATCAATTAGATACCTTCAACTCTATAAAAATATAGTGATGTATCTTTCTCCAAAGAATATGATAAATGGATGATCGACTGATTATGATTTTCAATTATAGAAAAGCAAAACTGTAAAAGTAAGGGTAGTTACGTTACATTTGAATCAAGATTACTGAGTTAGTCCAAACTGAGATAAAGATGTTGGAACGGTCTTCTTGACAGCAGAGTATTGATATCCAGCCTATCAAACGAAA
This sequence comes from Mentha longifolia, assembly GCA_001642375.2. Classification (NCBI taxonomy): domain Eukaryota; kingdom Viridiplantae; phylum Streptophyta; class Magnoliopsida; order Lamiales; family Lamiaceae; genus Mentha; species Mentha longifolia. The sequence continues at coordinate 24,914,076 of CM038120.1, read as the reverse complement.
TCGGAACTTCTGCTCTAGGAGCGAAAAAATGAAATCAGTTCAGATTACGAAAACTAATCCAAAAAGCGAAAGTTCATTTACGTAATGTGTAAAGTGTAAAACTATGAACAAGCATAACCGCGTCCAGCTCCCGGTGAATGATACATGAATGGTGGCACGAACAATTTTATACAAGGTAAGTACATCATATCAAGATATATTTCCGGGTATTGGAGTATTATTGACTACCTCTGCCCATCTGAAAATTTATATAAAGAGAATTGTAAGGAGAAGAAAGAGGCAAATTGAAGATTTTGAAACATGATAGCCAGGGATTAAATTTGACCTCCGAATTGAAACTTCCTCAGTTTCTCAACTTTAGTTATTCTTAATGTTGTGGAACTCAGTTTTTCACCGGTGGATTCTTCAGGGACTAAATCAACAACATCAATCTACAAACGCTATAGATATTTGAGTTTTTACATGATATGTTAAGAAAAATAGCTCACGCTGAGAAGATGGAACAGAACCTTCAGCTGTGTAAGTGATGCAAGCCGTAGTTCAAGATTTTTTTTATTTAATGTGATATCTAGAAGATTTGTTTACTTCTTTATTTTGGTATTAATTATCTTGTTTAGACTAGGGATTGATTTGTTACCCTTAGGATAAGATTTTGATTTGTTTACATGTAAAAATCAGGTTTTTTGAAGCCTATAAATAAGGCCTATGGGGGTAACGAAAATAACACCTTCATCTTTGATTATCAATAAAAAAAATGTGAGATTTTATCTTCTTTATTTAACCTATGGATTTCTCGGTTCACCGAGATATTCTTATCGACGTATCAATCAAGTTCATCTCCCTCATTTGTGTGTCATTCATCATCCCCGTGTGACCAAGGCGATCTCTATTTGGGGTATAGGGTGTCTCGGCAGATCTATATCATTTATAGGATTAGACCTTAGGTATATTGGGATATTCCATTCTTTATCCGGCGAATCAACGAGACAACGAGTCAATCATCCCTCGTTATGTATCATTCATCGTCCTCGTGTGACTACGACAACTGTCTCTTTGGAGTATAGGGAGATTAATACTGGCCTATATTATTTAGAGGGTTCAATCGTAGATATATTGGGATATCCATCTTATCTTTTTATTTTTAGTTTATTTATTTTTACTTCTATGGCTTCCGATTCTGAGCTACGTATCTGTGTAGGCGTATCTCTTGCTCGACGAAGATCGTATCAGTAAGATCTCTCTCAGCCCTCATCTTATAAACAAATAGTCCTGTAAGATATGTTTCTTTACTGTCATCAAGTAATTTAAGTTAGCTATTGCAAATCATTGGTAAGAACGATAGAAACTTGGTTAGCAGAAATCGAAGCTGAAGTAGAAATTAAAAACTAGACAATGAGATACATAGTTTGTAAATATTCACTTGTGGAGCTTGTGTTTGAAGTCATGTGAGTTTGATGAGCTTCCGTTATCGGTGAGAAAATTAGTGTATTTATATACACTAAATTTGAAACTCTCAAAGAATGTTAGAATACCACTATCTCTCTATTGGTGTCTTCCAACAAATCTTTTTCAAATACTTAGTCTTGATTTATTTTTAGACAAAATCCCTCCGAGCAATGAAATGGCAATGGGCAACATTCCACACTTGCCCACTATCTCTCTATCTATGTCTTTCAAGAATCTTTTTCAATTGAAAGATTTGTGTCAATAAAATACCTTTATCACTCTATCGATGTCTTCCAACCTCAATTTGAAAATCTGTACATTCATATATGAATAAATGCAACCTTAATCATGCATGCATAACGACCCGATCTCATAGTATATCATTTTCAATTCCGAGATCTATATCAATTAAACATCACCATCTCTTTACAAATGTCACCACCATCATTTTCAATTTCCACTGACTTCTCAATTAACAACATTCCACATTTAGGGATGTAAACGGGTCGGGGCGGGACCGGATATTGCTTCCCCGTCCCCATACCCACCTCAAAAAATCCCCTTTGTTCCCGGCCCCATACCTGTTTAAATTAAAGCGGGGGCGGGGTGGGAATTAGTCGCAGGGGGAAGGGTGCCCGACGGGTACCCGTTTATTTTTATTTTTTTTATAAAAAAATGATTTTTATAATAAAAAATATTTTTTTTGTTAAAAAAATTAATTAAAACTATAATCATTATTAAAAAAAAAAAATGTAAATTATTTAAAAAATTATCAAACAATAATAATTAAATACTAAATTTATTGAAATTTTAAATATAATTTATAAATATGTATATTAAATTTAATTATCGGGGTGGGGATCTGTAAACCCGCCCCCGCCCCGAACCCGACTCAGGTACATATTTTTATACCCGTCCCCGCCCCTGCCCCTGACCCCGATTATCTCCCCCCATCTCCGCCCCATTAGGGGTGGGTACCTGCAGGTAAAATTACCATCCCTATCCACATTCATATATTAATAAGTGCTCCCTTAATCATGTAAATTCAACAGCCCAAGGCCGAGCCAGCGTGGTTCGGAGCAGGCGGCGGCGACGGGCGTGTGTGTGGATTTGTTAAGCCCACTCACTTGTGCATTTGATATACAGTAAAACCTCCTTATAAGAATACTCTATATAGGAATAACCTCCCTATAGTAAAAAAAAATCATGGTCCCGACTCGGGACCAGTTATATTTAGGAATAACCTCTATATTGTAATAAATCATATTTTTTCCGGTCCCGTCTTAAGGATTTATGCCTCCATATAGGAATATATTATAATATTTATAAAAATATATATAATATCATTACACAAAATATAAGATGGCCTAAAATACTTATCTATGGTTGATTGTGATAACATTTTAATTTTAAGGGTTGTCACTATATCTTTCAATTTGCGTGTACGTAATAGCTCATCTACATATGCACCCTCTTGCTTTAACAAGGTAAATGCATAGTTTAGTCAAATTTATATTAATTAGATACATAAATATGCTAAATGGATCTATGTGATATAGTATTTAATTGAATACTTTTGTAAGAAAAAAATTATTTTTCTATGTGAAACTCTGCATAGGAATAACCTCCTTATAATAATAATTTCTTCCGATCCCGACGATATGACTGTATAGAGGTTTTACTGTACTATGTTATTATCACCTTTAATTTATACTTATCTATTAAAGGCTAAATAATCAATGTCATCATTAATGTAATAAATTCAACACTTCTCTATTTCAAGTAATCAACTTGAAATAATTATTTCTCACTCAACGGAACATGATTTTGTGAAAATGAATATACCATGATCATCTATTCGAAACGTACATCGATCATACGATATTTAATTCCTCAAAAATTAAATGTTTGGTTATAAAAAAATTCAAAAATAAGATAATTTAATTTCTTAACCGCGTCTCCATCAATACTAATATGTATCAACTATCAAGCCATTATATATTTCGATATATCTATTGCATATGCAATTTTGAACCTCAAAATTGTATGGTAAATAATCAATCTCATAAGCTTAGTAGTTAAAGTATCACATGTCATAATTTTTTCCACTCTACAAGATAAAGGTGGGAAAATTACTTCTGCATTATATAACCTTTAAGATAGACTAAATTGTTTCAATGTTACTGCAATTTCTCAAACATCCCTAACATTGATTTAATTGATTTGGTTTCACGTAACTCCTTGAGTTTATGTTCTTTAGCTTCTGAAAAAAGCAAGAAAATGAAAATGAAAAATTAAATAAGTCCATTTTATTGAGTTAGATTCACAATTTAAAAACAAAGCTTTATAAATATTTAAATAGTTTAACTAGTGTCAAGTTTATTGTAACACATTGATATTTTGGTAGGAGACTTGATCGATCACTGCAAGCTTAGTCTTTAGCTCTTGCATTAATATTCACACATTTTTTCTCATTTGAAAGGTTGAAAATCTTAGAGATAACATGTGAAAAACGCTTGATAAAAGTTGTTACTTAATACTCTGACCCCCCATCCACTTTATGATTACTTATTTCATTATCATAATAGACTCATATTGAATGAAAATAGATCATTATAAAATTTACAGAGAAAATATCAATTTAGTCTTGCTTTATATTATTTGCATCGTCATCACATGTTTTGCAAATTTAATTTAACTAATTCAAATGTAGGGTGTCGACATCAATAAAATATTGGATACCTAGCTAGCTAGCAACCTAATTGAATTTGAATGTTAAGCATGAAATATAATAATATTGGATACCATGGCATAATTAGTTAAGTACTACTACTAGTATACTAGTAAAGAATAACACGATAAATTATAATTCCTCCGTCTACAAAAATAGTGATTTTTTGATCTAATGCGTGTTTTGATAACGGTTGGTGGTTTTCTTTTTTTTAATAGTAAAGAAAGAGGTCTATTATGTGTCTTATCATGAAAATATCTGCATAAATCACCAAAGTTTAGAGCCACAAAAGCTAGGACTTGTACATACTGAAAATGACAAGTACTTTTTTTTTGTTGCGGAAAATGACAATTAATATTTGGTTTAGAAAGAGATGCTCTAAAACGTGGAAATATAAGACACAGTATATATGTCAAGTAGTTACAAACTTACAATTGATTGATAATATATATGTTATAATTATAAATCACTTGGAATAAAATAATTAGCCTAATCTTTCTTCACAGTTGACTAATCCTATGCGTTTTGCACTCGAAATGCGTCTCTCGATCCGTACGAATTAATTAGTAGAAATCACCACTTGTTTAGTGCTAATTAGATCAATAAAAAAATATTGGCTGGTTTAATTTAGAGTAATTAGGATCACTCTAAGACGCAACGAAACGTTTTCTTTGTTGATTAATATGCACATATATGAATTATCGTGAGTGTTACTATGTATAATTAAGATTCATATATTAGATCTTGCTTAGTGTTGTAAGCTATTCGAAATGCCCTTGCAATGAGTGTGTCATACTATTTAACATTAGCTCGTTGAGGAAGAAACCGAACAACATTAAATCGTGATGACATTTTCTACAAACTTATCAAGAATATTACTCCTCTCGATTCTCCAGACTCTGCGCTCTAATCTGTTTGGAACGATTCTCCGGATTATGCACTTTCGATTTTTGTTTACTACCTTACCATCATTTTTAATGATTTAACACTGATATCTCTAATTATTTATAAAAATACCTCATTTAACTCACATTTATTAGGACTATTTTTTACAATTGACTTGCCTTTAAAACTTGTGCCGAAACAAACATGCATAATCTAAAGAATCAGAGGGAGTATATACCAGACCTGACTCAGTCCGGACCTAAAATGCCCTAAAGCCCAATATATACAGGCCGGCCCGTTAAAGATACTAACCTAACTAAACTCGATTTTTGCCTTTTGCTCGATGTACTCGGGCCGGACCGGCCTGACCCCAAGCAGTTTGGGTAGCTTTACCATTTTCGAGTGATGCGATTCGACGCAACTGCATCACACGTATTGTTAATTAGGGAATCCAATGATTTTAGAATCAATCAATAATCAAGTATTTGATCCTAAGCCCCACCAACCACTAATGAGTAAATTGAAGCTACTTGCTACAACATGCAAGAATATCACAATCTTTCAATCACGTGTTAAATATGAGCCTTTCCTTTTCTTTTTTCTTTTTTTTTTCTGTAAAGAGTTGAGTTCACTACAATTCTAGCACATGCCTCCATTTAGTATGTTAAAATAATGCCTTTTTGGTGGTGTTTTAAGAAACGTGTGAATTCCAATTGCCTTTTTCGTACAAGGAAAGGCTAAATGCCGACTTGTGGTGGAACCTCTCAGGTGGTATATCCATCGTTCTTCGAAAGCTACTGTTTTGTCGTTACTCGTTTTTCAATTTTGACCTTTTCTTTTTTTACTATTAATTCATTTTATATTATTGTTAAGATAGTGTGAAAAATATATAAATAGAGTGTTTGGGTAAAAGTGCCATTTAAATATATGAGATCTTATTTTGAAATTGGGTAATTGTAACATATTGATGAAATGTGATTATGTTTTAACAGTTGGTAAATGTGATTAATATGTTTATAGAGTGGAAAATGGGATTTAGTTAAATTATTGTACGAATCTGATTTGGAGCATGATCTTTTTTTCTTTTTTCTTTTTTTGTATTATTAGAACAGTTTAATTGATCTTGATGTTGACAAAAGCTACTTTTTCTTTATTTCCTTTTTCTTTTTTGTTTCGTTTCATTTTAGTTCCGTTATTTCAACCGCATGTATTTAGTCATTCAAGGAAATTCTTGTTAAAAAAACATCTCATTTTCATCAATTTCGATTTGGAAATCTCCCAATTTCGAACAAAAAACATACTAAATTTAACTAATACTAGTATGTGTTATGTATGGAGAGACTTGTACATATATGTAACTATGAAGTGGTTCATGTGAAAACTTATTCGTTCGTGAAAAACTACAAACGGTTTATTTTTTATGCATATAATGATGTATTTCTATGTATATGATCTTTCATTCTGATAATAATGCATTTTATACACAAAATAATATATATTTGTTTGCACGCCATAAATAGTTCATACATGATCTACTATTATATTCATATACAAAAATGAGACGTTTTATTATTTTATAACTCGGTATATTTGCATTTTGCTAAGGGCTGAGATGAAGCCAGAATTTGAACTGAAAAAATTTCAAATCAGCCACACTCTGCTATCTAAAAAATTGAATTAAGGTATATAAAAAGAATAGAAAAAAAAGAACGTTTTCTATATCTGCAATATTACACGCTTTGAACATTCCCGCCATTAGCAGAATCCGAGGAATCGCCATTGTTGAAGTCCATCATCATCATCCATTCTTGAATATCTTCTTCTCCGATCGTCAAATCCCATATATTGTTCCGATTAATGCTGCTGTTTGCACTGCTCGATCCGATTTCCCACTTTTTTCTTCTTTTTTACTCTTCTTCTGCGCTTCGATCGCGCCTGCTTTCTGCGCCGCCGCGGAGGCGGCGGCAGGGGATGGCGCGGCGGCGGCGGTGTAGTCGGAGAACGGGAAATTCAGCTTCGCCCGCGGCCCACGGAACTCGATCGCCGCCCTATCGTAGGCACGCGCCGCGTCCTCGGCGTTCTCGAACGTCCCCAGCCACACACGCGCCGCCTTCCTCGGGTCTCGTATCTCCGCCGCCCACTTCCCCCACGGCCGCTGCCGCACTCCTCTGTAATTCTTCTTCTTCCTCTTCTTCCCCGCCGCCGCCGCCGAAGGCGGCGCAGCCGGCGCACTCCTCACCCCTCCCTTCTTCTCCTCGTCGAAGAAATTGCACCCCAAGCACCCATTTATCCCGCAGAATCTGCAGAGCCCCATGTCGCCGGAAACAGAGAAGACGCCATCCCCCACGGCGGCGCCGCCTCCGTACGATAGGAATCTAAACTCATGAGCCGCGCTATTAAACGCCGATTCCCCGGCGATGACATTCTTCAGAGCCGCCACCATGACCGAGACTTCATCTTCGGGAGAGAGACGCGGCGGGGGAGGCGGTGCCGCCGCCTCCACGGCGGCGGCGTTGGTCGCTTCCTCTGGCTTGATCCTCTTGTTTGACCTCTGCATGTTTGACTATTTTCGGAGGATACTAAGATTTTGTGTGTGTGTTTTTGTAGAGATGTCTGAAGCTGCGAAATGTTCTGAATTAAGTCAAAACTGCGAAGGCGTATATATGTACCGGAGAAAAGGGGTGACAGCTCACACACTAATTTGACACGGGGTGAAGGCTCAGCTTATAAAAAGTGTTGGCACGTGCGGGTTTTCAATTTTCATGCCTGAAGGTTGCTGAGCTGGCTGGATGAGACGGAGTGTTCACACGGTGTGGTTGACCGTCTCGATAGGCCGGTGGGGGACCTTTGTGATGTCATCCGTTACGGAGCCAAGAGATAAGAATTGAGATCGTTAAGTTTCTCAAACTCCTTTTTCTCTAAAAAGCCTTTGTCGTTATGTTGTAATAATTATTTTATGTTTATGTTTTATTTAGTTTTTATATTCACTGATATTATTTTGTAATAATTTTATTGGGACCCGCAACAAAATAATTTTAATATGAATTATAGGAGAATCAAACGGGCACGTATTTAAGTTTTTAACCTTGTAATTGAGAGGTCCAAATTTTTTTATTTTGGATTATTGGCATTTAAAATACACAAATTATCACCATTTGACGATTTATTCCGCGAACTTTGACATGTCGCAAAAATACACCAACTCTCAATTTATTGCAATTTTTCCGCAAAACTCAAATTTTCCCGAATTGTATCCTATGGGCAGCCGGCGATGCATACGTGGTGCAAATTGACGATGAATAACATGACGCAATTTTTATGGGAATTACGTAATATACCTTCATTTTTAATTTTTATGGGAAATTCGTTCTACGTCACTTTGGTGAAAAATAAATAAAAGCGATGTAAGTTTTTTAATCCCGATTATTTAGATTATTTATATGGCTAGATTAATTTTAAAATTAATTCGATTTTTCTTCATAGTCTGATAATTCGTGTGTGAATGACATAATAATTACTCCTTCCGTCCACAATAAGTATGCATATTTAGCTGTATTGGGACGTTGATAAAAACTATGCACTTTTAATTAGCCGTATTGGGACGTACTTTGTTTTTATAAATATTTATCTTCCACTTACAAAATGAATCTCAAATTACATCACTCACAATACTGTACTTTGTTTTTATAAAACATTATTTATCTTCCAATTACAAAATGAATCTCAAAAATCTCATCACTCACAACATTACATATCGTTCTTTTATTAAAACTTATGCCGAAACAAAATAGAGGTGCACGCTTGCTGTGGATGAAGAGATTATGTCATAATTACTTTGTTTAACTTTACTTTGACTTCTAACGAAATTAATTAAATATGTATATATAGTTTAGGTCTGGTCAAATGTTCATCTACAGAAGAAAAGCAAAAAAGATATAGTAAACGGTCACAAATTAAATCCTTCCAAATTCCAATAGTATGTATAAAGTTCCATATATATGAAAAGTCAAACATGATCTACTTCTCCAATAATTATTTTATAAACTCGAAATTGTTGGCCATTTAATTTACACTAGATCATATCGTTGTAAGCCTTACGTGCATCGCGCCAGAAATGATTTCGTTTATCATTGATTAATTATTCAAGATTCTGTTTACCATTAACATGATGAAATACATACAAAATTCTTTTCTCATTGCATTTCTCATTATTATATTAAAATACTCAATTTCTGCTTGTGTTTTAATTTTTGAAATGAATGAATATTAAAATGATTTTAAATCACACTTACTGTAGTATATATTAGACTGATTTTAAATCACACTTATGAATTGACTATTTTACATATTTGGTGGACGATCGAAATGCAAAAGTATTTACCTATTTAATAAACAAAAGGAATAATATACGACTTTAAACACCATATAAATATTCAGACTTATATACTCCACCTTTCATCATTATATTTGCATCTCGACTTTATATTAAAAACTACTACTTCAAATAATTTATAAAGATTATAGAATGATAAAATATACTCCTTCTGTTAGACAAATAGTCTCGTTTGTCTTATTTGGTCGTCCCAAATATACAATTTTATACTTAAAATGATAATAACAAAATTCATTACACATAATATATGCTATAAATTACAGAATGTTTTTGCGATTATGATCAACCAAAACTAACTACACTTTATCCATAACTTATGTATGCTACATATAATTTGATTTTAATACTTTACGAGCCACTATTTCTTTCCAAATTGTATTGTAAATTAATTCGAGTAGTAGAAGAGCATGAGCGTTGTATAACGCCATCACTCTTAAAAAATGTGAATAAATACAAATTTAAAAAAAAAATAAAAAAATCGCCACATGAGAGAGAAAAAAAATGGGAGCCACAGCCAGTTGGCCAGGATTGAGATACCTTGAAAGAAACAGGTAGGCTCCACTCCCCTTTTTATGCTATTATTCTTCTCGAAGGTGTATTCCCTGATCCAGACATACTTTGTCCTATACGAATATAAATTTTACTCGCCCCGCCTCACATGAATATGAACTGTTTTTTTTATACGAGTTTTAATAAATAGTGGGTGAGTGGTGTTAGTGGAAAGAGGAACTGACATTAACGTGAGTAAAATAGTATGCAAAAATAAAATATGCATATTGTGTTGAGACGGACCGAAAAAGAAAATAGTACATACTCATGCGAGAGGTGAGGACTATAAAGAACACTATATGCATTTATATATTAATATTTCAGCTTGAAATTTGCAAAAAAAAAAAGAAAAAAAAAAGAAAAAAAAGGAAGAAAGCTTCTCTTGCCACGTGGACTGATCCGGGTCATGCAGCGACGGGTTTGGGTAGAAAATCGGACGTGGTGAAAAGGTTTTTGGTAAAACGACACATGCTATTTGACTTGATTTGGGTTTTGTCCGTATAAATCAAAACTCAAAGCCTACGGAAATTACACGTATTTTGAAAGCTGGCATCCCATTATAGGATAAATGTATGGATTCTATTACCAGAAGAAACTTCTTACAATTGTGCTAATGCTCGAAGCCTTGCATGTTTTTATGCAAGAATTCAAATCACAAGACATCAGCTACTTTTTTTTTTTCACAAATTTCTTTTTGGTACGTCTCAAAGAATTTTGCATTTTCCTTTTTTAATTACTTTATTTTTACTGTCTAACATTTATATTTATTTACCATTATACAGCACCACCTAATATTTTATCAAGACTCATGCAGTGTTACTATTTTTTTTGTGCAAAATGATGGAGGACGGAGGGATTATATCACTTTCTACGAGTGAAGGAAACAAGATTCGTGAAGTTAGAGAAAAAGATTTCCGAATAAAGGAGGAGAAGGATATATAAACAATCATCGATTATACGTGTCATTGCGTCTGCTAAAAATTATTTTACTTTATCTATGATTTTGTTTTACTACTTTAATTTGACAAAAGTTTCTATGAAAAACTACTTTACATTTTAAAATTTAATTATAAAAAATTCAATTCTCTAAATATACATGTGACGTGTCCAACCATTCAAAACTAAATTTATAGTGTGGAGAGACTACTTTTATTTGCACGAATGATTCAATTGGAGTATTTGCCAATTAGAATTGAGGGGTAGAACTCGATAGAGCATCAAATGTCATATACTACTACTTCAAAACTGAATAATAGGATATAGTGGATTTGGAAAGTAAAATTTACATCATCAGCTAAAAAGTATTTACGAGTGGATACAAGATATAAATAATTGCATAGAGTTTGTAGTAACGAGTTTATAAAATAATAGTCCCTCCATTTTTTTCATTTAACACGTTAAGTTCAATCTCTTATTTATTTATTTTTCAATATTTGAACTTAACGTGCCATACAAATTAAAAAAGTGGAGGCAAGGAGTACTTAGGAAATTAGTTACAAATACGAAGAGGAAAAGGAACTACGGTGTATTAACTTTCATTTTCTTTTGTACGATGGACCTTGTGGTAAACTCAATTGTATTGAACTTTCTGTATAATTGGGCTGATATGAGTAATCTTGTTTATTAGCCCATACTATGTATTCAATCAATCTCTCCACTCTCTCTCTCTTTTGACAAAAACTCTTGCCAGTCTAAACTAATTTGGGTTGCACTCGACCCAGTGCCCTTTCTTAATTTAAAAAAAAAAAAAAGAACTTGCTTCCCCAAAAGTGTCAATTATTATAAATAAAAGTATCAATTTTAGTAATGCTCGAAATTTTTAATTCTACCGTGTTGGTAAGGTAATAGTTTATTAAAATGGTTATTAAAACTCCATCCGTCTCATTTAAAATGTATTGTTTTCTTTTTTGAGTTGTTAAATTCAAAATGTCATGTTTCATTTTATTTAAAAAAGTTCACCCTTAAAAAGTGTGGATCCTACCACTTTCCCACACTTTACACTTCTCATTAATTCTCGTACTGAAAAGAAACACGACATTTTAAATGGAATAGAGGAAGTACAACATCTTATTTGTGATGAGAGCATCATCTACCATTCACGAGATAAAATATTCATTATTCTCCTTTTTTTTTCGCCAAATATCAATTATCATTAATAAAAGTGACAATTACAATGAATAAAAATGTCAATCTGTTTGATGATTTAAATGCGCCACTTATTATAGATAAAAATGTCAGTCGAAATTTTTCATTTTGTCAAATAGGTATTATAATGATTAAATATTCTAGTTTTTTTCATATAAATCTTATGTATGAGTAAGGAAAGTTTCTTACATTCAAAAGACGAGTGATCTCAACTTTAAGTGGCAAATAGAGGATCTCATGTGCTCTACATGCATGAGGATGTTGATCTATCCACTCCTTTTTTTTTTTGTTAATAATTTATTGTGAATTGTTCCATTCAAGCCAATTAAATTGGATTTTATTTTATTTTTATCGTTTCAATTGAAGCTCTTTTTTTTCATTAGTCAATTTGGACAAACACGTCGGTTTCAGCACACTCATCTCCCCCCTTGTTCTTGGAAGCCTCAGATGTGTGCTTCTTCTTCCTCTTCTTCTTTTTGGGGTCCATCGACTTCATGTGCTTCTCACCATTTTTACCATTTTTACCATTTTTACTTTTTATCAAATGATCAATAATTGTGTTGGGGTTGGGTTTGGGTTGCAAAATTACCGGAATGACCCTCGAGCCGTGGTTATTATCTGCTTGGTAGTTAAGTAATGTGATTATATTTGATTAATGGAGAATAATCGAAGAATGTTTTAAAGTTGCTCCAATTGGCGAGTCGTCAACCTGATCTTGATCTTGCCTTTTGTTTCTCGATGATGGAATGCATTTTTGAGGCCGTCCCATCATGTTTCATAAATCATCAAATATAATTGGGCATGAGACAACTCGTAGCCTTTTGAACTTCATAAAGTTGTATCACCAAATCGGTGTCGCTCATATTCAAGGTCAACAACCATAGACTCAATTGTCTCAAGTTGTCATCGAGATTCGAACCAATTTAACAATGTTGCAACACACAGACCCATGTAAAAGATTAGAAGAGGAAGAAGTTTTGTTTTATAAATTTTGGTACGCCTCTTATTTTCCTATTAGATAAATTAATTTAAACGCATTGATGGATTATGATATATTTCACACAACACACAAAAATCTTTGAATTAGAATTAACCGAAAAAACATGATTGTTATATTTAGTAAATTCTTTAATAGCAGCTTATTCATCAAAATGTTATACTTTCCCATGAAAAATTTTGTAAAGTTTATGAGATGATTATTCTAAGTGATATCAATTATTGAATGTAAGTTATATAACCATTTTAAACTCATCATTATAAAACCTAAAACCGGTAGAAAGCAGACTATGTCTAATTTTCGTGGATGAATGAGTATTAAACAATAACTACACTCATTTTTTGGCTCTCTAAGTAGAGATATTGTTACGCCCGACCTAGATACCGGAAGATCCACCATCACGGAAGAGTCTTGGAGTATAATTTTCTATTGTCATTTCCTTAATAATTGTAACTTAGGTTTCGATTCTTGCATCTTGATTTTATTTTTTTTATTTGGGACTTTGGGTGCCATTATATTTTCATGTGCTTTGTTCCACTACTTGATTGTAGAACCTACTGTGTCCCTCGAGCTTCGTCACATCGAAACCTTCTTGCCATTTGCAGTTAATGATTTTCAGTTTTTGGTGAGTAACCATACACATAGAGTATTACTACCTCCATCCCATATAGTTAGTCCACTTTGCTTTATTGACTTTTCCGGCACGCGTTTCCACCGAAACTTAGTACGGGTTTTAAAATATCATTTTGTAGTATCGTTTTTTTTACGGGATACTATGGGTGTCATAGTATCCCATAAAAAAAACGATACTTCAAAATTATGTTTTAAAACCCGTACTAGATTTCAGTGGAAACGCGTGCCGGAAAAGTCAATAAAGCAAAGTGGACTAACTATATGGGATGAAGGTAGTATTAGACTATCGATGTACTAGTTCAGCCACTTTTTTTCGACGTATATCACATTGAAGATGATTCAACTCGAGGTATGCATCCATGTAAAGGAATATAAGAGGGTATGCGAAGCTCCAATTCTTTCCATTTCCCATGCACGTTGTATCGGTGCTCTTTCTCATCGACACACAAAGATCTTTAAGTTAGAATTAATCAAAAAAACATACTTGTAAGATTAAGTAATTTTTTTAATACTAAATAGACTTATTCATCAAAATATTATATTCTCATTATCCGCAGGGCGTGGACTCTTTGCTTGAATCAATGACTGTCATTGAAGCAGCAAAGTCCCTAGCTCGAAGCTATCGAACTATAATAGTAGTGTCTGGAGCTGTGTATATTGTTATAGATGGAGAAAGAGTGGTTGGGGTCAAAAATGGGATTCCTTTACTATAGGAGTTCAACCCTAATTGTTGCTTTTATAGCAGTTAATCGATGGAAGCCATTAGAAGCCACTATTTGTGCAATATCTATATTTGGTGTTGCTCGCGAAGTAGGTATCGACTCCACTGAAGATCCGGCTTTGTTGCAGATGCACTTAGCGGTTTGGACAAAGATGATGTTCTTGAGAGCGTCGATATCTTCGACATCTCATGTAAAGACAAGATTGATTAAGATTCACTGATGAGTTAACTATATTATAAACGTGGTATTTTAGTGTAGATAGCTAAAGCCTAAACTTTGTAGAATATTTATTATAGCAAGTCGGAGTTGCAGGTTTTGGTGATATATGTATGTAATCTTCTTTCTCCTTTTCAACCAAAAACATGTTCGATTATAATATGTTTCAAACTTGAAAAGTTGATGTTTTATTTAATGAAAATATGTTGAGGTATGAAAATATGTGTTGCTCAGTGTCCAATCAGAGTATGTGATGAGAGAAACTCTTTCTCAAAAAAGTTGATGTATGTTATGTACATGATCAATGGTACAAGAAACTGTTTCTCAAAACAAAAAAAAACAAAAAAACAAAAAAAAAATAAAAAAAATCAAAGGTACAAGAAAATTATATCTTTTTGCCACTAAATTTTCTTCAATCTGATTAATTTTGGCAATTATCTTTTTGTCCTAAACAACCTGTCAACATTCCTTCATATACCCAAACCAATCATCTTGCAAGAAAATTATATACATGAGTACTTCTGAAATGTAAAGCAGAGAATCAGTTGATTCTTAAGTAAATCATTCTTCTCCAAAAGTCAAATTGAAAATTAAGAGTTACTACACTATGTAATTGGAGCTGATCCACCCCATTTAGATGAAAGAAGTAATTAAAAATAGAAAAGCTGCAGACTTGTGCCTAAGAAGTAATCCCTTTTCAAGAATTTCAAGATGCAATAACTTGTTTGTTCCTAAGGAAACAGTCAAATCACTCAAAACATTTCAATAAGGCAGAATTTATGCTGGCCTAGTTAATCATTCTTCTCAACTCAAAACATTCTATGCATAGCTCAGCTAGAGATTTCATAGATCAATATTTTTCAAGAGTGAAAAAAGCAAGTGTTCAGACATAATTGCATCCCTTTATTTCAAACTGGAAACATAAGAAGCAAATGAAGTCTTTTGCATCTAAAACCAAGATTGCTCAAACAAGCTTCCTATTCCACATCAATGTATACTCAAAAGTATCAACAACGCACATTTCATATTTTCATAACATAGAAACAAGATAATGTGTCCATGCACATAAAATAACAACCAAGCTACTGTGTCCATGCACATAACAAAACAATCAAGCTTCTGTTCAGACACAAAAGTAATGCGTCCAGCACAAAACAACAAAGTAAATTCATAGTACTTGACACTGATATCCACTCCCCTCCTTGAGCTCTAAGCTGTAGCAAATGAAACTCATACTCCACTGTAGAGGCAAAATGATAATCACTCAAAAATCAAAGAACATCATTATCGATAAATTTATCCTTAAAAAAGAGATAGAAAATGTAGAAGAACAATTAGTTACCTGAGACTAGAAGGTGAAAACATCCTGAACATGTTGCCCTTTTTCAAAATCCGGACCTCCTTCAATAACTAGATTTGTCAACTGAGGCATCTCTCCAATCCCAAGCAATCTCAAAGAATGAAGGAAAGCAAGGCCGTATTGGATCATCTTCAGATTATGGCATTTACAAATTCTGATCACAACCATATTAGGCATGCATCCTCACTCCACCCTCCAATTGCTGAGGTTTGTTAAGTCTACGAGCGACAGACTTTCAAGACTAGGAAATAATGAAGTATAACACATCATCACTTTACCCATGAAGGATATGCCTATCAACTTCAGTTATTTTAGAATATTAAGCTTGCCAAGAATTGACATAGGATCATCTTGAATTTTACAGTTGTCGAGCGTTAAGTACACGAGGTTGGAAGCATGTACCTCGTGTTCCAACCTTGCGAACAAGTTTCCTATGGGAGCACTTGTGTGCACGTAATGGAAGTTGGGCCACGTGAACTTCTTCAGGTCACCTTCTGAGACACACAACAGTTGTGTCACAGTAACTCTCCCAGATACCAAATTCTTCTTGTTCTTAGAGATGGCATCCATGACTTCATATAGACTTTTCTTGTTGTGCACCACTCCTTCAAAGTGATGAGATTCATTCTCTTGTTCATTTTCAGCTTGTGCACCAAGCTACTGAAACATGTCAGTGTCTCCAGGTGATCAAGCCCCTCCAACTTGAGCGTGTGACTCTTCATATCCACATCATAGTCGGGGAGCATTAAGTGCTTCAGAGCAACACTTTGTTGAGAATATTATTTTCTAAATACTTAGAGTTCCAAATTTAGTATATCTAAATATTCTAATTTTCTCACCGACAATGGGAGCTCATCAACTTCACACCACTTCAAACACAAGCTCCGCAAGTGAATAAGGCAACCTATACCTTTAATTTTCCACCCTCAAATCTAATCTTGATGAAGATTAGATACTTTAGTAAAGTGAACCTCTTGAATTGGACAATCTTTCGGGGGAAATCGATTGGCTCAAATGTGCAGTTATTGAAATGAAGGGAGCGCAACATCCTCACAGCGTCTTGCAAAGAGAAAAATCTAAGAAAAGAAGATAAAAACACAGGAAGAGAGAGAAAATAGGTAAAGTGAATAAATTTGAAGAAACCACCTAGACAGCTGAAAACCAGGTATTGTAGTTATTTTAAAAATAGTGCTAAAATAAATTAATTTACACGTGGAGGGTCAGTATTACTGGTTGTATTACACATGTTTGTATAATCGAACGTCCCACATTTGATCAATAATTGTGTTGGGATTTTGGGTTTTGGGTTGCAAAATTATCGGAATAGACCTCGAGCCGTGGTTCTTATTGCTTGGTAGTATGTAATAGTAAAAATGGTGAAAAATTATATTTGATCAATAACTATGTTGGGGTTTAGAGTTTTGGGGTTGCAAAATTACCGGAATGGCCCGCGAGCCATGTTTCTTATATGCTTCAACTGCTTAGTAGTATGTAAAAGTAAAAATGGCAAAAAATTACGTACATTTGATCAATAATTGTGTTGGGTTTAGGATTTTAGGGTTGCAAAATTTACCGGAATGACCCTCGAGCTGTGGTTCTTACCTACTTGGTAGTTAATTAAGCAATGTGATTATATTGATTAATGGAGTGTAATCGAAGAATGTTTTAAATTTGCTCAAATTGGTGCGTTGTAAACCTGATCTTTCCTTTTGTTTCTCGATGATGGAATGCATTTTTTAGGCTGTCCATTCATGCACTATTCAATAAATCATCAAATGTGATGAGACACGAGGCAACTCGTAGCTTTTTGGATTTCATAGAGCTGCGTCACCAAATTGGTGTCGCTCATATTCGAGGTCGACAACCGCAGACTCAATTGTCTCAAGTAGTCATCAACCATAGGATTGGAGGTATACTGGTGGACGACAACCATATGTCTCTCTTGATGCATAGATGAGTGCATAGGTTTTGATGATCAAAACACAATCGATAAATTGTAAGAGAGCTTGGACAACATATTGCTGGAATTGAAGTCGAGATTAAGGATAACAGACTGTAAGACTACTCGTGATTTCAACCCAAACCCTAGAGGTAATTAGCAATTAATTTGTTAATTTAATTTATGATATGATTTTAGTTAAGAATTGATCGGTTCATTTTAAAAATTTTAACACATATTGTAAAACTTAATTAGTAGCTTTGATTTTTTTTATTGTTTTTTTTATATATATTGATTTTACCTTTAGTTTGGTAAATTCATGTGATTAAAATGAGAGCATGGTGAGATTTATGGTTTGAAATATGATTTTATATGGTAAGAAAAAGTATATATATGAGTCTTCGTTTCTTCAAAGAAAATGAGGGTTTTTTTTTTTTTTTAAAAATAATTTTCTATTGCCATTTCCTTGATAATTGTAGCTTGGGTTTCTATTCTTGTATCTTGATTTATTATTATTATTATTATTATTATTATTATTATTATTATTATTATTATTATTATTATTATTATTATTATTATTATTATTATTATTATTATTATTATTATTTTTTTAATTGGGACTTTGGGTGCCATTATATTTTCATGTGCTTTGTTCCACTATTTGATTTCAGAAACTACTGTGTCCTCGAGCTTCAACACATCGAAACCTTCTTATCGTTTGCAGTCAACGATTTTCAATTTTTGGTGAGTAACCATACACACAGAGTATTATTAGGCTATCGATCTGCTAATTCAGCCGCCTTTTTCGACACATATCACATTGAAGATGATTCTACTCGAGGTATATATCCATGTAAAGGATTAGAAGAGGAGATATGCGTAGCTCCATTTATTTCCCCTTTCCCATGAGAATTGTTTCTGTGCTCTTTCTCATCAACTACGTGGGACATGAGTTGCTATAGTTATTTCCCCTTCCCACGTACACATTTGATCAGTATTACTGGTTGTATTACACACATTTGTATAGTCAAAATTCTCACATTTGATTCAATAATTGTCGTCTCCATGGCTCGTTGTCGTTGTTGGGAGGATCGATGGATGTGTTGTTACTGCTCACCCCCTCGATGATGCTTCTTATGCCAAAATCTCGCATCCTTTGGTGACTCTTGCTAGCTTGGATCTGATTTATATGATTTTAATGGCTATTTAGTGGATGAAGTAGCTCTCTTTTAGGATGCACGTAAATAGATAAACCCTAGACCGTGATCTCTCTGCACTTGCACGCCATTTTGATACATATGCTCCACTTTTAAATTTAGACGGTTTGACCTCTTGCCAGATTAATTTGTCTTACTTTTAACCACAAAAATATTATACTTTTTAACAACTAATATCAATATTCTAGATCTATCGGCATTTTGTGTAATCTATCTATACCTATAATAAAAAAAAATTATAAATTTTGGTATACCTTGTATTTCCTATTAGATAAACTAATTTAAATGCATTGATGGATTATGATATATTTCATATAACACACAAAGATCTTTAAGTTAGAATTAACATAAAGAAACATACTTGTAAGATTTAGTAAATTCTTTAATAGCAATAGACTTATTCATCAAAATGTTATATTCTTTCCCATGAGAAGTTTTCCAAAGTTTATGAGATGATTATTCTAAATGATATCAATTGTTGAATGTAAGTTATTTAACCATTTTAAACTCATCATTATAAAACCTCAAAACCAGTAGAAAGCAGACTACGTCTAATTTTTGTGGATAAAGGGAGTATTAAACAACAACTACGCTCATTTTTTGGCTCTCTAAGTAGAGACGTTGTTACGCTCGACCCAGATACCGGAGTATATGATCCATCATCAGGCTAGCCTACTTATCATAGCCCTACGAACCAAAGCCCAAGAGAGAGGTTAGTTGGCCCAAAGTTTATGCACATTGCAATCGGTTAAACCAAAATATGTAGGTGGTCCCAGGCTATTTGGAACATTGAGAGTGTACTACTCTTTCTTGAGAAATCATTAGAAAGTTGTTTTGGCATACTTAGGACACTTTTATAATGTTCATGTTTATGGAATGAATGTTTGGTGCTTTTTTTCTTCTTTCTTGTTCTTTCTCTATATTTTGGAAAGAAGTTTGAGCTCACTCGGATGTCTCTTGCTGTTTTAAACCTTTATCAACTGGTTTGTTTTCATTGTTGTTTTAATATCCGTGCTATCACGGCAAATTTCGACGTTATTTCTGCTATCAATTTCCTTCGTTCTCACCTTGAAAGTCAATTAATTGACAATAGTCAACACGGAATTGACATTTCAATCCTTCATTTATGTACTCAACTTTGTCTTGTTGAACATGGCCAACTTTGCAAATCATATTGTAATTTCTAAGTTGTGTACATACTTATATAATTCATGTGCAATTCGTATATTCTTAACAATGTTCTTAAAAATATTCTTGACACAGGAACAAATAAAAACGTAAAGAACACAAATGATTGGTAACCCAGTTAGGTGATAACACACCTACGTTTGGGGACAAATCCGAGAGAAATAATTCACTATTACAAAGCAGGGATGCCTTAGGATCTTACACAAAAGGACTCCACCTTATGTCGCCTTTAGAAAACCGTTTACAACTTCCTTTTTCAACGTGAACTATACCATGAGAGACACCCACAGTCAGGCTTCAGCCACCGGCAGATGGCACCTGTTATCTAGCAGCTTCGTCAACGAAGTAACAGACTGAACGATACGTTCAGAAATCACACATCTACTAGCACAACCCTAGTAGGAAAAATATGGCAGACACTCTGTAGAAAACTTTGCAATATGCAAAGTGATATTCAGCTCTCGGTCTCTCAAAAGTGCACAACCGCTCTTCACATCTTGAGCGTGTATAAATATGCGTGTCTGCCGTAGGAGATTTTCAGCCTTAGAAAATCTCTACCATATCTTCAATAATATGGAAAAATATCCATATATATCTTCTCCGTATATTCTTTCCATACTTATCCAAATAAAAGTATTTGAATAAATAAAATTTCATGCAATTTATATCACCAAGAAGCACAGCGGAAACCTCGACATAAATCGACTCAAATTAGTAGTATTGCATACAACCATGCAATAACACATATGGATTTTGATGGCGCATTAAAAAAATCTCGTCCATAGTTAATAAGCTCTTGATTAGTACGGAGTATTTGATAATTGAATAATGATAATAATGAATTAGTTTTATCATTAAATAAAAATAAAAATAAAAAATAAAAACCCTCGTTGGGTGACAAAACCCTACATGATTTGGTGAATAATTTGATTAACCATTTCATTTTACTAAATTTACAGACGAGATCGATCGAAATACCAAAAACTCATGACTATTTATTATTTCGATCGCCCACTCAAAATATCTACAACGAGAAATATATAGATAGTTCTTGAACAAAATATTTCCATAAATAGAAAGGCATATTAGTATGGAATTATTCCCCATACCTAGTACTAGAAGGTTCATGCATGTGATCATGTCACATTGCCCAATCCAGTGAAAAACTAATCTCTCTCATCAATCACTAAAATAGGATAATTAGCTTTCTTAATTAGCTCTAATTTCGAATACTTTAAACTAAATTAAGTACTAGTTTTGGTACTTACGTTGTCGGCGTCACTTTAGTTGATATGTCAACTTTTGTTATTTTCACGTCATTTTTTGATTAACCGACTGATTTTGATGGTTGTTGCGTTCCTGAACAATGGGTTAAATTAAAACGCAAATTGTTCAAAATCATTGGCCTAACTAGCTACTTGATTGATTTATACATTATTCTCATAATTTAATTTGCCGAATACATATACTAATATTACTCAAATTTTATTTTTTAATTTTTATTTGGTATTCGAATACTATTGAAAATCTTGGGACATGTTAAATCATTTGATTTTCTAGGAATTGTGACGTTAGCCGACCATACTATGAGTAACTTCGTATTTTTTAATTTTTGTTTTTTTTATTTATAAAATAATTATATTAATGTCAAAATTATTTCCGGATGCCAAGTTAGATATCCATCGCAACATAGTTGATATTTCGATTAGAAGTATAATTATTTATCTGCAAATTAGCCCGTAATCTAATACGGATAATATGAGTATTATCTAAAATATAACAATAACACATAATGAAAAGTGGTAAAGATATCCTAATATTTTTAGGAGGAATATTTTGTATAGAGATATCCTAATTGATAGTGTTACTTAATTGAGATATATAGATGCAAATATAGCCAAAATGTATCTACTTCACTCACATCTATCACAACAATGTGAAACTATATTTGCAGAAACAATAATTCAAGTAGTTGCCTAAAATAAGATGGAATGTTCTCAATTGATGTTATTTTGCCACGGTTTGTCGATATAATTTGAGAAGGCTAAATATAAGTTCGACATAGATTTGATCAAACACAATAGTTCGGGATAGAAATAAGAAGAAATATTATATTTTACAATTGATATGCATATTTGGCCATTTAAGAACATGTGAATTGAAGGAAATTAAGTGGCTATATATTTATTGGCTTATTGCATAATTTATTTGTAACCTTAATTTATATCCCACTTTTGCCTAACAATACCATATATATATGTCTGAAAAATATTCTTCATGTTTAGTTTCTCTTCTATTAAAAGAAGAATTCGCGATGTAGTATATGCTTTCTTTTAATTTATTTCTTCTCTAAATTAAGGTCAATTTTTCTCAAGTAAAATAATTTAGAAGTGGGATTTTGTACTTTGATTTCACGTTCCATATATAATGACATTTCAATCTATTTGGGTATGTCCATTTTGTGTGACTCATAATTAAAAATATATATATATCGAATATATGTGAATTAAGTTCAATTGTCAATTTCCGATGATGTATCAGATTGGAAGAAAGGACCCGATCACACTACAATGTTGTGAGCTGAATTAGTCTTTGATTTTGAACTTTGATAGATGAATTTTAAATTCTCAATAATTTATTAATTAATTTCTTGAAAATCTAGGGTCTAGTTCAATTTATGATTTTCAGTTATGTTTGAGTTTTCCTGGCAGTTAGCTCGACTTGATATTTTCTCAACATCGTAATCAAAACCACTCTTAAATTAAAGCAACAGAATTTTAATAGTACTACGAAAATAATATATCAATTTATTGTTAAGCTATAGTATAGTAAATAACTCAAGGGAAAAAAAAAAAAGGAAAAATTATTCTGTAAATTGATCATTTCTCGTACCCACCATAAAATCTAAATTATCCAAACTACCTAGCTCATATAAAATGCACGATATATATATTTTTAACATAATTAACTGAAATCCAAACAACTTAATATATATATATATATATATATATATATATATATATATATATAAACATAATTAACTGAAATTAAAAAAACGCGTCACGAAGGATTCGAACCCGGAATCTTTGATATTGGACATTAACTCCCTACTGCTAGGCTAAACATGCACATAATGCACGATATTATTTATTTATTTATTTAACATAATTAACTGAAATTTAAAGATTGTGCCACAGTGACTCAAACTCGGGACCTTCGGTCCCGAAACTTAACCCCTACCGAATGTTACCAGCTTAAATCCATTAATCCAAAAATTACAATATACCATTATTTTACATTTCTTAGAAAATGCTATTTTAATTTACATTTAAAATCATATATAGATGTGTGATGCATTTGCTCCTTAAGTGAGAGAGAAAATATCTGGAGAGATTTTCACGAATACTGCTATCATCCATTAATGATGATACACTCACTAATTTGTTCACCTCTATGTACGTATGAATGTAAAATTTGAAATTATCATAACTTATTGACAAAGTCTTGTATTAACCCAGCCGCATAGTATGGTGAAGCCTTGAAAGTAAAATAAATCACATGACACAATTAATCCACTTGTCCAACAATCCGAAATAAGAATACCTTATAAAAATATTTAATGGACCACAATATGAGTTCGGACTGATGCAAGTGTATCCCTAACTTGTTTGTTTGTTTTTCAGTTTATACGATCTTTATATTTTTTGATACGATCTCTCATTCTAAAATCCATTTATCATGTAATTTTATGAATCTATAAAGCCCTAATTTCAAAAATACAAAATCTACATTGTAATATTAAACATTATATTATCTCTAAATAAGTCTCTCCTAAATTATTATGAAAAAAAGGAAATGAATCGTTAGAGTGAGAAGCAATGAGTAGTTATTTTTTTATTTTATTTTTTTTTTCCAATTTCATAAACACAAGAAGATTTACTACAAGTGAGAAATTTGGATGTGAAATATAATTATAATGAGGTGCAAGATCACGTGGGGGGGTCTGCCGCCCTAGCGTACATTTGCTCCAAAACTCAACACGAAAGAGGTGGTCACATTTTTGTGGGACCCACCAAAACTCTCCTCCACGCTCCACCTGGAATTAGGGCTCCCTTAGTTCAATGGCACCACTGTTTTAGTGCACACTATTTATTCAAGATTCATTGCATCCTTTTCTTCCTTCTTCCAACAAAATAAATGAAAAATAATACTCATTCTATCCGCTATTTGTTGGATTATTTTTTTTACACGTATTTCCAATACGTCTTTCGATGATCATTTTTAAAATGAATTTTTAATAATGGCAACGCGTACCAAAAAAATAGTCTAAGAAATAATGGACGGAGGGAGTATATATATTGTACTCTCTCTGTTTCCTCTCATTTGACCTCTTTTATTATTTTATACCACTCATATATTTAATAAAGGTGTCAAGTGATAAAAAACGGAGGGAAGTTTATATTTTCTGATCGATACTGATTTCTCGCACCAATATATGTGAAGAAATTATTATACGTACTCTGCGATTTCTCCATGCTTGAAGAAATAAACAGCTACTTATAAATATTTATATTTGGATGCATAAGCATAACACACATCCATCTTTTGGGGAGTATTGGTCGAAAATAAAATATTCTCCTCGTCCACAATCTTTAGACATAATATTATATCCGGACATCCAACATCTATAGATACTTTCCTTTTTCAGTAATAGGCTCTACAACTTTATCACTTTACACTTTAACACTTTAACACTCACAAAAATTTTAGAAGGACCCACAATTATCCTACTTTAACACTTTTATTCATTAATTTATTAATATATCATCACAATGCATTAAAATATGTGTCATGGCAAAGATTGTGGACGGAGGGAGTACTTAATTAGAAGTTAGATCCAATTTTTATTTATTTATTTTAACTGCAAACCCTAAGCTAGTAGTACAATACTACATGTCAACTTGGCTGCTTATATATACGTACGTACTTTGAATGGTAGAGTATTAACTAAGAATGATTCAATTTATTTATTTATTTTTTATTTTTTTGAAATAGTTTAACAAAAAATTTAAAGGTCGCGTTACGGATGACTCAAACCCGAGAAATTTAGCCTCAGGCATTGCATTAAACCCACTACAGTTAGGCCAACTCAACACACACTAAACCCTTAAGCATTTCTTAGCATTAGTTTATGGCTTTGAGTTATATATAAAGCATGCATAGACACTTCCATTTACACTTTTTTTTTTTTTTTACCGTATACTATTAATTACTCAAGAATGATTGAAACTGGAGTTGCAATTTATGCAGTGGTGTTGGATTTGGGCAGTTGGTGAACCGAACATATTATCTCAATTTTTGTAAAGATTCATTAATGTATACATTGGCACTAAAATAGTTACTTTAATTATACATAAAACAGATAGCAATAATTGTAATTGCCACACAAATGCTTCTAATAATAATCATTATATATTCTCATTAATATCGCGTACAAATAAACTACAAGAAGAATAGTAGTATTTTCTAAAAATTAACCCCATAGCATATAATACATTAATATTTGACCCTGGGTTGATTGAAAAAAATACACAGCCTCAGGGTTGTGTCCCTTCCGGGTGTACATGTACTAAATCAATAACACTTATTTATTTTGTTAGGTACTACTACTATTTTGTACTATATATTCTAAATTCTATTTAGACCATTTCTTTTAAACGGGGAATTTCTTCGCTACCGGGCTCCCTCCAAAATCGAGCCCGAAGCCCGTTATGCGGAACCGGAAACGGGCTATATTCCACCGTATCTTGCGGGCCCACCACTTCCCACCTGCAGTGACAACAATGCGGAATATGACGTCAATTTTTTGCATTATTACTTTATTATTATTCAGAACGAAAATAGATCAATTATTTTTAAGAATACTCCAGAAAATGAAACTTTTGTGATTATTTTTTGTAATTTTCTTGGTGCTATAGAAAAAGTGAATTTGGAGAAAATGACTTGAAATCTATCTATTTACCTCATTTTGTTAACAAGGTGATGGAGCAAGATCAGAATTTCAAGCTTGGCCAGCTCATTTCCCGGGCAGGCGTGGGCCCCGGTGCCAAATGGCAGAAAACTATTGGGTTTCGGAGCAACCTGCAATCCACGTCCACCACAAGAAAACTCAATAAAACACCACCTCAAAAAATAGAATAAAATAAAAAAAAGGAAATAAAGAAATTTTTTCTCATTCATGCTACTTCTCTAGAAAGGTATAGAATGCATATCAACAAAATATTCTGTTCCATTTTCATTAGAAAAATATATATAGATATTTTAATTGGTTCATACCTCAAATCTAGATGGGTCAAAATTTTGTGGTTCATTGAAAATTTCAGGATTGTGATGAATATTTCTGAATAATGGCATAACCTTCCACCCTTTTGGAATTAGATAACCTGCCCAAAAAAAAATGTCATTAATTAATATTCTTCAATGCAAAAAACATCCCAATTATTAAATATATATATATATTCCAATAATCATACCATTGTATACCACATCAACCACAGCCTCCCTGAAAGTGAAAGATACAATGCTTGCCATTCTTAAGCTCTCAAGAATTACCTGCCATTTATAGTAAGAAATATTATTAACTATAAATAAGAAGGAAAAAATATATATATTAATTTGTCAAAATCAATCAATTATTAAACTTCATTTTACATCCATTACATTATTTATGCATGTGCTCCCATAACTTATAATTTACATAAATAATTAATGTGTATTTTATTCTCAAATGCGTACCGATGAATAGTATGTTATATTATACTACCTCCGTCTTATATAATTATGTACGTATTTTGTTTTAGTCCGTCTCACGAATTATGTACGTTTCCTAAAATGGAAATAACTTTATATCACTTCTACTTATCACTTCACACTTTATTTGGATAAAGTGAAGTTTTGACCCAATTCGAGCCCAAATTATATCACTTCACCCCTTCACTTCACACTTTTTATATCACTTCATCCTTTCACTTCACATTTTTCAGACATTGCATTGGTTATCGTTTCTACAGTATACGTACATAATTATGTGAGACGGAGGTAATATATATGTATACCTTATACGTAAGTGGCATGGCTCTAGTCTGAGTCCACGTCAGCCTCTTGTTTCCCTTTTCATTTGACAAGTAGATTTCTCTCTGTTCATCCTACAATCATTGCCAAATGAGACAAAATTATGTAATTATTAAGGATGCAAGAACATACTAGAAGCCATGTAGATTAACGATCATTAGAAAGTACGTAAAACCTTAATTAATTAATTAATTAATTAATTTAATACCGTAACAGCTTGTAATAGCTTGGGATCGTCGTTCAAGTACTTGATGATCCACGTCAGCGCGCTGGCGGTGGTGTCCTGAGCAGCGAACAGCACTCCGATGATGTTGTCGGAAATCTGCTCGTCGGTCAACGTTTGACCGCCGTCGTCGTTCTTAAAGTTTAGAAGGTGGCCCAGCAAATCATTCTCCGGCAGTTTCTTCTCCTTTCTCTCGCTTATTATCTCCTCTAGTATTTGGCTCAGCCTCTTTCTTGCCTTTAATCATTCAAGAGAGAGAGAGAGAGTTAGTTAATTACTCCGTTTTTTTTAAGTGTCTTGTATCATAAAATTATACTCACTCAGTCCCACTTATTTAGGGATAGTTGACTGCACTTTTGTCTTACAAAAAGACAGTCAACTATCCCTATATAAGTAGGACGGAGGGAGTACATATTAAGAAAGCATGCATTTCAACTTCTTTTTTTATTTTTTTTATTTTTCTAAACACTAACTTATATATATCAGTAATTATGGAGATTAAATTACGAATGAGACACTTAAAAATATCAAAAACAAATTGAACACTTAAAAAAATGGAAAGAGTAGTAGTTTTTTCTTGAAAGTTGACTTTTTTTTTTTTGTTGCTTACCATTAAAGCCTTTTGATAAGCAGTTCCTGGTAGGCTTGTGGGGAAGGAATTGTAGCCTTTATCTACAATACAATAATTCTTCTTCAACTCTTCTTTTTGTTCTCTTCCCAACTCTCCAAAAATAGCTAATATTCCCACTTCAAATGCGTACTGCAAAGAAATTAATAAATTAATTAATTAAAGTTGTACATGTATTAGCCAAGAAATTGAAAAAAAAAAAAAAAAAAAAACTGCATGTATATATATATACCTTCTTCATGTGTTGGAAGGTGTTGATGGGGAGGGAATGATCAACCAACGAATCCAAGGTGGAGAGAGCTGTGGATTCAAGCCCGGGAATTAATTTCTTGAGAGGTTCTGGAGATAATGAGCTAACTACAAGCCTCCTAATCTGGGTATGGTAGTGGCCTTGGTGGAAGAAGAGGGCGGCGCCGCCGATCATCTTCTCCTTGCTCTTTGGGTAAGTGGGCTTGAACAAATCGGCATTCGTCACCAGCACGAATCGCGCCGCCTCCGGGCTAGCCAGCATCACGCAGGGGCAACCCAGTATGTGCGTTTTGAATATCTCTCCATACCTACACATTATATTGAAACAAATTAGCTAGAGAGAGAAAGAGGAGAGAGAAAGAGGGTTTTTGAAATCAAGAAACTAACCTCTTTTGCTTGTTGGAGAAGAAGAAGTTGGGATCTTTGTAATATAATTGAAGTGTTTCACCCAAGTAAGGCAAACCCATTGAACCTGGAGGGAGTTTAGGTGTTAGTTTATGGGTTTTGGTGTGTTTCTTGGAGAAAATGTAGTAAAATAGAGTAGAAAGAAAGAGGAGGATGTAGATGATTGTAGGAGGAGATTTGTCCATAGACATCAAGATTATGTACATGGGCCTTCTAAATAATAATCTAGCTAGCTTTCTTTAAAATTTTAATCCCTTGTTATGGCACTAGCTAGATTATATATATGGAGTTGTAGAACAAGAATTAAGAGGAAAAGTGTGTGTGAATTTCTCTCTCAACTCTCTAAATGCAACTTGGAATAAGTGGGGAGGGTGGCCTTGTTTATATAGGCGCAAATTGAAGGGGGGAGGGAACTAAAGTAGATAGTGATGGATTATATACGTTGCATGTCTTAAAGTAAAGAGTTTGATTACCTAAACATTAGGGGAAGTGCTTCACCCCCCCACCATTTTGTGGTAAACATTTATGTATGTCAATTAAAACCATTGACGTGGACCCGTCTTACCGCGCCCTAGATCTTTCGTTCTGATCAAACGTCGTCGTTTCATTTTACTCGAGGCATTGTGATGATGTATTTATATATGAGAGATAAATCGCACTTGTCATGCTCTAAGAAAACCCTAACAAACTTGTCTTAGATTAGAAAGCAATGATTTTAAGATTTAGATGGTAACATGGGAAGTTCATATTATATTTTCCTTGAATATTATATAATCTTGTAAAATTTATTACTTCCTCCGTCCCAAACCTATCGGGACATTTGGTTTGGGATGGAATATTTTATATATATATATATATATATATTTTTTGTTGTCGGCATGAACTAGACAAATAAAATCAATGGGATGGTGATGGAAGGTTAGTGAAATTAATATACGGTGAGATGAATTTAATAGTAAGAGGTGAGGAAATGTTAGTCTTGAATAATCTAGAGTGATAACTTAGATTTCCATCATGTGTGAGATGCATGGTCGACTTTGACTTTAATTAACACTCTTAATTAATTAAATGACGGTTACTACAGTTGCAACATCCAAATACTTCTCCAATCTCCACTTAGTATTCATGTCAAATAATTAGTTGGCATGTCTATTCCAAAGAAAATAGATAATCGTGTTAATATTAGTAATTAAGAGTGAGCTATCCAACTCATTGATCAATAATGCAACTTAAGATAATATAAAATATAATTTTTGTTGCAAACTTACTTTTTACTTATATACGCTAATTGTGTTTTTATAATTTGATATATTAGCATATTAGAAGTTTCGCCTTTGTATATATTTAGATTAGTAGTTTATATTTCGTTTTAGTTATGAACTGAATCATATGAATATATATGTTAGTATTTATTTTAAACAATAAATATTTATTTATTATTTTTTTTTTTACAAATATCTATTGGATAGAATCTATCATATGTCCTCACTAGAAAAGAGTTTATAATGGAGGAGTTAGTTTCTTTTTCTTAGAATTAGTCTTGGCCTACTTTACTACTCCCTCTGTCCCGTCAAAATAATATTTTTTATCGGAAAAATTATCCCGTCGAAATAGTCTTGTTTCTTTATTTTATACTACATCACATATTTAAGAAATCATGTCATTTCAACAGGACGGAGGGAGTATCTTAGTATTGACGAGTTAGTGCAAACCTATGCCTACACCTATTCCGATGCAACTTTTCATAGGTTTCTTTGTTAGATTTGTTTTATAGAGTTATAAGGATTTTCATTTTTTAGTATTTTATTTACTCAATTGATTTTTGTAATTCATATTATCATAGTGAATTCTTTTGCTATGAGACACTCAAAAGTTATATGATTATATAACTTGTAAAATTTTATATCTCATATTTTTCTATTTCACTTCCGATGATAATATATACTCCTACATTCATCGTCTTAGATCTGGCACTTTAGTTGAATTTTCTAGGGTACCATTTCTTGAAGCTCCTAGCAAAATAATTACAGCTGGAATTAATTGACTTCACACAAATTTCAATAGGAGACCGTACACTATGAATCAAATTTCACGACACGTAGAAAAAAAATATAACTATAAATATAAATATTTGTGCTAGCTTGTTCTACATGGTCAATGGGGTATATGTCTGTTAACGTGCAACTTCAAAAATGAGTAAATGTAGTTTAATTTTTATTAAATTCATTTGAAAGATTATCCCTTTTGTTTTGTTTAATTAAGTACTTGACTCGAGACTTTCCATAATATAATACTTCAATATATTATTGACATTTAAAGATAATAAAGCACAAGATAACATGCTACATTATAAAATCCAAATAGCTATATCGAGAATGAGAAAGACTTTCTCATGACTAATTCGTAATTTTCTTCTCATAATCTCAATAATATTAATACTTCATTTATTTCGCATGCTCCCAATTAGGTAAACGATCTTTATATATGAAATAGTAATGCTGCATAGGGGGATAAATCCATAAAAAAATACATATTTTAAGAAGTTGCTTATCCTTTGATAAATAAGCAACAAAATTTGAAGACATAAAATTGAAGCCGTAATAAGAAAAAAAAAAAAAAGTAAAAAAGTAAAAAGTAAAAAAAAAAAAAAAAAAGGAAAGGGGGGGAGAGAGAGTGAATGATTAGATAAGTTATATCCCTTTCATTAGTATAAAGCGAAATCTTATGATATAAATGCGAATCTTTGAAAGCGGGCGCAGGATAAGCCAGGGGCGCATTCCAGGCGATCACCGCAGCATCTCTCCCACTTTCTAGATCCAACGGCCACAAACGTCACGTCAACAGCCATCTAATGGCCACAAAAGTCGGTGGTGTACGGATGTGAAGTTTCGCGACTCTGCGGGTCCACCTTGTACTCGCGATTCAGCGAGTGATTGGAAGACACGTGTCCTGGTCCCTTGGTCGCCTGTGGCCGGGAGCACCGGACCGGAGTAGTTGCCCGATTTAGCAACATGTCGGCGCCCGTAATTTGCCTAATTATGACTTCTTTGCCAATTCCAATACTGTTAATTTGCATGCCTTTTTTCGTACTCTAATCTCTCGTTTTATTGGTCGCTGCATATACTCTCTATGCAAAAGGTTAATAGTACATTTTATTTTAGAATAAGGTAAATTACAATTTAAGATGATTAAGTGAAATTTAGTGGTGTATGGGTTTATTTGAAGCTTTTAACTTGGATCGAACAAAAAATTATGTATCAAGTAATATTTCATACTGACTCACAAAATGTTTACTTAAGAGTCTCTAGTAATAAAAAAGATGATTCTGAGTTGGGTATGATTATAAAAAATTGTAAGACTATTATTCTAGAGTCGAACAAGTATTTTATGGGTGAAGCATGTGGGTCGGGAAAATAATTTTATTGTTTTGTGTGTGTGTGTTGGTCTAGCGGTAGATGGTTAAGTTTCGGGACCAAACGTCGTGAGTTAGAGTCCTCTGTGGTACGACTTTAAATTTCAATTGATTATGTTCAAAAATAAATAAATAAATAATTTTGTTGCTCATCATCTTACTAGATCGTCCATAGATCATCTCACTCCCCATGTTTGGTATGAGCTTCCAGAATTTACAGAGAGTCTTCTTAATTTATCTTGACCGATGTACTTGATGAAATGAAGAGTTTTTTTTTTTTTTTTTTTTTTTTTTTTTTTTTTTTTTGAGAATACTATACCAAGATCACATGATTGAATCATGACCTAGACTTAGTAATATCTTTTTTGTGAAAAAAAAAATATACGATATGCATTGATAATGAAACAAGATGCTATGTATAAATTGTAATGCAAAGAATTACAATTCTGGACGTGGTGATATTGATGCCACCTTTTTATCTTTGGATGTGAGGCGTGATATTCCAACCATATCTTCTTTATCACTTCCAAACAATATGTAACAAATATTAAATTTATGGTACAATAATTAATAACTACCGAACCAACAAATCTTTCGAATAAGTGCTCGCGATTTTTTTTAGTACACTACAAATACACACATTAGAAAAGATTCGAACCACTTACTTATTAGTTAAAAGGGAAGTACCGATTACTCGTAGAATTTCTAAAGCCACATATATTTGTACTATTGAAAATCACTTTTCAAAAAGTTTAATTTATTCTAGCATACATATGATAATAACCAAACATATAAAATCTTCACACGTGGATTTGTATGATTGAATTTCCATATGAAGTTGGAAGGGAAGCATGCACAATATAATGTTATTGCTAATGGAGATGCCATTTTGAAATGCATTAACAAGCAAGCAATACAAGTTTGTATTTGTATTCTCTAAATCTTGTATTCTCTAAATCTTAGGGTGACTGTATGAGGAAATGAGAAGGGAATGAAACCACTAAACCCAGACTCATTATTAAGTCCATGGCTGGTATGTTTTTTTTCTTTATATTTGGAATCACCATTCTATTGGGAATCGCTAATCCCTTATTAATGGGATTGACCTTTCCATCACAGTTCACACCCCCATGATATTAGACATTCCAAATTATGAGGATTATAATTTTTACTCATAAATTATTGAAAATATCCCATATTTATCCCAAGTAATTCTAATAAAATACTGAAAATCGTTCACAATTCTAATTTAATAAAGAAGATTGTTATTTTATTTTATTTTTATCTTTTCGTCTCTTTTATTATTGTGTAAATTTATGATGCTCTTTGAAATTGTCTATTATTTTTTCTTTTGTACGTCTATTAAATTGTTTAAATTGGTAATGTTCTCTATTTGGGTGTTCTATCAGATTGGATTGCATAGTTTATGTAAATTTGTTTTACTTGCTCACGTCGTTCATTGATTTCAGTTTGATTAGTAATATTTTTGAATTTGATTATATAATATTAAATAAATTAATATTTACTTAAAAAAATTACTTTTACAACTTAAAATAATGCATGATTTTGTAATTTTAATTATATATAATGATATCTTGGAGTAATATGATTTCAAGAGATAAAATAGTTATTTAAAAAAATAATTAAAAAATCAATTGATGCATTCCATTCCTTATCCATACAAGCCATGAGAATTTTATTTAATATATTTCATTCATTTCCTATCTTTATTCCATTACTAAGTTCATTAATTTCCCACATAAATTCATTATTGCATACCAACCACCTCCTTAGATCTTTAGCAATTTCTTCGTTCAAACTATTCAATAATTTTGAGGGCGTAATTATGTACTACTAGTAACTTACATTTTAGAAGGAGAAAATTGTAGCATTGCCTAAGTGGGAAAATATCAAATAGGGTTACTGAATCAGTACGGCACGGCGCTATAAGTTTTCCAAGATTCTATTAAGATATAATTTTTTTATTATATTTTTTTTTTTTGAGTTTACGAAATAGTGCATATAGATAGAATCGAGACATAATATTCCAATTAAAGCATCATCATAGTAGCCGTCACGAATTTCGTTACGATCCTTTGCTCTATAGGTCACGTTTTCTTTAATGACTTGTTACTTTTAGTTAGAGAAAATAAAATGATCGAATTTTCTCCGAAAAAAGAACATTACTCCCTTTACATGCTATTAGTCCTTCTTTCTTTATTGAGATGTCCCATTTAATTATCTACTTACCCAATATAGTAAGGATTTAGAGCCCGTTTGGCTAAGCTTATTTTAAGAGCTTATAAGCTACAAGAGCTTATAAAATGTTTAAGAGTTTATAAGATGTATGATGGTAAGAGCTTATAAGTTGTTAAAGTATTTGGATAAAAGAACTTATAAGTTTGGAGAGATAATAAAAAAAATCTAAAAAAAAAAAAATCAAAAAAAAAGAAGAAAATTTTGAAATCCATAATGTTGTAAAATCAAATGGAAGTGTATATAATATAAATATAAAAATAAAATAGAGTTATAGTAGTCAAAAAGTAAAATAAAAAAAAAATTAAGTTGTGGAGCTTATAAACATTTTTAGGGAGCTTATAAGCAGTCAAACTGCTTATAAGTTTAGCCAAACACCTCCTTACACCTTCAAATCTATATCTCCTCCTTGACATTGGTTACTCTATTATTCTGCTTAGTGACTAATAATGTGGGATGAAGGGAGTATTATTCTCTCGAAAAAAAAGACATGCCCATTTAAAAAAGTTGACCAACAAACGAAAGACACATTGTGAACTTTGATGCAAAAAACAATTCAATGACAGTTCCATAGTAGCAAATGTAAGAGCACCACGATTAATACTACTACTTGTATTGTGCTTCAAAGAAGAATATAAAAAATGCAAATAAAAGTACACGTGGAGTTTAACCAACGTACTGAGAAATAAAGGATAGGATCTCAATATTATCCTTAGCCCGTCACCTTTAGTTGTATGGCATATCTTGATTGTTGAGGAGAAAAATAAAAAATAGCGTCTTGTATTGTATATGTCTGTTAATCATGAATGAATTAAAAGTACTATTTTAATTAGACTTGTTTATCATATAATTCTATAGTACTTCTAATTTTGAACAATATATATGTGTTAGTGTTACATATATATAGAGAGAGATGTCAATAACAATTAATAAGAATATCTAGCTTTAAAGAAATAATATATATACATATATATAGTAAATTAATATTAGTATTATTTATTACTCCCTCCATTTCATATAAAATGATACTTTTCTTTTTTGTCTTTTCTGACACGCTTTTCCACGTTACCGTAAAAGAAAGAATTATTCAAAAATCCATCTTAAAACCCATCAACGAGAAACGTGAAAAAGCGTGCCAGAAAAAGCTACTATTGAAATGTGTCATTTTTAGTGAAATGGAGGGAGTATTTGTTAATGAAATTCAAAATCGCTTATAGTTATAGTTATAGCCTAACTTGATCGATTTTAATCATAAGGAAAAAGAAAATTATCATGAAAAGTGAGGAAAAGTCATTTCAATAAAACTTTTGACCAACATATATTCGTGTTTATCAATCATATATGTTGATTGAAATGCATGCTTTCGAAAGTGGAGAATTATTGATGATCGATCTCTTTCATCTAGTATAGTGATCGAGTATATATAAGAATTTTTATGACAATTATAATGTAAATAAACGAGAAACTAGAAAGTTTCTTCATAAATATTTAGTCATGGTGAAAAATGCATATGCCCACTAATGTTTTCATGATTCTTCCTTTAATTTTTAATTTTTATTTTTATTGGGAGAGAGAATTTTCTCTATTCTAACTTAGGAATGTCATGGTTTCCGAGAAAAAAAAATTAATTAGATTTTTCTCTTTGCTAAATAAATTTGAATTTTATCTATACTAACCTAGATATTTTCATATATTTTTATAAAAATATTAAAATCACGCCAAATGGTTATGGTATGGTGATAGTCACATTAAATCATGATGGAGAGGAATGTGATGCTATATATTGTGGTCACATTAAATATTTTTACGAATTACAGCTGATTGATCATAATACATATATACAAAGCTGCTAACATATATATACTCTATAAATTATATCCTATCGAAAAAAATAAATCCTATTTTAATAGTATGCTAAATGATGTTCTTGTTGTGATTAATAAATTGTCATTCTATTTTAGTTTTGGGTGTCCACGAAAAATGCGATACTTCAATTTTAATACATGAGCTCCCACATCCGTTTATAATCTTCCCATTTTCTCATTATTTAACAAAAAAAATCAACATTTTATTAACTTCCTCTTTAGTGAGTCCTATACTGTCCTCCCACTTAAGAAAGTTTACCAACAATCTATTCACCTTTTTTATTATAACGGTGCCACAAGAAATGTATCTCCTTCGTGGATAGAGAAGAAAAATGCATCTACAAACTCAAACTATTCTACGAGTTAGGAGAGACTTGTAATGTGTAAATTGAAATAACTTTTTTTTATTATTATACACTCGCAAAACGCTCTATTAAAAAAGAAAAAGGAAATTTTTTTCGTAAAAGTTGTAATTTTTTGAGGAAAAACCATCAATAAAAATGGAGTTTTCATTTGCCCGAGTCTACACGAGGATGATAAAAAAAATTGGTATTGTTTGGTTTCTAGAAAAAGTGAGAAAGTAAAAATGAATGTCTATGAAAACAAAAATACTCCATCTGTCCTCTATTTACTGACCCTCTTTTTCGGTACGCGTTTCTACGCTTCTCGTTGATAGGTTTTAAAAGAAATTTTTGAAGTATTCTTTCTTTTACGAGATACTATGACACCCGTAGTATCCCGTAAAAGAAAGAATACTTCAAAAATTCATTTTAAAACCCATCAACGAGAAGCGTGGAAACGCGTGCCAAAAAAATAGGGTCAGTAAATAGAGGACGGAGGTAAATAGAGAAGCATAGTATATATTTTTAGGAATATATATATATATATATATACACATCGAGACAAAGTTAAAATAGAAGTTATTGGATTGGGAAAAATGAATCATATGTATATGATCAATGATGATATCCGTGAGAAGAAATAATAGAAAATCCGATAATAATAATAATAATAATAATAATAATAATAATAATAATAATAATAATAATAATAATAAAATGATGAAATGAAGGCAAAGGCAAAAAGTAGACAGCAACGCATGTGGCTGTGCGAAAACGTAGGATACCTGAGGAGCCACATTCCCACCTTCCTTCAACACCTTGTTCCTTCTTCCTTCTTCCAACATATCTCAACCCTATTTATATTTATTTATTTAAATAAAATTTATACATGTTTATTCTTCATTGCCACAAACGTTGCCTCAACAACCTCAATAATAATAATATATGTACGTCTGTGAATTAAGTTCGATACCA
The DNA here is from genome assembly GCA_001642375.2 of Mentha longifolia. NCBI lineage: Eukaryota > Viridiplantae > Streptophyta > Magnoliopsida > Lamiales > Lamiaceae > Mentha > Mentha longifolia. The sequence continues at coordinate 24,876,170 of CM038120.1, read as the reverse complement.
AGAGATGGGATTGAAAGGTCCGCTATAATGTTTTCTTATTCAATTACTATGTATCTTTTACTTTCTTTTTTTGTGTCGGAAAATAAGTAAATTTTATTGAGATAAAATATGGTTACGCGAAATACCCAACATCAGATAATTTACAAAAACATGAATGATGCGCAAAACATTCACATTCACATACGGGTACTTTCTCTAGACTTGATTCTAAACACTGTGTTCCTAAATTTTTTTAGTTCAATTCAACACATTCACATATATGCCTTCACGACGATTCAAACTCTCGATTTATTAATTGTATGAGAAATATCTAACCAACTGAATTGTGCGAGAGTTGCAGATTAAAGCATGGTGGTGTATGTAGTAATTACGTATGTGTTGTCTACTAAACTTCTTTATTTTAATTATTGTATTGTCTCAATCTCTAATTAGTATGGCAACACTTGAAACAGACGAATGAATGAATTTCTTGCATTATTAGCTGGACTATTTTTAATTATGTAGTTGGCTATGCATGTTATCGACTTATCGTACACACAAAATCTTGAAAAAATAAATAAATTAAAATATGTGCATGGATTTTTGAGGTTCACTTGTTCTACATGTCGACAAACTTTAAAAATAAAAAATCTAAAATTAATGTTTTTAGATGGAGATAAGAACTACGTAGCTTTTATTGGTGACCCATACTAGGTTGAATCGTGTTATACGTGGGATTATTTGGAAAATAAATAAATAAATAAATAATAATAATAATAAATAAATAAATAAAAATTATACAAAAGATAATGTGGGTAATAGGCCCAATAAGATAGTTCATAATAGGCCCAAGTATATAATGGGCTTATATGCTGGGCCTTAGCTAAACAAGAAAAGAAGAATAAACAGAGAATTCAATAGGGATCCTCTATTCACGTTTCTATGTTTCAACCGTGTACCAAATCTTAATTCCTACTCCCTCCGTTATTTTTGTCTTTTCTCATTTGTTGAATATATGAGTGGTATAAAATAATGAAATGAGACAAGTTAAAAATAACAGGGGATTACTATTTTATGCATTTGCTTCAATAATTTTAATTCATAATGATTTAATTTAACTCAATAATTATTTACTAAGGTTCACTCATCCAATTAGGATCTACAATTATTTTTTAGCATTTAATTTCACTTTCATTAGTTAAATCAGGATTGATAAATTCAAAACTAGAGAGTATAATTATTAAAAAATATATTTTTTTATAAATGTTTATTATAATTATGTTAATTTTTATTTTTGTAAAAAATAATGGTATAAAACAATAAAAATTAGGATTGAAGACACGATCGGTGCACCAAATTTGGATCCCAGTGAGAATTACATAAACAATAAGTTGATCTTATTTAAACTTTCATTCACTCATTTCCAAAACAAAATAAAAGGAAAGTGGTCCAATCAAGAAAACTAACAACAATAAGCACTTATATATATATTAATAATTATATCATGCAATTATCAACTTCACAAACAAAATCCACCTCCTTCCATGTAAATATTAGTAATACATGATCAATCTTCACTCTCTTCTCTCTCTCTCAAAACAGCACCAAATTTCTCCACCATCAAATCCACAACCAACGGCACCAAGCTATCACAAGGCACGGCCTTCTTATATATATCCCCCAAGTGGGAGTCGCTCCCGATCCGGCCCCCGAGGAAAACGTCGGCCCCCTCGACTATCTTCCCGCTCTCGTCCCTCGTCAAGCACCCCATGAACCCGATATCCGCCACCTGCACCTGCCCGCACGTGTTGGGGCAACCGGTCCAGTGCATCCTCACGGGCCTCTCCACGGAAACCAGCCTCCCCACTTCCTCCGCCACCTTCAGCGCCCGCTGCTTCGTCTCGATTATAGCCTGCCCGCAGAACTGGTTGCCCGTGCACGCCACGAGGCCCTTCATGAGGATCGGAGGGCTAGGGGAGAACTTGTCCTTGAGCAGAGGCTCCGAGAGTAGGGCCTCGACTTTCGAGTCTGGGATGTTCGGTATGATGATGTTCTGCTCAACCGTGAGGCGGAGCTCGCCCGAGCCGTACACGTCAGCGATCCGTGCCAGCTCGTCCATGTCGTCCGCCTGGACTCGGCCAACGGGGATGTGGAGGCCCACGAAGGAGTACCCTTCTTGCTTCTGAGGATGCACTCCGAAATAGTCCCTTCTCTCCCATTTGCTATCGACTAAATCTTCACTCGATGCTCTCTCTAAGCCTTGTTGTGGCATTCTCTTCGCTACTTCGTCTCTGAATTTCTCGATGCCCTGCATCGTACGAAAACAATCAAATTGTTAGCAACTATATTACTAGACCTTACAAAGATCAACGGTTCAAATTGTTCTTGATTCTTACAAGTTCATCGATCAACCACATCATTCTGGTCTTTTGCCTGTTGCCTCTGAAGCCGAGGTCCCTAAAAGTTTCGAGAATGGCTCTGCACACGGGGAGAATGTCGTCACCGGGAACCCAAGCATCGAGAGGGATTGCTTCAGCACATCTCTTCGGGCTAAAGAACCCTCCGACAAGAATATTGAATCCGAAACGACCATCCTTTGTAGCCGGCATATACGCGAGATCGTTTATATGCGGATGCTCGTACAAATCATGCGATCCAATCACACACACATTCCACTTCCTCGGCCTACAAAAATCCCATCAATCAAGATCAATAACTTCATCAACACAACTAAACACACACAGAACATACAAAATCTTTAAAATAGAGAGTGAAGCACATTCTTGAATGCAGCGGGACTTACAAGTTGGTGAAATCGGGATTTCCACGCGAATTGGCGGTGATGTATTGAGAGAGGAGATTGTTGTAAGGCCTAGTATCAACAATTTCATGAGGATCAATCCCAGCTAGAGGGTTCCCAACCGGATTCCTAACGTTGTCCATTCCGCTCTGGAGGCTAGTCAACCCGACTTCATCAAGCCCTTTCAAGATCTCGGGTACATCGGAGAGAACGACGCCTCGGATTTGCCAGTTTTGCCTCGTTGTTACATCGGCACACCCGTCCTTCCCATACCTCTTAATCACACTCGCTAAGTATCTTGTTTGAGCACTCGTTGTCACCCCATTTGGCAGCTTTAGTCTCATCATGAATCTACCATCTGATTTCATCATCATACAATTTCAAGATTAATTAGATCCTAATACTAATATGCAAAAAATTTCCAAGATTTTTGTTTCCCGTTTTGCTATGATAGATTTAGTCACATAGTAAGCACAATATCCCCAACTCTCTCTCTCTCTCTCTCTCAAACAAATTGTAGCTCTAATCAAGAAACAAAAATATGCACAATTTTTTCAAGATTTTTGTTTCCCATTTTGCTATGATAGATATAGTCATAGGCACAATAACCTCTCTCTCTCTCTCTCTCACACACACACACACACACACACAAATTGTAGCTCTAATCAAGAAACAAAAATATGCACAAATTTTTTCAAGATTTTTGTTACCCATTTTGCAATGATGGCTATACTTAAAAAGTAAACACAAAAACAAGCAAATTGAAGCTTAATCAAGGATATGATCAAGAAAATAATCCAAAAATTGAAACCCTCGGAAAAGAAATTTGAGATTTGAACTTACATTGATGTTTTCTCCTGTGGAAAAGACCTAGCCATTTGAGTCTGACATCAACGTCGTCTTTAGTGAGCTTGGATTTGTCGAGGTCTTCAATGGCGATTTTCGATAGCTCTTCGATTCCGTTCTCCATGAACAGCTTCATGGGCTCCTTCTCGATCTTCACCTTCTCCTGAGGATTTATCCCTCCCCTGAACTTCTCCTTCAGCACGAAGAACCCATCTTTCTCCTCAACCCTGACCTCCAGCCGCGCGGCGTCGACCTCCGCCGCGCCCGCGGGCGGCGGAGCCACCGTCTGCGGCGGGGTGGAGTGGGCCCTCACGTTCTTGAACCTGTTGCTAGCTGCGCTCGGCAGCGACGGTGCCAAGAACTTGACATGGAGTGACGACATGGTTGGGAGCTTAGTTCAGCTGCGGCGGCGGCGGGTGGCGGTGGCGGTGGTGGTGGAGGTGGAGGTGGTGTTGGCATTTTGTAAGGGGAGGGGAAGAGGACTTAAAGAGGTGTGGATGATCGAGTTTTTGGACTCTTGAACGTTGCTAAAGGCCATTTTCTCTATGCTTAGTTGACAGTTGGTGTGCTTTGACGGAAATGCCCTTTGTTAGTTATTTTGTGAGGGGTGGGGCCTACCGGGGTGCCACGTGAATGTAGGGAGTCATCGTGGGGGTGTTTTGGGGAATAGGGAAAAGTTGTAGGGGGGTTGAATTGGTTATGGCCGTGAGCGGCGTGTGGCGGTGTGGTGACGCGGCTTTAGAGATAAGAAAAAAAAAAGAAGAAGAAGAGTTTAATTAATTCTAAGCCTTTGATTTGGAAATGTGGTCTCTTGGCACTATATTTGGGTTCTTTTCGTACTACTTCCTCTCTTCTTCTTTTTTGTTCCCTATCATCAAAATATGCAAATCAAAAAATTAAATTGATTTATATTTGTAGCTTATTCATTGGTTTTTTTTATTCAATTAATTATATTTATAAAAAGTAAGAGTAAAATATGACAGCTCGGTTAAAAAGACATTTCTATTCAACTAAGAGGATTCAAGTCAACTCGCATGTTTATGTATAAAAAAAATATATTTTTTTCGTCACAATCTATTAAAAAAAACATCGCACTTTTCATGGTCGGATTGTCTGCATCTTAAAGATTAATAATCTTTATATAATTTGACGGAGGGGTATGAAAAGGAAGCAAACTTAAGTTAGGAGTCTTCCACGTTAAGGTTTAATAAATTATTTATAATATTTGGATATTAGTATTCAATTCAAAGAGTATTTTATTTATTCCCGGCAAGTGTCTATGCAACACTATAATAACTAGTAATATATGTTAGTAAATAGTGATAATATTATTTAGATATACACCATATTTTTGTGGTATTATTACCATAATAATGGACGTAAGGCAATAAAAGTAATATTGCGAATGTTACTATTATGACGTCCTATTTTAATCTACCAATTATTTCATAAAAATACGCTATACATATACAAATTCATAGCATATATATTTATTTGATAATTCGTTTGTTATTTGTGCAGATGATATTATAATAAAAAAAAATATCTTCTACCTAAATTATGAGTCCTTATCATTGTTCATTCGCATACATCCCTTTTAGTCAACGAGAACTCCAACTTAGCCTAATCAATAAAAAATAATAATAAAAATAATAAGCATTGAAATAAAAATAAAAAAGAAGTAAATGACAAGAGAGTTTGGAATGGATGGCTTCACTTAAAAGTGAAAGGTCAAAACTGGAGAGGCAACTTCTTATATCGATCCGCCTCATTTTATATAGGAGTATATTATTAGTACTATTATTATATCTCTCTTTAAAATAATTATTAAGTCTTTTCTAATAATGATTAAATGCCAAGTGCACTTTTTAAGTCAAGTTGCAAAACCTCAAAACATGTGGCGCCTTGGTTTCGAATTGTACTATGTTTTTTTATTTTATTTTTATATTTAGATATTTTTTACAGACATCAGAATTTGTTGACTATCAATAGAAGTTAAGTTTTGTTTTATTTATTTATTTTTATTTCTTTTCTGTTACTCCACAATAGGAATTTTTTTTTCTATGTATTGTTCGTATCAATAGATGATTTTCTTCTTCTGTTAAAGTTGTTTGAATTTTGTTTATCTTAATTAATTCCCATTTCTAACACTATTGTGTTACATATGGATGGCAAAAGAAAGTCGTGTACTTTGCTGCATTTAACTTTAAAAAGATCTTATCGATTTTTGTAATTAAAACTCGTGCCATAAAGTAAGTATCACATTTTCGATGGACGGATAGAGTATAACTGAATAACTTAAAGATGGGGATATATAGCTTACTAATTTTGTTTAGGTCTTCATTAATTGTTTGTGGAGTAGGAACCATATATATATATATAGGTAGTAGATTATATGAAAACTAATTATTACGTAAAACCTGCAACCCATCATAAAATGTTGTATAATGATGCATTATATGCATAAAAATAATATAAAATAATATATTTTATTATGCAACATTCTATGCACAAAAATGCATCATTTTATGCATAAAATGCATGGGTTGTAGTTTTCACGTAATAATTAGTTTTCAAATGATCTACTATATATATATATATATATATTGAAGATAAATGGCCGAGATTATTTGGATGAATACTTGCCACTTATTTTATATATTCTAAATGCTTAAAACGTTTAAATTTATTGCTTATTACATTGTTAACAATTGTTTTAATATTAAAGTTTTGCTATATCATGCTTATTTTATATTCTAATTGCTTTATTTATCTAAATTTGTTGCTTAGCAATTGTTTAAATATTTATTTTTTGTAGGTTAATGCGTAGTTTGGATATTATAAATGCTTAATTTATCCAAATTTGTTGCTTATATAGATTAATGCGTTGAGTAATGCAATTCCTTGATTGCATATCCTAAATGCTTAAAACATTTACATTTATTGCTTAAAACATTTAAATTTATTGCTTATTACGTTGTTAACAATTGTTTAAATATTTAAGTTTTGCTATATCATGCTTATTTTGTATATTCTAATTGCTTTATTTATCTAAATTTGTTGCTTAACAATTGTTTATATATATATATAGATGAGAGATCATGTGCAAATGTGTAGTTCTGTAAGAAATAAGAAGAAAATCCCACCGTCCATATTTGTAGATCAATGGTTAATATTCATTTTAGTTTCGTTAGAATATTTAATCCAATTTTATAAGTGGGGGGTTAATTTTGTATTTTTCTCTTATAGTAGTGGACGGTTACATCCTATAATTATGGTTAATATTCATTTTAGTTTCATTAGAATATTTAATCCAATTTTATAAGTGGGGGGTTAATTTTGTATTTTTCTCTTATAGTAGTGGACGGTTACATCCTATAATTATGGGATTCGAATGTCTTGACTATATTTTCCTACAATAATTAATATACAATCACTTGAAACATTTATTATTTTCATCAAAATTTTACCTTTGTTCTTCCGTGTTTTTTTTTTTCCTGTTGAGCGACTCCTTTTCTTTGTAACATGCACAAAATATCAAGCACCAAGTCTCCTTCTCCTTTTATTATATTATTACTTTATTTTTTTTCGTATCCAATCTTATATGTTTGTTAATATGCTTTATTCATTAACTTGTTTTTATAATATTCTATTACTTTCTTTTTTGTAATGCATTAAATAATAAAAGTGATGCATAGTACTTTACCATTTTTATGGTTTTATGTGAAATGCATTATCACAGTTCAATCAATGCATTGCAAAAGATAAGTAAATGCATATATTCATATAATATTTTTATAATATTCTACTTCTTTCTTTTGTAATGCATTAAATATTGTATTGCTATGTATTTAGTATTTTCGAGCATATAATATTATAATAAATTACATTATTTTTCACTTATGCATTACAAATAGTGTAGTAATGCATTACTGAATGCATTATATGCATTACAAATAGTATAGTAATGCATTATATCATGTAAATTCTCTGAATATATTCCTTCCAATTTATCGTAGCATTACACTTGTTTATTCATTACAAAATCATTATTTATGCATTATAAAACATAAAAAAATAAACTAGTATTCATGCATTATAAAACATGAAGGAGATGGATGAATTATTCACATAATGCATTACATAATATTTAAATGTGCATTGTGAAGTAAATACCTATGCATTATCACATGCCATAACAAATAGGGAATCAAGGATTTTCTTTCAACAATTAATCTACAACATATATCAACATCAATTATGGAAAGATGCATGCATCGTAAAATGAATGTTTCCAACAAAAATAATAATGACGGCTGGTTTTTGTCTTTTGATTAATAGAAATGATTTATGATTTAGTTTAAAATATTCAACATAACCCCTAAAAATCTGCCATAATCTCATTATTCCATAATTAATTGGTTGTAAAATGTTCCATTTTACCCTCGTGCATTATCACATCTGAGCACTTTACGGAAACTAACCATGATGCAGATTAAATCTTAACCGTTTAATTTGTGTTAATCTAAGGCTAAGGGTGCTTCTTATTTCTTACATTAAATGGGATTTGTATGTGATCTCATCCCTATATATATATATGTAGGTTACTGCTTAGTTTGCATATTCTAAATGCTTAATTTATTCAAATTTGTTGCTTATTTAGATTAATGCATTGAGTAATGCAATTTCTTGATTGCATATTTTAAATGCCTAAATTTTTTAAATTTATTGCTTAATGTGCTATTAACAATTGTTTATATAATTATGTTTAAATTGTTTATATGCTTAAGTTGCCATATATGTTGGAAGACGTGAATTGTATAAGAATGTTAGATGCTTCAAAGTCCAAAATTGATGAAGTTTATCAATTCCTTAATTGACTTAATTGACGTGAGCCGTTAAAATCTATAACCAAAATGACCATGTTAACCTTTTCGTATTTAATAGATAAATATATATGAATGAATATAGGAATATTTAACAACCATAGATCTAAAATAAGTGATGCATAGGATTGGATCCTAGTTACTATCTAAAGATAGGGTTCCCATTTGATCCTCCACCTATATATATATATATATATAGGGACACACTTGGGTCAGCCGGAGGCACCGTGCGGCCGGGCTAAAATAATGACACTTTTATTCATATAGATTGACACTTTTCTGTATGAAGATTGACACTTTTAAAATTATCATTTTATTCGTAAAATAATTATGTTAAAGTTTGGCATTTTTATTCATATAGATTGACATTTTTCTGTATAAAGACTGACACTTTGGGCCCGGCCGCACGGTGCCTCCGGCTGACACAAGTTTTTGTCATATATATATATATATATATATATATATATATATATATATATATATATGAAGTTTAATTTCTTGGAACATACGTGTCTAAAGTTAAGTCAGATTAAGTTAGATCTATACATATTGTTTGAAAATAGAAGTGTCAGATTTCAATCCATGTGCAGTGTGCATATTACCACGTAATTAAGTTCTTTTTATTATTGTAATGAGAAAACTATATAGTAGGTAAAATATCAAACATTGTAAGTTGTAACTATATGCCAGGATTCTTTTTTTCTTTTTTCTTTTTTTATAATGAAAATTGATGAAAAAAATAATGGAAAACTTTATCAAGAGTAGAATAATTTTGCCATCCATCCTGTGAGGAAATAAATAAATAACATGTAAATGTGAAAAAAGATTAATTTAATTTTTCCTCAAATTCTTGCATTTTCAAATGCTCAATTGTTTCCCGTATAGCATAGAGAAGTCAAATAGTATATACACCAATTATCAACCTCATTTCAAGGCTCAAACTAATGCAAACAATCTCCATCTTTCTCCCTCTCTAAAACTCACTCAAACTAAACCAATTTTAGACCTCAATCAATCTTCCTACAAAAGTTGAAGTGTGAGACTAGGAGTGTCGAGCAACGCCTAACCTGATTTCAACCTTATGTAGATGAGTACTCCACTATTATTGTGAACACACTTAATATATAAATGATTGGCGTGACAATAATACATTTAAAGAAAATTATTATAAACGCATATTCTATAAACAAATCTTATTAAAAAAAATTAAATTCTACTATAAAAAATTAAACACTAATTAAAATTTAAAAGAATTACCGACCTGTTACTTTTACTTCAAAGTTGGGACTTACCAACTTGTGCAGCAGTTGTTCTCTTTTTCTCGAGATTCTAACCACGACACGAAAAGGAAGTTGATCGCCTTGTAAATCCATTTGCTCCATTTCTATCCATTTTGCACACATGATCGCGGATTCATGGCAAAGGACCAACTTAATTATTTGCAATGTTGGTATGTATCCAATTTCACTAGGGATCTCCACCAATTGTTTTAATTCAATTAGATGAATTTGCTCAAGGTGTGGCATGGAACTCTCTTCTGCCCTCCACTTTTCCAAACCACCACACGATCTCAAATGCAAGTATTTGAGGGAGGGAAATTGGCCTTCACATATTTCCCACTTGCCCGTTCCGAAGCATCCATGCATTAATTTGAGCTTCAGAAGAAGCGGTAACGAACCTATCTTTTCCAATATTTCTTCCCACTCAAACTCACTATCCACTCGAAGATTCAAACTCTTAAGAAAATGCGGAAAGGTGAGCTTATTCAGATACACACCAACCCCTCTGAACTCCTTATTACACGAGATATCGAGGGATTCCAATTTAGTTAGGCTTTTGATATTGCTAAGACAATCAGCATTAGCATCAACGTCGAAATATCTTATTTCCAATTTCCTAACATTAGGAATCCTCTTTACCACCTCTTCACCACACTTGAAATTCTTTACCCCCTTAAGTATCTCTAGATTCTCCATGACCATGACATCTTCTCCCCCGTTTCTTGAGGAGGATCTGGGAGACACAAAGACTCTCTCTTGAACTCGATATGTCTAATTTGAGGCATTTTCCAAAGTACAACCGGTGCATTACACTCGACAAAACTATAAACAATCAATGTATGCAGATTCCAAAGGAGATTGATTGAAGAGAAGAACGAGGACATGCTCTGAACTACAACAACAAGGTGGCGCAAGTTAACACATTCGGAGACAAGGGCATTCACGTAGCTTTGGCTTGAGATCATTTTATACGCTTCTAATGTCCTCAACAATCCAAACTTCGGGCATGGTGGGGCTCTTCGATTTTCACAGATTATAGAACGAGTATGGGAAGTACATTGCAAGGTATCAAAGACTTTCTTCGTTGAAATGCTCTTCCCAATAACAACACGATGTTGGCTAGTTAAGCTTTGAGGACTACTCTGTCGTATGACATAATAAAACTCATATTTCTCACTTTCTCTCAGACAGAGGTCTCTCAACAAATCATGAATTTTGCAGGACTTTATGTTTCCAGTAGAACCCAGTTCATCGATTAGAATGAGATTTCGATCAACTAAGTCCCTTAAGAACTCTTTTCCTATTGTTTCTGATCTTTTGCCATTCATTGGTCTTAGAAATCCTTCGGAAACCCAGAGCTTCAAGAGTCTTGAGACACAGATGGCACGGTCTTCCTCAAACACTCCCATCAACAAAAAACATGGCTTCAAATATACCAGCAAATGATTATAACTCATTTTCAACAATCTCAAGCAATGTTTATCATTATCCAAATTTACTAACGAAGCCACGTTGTTCTTTATTGATTCCCAACATTCTTGAGTGTGTTCCATTTTTTTCAAAAGACCTCCCACCACAACAATTGATAAAGGAAGTCCTCTACAATTCTCTACAATTTTCTTTCCAGTTTCAACCAATTCAAGTGGAAAACTTTCCTCTCCAAATACAATCTTGGAAAACAAACCCCAGCTACTAACCTCATCAAGAAATTCCATTTGATGGCTATATTCGCTATTTAATTGAGCACTCAATTGCAATAGCCTCGTCGTCACCAATATCCGACTACCATTTTCATTATTAGGAAAGAATCGTTGTATCTCATCCCACGCATCAATATCCCACATATCATCCAATACAATTAGAAACCTTCTACCAAATAGATGTTGGTAGAGTTGTAATCCTAGTATACCATCATCACTACTTTCAGTTTGTTCTTCCTTTAGAGAAAGAAGTTGACAAAGAATCAGTCTTACATTGTATTGTTGAGTAATCGTAGCCCAAGCACAAACATCAAAATGCTCCTTGATAAATGGTTGTGCATAAATATTTTTAGCAAGAGTGGTCTTACCGATTCCGCCCATCCCAACAATCGGGATGACTTTGAGATCGAGCGGCATTGCATCGAGCTTTGCCATGATTCCATGCAAGACGCCATCAGGGCACGCCATCGTAGTATTATGCCCAGTTGAAGAACATCGCGAGGCAGAGACGACGTCGGTTCTTCTCTGTGGCCTTTGATCAAACACCATCTCCATCACCTGTTTCTTGATCAAATCCATCTCTTCTATCACTTGTTGGAGATCTTCATACAAGTTGATGCAATTTGTTTCTTCTCGAGAGTCTTCGGTTTCTCGATCAAACTTGATGACGCCCACAATATGAGATTCGATCACGTCTTCAGCTGCATAAGCTGCTCGTGCGATGCGAAGCTCCAATGAATGATCAGCTGAGGAAGTATAGCCTTGAAGGAATTCTTGGAAGAAGGTAAGAATCTGAGTGAGAGAATGAAGTTGTTGATTGTCGATAGAAATTGGAGAGGAAGGATGAGCCTCGATATCATGTATGATATGCGTAAGGGAAGCCAATGCTGCATAAGCCGCCATGAATGGTGAATGGACAAGAATTCTTGATAGACAAGAACTAATGAATGCCTATTATAGAATATTGATCGATTTAATTAACTAATGAACTCCTATATGTTAGTATACTGTATATAGGTTAATCAAATGTTGATTCTTTGCTTCCTGATTCACGCTTCCAACAGTTGACTAAAACTAATGATTGCCCAAATTGGTTGACGTTGATTACAAGGCTACTAATTTCTGCAACCTCAGCACACCAACCGACAACCTTCAACAATTAAAAAGAAAAAGCGAAAGAAAATTTGCAATGCTTTAAATGAGGAGACCTCCAAGAATTACTACTCCCTCCGTTTGCCTTCATTTGGCCTGTTTCGTCAAAATGAAGACAAACAGAGGGAGTATATTTTTGTTATGTTAAAAACTTTTTAATTATTTTTATTAAATATAATTAAATTATTATTAAAAATTACACAAAAATTGTAGTTGGATACTTGGATCGTTAATATTATAGTAGAAGTTAGATTGTGAGGAATAATGAATTTATAAAAGAAAAGAAAAAAAATTAATAATATGGATAAAGTTGCTCATAAACATAGCAATGTTTAGAAACTTCCTAGGCCATAGAAAATTTCAAAAATACATGGTCACATGAAATGATCGTGCAAGTTAGCATTTAAAGATTGTCGCCATGTTTTTAATTGAAGCAAATGACAATGTGCGTTGCACGCACATCCTATCATAATTTTTATGTAAAATATAAAATAGTAGTAGTATGGAGTATTGTATAATAGTACTCCCTCCGTATCTTTCAAATTGTTATGTTTTCATTTTCGGGCCATCCCTTTCAAGTTGTTACGTTTCCTATTTTAGAAAGAATTAGCAACTAAAGCACCCAATTAGTAGGAAATTAGGGCTCACTAATTAGGCCCTTACTTTTTAATAAATAATAAACTTAAATATTAATTATAAATAATTAAATAAAATAAAAATAATATAAAATATAAAATTAAAATTAAAATTAAAATTAAAATTAAAAAAAAAAAAAAAGAAAAAGAAGTAAAAGACCAGAGAGTTTGGAATGGATGGCCTCACTAAAAAGTGAAAGGTCAAAACTTGGAGAGGCAACTTCTTATATCAATCCGCCATTATTATACCTCTCTTTAAAATAATTATTAAGTCTTTTCTAATAATGATTAAAGGACACACTTGGGTCAGTCAGAGGCACCGTGCTGACGGCTAAAATACTGACACTTTTATTCGTGTAGATTAACACTTTTCTGTATAAAGATTGACACTTTTAAAAATTGACATTTTATTCGTAAAATAATTATGTTAAAGATTGACACTTTTTTTTTTTGGTACGAAAGTGAATATATTTATTCAAACCTCCACAATACAATAACCATACAAATTCCAACACAGCATTCTGCCTAGCTCAAACTAAGAACCCTACAACAGCAAACCTCTAGCTAGTTTCCTATCCTGTTGCCCACACCAAGCTAGCACCACCTTACATTGCTTGAGAACACTCTCAATTGTGCTTTTCTTTCCTTGTAGTCTCCAGTTGATTCCTTTCCTTCCAAATATAGTACACAACAATAGCAAACATACATCTAAATCTTCTTTGTGTCCCACTATTTGTTGTGCAGTGAGCAAACACATAGGCCTTTTCCTCATTCCACTGCAGGGGACTTCTGATAATTCCACAAACAGCAGCTAGCTCTTTCCAAACTCTGGAAGTATAATCACACCCAAAGAAAAGATGGTCAAGAGTCTCATCTCCCTCTCCACATAGACAGCAGAAATGGTCAACCTGCATACCTACTCTTTGAAGGTAGCTGCAAGTTGCAAGTCTTTCATGCATCAACAACCAGACAATGAATTTGTATTTAGGAGGTGCACTATTCTGGCATATCAATTTAGCCCATGGTATCCTTTGAGGTTCTCCCCTAAACTTCTTGTACAGCTTTTGTATAGATATCTGCTCCTGCTGTAGCCAATCCCCCCCATCATCCAGTTGTTTCAGATAGTCCCTAGCCCCCATAATTTTCCTGATCATCCATGAGCATTGAGCTGGAACCCGCATGTCATAGATGTCCTGCCCTTTTACATAGTAGCCATGAATCCATTGAACCCAGAATCTGTCCTTTTTCTTATTGAGGTTCCATAAGAGCTTGCATATCGCAGCTCTATTCCACCATTTTAGGTTCACTATGTTTAGTCCACCTGCACAATAAGGTAATTCAACCTTCTCCCAAGCAACTAGAGCCCGTTTAGACACTGCAGCTTTTCCAGTCCATAAGAAAACTCTACAAGCCTGCTGTATCAATTTCAAGACTTTCTGAGGTAGCACAAAGATTTGGCTCCAATAGGTTTGTATCCCAAACACCACTGATTTGATGAGTTGGACTCTTCCAGCATAGGATAGAAGTCTAGATGCCCAACATGTAATTCTCTGCATTATCCTATTAACTAGTGGCTGACATTGCATAACACTTAACTTCTGGGAGGATAGAGGTACTCCCAAATACTTGATGGTAATGAACCTTCCCTCATACCTGACATATTCAAGATTTCCTGTTTGATTCCATCAGCAACACCACCAAAATATATACTACTCTTTAATTGGTTAGCATGAAGTCCGGAAGCCCCAGCAAACTGATCAAGTATCTTAAGTAATTGCTGGACAGATTCCACATCTCCCCTAGTAAATAAAAGAAGATCATCTGCAAAACACACATGAGTGATGCCCATTCTTTTACACCTAGGGTGGAATTTAAAATGCTTGTTCATCTTCAAACCCAGCAAACACCTATTCAAGTACTCCATACAGATCACAAACAAGTACGGAGATATTGGATCACCCTGCCTGAGTCCTTTCTTTGCCTCAAAACCTTCAGTTAACTCCCCATTCACATTAATAACATATTCTACTGTAGTCAAACATACCATGACCCATTGGATATACCTGTGAGGGAAGCCCAATTCTATCAACATATCCCTTACAAATGGCCATTCTACAGAATCGTATGCTTTCTGTATATCAACCTTCACCATACACCTAGGAGATACCCCTTTCCTATTATATCCCTTAACTAACTCATGGCTGAGGATGATATTATCAAAAATCATCCTACCCTGTATAAATGCCGACTGACTGCCACTGATCACACAGTCTAATACTCCCTTCAATCTATTGGCTAGAACTTTGGATATAATTTTATACAAAACAGTGCAACAAGCAATAGGCCTAAACTCTTTTACTGCAGTAGCATTATCACACTTTGGCAAAAGGGACAAAAGAGCTACATTCAGTTCTTTTGGGAGATACCCAGTATCAAAGAATTGTTGTATTGCCTTAACAACTTCAGAACCTATGACAGGCCAACTTTTCTTAAAGAAAAACACATTGTATCCATCTATACCAGGCGCTTTATTTGAATTCATACTAAATAAAACATCAGTTACCTCTTGTTCTGTGCAATCAGCATTGAGCAAATGCTGATGTGGAGCAGTCAGCTTTGGACCCCTCTCCATAATGAGTTTATCAACTCTGGTCAATTCCAAAGCTGCTGTACCCATTAGCTTCTGATAGAAATTCCTTACCTCCTTCTTTATCGAAGCTTGTCCAATACATACTGTACCATCTTCCCTCACTAATCTGTGGATTGCATTTATGTTCTGTCTCATCTTGGCATATGCATGAAAGAATTTACTGTTGCCATCTCCTAACTTGAGCCAGTCAACTCTTGCCTTTTGTTGCCAAATTTTCTCCTCTATAGCACTCCATTTTTCCAGCTCAACTCTCACCTGCTTCTCCTCCTGTATAAGATCAACATTAGTGTGATCCAACTCTAGTTTTGTCTGAGTTATGCTTAGATGTTGTCTGATGTTGCTAACTCTCTCTCTTGTTTTCAAGAACCACTGGGAATTCAACTCTTTTAGAGGGCTTTTCAGCTTCTTACACTTCATCCATATGTCTCTCAACAAGCAATTAGAGTGACCTGTCCCCCAGTTATCCACCAGTATCTGCCCAAACCTCTCATGTTCAGCCATCACATTGTAGAACTTAAACAAACCTTTCCTAGATTCCCCAACCTCAAACCTGAGTAGCTGTGGACAATGATCTGACACACTCTTTTCCACCCTCTCGACAACTACATTTGAGAAATCTGCCATCCACTGCCCATTAGCAAGACATCTATCAATGTTAGAACATATTCTATGAATACCCTCTTGATTATTGGTCCAGGTAAAAGAAGGCCCCACTGCTCTTACTTCTTGTAAGCTATTAGAGGTAATGCAGGATTGGAAATCCTCTACTTCAGCTGCATGTACCTCAGTTCCCTGGAATCTATCCTCAATGGACAGAACAGCATTAAAATCCCCTCCCACTAGTATAGGACCTTGAGACCTCTGTACCACTTGATCAATAAACTTCCATAGGCTTTTCCTCTGCTCATTGTGTTTAAAGCATAAACAGCAAGGAAAAAAAACTGCTGACCAGTTCTCACAAGAAACATATCACATAAGAGAACCTGCTCATGTTCCTCAACCAAAGTAATGTGCACTTCCCTAGGATTCCAGTTTATCCAGATTCTGCCATTTACTGCAGTATTATAATTATTAATGTGACTCCATCCTTGACATAAGCTTCTCTACTATTTTTTGAGACTTTTCTTGTTTAACTCGAGTTTCTAAGAGAACAGCAATATCCAATTTATTAGACTGCAGAAAGACTTTGATCTCTTTCTGCTTGAAAGGCTTATTGCAGCCTCTCACATTCCATATCAACATCCTCATGTCCCAACTAAGGGGATAAGGTCCCCGCCCTCTTCAACTTTGTTATCCGTTAAATTCTGGAATACATTCCCAGTTGGAATATGGAGATGGCCTACCTGTATAGAAACAGAAACTAGTTGCTTAGGTTTGCTCCAGCCCTCTTCTTCTTTAGCAATCTCCTCTACCACTTCCTTTCCTTTCTCTTTCTGTTGCCACTGTTGCTTCTGAGGCTTAGGTTCCTGCTTCTTATCCTTACATATATGCCCTACAACATAGCATTTTTGACAGAAAATTAGAGCCCATTCATAGTATACCTGCTGCTCCATCACAGCCCTTTATCCCCTTCAATCTGAATTTTATATACTAGTGGTTTAGTAATATCAACCTCAATGAGAAGCCTGGCATACGAAATCCTTTGCTGTTGAGAGGTGCATTCATCAGCACATATAGGTTTCCCTATCACACTCCCAATCCTACTAAGGGAATCCCCACTCCAGCAGGTTAGAGGCAGCTTGGGAAGCCTAATCCACAATGGAACCTCCTTCAATACCTCCTTCTCAAAACAAAACTCAGCAGTCCATTCCTTCACAATAACAGGTTTACTAGCTATCATATATGGTCCCTCAAAAAGCATTTTATCCTTATCAGCTAGTAGCTCAAATTTTATCACAAAGTATCCCTCATTGTGATAGAACACATTAAAATTTCCTGCAATACAACATTGTTGTTTAAGAAATTTTGTAAGATAAGCAATCGTGGGAGAATCCCCAAGCACGTAGAAAATAATAGCAGATTTCCATTTAGCAGCTTCATTTTCAATCTCAGAAATGACCAATTTCGCTGTTGGAATACCTTGTTTAAGCACCGGCGCAACATAGCCGAGATTCATCCCCCTTTTCCGCATAGGAGGAACAGTTCCCTCTTCAATTAGCTTCGCCCTAACTTCCTTCTCCACCTCAGTTTTAGTAGTATCATTTGCAGCTGAGATAAGAGATTCCAGTTCAATTTCCGGCTTCATTACTCCGCCGAGCTCCGACGAGCTACTGTTCCGTGATTCCGCAATTTTCGAGCATTCAGCACCATCAGACCGCACCGGAGTAATCGCCGGTTGAATAGTTACCAGCTGAGGCACCTTCCGCGGCCGTCCCTTCCCTCGGCCACAGCCCTTCGTCATCAGCAAGCTTTCCGGCGCACGTTAGAAACAAGCCACTAACCTACGCCTTCAGAGCTCTCCGGTCCTACCAACTTTTCTGTATAAAGATTGACACTTTGACCCGGTCACATTATGTGGCCGACCTCACCCAAATTTTTGTCATGATTAAATGCCAAGTGCACTTTAAGTCAAGTTGTATTATGTGGCGCCTTGGTTTCGAATTGTACTATGTTTTTTATTATTATTTTTATATTTAGAATTTTTTACAGACATCAGAATTTGTTGACTATCAATAGAAGTTAAGTTTTGTTTGATTTTTTTTATTATTTCTTTTCTGTTACTCCACAATAGGATTTTTTTTTCTATGTATTTTTCGTATCAATAGTTGATCTTCTTCTTCTGTTAAAGTTGTTTGAATTTTGTTTATCTTGATTCCCGTTTCTACCACTATTGGTGTTACATATAGCTGGCAAAAGAAAGTTGCGTAATTTACTGCATTTAACCTAAAAAAAATCTTGTCGACTTTTTCAATTAAAATTTGTACCATTTGCGGCATTTACCCCTAAAAACAATCTTATCCACTTTTTCAATTAAAACTCGTGGTACACAGTAAGTCTCACATTCTTCATGGACGGGTAGAGTATAATTAAATAATTTGAAATTGGGGAATATATAGCTTAATAATTTTGTTTAGGTCTTCATTAATTAATTTCTTGGAACATACGTGTCTAAAGTTAAGTCAGATTAGTTAGATTGCAATCCATGTGCGGTGTGCATACTATTACTACCACGTAACTCCTTTTTATTATTGTAATGAGAAAACTATAGTAGATAAAATATCAAATACTCCTATTCGTGGTACCTTCTTAGCACCTTCATCGTTTTATTTGTATTATTTTGTTCGATTTTTTCGATTATTTTATATTCTTGTATCATAGAAAGTAATATAGAAATTATTAAATCTACTAAATAAATAAAAATCAAAGATCGTTTTGTGTTATTCATCATTTTTTTGAAGTTAGAAGGAAAAAGAACAAATCGATTTTTGATTTTTATTTATTTTGTAAATTTAATAATTTCTATATTATTTTCTATGATACGGGAATATAATACAGTTGAAAAAGCGAACAAAATAATACAAAAGTGAAAAAAACGACGAAGGTGCTCACGAATGGAGGAGTAGCATATGTACTCCGGTCTTTTATATCTGATATATTATATATACAGAAATGTTCCCCTACCCACCACCGATGTAGCAATGTCACGTCGTAAATTTTTACCAATTAGTTTAGTAAGATTTTTTTTTTTTTTTTTTTTTGCAAGATTTAGTATTTATGGTATGTATTTAAATTAGTTTCTTTATTTATAGTGTTGTCATGTTGTCCACTGACACATTAAGTATGCCGACAGTGACATTATAGCATTACCCATCACATATATATATATATATATATATATATATATGATACTACTGTATATATATTTTCGGCCATTACTTTCCATTTCAAAACGTAGGCCCTCACTCAATCTTTTTTAATTTTATCATCAGTAACACAATTTATTTTTTATTTTTAAAATACATATGCCACTACCTTTATCATGGATGGAGGAAATATCTACTCAACCTCACAAAAAAAAAAAGGGGGAAAGAAACCTGTAAATATCAACCTCAAATCCGAATCAAGTATTTTGAATTTAGCACGACCCACATTCGAACTCTAATAAAACAAAAGAAAAACTTTCAAAAAATCGACCTCGAATCAGAATCAAGAAAAGAATAATTCCACCATCCATCCTCGGAGGAAATAAATAATATGTAAAAATGTGAAAAACGATCTACGTATTTTAATTGCAAAGCATGTAGGAAATGATAAGCAAAGAAATCATTCGAACTTGAGCCCAATATTATAAATAAGAAAAAGGGGTAAAAAAAGAAAGTTACGTCTTGGGTGATTTTAAACATAGCCCCCTTTTCTCTCTTCATAGCCTCTTAATTAAAAAAATACAATTAAAAGAATTCTAAATTTACTATTATATCCTATAGCCGCAATTAAATTATTAACTTCACCACTTCCTGCAAATTACGAAACGTCAAACCCTCATCAAGAACATCTGCTCCTTTTTTTTTTCTTTCCTTTTTTTTTTTGCTAAAAATAAAAATAAGAAAATATGTCCATAATTCTTAAAAAAATGTCCAGAATTATTGCTTCACATTCAAATGAATTTACAGAAAACTCATTAATGTATCATGAAATCCTTGCATTATTTTCAATTCCAAACCAGCAATTTCTCATCGAGGGGAGCTACGAGAAAGTGAAACAAAATATAAAGTATGACAAGAATAGGAAAACAACATATTATCTTCTGGGTATAGAACCATAGTACTTTAATTTCCATCTATGAATATCTTCTTATATAGTCTTGTGAGTATTAAAAAACTGAATCTTCCAAAGTTAGGGATTCCAACGTATTACGAGCAACCATGCTGTGAGCAAAATGAAGAAGAAATAAAATAAAAAAAATTGCAAGGGAATTCAACATTTCTTGCCATGTTCTGGAAACCTGTCGACTTTTAGATGAAGTGGAGGCTATGTTTTAGGATTTTAATCTTATCATGCGGTTTCAGGAAGTAATTGGGGCCATAAGGTGAATTAGTCAAATTCAAACAATATTTATAATTTTAATTAAATATGTGGCTATAGGGAGAGAAATGGTGGCTATGAATAAAATCATCCTTACGTCTTTTAACAGGATAATCAAGACAGGTCATTACTAAAATACAGACCTCAAGGATTCATTAACTTAATTTTTTATATATATATATATTTTTTTTTGAGAATTATTATTAACTTAATTCTTTTCTTTGATACATTCATTATTCCTCACAATTCAACCTCTATAATTTTTATAAGTCCGTGATCATTTTAACTATCCAACCACAATATTATATATTACATTATTTTGTGTAATTTTTAATAATACTTCAATTATAGTATGTAATAAAAATAATTAAAAACTAAAAACATACCAAAAAAAAAAAAGGAATTCTTGGAGGTCTCCTCATTCGAACATTGCAAATTTTCTTTTCTTTTTAATTGTTGGAGGTCGGCGGTTGGTGTGCTGAGGTTGCAGATCGATATTCCTAGCATTATCATTGTCCACCAATTTTGGGCATTCATTAATCTTAGTCAACTCTTCGATGCAAAAAATTCAACAAATTCAACTTATATACTTATATATTAATTTTATTAATTCAAGACTAATATCAACAAGTTTTGGCACCACACAATACATATAGTTTAATTAAATCAATCAATATTTAAGTTCTGTTCAAGAATTCTATCAAGTTCTTGTCCATTCACCATTCATGGCGGCTTATGCAGCATTGGTTTCCCTTGCGCATATCATACATGATATCGAGGCTCATCCTTCCTCTCCAATTTCTATCGACAATCAACAACTTCATTCTCTCACTCAGATTCTTACCTTCTTCCAAGAATTCCTTCAAGGCTATACTTCCTCAGCTGATCATTCATTAGAGCTTCGCATCGCACGAGCAGCTTATGCAGCTGAAGACGTGATCGAATCTCATATTGTGGGCGTCATCAAGTTTGATCGAGAAACCGAAGACTCTCGAGAAGAAACAAATTGCATCAACTTGTATGAAGATCTACAACAAGTGATAGAAGAGATGGATTTGATCAAGAAACAGGTGATGGAGATGGTGCCTGATCAAAGGCCGCAGAGAAGAACCGACATCGTCTCTGCCTCACGATGTTCTTCAACTGGGCAGAATACTACGATGGTGTGCCCTGATGGCATCTTACATGGAATCATGGCAAAGCTCGATGCAATGCCGCTCGATCTCAAAGTCATCCCGATTGTTGGGATGGGCGGAATCGGTAAGACTACTCTTGCCAAATATATTTATGCACAACCATTTATCAAGGAGCATTTTGATGTTTGTGCTTGGGCTACGATTACTCAACAACACAACATAAGACTTATTCTTTCTCAACTTCTTTCTCAAAAGGAAGAAAAAAATGATAATGATGGTACACTAGGATTACAACTTCACAAACATCTATTTCGTAGAAGGTATCTGATTGTATTGGATGATATGTGGGGTATTGATGCGTGGGACGAGATACAACGATTCTTTCCTAATAATAAAAATGGTAGTCGGATATTGGTGACGACAAGGCTATTGCAATTGAGTTCTCAATTAAATAGCGAATATAGCCATCAAATGAATTTCTTGATAAGGTTAGTAGCTGGGGTTTGTTTTCCAAGATTGTATTTGGAGAGGAAAGTTTTCCACTTGAATTGGTTGAAGCTGGGAAGAAAATTGTAGAAACTTGTAGAGGACTTCCTTTATCAATTGTTGTGGTGGGAGGTCTTTTGAAAAAAATGGAACACACTCAAGAATGTTGGGAATCAATAAAGAACAGCGTGGCTTCATTAGTGAATTTGGATAATGATAAACGTTGCTTGAGATTGTTGAAAATGAGTTATAATCATTTGCCTGTGTATTTGAAGCCATGTTTTTTGTTTATGGGAGTGTTTGAGGAAGACCGTGCCATCCGTGTCTCAAGGCTCTTGAAGCTCTGGGTTTCCGAAGGATTTCTAAGACCAATGAATGGCAAAAGATTAGAAACAATAGGAAAAGAGTTCTTAAAGGATTTAGTTGATCGAAATCTCATTCTAATCGATGAACTGGGTTCTACTGGAAACATAAAGTCCTGCAAAATTCATGATTTGCTGAGAGACCTCTGCCTGAGAGAAAGTCAGAATTATGAGTTTTATTATGTCATACGACAGAGTAGTCCTCAAATCTTAACTAGCCAACGTCGTGTTGTTATTGGCCAGAGTATTTCAACGATGAAATTCTTTGATACCTTGCAATGTACTTCCCATACTCGTTCTATAATCTGTGAAAAACGAAGAGCCCCACGATGCCCGAAGTTTGGATTGTTGAGGACATTGGAAGCGTATAAAATGGTCTCAAATCAAAGCTATGTGAATGCCCTTGTCTTCGAATGTGTTAACTTGCGCCACCTTGTTGTTGGAGTTAATAGCATGTCCTCGTTCCTCTCTTCAATCAATCTCCTTTGGAATCTGCAAACATTGATTGTTTATAGTTTGGTCGAGTGTAATGCACCAGTTACACTTTGGAACATGCCTCAAATTAGACATATCGAGTTCAACAGAGAGTCTTTGTGTCTACCAGATCCTCCAAGTGAAGATGTCGTGGTCATGGAGAATCTAGAGGTACTTAAGGGGGTAAAGAATTTCAAGTGTGGCGAAGAGGGGGTAAAGAGGATTCCAAATGTTAGGAAATTGGAAATAAGATATTGCGATGATGTTGATGCTGGTGCTGATGATGATTGTCTTAGCAATATCGAAAGCCTCACTAAGTTGGAATCCCTCGATGTCTCGTGTGATAAGGAGTTCAGAGGGGTCATTGTTGTGTATTTGAATAAGCTTACCTTTCCGCACTTTCTTAAGAATTTGAATCTTCGGGTGGCTAGTGAGTTTGAGTGGGAAGAAATGCTGGAAAAGATAGGTTGGTTACCGCTTCTTCAGAAGCTCAAATTAATGCATGGATGCTTCGGTACGGGCAAGTGGGAAATAGATGAAGGCCAATTTCCCTCCCTCAAATACTTGTATTTGAGATTATGTGGTGGTTTGGAAAAGTGGAGGGCAGAAGAGAGTTCCATGCCACGCCTTGAGCAAATTCATCTTATTGAATTAAAACAATTGGAGGAGATCCCTAGTGAAATTGGATACATACCAACATTGCAAATAATTAAGTTGGTCCTTTGCCACGAATCCGCGATATGGTGTGCAAAAGGTATAGAAATGGAGCAAATAGAATTACAAGGCGATCAACTTCCTTTTCGTGTCGCGGTTAGAATCTTGAGAAAAAGAGAAGCACTGCGGGAGTTGGCAAGTGACAACTTTGAAGTAAAAGTGTGGTAGTTGGATCATGTGTGTAACATTTGATTATAAAGATTTTTGTTGAAAGGAATGCCATTTCTTTTTTTTAAAAGATGGAAGGCAATTTTTTTTCAAATAGGGAAAAGTACTACCCTTAGGGTTGCCACTTGACACCCATAATGGCATATAGGACCCCAACGTATCGTTTCGGGCAAAATAATATTTTCATTGTTCTGTAAGTGGGGCAAAGAAACACCCTCGACTAACGCACGTACTAATTTTGTTTCGTTTTTTTCTTCTTCTTTTTTATTGGTGTGGGCGTGGGACACACTTGACCGTGCTCTGAAACTCTAGTCTACTCAACCTTCCTGAAACTGCCGAGCTCTCTCTCGAGGAGAAAGTGGAGCAGATGGAGAGAAGTAATTACTCTCTACATCCATCATTTATGTGTCAAATTTCATAACACATAGTTTAAGAAAAAGTTGTTAATGTAATTAGTAGTGAATAATAAAGTTGTTGAAAGTGCACAAATGGTAAAGTTATTGAGATAAAGTTGTTGGGACCAGGAATAAAGTGGCGGGCCTAGTAAGTAATTTGGTAAATAAATGTAAAGTAAAATTTTTAAATTAAAAGAGTGAAAGCGAATAATTTCTTTACAAGGGGCTTTTCCCTCTGTTACATGTAAAAACAGTTATGAATTCGAGATTTCAAATTCTACCCATTTCTTTGGCTTTGAAGACTAAGAAAGTTTATTTCATTTTATTGTTCAGGCGTTCAATCCTTTCTCACAAGGTCTCTGTTATATGTTGATGCTATGAGGATAAACATTATGGTTAATTTGTGGGACATATTCTTATTTTTTTAATAGTTGCTTTTTTTTCATTTTTTTTTTCATGCCATCCAAAACATAACATAGATGTTTAGAATTTGTTGTGGATTTTATACACGCAAGTGCACGCTATCGTAAACAAGTAATAAAGTAGAAGTAAAGTATCGATCCCACGAGGACTGTTGAATTGATTACCAAAATATATTTATTTCTAATTTTATTTGAACAATCGAAAGATGATTTTGTGAACTAAAACTAAAACAAGAAATAGAGAAAGCTAAATTAAATAACAAATTAAACTCCAAATATAAAAAGCCTAGGACTTATGAGTTCACTGTAACTTCTCCTACTTGGAATATCTATTCAAATCAAATATCAGTGTGATTCTCTAGTGATAATCGGGAGTTCCTAAATCATTCTATAGCCTCTCTCAAGGTCTAGAGAAAATTCCATTAAATGCAAACCCACTATATTTCTATGTGAATTTTAACAAATAATGAATCATTAGGCTCTATGAATCCCATGAAACGATTACACACACCATGAGAGTATATTTCTATCTCACATGCAATTCATGATTCTCTACGCACGATCTAAATATATGTTTCCCCTTTCAGTTCCACACAATTCATAAATCATTCAATCAATGGCCAGTTAATCGAAAGTATTAACAACACTTAGAGAATTCAACTAGAGAAAATCAAACATCAATAAGAATTTAAATAAACATCCAAGCAGTAAGAATTAGGCTATGTCATAAACCCTAGAACGTAAATTAGCCTAAGACCATGGTCTGAGAATCCATAAGCCTAAACTAAGAAGAAAAGAAAAGAAGATTGAGAAGAAGAAGTTCTTCTCTAGAACCGCTGCCTTCAGTCCCGTCTCCCCTTCTCTGTCCAGAACCGTCTCCCTTATTTCAATTCCACGCCCTTTTATATTTATGCGGAAATATGCCCAATGTAAATTAGTCTTTAACTTCCGTGCTGGCCCAATGCTTCTCAATGCTGCAGCACCAAACAATCTGATTTTTTGGAGCCTTCGATGCTTCTTCGTGCCTTTTGATGTTGCGGCACCAAAATCCAAAAATTCCTTTCCTATTTTCTTCTTCTTTATTTTAAACCTACAAAATTAATTAAAAACACATTAAACATTATTTAAAAACTCTTGAAAAATAAATAAATATTAAGTAGAAGAATAATAAATAAGTGATATAAAATCACATATCAGAATATTGACACGTTAAGTAAATTTAAAAATAGCGTAATGATTTGTTAATTGATGTGATTGCATGAATATTGAATGTACACGCAGAACTTTGTCGTGGCTAAGTTGGTTTCATTTTCTTTTTAAAAAAATGTACATTTGATGGCTAAGTTGGTTTCATTTTCTTTTTAAAAAATGTACATTTGATTTTTGCTTTCATATTATCGAGTTTTATGAATTATACCTGAAAAAAACTTTATCTCAAGTATTTTGGTTTAGCATGACCCAGAATAATAAAACAAAAGAAAAACTTTCAATAATCGACCACGAATCAGAATCAAGAATAGAATAATAGAAATTAATAACATGTAAATGTGAAAAAAATGATTTAAATTTTTCCTCAAATTCTTGCATTTTCAAATGCTCAATTGTTTCACGTATAGCATAGAGAACAAGTCAAATAGTATATACACCAATTCTCAACCTCATTTCAAGGCTCAAACTAATGCAATAATCTCCATCTTTCTCCCTCTCTAAAACTCACTCAAACTAAACCAATTTTAGATTCTGCTCTAAGGGAAAGAAAGTCGATCAATCTTCCTACAAAAGTTGAAGTGTGAGACGAGGAGTGTCGAGCAACACCTAACCTGAGCTGCCATTTCTATACGAACACGACCTCAAACTTGGCACACGGGCGACTCTCCACGTGCTTCTTGAAATCCGAATCTCCGTTGAAATTGAAAGTGTACAACGCTTGCCTTTCTGTGAGCCCTACGGGGTAAATCTTGTGAACTTTCAGTTCATCCCCGCCTCTTATGCTTTCTGGCCTCTCGCTTTTCCATATAGGAACGTGTTTCATCGACCTAAACTTTTCCACCACAGCAGAGGATAGAGCTTCGAGCCTCAAATTGTCGGACCTTCACAATCAAGGAAATATTCATCATATGAATTCGGTTATATTTCAACCGCAATCGTCCCTTTAATCGATGGAAACAAGGTTTTGATGAGGTGGTACTTTTTTTTGTTTCGGTGTCCTAAGACGAACTAACTCAAATGAAAAGGGCATATCATTACAAAAGATGGGTTTTCTAGAAAGTAGAGGCATCTTGAAATGATACGAGAATCTCTTTACGTTATCTATGCTTTCGATTATGAATGATAAAAGGTGAGCTGATGGTGTAATACTAGGTTGGGAAGGATTTCATGATCATCGTCAAATTCTAAAGGTAAAGAGTAAAAATTATATGAGAGAACTGCAAAAAGCAAGCGATTACAAGAAGAATATATACCTTAGGAAAATGGATTCCATCTGAAACCTCCCTCTTTCCCTCACATATATGTGATATGTGGTTAATGAGCCACTGATACACTTGCATGGACGATTTTTAAATTCCGGACGAATTTCATCTTTTTCTTGGATTTTGGTTGCCAAGTAAATGCATAAACGGCATGACGAATGTACTGCAGCCATATCAACAAGGGCCTTAAAAGTATCCGACGGCCCCTCGTATTTCCACCTAGAGGAAAAGAACCAAAACCAGAAAAAAGACGCTGACCACGTCAAAAGCTATTCGAATAGTTCAATTGAAAAGCATGTAGGAAATGATAAGCAAAGAAAGCATTCGAACTTGAGTCCAATACTATAACTTAAGGATAATCAAGAGAGGTCATTACTAAAATACAGACCTCAAGGATTCATTAAAAGCACTCTCGTTTTCAGCAAGGTATTTCATTCTCTTGGCTACAGAATCAACATCCTTGAGCTCCTTGATATGCAACAGCGAACCAGGACCGGGAGAAAAATCTTCAATATTTGGGGCTCCAATCACCACAGGAATTGTACCTGCCATTCATGATCAATGCCTTTTGTCAGAAAATAGCATCATCAATAAGACTACAGATAAAAAAATCTCAAAATCTGACACGATTATCCTGAAAGAAAAGAGACATTCCACACGGAAGTGCTCATTGAAAATTATAACTTGCTTCAAAAGGCTTAGCTTATATTGGCCTAAACCACGCATGCATCAACTTCTCCAAGAATAAACCAATCAAGTTGTTCCCACTTCGAATTTCACCATTGCAAGCAAGGAAATTTAGTACATAAAACTGTTGTTACTTATGCAATCATGCATAAACATTCTATAAGTTCATACGGAGTTTTACATAAACAATAATACCACAAGGGCATATTTATAAACATGAAAAAACCAAGGTGGATTCAATTTGTTCATCATCCACAAAAACATAAGCAAGAAGAAATGTAGTGCTTTACCTGCAACGAGAGACTGGAAAAACTTTTCAGTAACATAGTCCTCCTCATTCGAGTTCTCAAAAGCCAAGCTAAACTTATAGCGCTTCAGTGCTTCCACTTTATCCACTGAAAAGATGAGAAAACAAAGATATTATCCAATTAAGCCAAGTCCAATGACTGATCGGTATGAAGCATTAACCAAAACCTCTACAAAAATTAATCTACATATTTTTGCATCATTACGTCGTGCTCAAAGAAAATACTTTTACAGCTTTCCAAAACTTGGTAGGTTTCAATTGTGCTTCCCAACAATAGAAACCAGTATCAGAGGAAAGTTTCTCAAGAAACCGACACATAGCTTGATGCAAACAAACAAATTTCAATTAAGCAGCTGACAAGGTAAAAAAAAAAGGACCTGTCACACCATTCAAGAACTTAGCACATAAAAGAATAAAATAAAAGAGCTTAGCATATAAAATAAGGAAGTCACCTTTTCCATCACGATTTCGGTGACAACCTCCATAAGAATCAATTTTAATGTTCGCATCCTCAAGTCCAATCAATGCTTGCAGTCGAAAGTTCCTAGCACCACAATTAGAAATGAAAGCAGCAGCAATAGCACTTCCGGTTTTTGGTTGAACTGGAGCCATTATATCATATTCGGCCCATGAAAAATATCCCACTGGCACATCTGATGAAAGACTGGTTGTCATTACAATTTCATATCCCTTACTGTAACAAGAAGAACGTACCACGACCAAATCAGTGAAACGAATAGAAAGTACGAACAGCAATCTGGTTGAATCCAGCCAGTAACCATAGAGGAAAATAACAAGAACCAAATGAGCTATAATACTATTCTTTTCTTTTTTTCTTGTTTTCTTAGGTTGATATACAGAAAGCCTAAGAAGCACATTGATGGGCAAATCACACATATTTTAGTAACCAAGAGAAAAACATCGGAATTTATTGATTTTGTGCATGTATCCAGAATAACTTGATTCATGGCAGCAGAACAAGAAATTTAAAAGTCTGAAAATCCACGGGAAAAGCTTTAGACCGGAAAAGAACGAAATAAGAGGCAAAAGCAACCACTTTTGTGCTTACCCACCGTCGTGCCATGGCAATGTTATTCTCAGGATAATATGAGGCTGACTCCATTGATCTAAGCACAGCAGCAGTGCCGGATGGCTGAGGCATTCCGATTCCAGCATCGTGTTTCTTACCTGCTTCGTACCCAAACTTACATCCAACGGCACAGGAACTAAACTCCTACAAATCATACTATGTGAGTCAAACACACAAATTGTTGCACTAGAACTGGAAAAGAATAATATAGAGCAACAGACACTAAATCTACAGCCTAAAATTTCCCCAAATGAGTATACAAACAAGAAAGCCAAATAACAGATTCCCACTTTAAATCTATATTTATGAGCTTTACATATACAAAACCTTTATACTCCTTACCAAAACAGGTATATCAATAATCTCAAAACTCATCTGCAATTTAATTTGGATTGTTCCAATAAATGATCAACAAATGTCACAAGGAACACAAATAGCATCCTACTTTCAACATTACCCACCCAAGAAAAAAAAATTGAATCTTTCAAGAAAAAATAATTACCTCTTCACCTCCAGTTACCAAAATTGGGTCTTTATCAAAATCCCTAGAGTAAGGCACGGTGTCCTCCTTCTCCAACCATGCTACGCAGCTGTCGACATGCTCCAAGACCCGCTCGCGATCCGACCCGGCGAGTTCGGAAGAAGAAGAAGAAGAAGAGGACGACGTCGTTCCGGTGAAGTGGTAGAACGAGTCGGCCCACGAGTTGACCATGTCAACATTCTTGACCATATCGAGCCGGCCTAGAAACGCAATCTCTCCTATCACCACCAAACCCACCAAAATGGGAAGGAAATTCGACCATTTTCTCTTGCTCGGAGATGAAGAAGACGATGATGATGAATACGAGGTTGATGGGATGTCCGGATTGGGGAATGTTTCTGGCTTCGGATGCTGTCTGAAGTTAGCAGCAGCCATAAATAAACTCGAATCCTCAAGAAAATCCTTGGACTAGAAAAATGATGATCCTGACGATTGGGAGGGGGAGTTTTGTCCGAAAATTAATTTAGAAGAATCAAAAGAATATCTTGAGAGAGAGAGATTAAGATGTTGAGGCGTCCATGGAGGGAGGTGTGGGAGGAAGGAGGAGGGTTTAGGTGGACTTACCCCCGACCGGCTTTCTCAGTTTTCCATATTTTCTTTTACTTTTCTTTCTTTGTTTGTTTCTTTCTTTCTGGGCTTTTATTTCTGATTTGTTTTTCAAAGTTTCATAATCATGTTTTGTTTTAGTGGCGAAGGAAGCATGAATCGAGGTAAGAGGAAAATAGGGGAAAGACTCCTAAATTCTAATTCTGTCAATTTATGCATTCGAAATATCTATACTATTATAAAAAGTGTCTTGTTTACAAAATTTGTATTGCCTATTTTGCCCTTAAATATTTATCATTAGTATTATTTTTTTATCATTAGTATTATTATTTTATTATATTAAGTGGATATCTCCGTTCAAAAAAAGAGTGATGTGGATATGCATTGGAGTATATATTATGAGAAATATTGTAATTTAATTTAATAGTAGTATTATCCTACTATAATTATAATTCTAAACTCTTGTTTAATATAGGTAAGTATATATTCATAAAGACTCATGTTGCTCTCCCTACGGTCCCACACCCATAAAGATTAGGAATAGTTCTCTACAAAGCCCAATATATCCATTCGTCTCCTAATAAAGCTCTATAAAATCAACTCATTATTAGTATGTTTCTCATCTTCAACTCAACTCTTATTTAATACTTCCTATGATTTAGTTATGAATTAATTTATTATTAGTTCAATTTTTATTTTATTTTTGTTAAGATTCAGTGAACATGTCAAAAAACTCATCATCAGGTAATTTTTTTTAATCCTTACAAATTATGTATAATACTACTATTTACAATTCAACTAATTTACGAATCATGTGTATTATTGTGTTTTTATTACAGCTAAAGAGGTATATCGGCAAAGAAGGTTACAACAAATGAAAAGGAAACGTAAACAAAATTCATCTGATTTGAATAGTAAGCAGTGCAATATCTTAAGATAAATATATATTTATAGATGTACAAATATGCACTTTTAATTA
Source organism: Mentha longifolia (assembly GCA_001642375.2). Classification (NCBI taxonomy): domain Eukaryota; kingdom Viridiplantae; phylum Streptophyta; class Magnoliopsida; order Lamiales; family Lamiaceae; genus Mentha; species Mentha longifolia. The sequence goes on along the minus strand of CM038120.1, from coordinate 24,844,442 downwards.
AAATAATTATATTATTTATTTTTTTAGGTTCAGTGCTACATGAGTTAAATAAGGTGCCTGATTGTAAACACTGTGGTGCTACAAGATTTGAATATGAACCTCCTACGTTTTGTTGTGATAATGGAAAAATCAAACTTGCATGTTCAGAAGTTCCTAATGAGTTGTATGAATTGTATACATCTCAATCAAAAGAGGCTATTGATTTTCGAAAACATATTCATTTGTATAATAGTATGTTTTCCTTTACTTCATTCGGGGTAACATTAGATAAAGAGCTTGCATCTGCAAGACGAGGAGTATACTCATTTCGAGCTCAAGGAATGGTTTATCATGATCTTCCAGGATTGATTCCACGAGACAGAAGTCCTGGCTTTTTCCAATTATATTTTTACGACACACAAAGTGAGGTTGAAAACAGAATGAACATAATGCGAAATCAGAATATATCAGAAGCAGTTGTGAAGAATCTCATGAAAATTTTAGAGGTCAATCCATATGCTAAAATATTTCGAAGATTGAAGGACTGCAGTTCGATGGATGATGTTCAACTTCGTATTTCAAAAGATGTGAACTTAGATCAATGTGTATATAACTCTCCACAGGCGGATCAGGTTGCAGCTATATGGGTTGAAGGGAATGGTGACAACATTCCATTAGAGCGAGATATTGTAGTTCATGCTCATTCTGGCGAGAGACATAGAATAAAACATTATTATGGATGTTATGACCCATTACAATATCCACTTCTTTTTCCAAGAGGTGAAAATGGTTGGCATCAAAACATTGAAAAAGATACTGGCTTTACGTCTTCAGCTCATGATGCAAATCTCAGTGGCCCTTCTATACTATCAAGAATCACAACTGTGGATGATATAATCTCCCAAGAAGAACAAGGTATGGTTATTGATTTTCTTTATGAGAAGTGCACGTAAACCATTATTGAGTAATTATTAATATTTTGTTTTATTAGGCACTGCACATAATTTATTAATTGCATGTTTAGCATTTTTTTCTTTCTTTAGCCGTCGAAATTGGAGTTTTAGAACTTTTTTCTTTTTTTAAAAAGGAAAGAAAACCAATTTAAGAGCCAACATTAAGAAAATATACTTTGATAAACTATAATTTCTAACATAAGATTTCGGCTCACTAATAGATGTATAAAATAATAATATTCTTTTTCCTGATCATTCAAGAACAATCATGAAGAACATACTATATTCAAAGAGTGCGGGAACAATATATTATGATTCCAAATATAGCTAAGACCTGCATAATTTATCGCTTATATAGTAGAGTTTAATTTGTGCTATATTTTACAGGTGTGAGGAAACAAAATGATAAAAAGGTATCATGCCGAGAATATATTTGCTACAAGTTGCAGATAAGAAATTCAAGGCAATCTATACTCTTATTAGCAGGGAGATTATTACAACAATTTGCAGTTGACATGTATATAAAATTGGAAACGACGAGATTGGATTATATTCGTCAAAACCAATCCAATATGAGAGCAGAGTTGTACCAAGGAATAGTGGATAGCGTTTCTAAAGGAGAGACAAGGGGAAATGAAGTTGGCAAGAGAATTGTTCTTCCTGCAACATTTATTGGGGGGCCAAGAGATATGCGACGTAGATATCTTGATGCATTAGCATTAGTGCAAAAATTTGGTAAACCAGACTTATTCATAACAATGACTTGCAACCCAGAATGGAAAGAAATACAAGAATCATTATATCCAGGTCAAACAGCTCAAGATCGCCCAGATTTGACTTCAAGAGTTTTTCGAGCAAAGTTACAAGACTTGAAAGATCAATTATTTAAAAGTGAGATTTTTGGACATGTAGCTGCACATGTGCATGTTATTGAATTTCAGAAAAGAGGTTTACCACATGTACATATGTTGGTAATTTTTAAATCTGAAGATAAGATAAATACTTCAGACGAAATTGATAAATTCGTGAGTGCGGAACTACCTGATGAAGAGAAAAATCCTCAACTATTTGAACTGGTGAAGAAACATATGATGCACGGTCCATGTGGACAGGATAATCCAAGTAATTCCTGTATGGTGAAAAAAAAATGCAAATGTCATTACCCGCGATCATATTGTGAATGCACAATACAGGGAAAGGATGGATATCCAATTTATAGGAGAAGAAACACTGGGTCAACAATCCGTGTTCGAAATGCATATCTAGATAACCAATGGGTTGTACCATACAATCCATATCTATTGTCTAGGTATAATTGTCATATTAATGTCGAGGTATGTTCTGGTATAACAGCTGTGAAGTACTTATACAAATATATCTATAAGGGACATGACAAAGTGGCAATAAATATGACTCAAAACCATGACCAGACCCAAATTGATGAAATCAAACAATTTCAAGATGCACGTTGGGTGTCTGCTCAAGAAGCAATGTGGAGAATTTATGAATTTGATTTGAACGACATTTCTCCAGCAGTCATCAACTTACAGATTCACCTTCCCAATGAACAGTTTGTAAGCTATCCTGCAACTCAAAATTTGCAAAATCTTGTGAGGAACAATCATGTTTCAAAAACAATGCTGACAGAATATTTTTCTATGTGTGCTACAAGTGAAGATGCAAGACAATATCTTTATAAGGAATTTCCTGAGCACTATGTTTGGGATAAGAAAAAAAGATGTTGGACTGAAAGACAAAGAGGCAATGTTATTGGACGTATTAGAGTCGTAAGTCCAATTGAAGGGGAAAGGTATTATGAAAAACTACTCTTGAATCATGTTAGAGGACCGACATCTTTCCATTATTTGATGACAGTTGGTGGATATACATGTTTGACTTTCAAAGAGGCAGCACAGAAGAGAGGATTGTTAGAAGCAGATCAAAGCATATTTGAATGTTTAAATGAGGCAATAACATTTCAAATGCCAAGTGAATTACGCAGGTTGTTTGCAATAATCTTGGTACACTGTGCACCTACAGATGTGAGAGTTCTGTGGGATAGCTACTTTGATGCGTTGTCTGAAGATTATAAAAGAGAACACAATTCAATTGAAACACGCATTTCAAAGACATTGAAGAGCCTAAGTTTTTACTTAGAGAGCATGGGAAAAAGAATAGATTTATATGATCTTCCTAGCATTCCTTCTTCACATATTGGTATTGGAGATAGTGATTGCCCTAGAGAAATACTAGATGAAATGTCGATAGAAATACCTAAAGAAGATCACAGTGCAGAGCTTAAGCTAAATAATGGTCAGAAGAAAGCATTTTCAATCATTTTAAGTTGCATAGAGAAAAAAGAAGGTGGGATTTTTTTCATTGATGGCCCGGGCGGAACTGGAAAAACATTCTTATACCGTGCATTGTTAGCCAATCTAAGATTGAAAAATCTTATAGCACTTGCGACTGCAACATCCGGAGTTGCTGCAGGGATACTGCCTGGAGGAAGAACAGCACATTCACGTTTCAAAATACCGATAAGTTCTGATGAATCGAGCGAATGCTCAATTTCTAAACAAAGTGCAACTGCAGAATTATTGCGTAGAGCACAACTAATCATATGGGATGAAGCACCTATGGCGAAAAGATGGGCAATAGAAAATGTGAATAAGCTCTTACAAGATATAATGGGGAATGATTTGGATTTTGGCGGAAAAGTAGTTGTTTTTGGAGGAGATTTTAGACAAGTATTGCCGGTTGTTCCTAAAGCTACAATGCAACAGACGATATCAGCAAGTTTAGTTAAGTCATACTTGTGGCCTAGAATGAAAAAAAATCAATTTGTCAGAAAACATGAGGTCAAAGAATGATCCAGAATTCAGTCGATTTTTACTAAGAGTTGGAAATGGTGAAGAACCAACAGATGTCGAAGGTAACATCAGAATTCCGGATGAAATGGTAATTGAATATGATAATGAAGAAAATTCCATAAAAAGACTCATAAGAGCTATTTTTCCGAAATTGGAAACAGATGGGTATTCAGCAGAGTATATGACAAACCGAGCAATTTTAACACCAAAAAATGAGCATGTGGATAAGCTAAATGATGAGTTGATATCAATGTTTCCAGGAGATACACAGGTTTTCAACAGTTTTGATGAAGCTGTTGATGAGACAAACGAAAACTATGATGTAGATTTTCTGAACTCTTTGACTCCAAATGGTTTACCTCCACATAAGTTGGTATTGAAGAGAAATTGTCCGATTATTCTTTTAAGGAATTTAGATCCATCGAATGGACTTTGTAATGGCACAAGGATGGTTTGTAGAGAGTTTAAAAGCAATGTAATCAGCGCTGAGATAATGTTTGGCCAACATACAGGAAAACATGTCCTTATACCAAGAATTCCTCTTTCACCAGCTGAAAATGAAGCCTATCCATTTCGATTCAAACGGAAACAATTCCCTATGCGGCTTTGCTTTGCTATGACAATAAATAAAGCCCAAGGACAAACTATACCTAATGTAGGAGTCTACCTGCCATCTCCAGTATTTTCTCATGGGCAATTATACGTTGCTCTTTCTAGAGGAATTTCAATGTCTACCACTAAAGTGTTGATTAAGCCAATCACACCAAGTCCAAGAGCGAATATGTTCACAAAGAATGTCGTATATTCACAAATTTTAACTCCAGGTACAAATTTATTTATTCAAATATTATTTATATATTGTTATTAGTTACTATTAATGTTAACCAATTTTTATATTTAACAGAACACCAAGAACCTGTGGAAGATTCTGTTCATTGAATCGTGAATCTTTGATTATCTACTCTCAATATTCTACCGGCTAAATATAGAGGAAATAAAAGGTAATAATTTTATCTCTCGAACAAGCTATACACTTTCATTTTACATAGTAGTATTATATAAATGCTCCTTTTTTTTTCCTTTTTCTTTTTTCAGAATAATATTTACATGTTTTCTATAAAAATATTATATAGATGTTAATACTAAATCACATTAAGCAACTTTAAGTGTAGTGATACGACATCAGGAACTTCATAAGCTTTGTGTTCAAATGAATAGAAAACTGAATCTAATTAACCACTACTTTGGAAAAAAATCCAAATTTTCAACACATGTGAATACATTGCCTCAAAAAACAGGCGGTATCATATAGATACTAATAAATTTTGTCAATATCTGGTTATCAATGGAGTTAAGATATAATATGTCCAGGCATATTGACTGAATCATAAATAAAACAATAAATATGTTAGATAACTTACATGAACATTTCATTAAGGCATTTTGTTGAATAAATAAGATGCAACTTGATCTCTGATATGGAAGACAGCGATACCATCATGTTCTAATTCTTAGTAGTGAATCTGTACTGTACTCGTGTCAACAGGAGGAGCCCCGCTTTCTGACCGTTGCACATCGAAATCGGAATCTTGAACTGTGAGAATTTGGAGATTCTGCTTCTATTTCTTGAAAGACTGGTAGTGGCATAAAATGGCAAAAGCGAAGGCGAGGATATTGAGATTTATTTAATTTCGATTTCGATTTGCAGACAAAAGAAATGGAATAGCAGCGGATCTATCAAAAATCTTTCACGTGGGTTTTCGATTTTCAGGTGGAGACTGGAATGGTGAAACTAACCAATTTTTTTATTCTCTTTTAGTTTTAAAATAAAATTTCAGTTTGAATGACATTTTATATATAGCAGACTACATATAAAATTTCGTTCGGGTTTGACGCTGACGTATCTGTTAGTTTTTCTTTTTAGAAAATAAAATATATATAGCATATACAGTAATTTTCTTTTCTCTCCTCTTCTTCTAACAAATTCCACAACCCACCTGTTATGTAAAGGTCAATAAAAAATAAGAACCCATTTTTGAATTCAGTAGGTACAAGACAATCCATAATTGAAATTTCAATTCTTTTTTAATTATATATTAATGTTTAAATTACCGAATAAAATATTTACCGAATATATTTCTTAAAAACAATTCATCACAGCATGGAAGATTTCCAAGAACCCATTTTTGAATTCAGTAGGTACAAGACAATCCATAATTGAAATTTCAATTCTTTTTTAATTATATATTAATGTTTAAATTACCGAATAAAATATTTACCGAATATATTTCTTAAAAACAATTCATCACAGCATGGAAGATTTCCTCTTTTTACTGTTGAATAGTTCCCAATTCGAATAATAATGTTATTGCGTCTAATAATAATAATCATAATAATAATAATAAAGTTATTCTTTTAAGAAACAAATTTAAGTTAGCTAGATTAGAAAGTCAGACCGCCTAAATTACAAATTACAATTCTTCACAAACTATAAGTCTTTTTCTAATAGGATTATGCAATCATCTACTCTATAAATTAACTATTTCTCTGTATCCACGGTTATCATCTACTCTATAAAGTTTTTGTTGCAAAGAGAATTTCTCAAGGTTTAACTCATTGAGCACTTGAGCTACCATCACAAGGTAATCTTTATTTATTTATTTATTATTTCTTTGTATTTATATTTATTCTCAACTTCAATTACATGATTACTGTGGGTGATAGAAGATGATTGCACCATCTGGGATCGTCACGTTTGCTAACATACTGGAAGTTTTAAGATTTTTTTTTAAACTTTTAATGTATCAAGAATTTCAGAACTTAGCCATGGAAACTTTCTTACTTATTTTTAAGATTCAATCTTCATAACATTATTTGTGTTTTATTTTTTTATATTGCAGGAAAAATTTGGAAATATGTCGAGTGATTCCACGGCGATAACAACTTTACAAATCAATCAAAGAATGTCTAAAATACGATTGAAGACTTTACGACTTGGACAAGAAACAACTTGTGGAAATAACTTGAGCATAAGAATTAGAAAATTGATAATGATGGACAATGAGGTAAGTCACCCCAAGTATCAAATTAATATTTATAACGATCATACATGTTTTAGCATAATATTTTTTTAATTTTAGCTTTAATTATGTATTAACATCACTTTTACTAAATTTGTAGGGAGCTCGTATTGCAGTTATAATGTTCAATGAGGAAATAGATAATCATGCATCAAAGTTCGAGATAGATAAGACATATTTGATATGTAATGCTGATGTCAAAAAAGTTGATCAAAGATTTCCCAATGTACATCAAGAAAAAGAGTTGATTCTTAAGAAGTACACCGCCATAAATGAAACGATGGAAATTATTGACCTCAAAGTACATTACAACTTCATTGAGTTCAAGGATATAGAATCGAAATTCAACAAAAATGAAGAATTCGGTGAGTCTCCAAATCCTATTTTAAATTTTCATATTAATGTTATATATGGTTAGTGTATATCAATTCATTGTACATCTTATTCATCAGATATCTATGGAGCTCTCGTGAAAGTTGAAGATAGTAAACTTGTGTTAGCGGGAACTGCATCAAATGCAAAATCAAAAACTGTGAGGGACATAACTATCATCAACAAAGCGTAAGTCAATTTTATTATATGGTGTTTTTATTTATTTAATAAATGATTACTAATTAAATGTATTTTATTTATTTTATTAATACAGATCCCAATACATGGTCATCAGTCTTTGGGAAGATATGGCAATAAGCGAAGGGAATAAGTTGCAAAAACTCGTGACACAAAATCCAATTATTGCAATGTCCAATGTCACTTCAAAAAGAAGAATCGGTGAGATAAAAAAATATATTTATTTTATAAAAATTATATATACATGCATTAATTACTAAAATGTGTATATATTAGGTTATTTCCAAGCACAGAGTACAGTGAAATCCACATTACAAATTTCACCAGAATGCCCAGACATTGATTTCACTATAGAGAGGTATTAAGTAAATAACAAAATTACTTTTTTATTTAATTTTATATATTTTATTTATTTAATCAACTTACTTATGTATCCTTATGTTATATATAGCTCATGTGAAATGTCGTATGATCCATTAAGAGTTGCTGAGTCAATGATGATACAAGATATGTCACGAGTAAAGGAAGTGACTTTGAAAGATCTCAAAGAAAATCAGCATACGTTTAAGGTACTATCTCTATATTTTCCTTGAAAATTAATACTGAAAATTAAGATTTTAATAGTCTTTTTTTTTACCTAAATTTACGCAAGTTAATGAAAATGAAGCATGCTTCGTGCATGCTGCTAATAAGCTTTCTTTGATATTGGCCCTCATTTTTGTTGTTTTGTGATTGATCTGCATATGGTCGGCGACGACTATATGTATAGTTTGCTTGATAACTGCGCCAATTTTCAACAATTAATCAACAAATATTACTCAAGTGAAGGGAGAGAATGCAGCATATGCCGTTAAAAGTTTTTTTTACTATTTAAAAGTATAATAATTGTTTTATATTTATATTATTAGGAATCGTTGACGGAGTTCAAAACATATCATCAATATGGTATGATTCTTGTAAAAAGTGCTCAATGTCATGTCGGAAAAATGGTGAAATTACAATGTGCAAAAAATGCAACACCGAAGTTGTGGAGACAATACCAAGGTAAAAATATTAATGCTTATGCATAAATAATTGATAAAATATCCATCTTATAACTATTATCTAATAAAACGCAGATATAGAATAACTCTGGATGTTATACAAGGGGATTATAATGCGCATGTCACGTTATTCGAAGATGTTGCGTCGGTATTTGTTGGGTGCTCTGTGGATGAATATATTTCTTCATTAAATCAGGTTAGTACGTATTTGCTACAATTCAATATTATTAATCATTTTTAACTTGGTGTTTATTAGTAATCGTACAATCTTTGATTGTCGATAGCTCTGTAAAAATGAAAAACAATTCCTATTTTAAGGAAGGCTTCCTTTATTTAAAATGCCTTGCTTTGCATTCTTCGTTTATGGGATTATTTCTTTTCTTTTCTTTTTTCTATCTTTGATCGTCGATAGCTCCATAAAAATGAAAAACAATTCCTATTTTAAAGAAGGCTTCCTTTCTTTAAAATGCCTTTGTTTTGCATTCTTCGTTTATGGGATTATTTCTTTTCTTTTCTTTTTTCTTTTTTCTTGTTATATATGAAATTTAATTTAAAATTAATTAAAAAAATATACTTATTATTTTTTTCAGGGTGAAAATGAATCGGTATACTATAGAGGTTTGAGCTTACAAAATTCAAGAGAAATTCATTTCCTGATTGCAAGCAAGTCTGTAAATTTCGATAGCAGGGGGAACATGACTCTCATAGCCAGCGCAATACAAAAGCTTAAACGCAACAACATCGATGAAGAAACACCGGTTCAAGAATCCCAAGCAAATCAAGTTGAAGGAAGAAAAAGGTCATACAAGAGAGTAAAACCATCGGAAAAGGAAAAAAATGAAGCTGGTGGAAACAAAGAAAATAAAAGGGCAAAGAGAAAAATCAAGCCAACTCAAGTGGAAGAAAAGAAAAAATCAAATGCGGGATTGGAGCTTCATGAAGAGCAAGGAAAGGGGAAAAGAAGGATAACAAAAAAGAAATTTGAGGATTGCATTGATATTCTAAGCGATGATGATGATGACAACGACACATTGGACAAATTTTTGTCTAAAAGTAAAAAGAACAGAAGGTGTTCAACATCCATCAAAATCAAACAAGAAAAGATTTAATGTGAATAAATATTCACATTTTGAAACATTTAGATATATAGAATAGAATAGCGATTTTTTATTCTTCTTTTAACAATAGACTACTTTTTTTTATTATTTTAATTTTAATTTATATTTATTATTCTTATCAAGTTTGAGTCATATGCATGAACATATGTTAATAATTTTACCTTAACATGATAAATTATAATTTAAGTGAATAAATAATAATCATACAACCGGATCCACGTGCAACGCACGTGGTCTCTGCTAGTAAATTCTAAATGCAAAAAGGAGAGATATACTTCAAAACTTTTATTTATTCTCAGAGTAAACACTAGATTATCACATGGGATTTTCTATCTCAATTAATATTACAATTGTGTCTCAAATTCAAAATTTATACTATATTTATTTGACTATAGAGAAATGATATGTTAGTCACCTTCCGGTGGGCATCTCGTCGTTTAATAACGTTTGCATTATTTTTTTTAATTTTTATTTTTATTATATATTCTAGTTTTTTTTTTGGTCGGAAAAGAAGCTTTTTATAGATATCTTTTGGTACAAGGGGTACCACCCAAAACAATTAAATTACAACCAAGTTTCGCACAGTCTTTTCCTAGTCCAAATTGAGAAGTTAAGATTATCGCTCATATCGCCTTTAGCTAAGCACCAATTCCATAAACGAGCTTTAATCTCAACTTCGATTTCCCTAAAATTTCATTCCTTCTTTTCAAATAAAACCGAATTGCGCCATCTCCAAAGAACCCAAATCATACAGACCCACAGACCTCCCAGCCTTCTGCTGCATCTACCGTTCCCCAGTAAATTAGCGAAGCTCTCGAAGTGCAAATTTGTTGTACGAGGCGTCGCACAACGTTCAATTTGTTATTTTTTATGATTTTTTTAGATTTTATGATTTCTAAATTAATTTCTAAGATACTAGAATATAGAATAATTAAAATATAAAAAAAAAAAAAAAAAGCAATGCAAACGTGATAAAACGACGAGGTGCCCACGAAGGTGCCCACCGGGTGACTAGCATATCATTTCTCTATGACTATATGTATTTGTTTCTTCAATTGCCATATTATGATTTAATTTAATTTTACATTTATTCACCTACAGTTCACTCATCCAAATTAAGATTTATAATTATTTTTTAACAGTTAATTTAATTTTTATTAATTAAAATAGAATTGATCAATTCAAAACTAAGCTATATAATTTTTTTTAATACTTTTTAATAAATATTAAATATGATCCAAAAAATTATACAAATTTTTATTTTTATAAAAAATATTATAAAAATAGTGAAATAAATAATTTTACAAAACATTTGGACGCTAAAAGGGCTTTTAGATATGTTTAAAATTTTCTTCTTTTTTTTTTTTTTTTTGAAATCGTAGATTTTTTATGTAGTAATTATAACTTTATGAGCAAAAAGTTTTCTCCAACTAATCGCCTTTTTCAGTTAGACTAACGACTGCTTTTATTCAAAAAATAAATAATAAATAAAAATAAAAAAATCGTTAATGAACTCGTTTAAATTCAGAGAAATAACATTAAACCTAATAAATTTTTAATTAAATTAAAACTACCAAATAATAGCTAAATTCATTTCGGTTAATGTCGCAAATCCAAGTTCAGAAATTAGTAAGTGATCCGAAATTTAAAAAAATGAAATCTGAAGAACACTTGAAAACAATCTTATTATTTGCTGAATAAAATATAAATCTACTTTTAAGGGAAATATCTAAATCAATATAATTAAATATTTGATAAATAGCAAAATTATATTTGACTCAACAAAATCATTTTGAGAAATTGAACTAGTGTTAGGAATCAATTTATAGATGGTAGGGTGCCAATAGGATTGCCACTTGATACATAATTTTGTGCAAGCATTGATAAACCACCCATCAATTTGCACGATATATTCAATCACCAAAGAAAACAGCACTAAAAAAATCGATCCTTTCTATTTAGACTTGACTTCAGAGGCAAGAATCCCCAACTAAAATAAAAAGCATATTAAACAATCATCAACTACTAAGGTGCAAATCAGCTTTATTAAAATATAAAAAGGTCGTCAAAAGAGAATAATTTAAACCAACTTATGATGCCACTTCTCGAATAATTCTAAGAGAGGATATTGTTATGCATTAATATACCAAAAAAAAAGAGAGCAAAATTGTTGAACCTGTATGAATATAATAGACGATTTATGTGCAGAATTAAGCAGCAGCATCATTATAGTTCTAATAATAAAATTAGCAACTAAGACTTCAGACAATAAATCATTCCTGGGGCAAAAATGTATTAGCAATATCATTCAAAAAATATAAATATATAAAAAAATGTTTATCAAAGAACAATATATATGCATTTAGAGTAAGCAATACACAGAATCCAGCTCTAAACTACAAAGCTCACAAGATCAAAAGATCGACTAATACATCTACGCCATAACCCATAGGAAGGAGAAGACTTACACAGGTATGTATATATATCTTACATTTACATCTACATCCTGTCTATACGTCAAGTAAATGAGTTGTGCAAGTGTGAAATTTCTATTCCTACTACGAGTCTACGACAAACAATACGATTCATAGTTTCAGGATATCAAAATTCCGTATGTTACCTCAACTATGCAGTGATAGTGGAAACTTGAAATCTTGCCCTCGTTTCAATCTTCATGGTCATCTTTAACAGCAAAGTTTGCAGTAAATTTCAAGTTGGAAATTGAACACAGGTCTCAAATTAAAATTGTTCAACACGTGTCGGAACTATGGATCACTGGTGCTGGAGGGCATTCACTGGAAGGCACAATCTGAAAGAACAGGTACTCGGATTAAGAGAACTAAGATTTTCTCATTCATAAACAGACTTGCAAAATAGAAATCAACTCCACACATTACTTGGTCCTGATGTAATCCGTCCCTTAAAGCTGTCTTCAACCTTTTTGCGTGAGACTCAGAGTCTAGTTTACGTTGATCATCTTCATCTGAAAAATTCTGTCCCGAACCCTCTGCAGAAAAACCTAATAATTTGAATATAATTGATAATAAATTAAAGAAAAAGGATGATCTACACAAACTGATATGGTGTCCTTCCAGTTATTAGTTGCATATACACAAACATCACCACATGCATACACATAAACCCCAAAGGATCACATCACCACATGCATTGAATTTCTGAATTTTCTTTTGAGAGTCAAAACCCAACTCAGTTTTTTTTTTTGAAAGTAACTTGTGATAAAATCCACCCACTCTCTCTCTCTTTATATCATCTGAGAAACTCAAGAAAAGAAGATGCGAAAAAATACATCATCGCTATCATTCTTCAAAGAATACAAACATCTAGATGAATGAGAAACAAATTCAGCTCCAAATATCAACATTCACGAAAGTACAAAGCATAACATGCAGCCTTTAACCATTTCAGTGCAGATTACTAGCCCTTTTCTCTCTTTCACCCAAACTGATAACAAGTAAAAGTCAAAATAGGGCAAGTGGTCAATTTAGAACATAGAAAGCAATTGCAATCAATGTCATCAAACAACACATCAGTACCACCTAAATGTTTTGACGTATAAAATAAAATTCTAAAATTGTATGTGAAATAACTAGCACTGATTCCCTTTAACATTCCAAGGAAAACCTATAGCATTTCATGTGGGAGTACTTGCTATTTCTAGAGTCCCATAGCATGACAAATGGTAAATTAGCAAATACTACGATGCTAGCAAAAGCTATATCATTATGTTATATTTCCATATCAATAGGAACTACTTGCCGATTGTTACATGAGGGTCAGAGTATTATGTGATAGTAGAGATGTAGAGGTAATACTTGAGAAACTGGGTTCACTTTTCCCTAAATTCTGAAACATCTGTTACAGAGACGTTCATCTGTTCCACCATACACAGGCGTGAAGAAAATCAACAAGGTAGAAAAGAGAGAGGCAAAAGCCTAAGAATGTTGAACTCTTTTGTTCATTCATACACAGAACCAGATGGAACGGAAGGACTAAAGTTTCGTATGCTCAAGTGGAACCACAAACAAAGAAAACATAAACCATGCCTACCACAAGCTTCTAAAACAAAACCGTGCATTTTCTTCAGCTGAATATATGCTTTTCTATCATCAGTTACACTTGTCAGATGCAATAATGAATATCTTTTATGCACACTAAAGGAAATCATTAAAAGAGAATAGACACTCACATAATAAACAGCCAGAACAACCTCATCAAGAATTTGAAAATTCAACCTCAACAAAGAAAGGCAAAGTTATGACAATGATGGTTTCAAATCACCTGTAGTTAAGTCAATTGAATCCTTTGAACATGTTTGTATACCACGAGAGATCATCCCTTTCCCTTGTTCCCATGTTCCTTTATGTTTCAGCAATGCGGGTATTTTAGCTGGTGATGGATGACAGTTCATGCCCCTATGTTTGGAATGGTGTGTCCTTTCACTCTCAAGAGAAGCATGGTAATCAGCTGAAGTACTACATGGTATAGGCTCACCTGCTGCGCACTTAACCTTTTGCCAACATCCGTTACACGAATCTTTATGCTGGCATAGGACAAAAGTAATAAATACTGTTAGTTTTGTGCAGTTTGCCCAGCCAACCAGGAATACAATTCAACAGCATTAAGAGTTCATCAACCTTATGAGAAGCATCATTCAAATTGATTATCTGCTTCTGAGATATATTCATGTCCATCAAGTTGTGCCCTGAGCATCGCGCAAGCACAGACTTTGATTGGTATAGTTGTTCAACAAATGACATTTCCAAATCATAGAGATATGAATTGTGTTTATCATTTGTCCATGCTGTGCATTCATCCTGCAGACAGGAGAAATTGAGAGGCATGGATGCACTTAAAAGAGCAGTGGCTATGACCATATCACAGCCAGTGACCAAATAAACGGGTTTAAAATACCAGCTGTGATCACGTGCTAATAACATTGAAGCTTTTGAAACACAATATTTTCAACAACAAAAAAAAGATGATAGATAGTAGTAGTACATTACAACCAAAAGAATAGTGCACATTTGGAGCTCATTTTGACATTTAATAATTTGGAAATTACAAATCCATCTTACTCCAAATGGCTACTAAAATGTGTTTTCGTCAAATATTAGAATGTTGAGAAACAAAAACCATGATACTCTACATCTTGAAGGCCTAAGCCGCAACTTTAACATTATAAGGTGCAGCCAAAGACTACTCAAGTCAAGCATAGGTCTTCCCTTTGTAAGAATGGAATACAGAAAATTTCAACCAATGTGAGACCTAGGACATAAGACAGATAGAGGAAAAATTGTCCGCAGAGAACAAAGATATGGGACAGAAACATGTATTGATATTTGATATGTAATAATGCATGAAGATTGCAATTCATGATAGAATCACCAGGTAACTAAATTCATAGTAAGAAAACGCCAACATGGACAGCTTAAGAATATCAAATTTGGATATCGCATACATGCATAATGTGAAAACTATCACACTCCAACAAAAAGACAAGCTGAGAACATATCCATAGCTTGAATGCTTGATCTTAAAATTCAATCCAGATGAAAAGGCTAATATTCTAGAGGTTCAGTGGGACCCAGCTGAGTTACACCTCATGTTACATGCCAAAAATTTATCACTTTCAGTTATTATTTCTTAAAACTCAGTTTCAGTAGAAAAAGGATAGTTTTATAAGTGAAGACGGCGGTGACCATACGTAAGCTCTTCATTGTTGCTTCAAGACATTATAAAATTGATCATCGTGTTGGTCTGGTTTCCATCCAATTGACCATTCTTCGACAACATGTCACTACAGCCCTATTAAAAATATCAAATTTCACACTAAACTTGTGAATTTAAAGTTTGCATCCCATCCAAAATTATAACTACATTTCACGAAGAAGACCTTGACCTTTCCCTTGCTCTTGCTCTTCACTGTAACTACAGTTACATAGTTATACCAAATACTCACTCAGTCAGTAATGAATTTCAGCTCTTCCTTGTTTTGGCATCTCAATGAAAAACACCTAGTTCTAAAAGAAGCAGGCATGTACACAGAATAACATACCATTCACGAATACAATAAATGAAAGGATACAACGCAACATCCCCCTTTTAAAACGTATCAGAATTCTTCCCCGAGCTGGCTCAAACATGCCATGTAATTCCAAAAGGAGAATGTGTGATAATCACTAATATACGTAAGGTATCATCTAGAAGCTTCCAGTAATGATTCCAGTTCAGATAAACGCTTAAATCTAATCCGTAAATATCTTTCTTCCATCAGATTAAGTCACCAAATATAATTTCAGATTCTTTAATCGCTGTAAAGGATATATAATTTTCATGGATAGAAAATAAACTCAAAAGCTTTCATAACACCAATCCTTTTAAATATATGGAAGTGTTATCTAACAACCATGTCGGTTCTCTGTGGTATCGGTAACATATTCCAACCACATGATAATTTCCTCCTTCTATTCTTCATATGCCATATCAGACCAAAGAAGCTAATCCCAAAACAAAAAAACAAAAAAAAACAAAAAAAAAGATCAGGCAACTGATTATAACAGAGATAATATTGTTTCATTTCCCTTAAGAAATTAGAATGCACCATTGAGCTTGTCTCGCAAGCAAAAACCTAAACAAATCACAGGCGATTGACGAGTAAGCAACATCTACGTAGCTAAACTCCAAATCAACCCACACAGCACAGGATCTCGAGCAGTTAAGCCTCATAATCCGATGCACCGAACAACCACATACTCGAGAGCAACTACAATATCACATTATGGATCGGAGAATAACAAAAATCTAAGCATAAAAAGAGGATTTACCTGCATCAGATTCTTCGAACTGCTAAAAAAACCATGGCAATTCTCAGCAGTCAAAGACGATGCATCGGAGTCCGGCCGAGTCAAGTGGTGGTTATCAGCCGCCACCGGCGGTGTAGGCCCGCGCTGAACCTCCGAGCCCCAATTTCCTTCCATAAGCAGCATGTGAAGATGCAGATCCTAGTAAAAATCCAACCGGAAAAAAAAAATCTGGAAAATGAGGAAAAAAAAGAAAACAAAAACCCTCGAGGAAATTTTGGAAGAGAGAGAGAGGCGGTGTGACTTGTGAGAGAGAGCGAAGGCTCCACATGGAGACGCTTTTACACGTGTCAATAGTAGCAGTTATGTGCCACGTCGGACCGAGGCTGATAAATATCTACAACCAATTACCAGCCAGAAGATATTTTCTTTCCAATGGCTCCTTCACAAATGTTTGTTTATATCCAATCTGTTTTGTTTAATTCTTTTAATTGGAAAAATCAAAAAACACTTTTAAAGCCATCACAAATTAATCGAAAAATAGTAATTTGACCGGACGATTTGATGGGTTACCAAACTCCAATTAAATAAAAATTTTACTTCACGAAATATAATTTTCGTACATTATTATATATATAGTGCCAAAAACGAGCACCACAAGCAATGAGTATAATTATTACTCCCTCTGTCCCTCATATATGTGTGTTTATTTTCCATTTGGGACGTCCCCATATATATGTCACTTCCATAAAGAGAAAGATTCTCTTATCAAAATTATTTATTCACCCTCTATTCTTACTCTTTCACTTTCTACCTATTTTTCACATTTTCTCCTTATTTTATCTTATTTTTCTCACTTTATACCACTTTTTTTTAAAATGCGTGTCATTTCTCTCCTCATATATATATGGGGAACGGAATGAGTATTCAAATGGGATATGAGATATACTCTCTCCCATTCAAAATAACTGTCATTTTGGGTGTTTTGTATATTTACAATGTAGATGTCGTTTTGAATAAAATAGCCAAAATTACCCTTATTAAATTACCATTTGGCTCAAAATTGATTGGCAGAGATTAATAATTGAAACTCCCAACAAAAATAGCACTCATTAATTAGGGTTAATTTAGGTAAAAATTATTTTATTAATATGTGTGCCTACATCGAAAATGACATCTATTTTGAATGGGGGGAATATTCATTGCACTCAAGTCAAGTGGAAGATTCATTTGTCATGTCTAATTCCTTATCTTTTCTAATTAGCCAAAATCTTTATATTTTTTCAAATATGCAAGAATCAATATCCATTCCTTGACGCAAAAACAAAGCATGATTATTATAGTGATAATGCCTATATATATTTCCATATAAGCTAAAGGCTTGTTTAGTAATCCCAATAACCAAGATAAAATAACTTTTTTAGGCTTAATTAAGCCTAAAAAATTTATCTTAATTTGACTTATTAGGACGATTAAAGCCCTAAGGAAACTCAAATTGTGTCCATAAAGATAAAATAAATAAATAAATAAAATAATAAAAAAACACACACACACACGCACACAAATTATATTCATATTTTGCTTTTAAAAGTACTTGTACATAATCTTATACGTCCGCTTATGAAATCCCACTCCCGCCTTTGATTTAGTGATACTACTAAATGAATCGTTCTTTATTGTAAGAAATAAAAATTTGGTCAAATGGTCGTTTAATTTCCACATCATATAATGTTTTGTATGTGCTAGTGTGCTACTTTGATGTGCCGTCTTTAATTTTAATACATTTATGCATAAGCACGATGCTCCCATTAATCAAAATCGCATGTTTATAAAGATAAGCGATTCAAATTTATTATCGATTGATTGCCTACTACTTACTATATATAGATATTCATAATAAAAATTAAATTAAAATAAATACGGAGTAAACAAATAAAACAAAGAGGCAATGATTAAAGAGCGGCGGTAAATAGAATTGTTTATTGGAATACTTTTTTTAGCGGCGTAACGGTAGGATAGTTTTACGTCGAGTTCGCAAGCATTATATTGTTGTATGTGGCTGAGTGCGCTTCCACTCTTGAATTTTTGAATACCCACTATTATACTTTATTATTAAAAATAAATTATCACTGCGTTATATGCGATTTGCATTATAATCAAAGACAAAAACTTGTGTCAGCCGGAGGCACCGTGCGGCCGGGCCCAAAGTGTCAATCTTTATACAGAAAAGTGTCAATTTATATGAATAAAAGTGTCAATCTTTAACATAATTATTTTACGAATAAAATGACAATTTTTAAAAGTGTCAATCTTTATACAGAAAAGTATCAATCTATATGAATAAAAGTGTCATTATTTTAGCCCGGCCGCACGGTGCCTCCAGCTGACCCAAGTGTGTCCCTTAATCAAATTGGCTATAATCAAAATCATCCACCACTCACAATATATACCTTTTTCATACATATATATATATATATATATATATATATATATATATATTATTGTATTATATATGGAATATTTTTTTTTTTTCCCTTCGCCATTTCATACTTCAGTTCACATTAATTAATACACCCGCGAGAAGAAAAAGTATGCACTAACACCTGCTAAGAGACGAATTGATTCATTTTTTTAAACAAAGACAACACACTTAACATATAATAACATACTAAAAAGTAAAAATTAATTAGTTACCGACGATAATTTTTCTCTGAATTGTCAAAATTTGACGAGGCTGGTTTTCCAATTAAACACGGTCTTTTTGGGTTTTATCGTAAGAAATGCCAAAGGCTTTGAATAATTTAATCTCATAAGAATTTGCAAACGGTCAAATATATTTACCCTCCAATTTAAAACGACTTAACGGATTTTTGTCAACACAAAATAAACAGAAACAGAAAAAATAAAATAAAAAATATCATTGGGATTAATATGAAAAACAAACATATGCAACCCACGTAAATAACGTGATTGTCATATGGGAAACGATAAGAATTGATTTTGATATACGTATGTCCAAATAAAGAAGGGATACACTTGGGTCAGCCATAGGCACTGTACGGCCGGCTAAAATACTGACACTTTTATTCATGTAGATTAGCATTTTTCTGTATAAAGATTGACACTTTTAAAAATTGACATTTTATTCGTAAATAATTATGTTAAAGATTGACATTTTTATTCGTATAGATTAACAATTTTCTATATAAAGATTGACATTTTGACCCGACCACACTATGTGGCCAACCTCACCCAAGTTTTTGTCAATAAAGAATAATCAATCGACAATTCCACATGGAATTTTTTTTCTTGAACGTTTCAAATACACTCAATATGTATATAATATGATTTTATGGTTACATGTATTTATACTTATAGCTATAATTGATTGCAATCTAAAAAATGAATCATTCCTCGTTTCAAATCCATTTTAAATATAGCTCAATTAAAATAGTAAGAAATACTGGATTGAATTTATTTTTCATATTTGATTTTATTCTGATATATCTCAATTTCCAAGACGTTCAAAAATTCACTCAAACTCAAAACCGTAATGATATTTGGTCTAACTCTACATTTAATTTACACCATATAATGGTCAAATATATTTCAAAGAACAATTATAGTAAAGCAAAATGTCATTTACTATAACCCTAGTAAATAGGGCAAAAAAGGTTGATTATATGTAATTAATTAGTGAAATTGCAAATCAATTTGCAACAAACAACAATCCAATAATTCCAATCATAAGTTAGGCGGAGATTGGCGCACCGAACACGCCACCACTTGCGCCCAATGCCTCAATCTCGTTTTCACCATCTCCGGATTTTCACCTATTAAGAAAATTGAATCTCTCCAAATTAATACTAATGGATCCAAAAAAAAAAAAAAACAAAACAGTTTCAAAATCACTTTCCCCTGCTGCAAGCAACCAATCAAAAACCAAAATCGTACACCAAAATTCGAACAATAGTAGATCGATTTTATTTTTTTTTACCTGGATCGATGAACGAGCCTAAGCTCTCGAGAGTGTCGCAATCGGAAAACGACGCGGAAGAAGATCGGGACAGGTTATTACTGTACTGCCGGTTCACAGCGCAGTACAGCTCGAGCGCGGGGAAAGTCGAGGAGAGCTTCGGATCCAGATCGGGAGAATCGAAATCGAATCCTAACTCGAAGCAGGCTCGGAGCTCGTCGAGGTCGCCGTCGGTGACGCTGCGGCCGCGCCGGTGGCGGTGGCTCCTGCGGCGGTTGGTCCACGCCTCGTCGCGCAGGATGTCCGGCGACCACGAATTCTGCTTGCACAGAGGCCGCGGGTTCCCACGGCGGAGGCACTGCTCTGATCCCGACATGGAGGGCGGAGAGCGGCGGAAATAATTTCCTTTTTTGAGTTGTTTAATTTGGGGGGAGCGGGAATAGTGGGATCGGGAATCTGAGGAGGTATATATAGGGGTAAGGTGGGGCGAGTTGTCAAATGGTGGTGCGGTTCTCGTCTGACGTGGATTGTGGGGTCGGGTCTCCACGAGTAGGGTCCACGCCACCTGTCGCCGCCTCAATTTTGAGGAGGAGTAGTTTATAGATGTGCGGGAATATTCTCGGAGCTGTATCGAATACTATCATTGTCGATTTTAATTAAATTTAGGAAAAGATAATACTATTATTAATCCATATTGCAACTAATTTATATTTTGTTGTCTGATTCTAAACATTTCTAGCGCATCATTGCTTTATTTAGCTCATATTCATTTTTATACTAATAATTATTTCTAAGGTTAGGATGATAATTGAGCTCCGAATCGTTAGGCTCGGACAAGTGGTTTGGTCGAGGAGATTTTTTAAAAATATAAGGATTTTGATATATTACACGTAAAATTTAAAATGTTGCAAGTAGATATAGAATGTAACTTATTACATTGTACAAAGCTCAAGTAATTTATAGCTCAAGACAAAGTTCTATGGATAAATGAAGCTTATGGTGGTTATTACGAACTATAGAGTTCATTGTTAATTATGAAGCCTAACTTGAAAATTATGGAGCCTAACGTGAAGTTCAAGTAACTGTTTGCCTATAAATGGAGGTGTTCTCCCCATTGTACCTATATCTAAAAAATACAATGAAATATCTGGCTTCATATCCCTCCCATAAGACCTAGATATCACAATTCTCATGTTATTTTTCGTCTTTCGTGATTGTCTGTTTGTGTTATTTGTCAACATTCTTTATCTTTCGTGATTGTGTGTCTAGTGCATGATTTTAAGATAGACCATTAAGATGAATGTATTACAATTGAGTCATTCGCTCCTTTAAAAGGGCCTTATGGAGATGATTGGATTTATAAGTTTTTTTTTTGGGTAGCCATTTAGCCTCAACAACTATTTTCTAATTTTTTTTTAATATTGAAAATCGCATTTTAATGGCTAATTTATTAAATAAGGAAAACTCAGAATAATGGGTGCGCCGGGTGGTCTCGCAAGGCTGCACCCCCTCCGCGCCTCACGGAGTTGCCAGCAAGGCCGCTCCCTCCCCTCCCCTAAGCGTGGTCGCGCCGGTGCACCCTATTTATCCGATGCGTTGGGGTGCTCTTAAATATCTTATGGTATTTTTTTTTAACGTCTCTTAAAACTAAACAGTAATGAAGGGAAATGACAATTGCACGTCAAATTCCAAATAAATTGGATCTTTAGTGCATATCATCTCGCCTAATTCTTGAGGTGTTTTTGAAAAGGGGAAAAGAAATTCGGTAAAAATTGGTGGTGATTTATTGTGTGTTCCCATTCTTTAGTTTTAAGAGGTTCAAGCCAAATGCATCATTATTAAACACATACATCATTACCTTCAATATTAAGTTTAATTAGAAATGCTCATCTATCCACGGTGGGCACACTTAATGTGCCTACTGTTGATATGACAGCACCATGTCATTAAATTTTTTAATTTAGGGTTGAGTTTTTTTAGTAGAGTTTAGTTTTTTTTTTTGCAGGGTTTAGTTTTTATGGTATATATTTAGATTAATTTCCTTATTTATAACGTTGTCACATCATCCGTTGGCACATTAAGTATGCACACAGTGATCATTGGAGCATTCCTCTAAGTTTAATATAAGACTTAGGTGATCTGAAAGGGAGACTTAACTAATTAACATTTTTTTTAAACAATTTATTAGCCTTTTAATATAAATATTTTGATGGTTTTAAAACTTTCACGAGATATGCACAATTTAATGTGTACATCGATAAAAAAAAAAAAGTAGTAATTTTTTTATTTTATTTTATTTTTTATTTTTTTGGAGTAATACATTACACTATCTCCCTCTATCCTTCTAAATAAATACATATAAAGAGTAAACACAAAGTATAATATAACTATAAGTGGTTTATCTTGATAATGTTTTGAATTTTAATCTTAATTTTTTAGTTAATGTATATACTAATGGAATGGAAGTGTGTGTATTATGCTTGTGATTTTCATTTTTTAGTTAGAGTTAATAATGATTGAGTATGGGTGATTAATACTTTAATTGCTTTTTTTAAATATGTTTTTTTAATACTATAACTAAAAGAATTATTCTAAGCCATCTCCCTGATTCCTATCATGAATTCATGCAACATGATCTATTTAATAAAAAATCACGTCAACTAGAGGATTTCGAGTGAGCATTAATTAAATGCAAACTTAAAAAAATGGATAAGAACAAGCTAGTGAAGAAATCATATCATTTTTAAATACTTGCTTTACAAGACTCACACCTGTTTCCTTGGTTCAAACTCATTCTAAAAAAGAACTTGAGGAATCAGAAACATTTTCAAAAGCAATAAATAATCTGAATTGAATTTCAATATGCATGATTTATCTGAAAATTGAAACGTCTTAATTACGTTATTTGACTGAATTATGGTAAGAGTTCGAGTTTCTTTCGAAAACTTAAATAATTATGATTTTTAAATTCGATTAATCTATTTTCCACTGCTAAAATCCAGACCATGAAACGCCATTTAGCAGTCAATTTTTCTGGGGATGGCATGCAAACTTATTAAGCAATTAATTAAAATAATCCAATGAACAAAAAATTTGAAATCGTCGATCTTTATTCAATTACTCCGAGTGTTGCAATAATATTGAGCTATGAATCACTAAAGTCGGATAGCTCGACCTTTCACTTGAAAAATATTTAATAGATCGACTACTCACTAAACCTGATGAAGTGATATTTAAAATAATCAACGAATAAAAAATACTCCAACTAATAATAATAATAATAATAATAATAACAAATAGCTAGATAAGATTGCTAATATGATACGCCAATGGCACTTGCTAATAAAATTTTGATTTGAGACGTATGTATGTATGTGCATGTAGCGTGTTAGTATAGCTATAGTAGATTATTGTTAAATGTCATTTTAAACCATCAACTGTGCTTACATAAAGATCTCTTGTATAATTTAATACTTATGGTTTGCGTGCTATTATAATTCCATGTAAATAGCATGCGTGAACTCCTCATTGTTAAAAAAAAATAAAAATACTCCCTATGTCCTCCATTTACTAACACTATTACTATATTGGGACGTCCTCCATTTACTGAACCTTTCCATTTTGGGTCGTAGACCCCACAATCACTTTAACACTTTATTACTCTACTTTTTAACACTTTAACACTTTAATACTATTAAAAAAATTAGATGGCACACAATTATTCCACTTTAACATTTTAACACATTAATTTATTACTATATCATCAAAATGCAAAAAAAACATGTGCCCAGAATTTTGGTTCACTAAATGGAGGACGGGGGAAAATAAAAGTAAAAGTTTTGAGAGTTACATGAAGGCTTGGGCCACAAACTTTGTAGTCACTAGAACTGGGCCTTCATAAAGGCCCAACATTATTCAATTTGTTCTTCTTTTTTTTTTTTTTTGGGCAAATTCAACTGTTAAAAGTATTGCAGAATAAAACCCTATACTTCATCCTTGTTGATTTTACAGTAAAAATAAGAAATAGAAAAGAAATCCGCCTTCAATCATCTCTGTCCTCTTATTCACCGTTGTGCTGCAGATCTTAGAGAGTAAGTTGGATTATTGGAACTCAATATTTTTTATTTTACCACTGAATATTTGTTGAATGTTGCATATATATAAGTATAATTATGAATAACCTAAAAATAGATGCATTTGAAGGTCACCTGTTTCTGTTTGTATAATGATATGCATTGTAGTACTAGGAGCTCGGAAGCATAAACAACAATGGAAAAGCAAAGAATATGTTAACTAACTAACCTCTGCATAAAAACATAATACATAGAAGCAGATTTTTATACCTAATTTTGAAATTTGAATGCAGTAACAAAATGTGTTGTCAACGACATTCACCAACTTTTATCAGATGAAAATTGGGAATCTGAATTGGCTGTATAGACATGATGACGATTTAGACCTTTTTTTTGCAACTATTGCAGCCAATTTTGGTGGCAAAATCGTTGCGTATTCGATTATTAAGTACAGTCATGGATGCGAAGAACCATATTGGAAAATAGTACTATTAAAGTAGAAACTGAACGGTCTCTTCACACTTATTTGGGGACGGAGGGAATATACTGAAATCAGCATTAACTTTTGCAGAAACATACTATGTTCCCTATCACATTACAGTGTTTGGTATCCTGCTATCTGTATCTTTCCATGTCTTCAAAATTCAAGTTTCGTATGCAGTGAATACTGAGTTGCTTAGTTTGCTGCTATTTGCTGTAGTATTTCATCATTGGTTCAAGTCCCTGGTTGCTGATCATGTTTATTTTCAGTACTCGAGGAATAGGGAAATGATGTTGTTTATGTATATTCGTCATTCGACTGCATTTTTTACTGTTTTACATAATATTGTTTAATGAATGATTTAGCTTGCAACAAGATTCTGAGTTAGACTTATGGTGAAGAAAAAGAAATAGGTATCAAGTTTGGATTGGGAGACAAATTTACATTTGCTGTTATTTGCTCGAGTGTTCCATCACTGGTCGAGTCGCTAGTTGTTGATCATATTTGTTTCCAGTACTCCGTATGATTTGGCTATGTTTATATTTAGTTTGATTGAATTGAACTTGGTAGGGCGAGAAAAATGCATCAAAATTGTACGGAAATAGAAAACTGCAGTCGCTTGATTTGTTGTTGTTTTCTTGATTACTCCAACGCTGGTCAAGTCCCGAGTCGTTGCTCATGCTTAGAATCAGCAGTCTGTAAGCAGGACAATGATGTTATTTGCGTCATTGCGTGTTTGTGGTTTCGTTTTCCTTACTTTTGAAGAATTGATTGTTATATGCCTGAACTTTCTACAGAATTCTGAATTAGGCCGATGGCGAAGAGAAGATATGTCACAATTGGATTGGAAAAATATTCAGGAGCCAGTAGCCGGTGATTCCGGTGAAGGAATCTCTGCAAAGAAAAGGCAACCGAAAAGGATAAGGCAGATTCCAGAGTATTATTTCCTTCCCCGTAGATCTCTTTCGTATAACCTTGGATTTTACGGAGCTTGTATAGCTGGTGGCATTGGTGCGGGCATGCTCATCAAGATTTGGATAAACAAAAAAGTCAAAGGTAATGGCTCTTCGTCTTCGTCTTCGTCCTCTCTTGATAAACATATACAATGTGGATATACTTAGGATCTCATCTCTTGCCAAATCACTCTCTTGTTGCTTTTTAGCTTACTATTTGTTGGTTCAGTGCATGAAATGGGATTTTGATGGTTGCGTCGTCTTGCTGTTCTTGCAGAAGACGGAGGTGTGATCTGGGAGTTCGACAGAATCTTGGATCCTCTAGCGACAGCCTCGATCTGGTTTTGCATCCGGGGTTGTCTAAACGAATCGGGCGTACCTCAATAATCACGAGCAACATGGTGATTTCTGCAACTTCTCGTATCGTTTGCTCGCCTTTTCGACATGTCTTCCACCCCTTGTAACCGAGTTTCTTACCAGCCTTACATCCTATCTGGTAATTCGAAACTCAGAAATGTAGATTAATCAAGCAATTTTATCAACGATGCATAACATATTAAAATATAAATGAACAGATTACAGACATCTCTAAAAATTCGAGCTTTTAAATGAGATGAAATTATTTAATACTCCCTCCATTTCGTTTAAATTGGCTCATTTTTTTTTGCCTTTTTTGGCACGCTTTTCCACGCTTCAAAACGATGGGTTTTAAAATGGATTTTTGAAGAATTCTTTCTTTTACGGGATACTACGACTAATCGTAGTATCCCGTAAAAGAAAGAATTCTTCAAAAATCCATTTTAAAACCCATCGTTTTGAAGCGTGGAAAAGCGTGCCAAAAAAGGCAAAAAAGAAATGAGCCAATTTAAACGAAATGGAGGGAGTAGTATTAGAGCATTTGACTAACGTCAGTGTCTCGTGTTCAAAATTCACCGGAAGCAACTACACTTGTATTGAAAATGTGCACTACTCCTCTCCAGAGTATAGAGTTGAGAATCGAACTTCACAAATGAGTAAAGTGTTGATAAATCTAATACTATAAATGAATAATAGATTACATGCCTTTTTACGAGTTCGACCTTTTAGATAGTATGAAATTCTTTATGTTCTCACGTCATAAATTTATTTCTATATGTACTCATCCTATGTTGATATATATACCACACATTTAGGAAATCTTCTTACAAACAAAAAAAAGACCGAAATTCCATTTATTTTGAGAAAAAAAAAAACGAAAAATGTAGTATGAAAATTTGTGAAATAATTCTAATGGAAAATAAATAAATATATAATAGAACTGATGGTTAGGGAGTTGCGTCATCCACTATCTTCCTATGTCTAGATAAGAGTTCCAAATCTCGATCGAATAATATTTCACACATTTGGAAAATGAAACATAAAATGGTTAGTCAATATGTATAATAATAAAAGAAAAATGAATCAATTAATATGTAAAGATAGAGATAAGAAAAGTAGTGGGTAGGTGATCTACCAAGCCTTGGGCCGTGGAGTATATATCTTCATATTGTTGCAAATTTGCAATAAATGAATAGTGAAATAATTTCTAATTTATTATACTATTAAATTTCTGACAGTCATTTTAATAATAACTACACGATATCATGATGTATGGGTGCGTGACTGCGAAAACTACCTAAATTATTCAACTTAAATGATGAAATTAATTAGGTCAACTTTAAGTTGCGTTTGCTCTATACATACCGACATGGATCCCAACTAAGAAATTCAAAGCTCCTTTGGTTAAAAGTATAAAATAAGATTCGATATATATATATAAAGATTGAGATATTTTATATAGTAATATTATAAAATATTAGAGTTATGTCGGTCAGTCTGGCTGGGCCAAATTTCGACACATTTGTAAGATATCAATATTGTGTTTCGTATCACCTATAATTATGAATTATTTTAGGTGGACAAATTTATGAAAATAACAACTAAAACATTTTATAATTATGGATTGTATATAATTGTGTTACTTATCACACCTAAAAGGTGAGATATGTAATTTCACAAATCAGTATTAGCTCTTACTAAGCTCTCACTGTATACAAGAACTCGTGTTTATAAATATATTTAATATTAAATAATTATTTCAAGAAAAACAAAGTCACTAATTAATTTTTTTATTCATTAATTAAATTTTTTAATTTACTAATTATTTTCTTTTTAGGAAATAATGTCATTTCGGTGAGACGGTCCAAAAAGGAAAACAAGGCCATTTCGGCGGGACGGATAGAGTATTAGCGTGTCATAAATATATCATATACACTAATCACCTGTACCAGATGAGTATAATCGAATTTATCGTCACGTGTAATGTATTTATTCTATATACACATTTTGATATATGTCCGGACAAAAATTAACATAAAAACGATTCCAAAAAATTCCAAACGCCTATAATGCAGATGGAGGGAATACGATACGTTATAATCTTGGAGTCAAAGTAATTTATTACAAATTCAAAATCAACATAAAATCCCTAACCTAAAGTGCCTAACTGCAGCCACAGCCAAATTTCCCTTCCTATATACACCTACTACTTCCCTACGCTTTAATCTTTATTCCAAAAAACAAAAAAACAAAACAAAAATCATTTCTCTATAAAAAAGTTTTGAAAACTTTCCGATAAAAAAAAAAAAGAAAAAGAAAACTTCAACCTTGTGAATTGATAGTATTACTTTGTAAAAAGAATTGGATAATATATTAATTCTACGAGCTCAACAATTTTGAGACAACGATCTTTCTTTTCTTTTTTTGCAGTTTATTAAAATAATTCTAAATATGGAAATGAATTTTATAGATAATATTAGCACACTTTTTTTTTTTGAAGCAAAGGATAAGATTAGCTGACTTTACAAAAGAAGATTTTGTCGTATTGTGGTTCTTCATAAATTTCGATTGAATTTTTCGAACTTTTTGTCCTTGCCATTTATGGGGTTATCTTTCTATCATTTTTTTTTCAATTTATATATTGAGTGATGATAAATGGATAAATGTATAAATTTGATCCTGATCAAAAGCAATGAATTATACAAAATTAAGTAAAGTCATTTTTAGCCTTCATCATTTTTGGCTCCAAATTAAATGTAATGAACTAATGATGTATACCCTCTTTTTCCTTCGTTTTCCGTAGTTACTCTCAACTTTAATACAATCATGATTACATGCATATGAATTATAAATATAAAAAAAAATACTGTATAAAGTCATATATATATATATAGTATTTGTTTATGATTGAGAAATTGTGCATAGAAATAATAATAAAAAAAACTATAAATATAACTCACTACATACACATTGTTTGTTATGTGACGTAAACTTCAGCAACTATGTATGCTAAATATTAGTAACATATTATATACTTTATTCATATCGAGATTCATTTTACATTTCATGATTATTATTTACATATTTGGATTTGATATTTTGAACTTAAATTAAAATACTTCTCCATGAAGAAAGTTCGATTTTCCCCTGAATTGCATAAATCACGCTGTACTTTTCATTCACCATACATTTTCAATTATTATAATACCATATGACATTTTCTTTAAGTAATGGTGTAAAAAGTCAACTGAATTATTATTATTTGTTATATACAATCAATATAATTGGCTTCCTTCCTATTCTTAAATAAAATAGATATAATGGCTTTCTTCCTAACTGTGAAGTGATGGAGTCGTATAAATTATAATTATAATATATATAACATAACTCTCAAAACTCCATATATGTAAAGATTAATGGTCCTCCCAGTATTTTATTTTAATTTTTTTAATCTTATCTTTGTATTTTTAACTCGATTCGAGATCCCTTTAGATAAAAAACTAATCAATCATCAATCATTTATTATATAAAATATAATTATTGATTAATTGTTCTATTAATATTTGTAATCTTTTTGAATTAGATATTTATAAGGATACAAACGAGCCCACTCAAACCCGAACTCTCACGCTTAATTATAGATTGCACTACGTTCTTAATTAAATTAAAGTAGAAATCAATATTTATAAACAAAATTGTAGGAACTAATCATTTGAAATAAAATAAAATTTTGGATGTACGTATCCGAATATATGTTTTCTTATATTTTAATGGAATTATTAAGTTAACTAAGATAACCATGTTCCAACTATATTATAGATACTTCCTATAAATAAATGATACCTCAAAAATACCCGTAAAAAGAAAAATACCTCAAAAATACCTCAAAAATACCCCATGTTCCAACACTTGTAGTATCCCGTAAAAAGAAAAATACCTCAAAAATTTATTTTAAAACCCATCACCGAGAAGCGTGGAAATGCGTGCCGAAAATGCCAAAAAGAAAGGGGTCAACAATCTTGAGCCAGAGGAAGTAACTAATTTTGGTAACTCTTACTTAGTAGAAGTAGTATATTTTTTTGAGAAACTATTATTTTCAAGCCATAAGTATGGTCACCACAAGACTATCCAACCATACAAGAAATACACCCATACCACCACCATAAATATACTTAATATTTTTATAATTGACGTGACGACGATATATTTAAAAAGAATTATTATTAATATAATTTATAAAAATAAATCTACAAAAAACTACATTCTAAATGAAAAAAATTATTAACGTGACACTACAACGTCAGTCGTTGGCGCATTAAGTATGCCCACGGTGAATAAAGGAACATTCCTGTCAACCATATACTTTTAATTTGTATCTTCATGAATTTTGCTGCAATTTTCAGCTATTCGAAGGTGTTAAAGTAATTACTTATGATTATCTTTATATACTTTCTCACGTAAGACTGTAAGAGTATTTTCTTTGATGAAATAAAAATGAGGGATAAGAAAATGTTAAGATTTTTCAAAGTAAGAATTAAAGAGTACGTACTTTGAGATATCGTAATGAATTTTATTCGCAGTGGTAATTAAGAATCACTTTTATTTTTAATATATATATATATTCTACAATAAACTATGCACTTTAGTTTTGTTTAATAGTAATTTCAAATTTTCACTAGTGCTGGAGAATCTTGGTCTCATATTCCAGCTTTTGAAAAGTAAATAGAACAAAAAAAAATATACGAATTGAGAAATGTGTATTAAGTATTTGTGCGACCAAAAAATAATAAAACAATTATGCTAATGCTTTGGAAACAATTCAATTATTTTTCTAAAATAAAAATCCATTCAATTCAAAAATAGTTTACGCAATTGGAAAAAATAGTTTGATGCGTTGGAAAATGCTAATGCTTGCAATTTCAACACTACTGGCCCCACATCGACCAATGAAAATATCAGATCTAAGCAAGCACATCGCCCATTGCTACAGTGCGCACGTAGGCGTACTTCACCCTAGAAAAATTCCCGCCACACTCCAACGCCAACGGGCCCCACCACCTTGTTGTGCGCGCACTGCACCAATGCACAAAATAGTGGTGGCTGACACACACGCGCGCGTCAGAGCAAAATTCACTTCACTCGCCCCGAGAAATCAGCCAATGAGAGCCCGCCACCTTTCGACCTGTCGGCCGCACTGACGTCGCAATTCCGCCACGTCGCGCGACGCCATTGGCCCGCGCGTCACGCCAAGCTCCCCCCAAAAGGAGCGAGCTGATTGGTCCAAGTTGCGCAATTGTAGAGCTCCGTCGAATTAAATATTGCGGAAAATGGAAAAAAAGAAATTGACGGGAAAGAGGTTTAAATTAAGAGGGGGAGGAGTCGTGGCGATGGGGCGCCAGACACTTGTCGACTCCACCAATCATCAGAGCGGCGGAGAAGAAGGAAACGACACGATCGCCATTTCTCTCTCTCTCTCTCTCTCTCTCTCTATCTATAAGGGTAAATACTCTGCTTCATTGTTTGCTTTCTTTTTTTCTTTCTTTTTTTTTCATTCACCCTCTGTTATTACATTCTCTATTTTCACTGATTTTGTTTTCTCACAGTTGGGTTTTTTAGGAGCTAGGCATTCAATTCGTATACTTCATGAGCGTTACGTTTTAACTGATCTCGAGATTTATGGAAATGTTTTAATTAGTGTTGGTGTTTCTTCCTTGATAAGAAAGAGTTCGGTTTTACTTTTGAAGTTATGCGGAGGAGGAGTTCTTAGCTATCGAGAGTGTTTCTGAGTGATCTTTAGTAACTTTGGATTTTTTTTTTTAATTTTTTTATGTGTGATTCTCACTTTATGGATCAGTGATTTGGGGTAGATTTTTGCGTTTTTCCTTTCCTTTTCCTTTTCCTTTTCCTTTTATTTTTAATTCTCATTTTATATACCGATGAATGGAATAAAAGGAGGAGTTCGAATTTCGGAGTGATTGATTTTCTGATTATAGACGTTTTGATTACTGAGCTGCAAAATGAGCTCTGGGAAAAGAACAAAGCAAAAAAGAAGGATAAGTTATACGCATATGATTATGGAGAAGAAAAATTGTGCCGATGATGAGACGCTAGAACGAATTGAACGAATTTCTGGGGATTTCTTCCTGAGGGAAATCATAACCGAGTATGTTACAGCTTGGGAAAGTGATGTTGTACTCCGTATTGTATTCTTGGCTTGGATTGAAGTTATTCCTCGTGCTTGGTTTTAGATCTGAAATTAAAGACACGAAAACCAATAGATGTGCTTTATTACTTATTAGCGCCCTTATGCTTATAAGCATGCGCGGGTTTTGGATTGAAAATTGGGGTTTTCTGCTATAATCATGAATGATGCAAGTATTCAAGTGAAAGCTGGGTCACTATAGTTTTGCCAGTACTTTAAAGCTAAGTATCATTCATCATATCTATTTATATATTTTTAATATACACTGAGTGCGATTTGCTTTGCTTTTAAATATTTCATCCGCTACCCGTGGTCCTGTTTCCTCCTCCGAGTCTTTGAGTCGAATAATGTGTAAGCTCATAGTTTGCACGAGGTTGAACGATATTTTCTTGGATATTTTCTTGATTCATTCATGTAGCCGGTCTTCCTTTATCTAATACAACGAGAAGGAAGACTAAGGTTTATTACCGTATTCTTAGTTAACTTTGTTGAAATACTAATAATGATGAATTTGATCACAGCTGGTGGTTCTTCTACTTGCATACTTGGAGCAATGGGATCTTACATGAACTTCAAGAACTTCGGGGACACTGTGCAGCAAGATGGCAGTGGTGGGAAGGCAGCTGTCAATTTTCCATTGGTTCGACAGTCTTCGGTGTATTCCCTAACGTTTGATGAGTTTCAGAATTCTTTGGGAGGATCCGGAAAGGAGTTCGGATCTATGAATATGGAGGACCTCTTAAAGAGCATTTGGACGGCTGAAGAGAGCCAGGCCATGTCGTCTGCTGCAGGAGGAGGAGATGGAAGTGAGGTAGGAGGAAATTTGCAGAGGCAGGGTTCTTTGACATTACCAAGGACACTTAGCCTGAGAACTGTCGATGAAGTGTGGAAGGATTGCCTGAAAGAATCTGTTGGTGCAAAACCTGGAAGTGGTAGTGTTCCGAATATGGGGCCGAAGCAGCCTACTTTGGGTGAGATGACGCTTGAAGAGTTTTTGGCTCTAGCTGGAGTGGTTAGAGAAGATGCCCAACCCCCTGGAAAGGTGAACACTACTGGTTTCTATGGTAGTTTACCTCCTTCGAGTGGCAACAATTCTTCTCTGAGTATAGGGTTTCAACAACCACCCATGAGTCATGGTTTGATGGGCAACCAAATCACGGAGCAAAACAATATTGCTCTTAATTCACCTAGTTTAGGAATGAATATGAGTGGGTTGACTTCTTCGCAACAGCATCCTCAGCCACAGTTACAGCCTTTATTTCCGAAGCAAACAACCTTAGCCTTTTCTTCCCCTACACCAGTTAGAACCAATGCTCCTAGCTTAGGAACAAAGGGTGCAGCGGTGGAGATGAAGAATATGAAGAATGCTTTGAGTAACACTCGAGTTCCTGGTGGAGGAGTTGTCTTAGGTGGATTAAGCAATGGGGGAGGAGTTGCAGGAGGATCTCCTGGGAATAATCTATATGCGGATTCTATGGTTAAGAATGGAGCTGGTACACCATCTTCTGCATCACCTTCACCTTACAACTTTAGGGAAAATGGGGGAGGGCGGAGATCTGGGGCCTCTTTGGAGAAAGTGGTGGAAAGGAGGCGGAGGAGAATGATAAAAAACAGAGAGTCTGCTGCCAGGTCACGAGCTAGAAAGCAGGTGATTCATTTATGACAGATACAAATCTTGTAGTTATCTCCATCTATATTTCATTGCTGATTGGTTATGCTGCCTCTTGATTTTGAAAACCGTCTCCAAACTTACTGGACAGTACATAGGCCGAAGTCATTTCTTTAGATCAACTTATCTTAATGAACCAAGACACTGTTTACTTGCTTACATGGTTATTAGTATCAATGAATAAATAGTCTGATAAATATTGGTAACATCATGGATTTATTGATTCACGTTCTTGGAAATTCTCGGACTGCTGGATTTCTTTCTTCATTGTGCTTTTTCATGATTGTGGACATGGTGCACTAATATGACAACTAACAGCATTTGCTTATGGAATGTTTGAAAAGTATGCTCGCGTGTCATTCTCAAGTGCATGAAATGTACTAGTGACTACATGAGAGATCAGTTTGTGTCTGGGATTGTTTACAGTTCTCTCAGAGAAATATCTTACTATTTGAGGATATACCTTTTCAGTGACTCATTTTCCTTTCTATTCCACAATCAACCTACAGCAAGTAATACATGAATGTTTTCCGAAAATTGCAGGCCTATACTCTGGAACTGGAAGCAGAAGTAGCAACACTTAGAGAACTAAACTGTGAGTTGCGGAAAAGTCAGGTATGTATATACATCCCTTGGTCAAGACTCAAGATGCATATCAAACTGAACTTTGATGGTTTTGATAACTTATTTATCTCAATGCAAATGCAGGAAGAATATATGGAGATGCAGAAAAATCAGGTAATAATTCTCTGCTTGTATTTCCTCTACTAGGATACTACTAGATCAGTACTTCAATTAATTGAAAAAAAAAAGAAAAAAAAAAGTGAAAAAATCAAAATCTAAGAGACTGTGATCAGGATTGATTAAGGCAAACGATCACATGCTCTTTATATATGATTGGTCTTTGCTCATCATACAAGAAAGAAAAAAACACACAAGATTAAAGAATAAACTTATCTGCTGCTCATCAAATGTCACGTTCCTTTCCTTTTGTTGGACCGTTTTTCCCTTTCTCTCCTAGCTTACCTGCATATTTATTTTTTGAATAATTAGATTTTGGAGAAGATGGATAAGCCATGGAACGGTAAAAGAAGATGCTTGAGGAGGACACTGACCGGACCTTGGTAGAGTAGATCAGTAATCTTATCTGTTCATCGAGTTTGAACAGCGAATGATGATCGAGATCCTTTTGATCTCGTTCAACGAGTGATATGCGGTGTATCGCATTTATGTACAGAAGCAAAAAAGTGCCGTGCTGTATATTATAGTGCCTACTCTTATATCTATTATGTACGAGTAACTCTTGCTTCTCTGCTTTGTTCATCTATTGTGCATCTCAACTGCAGTTTGTACTGCTACTTTTGTTAGAGTTTAGGTGCAGTATTGACAAGTTTTTGGATGTTGGTTTTAGCAGGATATAGTATTGGCATGAACGTTATTTAATGTTCTGTCTTTATATGTTTATGTTTGAGCTGTTATTATCTGTTTTATGGTTCATATAAGCACAACGAACAATTATTTTAATGTTGGATGATAGAGGTCTTTCCATTGCGTCGGTTGGGAAAGAGCTAGGGCAGTTTTTCTTTGAGACATTTTATTTTCTTAAAACTAGAGAATCATAGATTTGACGATCACATTGAGATTTTTAATTGGATATAAAAATCATAAGAGTTGGCGAATAAACGGACAATTTATGATAATTTAAAATCTTAAAATTTACTATTTAAATTATATTGTTGATAGGAGTTGATATACTTATACTCCCTCTACCTCTGACCCCCAAAATTTATGTCCCGATTTGATCGGCACAGTGTTTAACTAGGAATTGGGTCGCACGTATTGTGAATGGAGGTCCGGTGGTTAAGTTGGTAATGTAGTGTAGGAGTATAAAATAATACTCCCTCCATCTCGTCTTACTTAACACGTGAATATAAAATAATAGAACAAGTCAAGTAAAATGTAACAGAAGGATTATTATTATTAACGAGGAACAACCCAAAATGCAATTAAGTGCACTTTATTCAAATTTCGCTCTTAATTTTTGTAAGGCAAAATACACACATTTAACTCCATAAATTCATTTAGTGACAATTTGGGCTTGAATTTCAAGTATATGACAATTTTTCGGTTTATAAATGAGAAAAATGATAATTTTAGTCATTTAATGAATTTCGATACCGAAAAATCTAGTTGATATCCATTGTCGTTATCAATAAAAAGTCTATGTACTTACGAAAACAATATAAAGCTTCTAAAAAATCTTTTTTTTGTCGAGGGTCTTCGTTGCCGACTAGATTTTTCATTACAAATCTATTAAATAACTAAAATTATTATACATTAAATTTACAAGACTAAATTTGTAAATATACCCAAAATTAACACTGTAAAAGAACTTATCTATGAGAAAAAAAAATGTATATAATCAAGATAATGTAGTATAATCATTACACATAGACATATGTTAATCAGTTTGAAGGTGGATAAGAAAATGCAAACATGGATATTGATTACAGCTCGGACAAGCCATTATTTTGATGAAATTTAGGCACCTCCTCACTCTAGCTTCCTTTTTTTTTCTTTAATATTTAACCAAACTACGAAGTGTAGAGACTAGAGAGAGAAGGAAAGAAAAAAAAGCAGAAATGCTACGAAACTTGGCTCGACGAATTCAGTTACCGGCTTCGGGCCGATCAATTTCACGGCGGCGCTCTGCCGGCTTCACCCGGAATTGTTGTTCTAGTGTTCTGCCCGATACGCTCGACCGGAGCTCCGACTCCTATGCCCGCAATTCTGAAGCCATGGAAGGCCTAATTTCTCAACTACACTCGCTTACTCAACAGGCATATCTCTCTCTCTCTCTCTCTCTCTCTCGTGTGTGTGATGCGCCGCATGCAATTCTGCGCCTGAAAATGTTGGTGTTATGTGAAATAGGTGATGAATGGCGGAGGACCGGAGGCTGTGAAGCGGAACAGAAGTAGGAATAAGCTTCTTCCTAGAGAGAGAATCAATCGCTTGATTGATCCTGGCTCTTCGTTTCTCGAGCTTTCTCAGGTTTGTTTTCTTATGATTCTGAATATTTAATATGCAAACATCCTATTGTATGCATTTGATTTACTTGTTCATTATGCTAAAAGGAAAATAATATGTCAATGTCGAATCTAGAAAGTGCTAGATTCATGTTAGATTTTTGAATTATTTGGGGATTTTTAGGCAATTTGACAAATGTTTTAATCACTAATGCAACCTGCGCCTTTTATTTCCGTTTGCTGAGTCTGTTTAGCATTAACCTGGTTGCTAGTGAAGTAGTGAGTATGACAGTGATAGAATTAGCAGCTTAATTTGAGAAATCAATTGCGATCAGTTGGTACATGAACTTATGCTTCGTTTCAGCATTGTGTATTTGATTTGATGTGGTATTGTACTGCATTTGATTTCTTATTTTCTTAAAATTAGCTTGCTGGACTTGAATTATATGATGATTCATTACCATCTGGTGGAATAGTCACTGGTTTTGGTCCGGTTCATGGGAAGCTTTGTATGTTTGTTGCCAATGACCCCACTGTCAAAGGTGGAACGTACTTTCCCATCACTGTCAAGAAACATCTTAGGGCACAAGAAATTGCTGCTCGGTGCAGATTACCTTGTATGTATCTTGTGGATAGTGGAGGTGCTTTCCTTCCAAAGCAGGCTGAGATATTTCCTGACAGAGAAAATTTTGGTCGAATCTTTTATAATCAAGCACTCATGTCTGCTGAAGGCATCCCCCAGATTGCATTAGTACTGGGTTCTTGCACAGCTGGTGGGGCTTATATTCCTGCAATGGCCGATGAAAGTGTAATGGTTAAAGGGAATGGAACAATATTTCTTGCTGGACCTCCACTTGTTAAGGTTAGTTAAAACTTCTGATAGCTGTATGCTTTTATTCTAACCTCTTAATTCTTTTGAGAAACTATAGCATGTATTTGAAATTAGGGTACTTGTTAAGTATATCTGTATATGCAATGCATTGTGTTCTTCCGTTATGAGGGCTTCGGTATGTATAGTTCACAGTTTTCCTTGCTCTGGACTTATTTGAAATTTTAGTAGGCTGCTACTGGAGAGGAAGTTTCAGCTGAAGACTTGGGGGGTGCATCCTTGCATTGCAGGACATCAGGTGTTTCAGACTATTTTGCTCAAGGTAAAGCTTTGGAGTTTATCTCTATCTTTCTGTTCACCTTCACGAAGTTGACATTTGTTTCATATTGATAAGTCACATGCATTTATCTCCTGGAGTGAATCACATTGTTCGAGTTATGTATTTATCTTGTAGATGAACTGCATGCCCTGGCTATTGGCAGAACTATAGTAAAAAATCTGCATATGGATGTCAATATGAGCAAACAACACCAAAGAATATCTGATTTTAAGGAGCCTCTCTATGATGTAGACGAACTTCGGGCTATTGCTCCAACTGACCTCAAGCAGTCATTTGACATCCGATCAATTATTTCACGTATTGTTGACGGTAGTGAATTTGATGAATTCAAGAAATTATATGGAACTGTAAGGCCTTTTAACTCCTTCAAAACCTTTTGATTGTTTTAATCTTTTTCTGGCCTCACCGCCTCAATAGTATCTCTAATCGGGTTGTTCACCCCCTTCCTCCTTATGAACAGACACTTGTAACAGGCTTTGCAAGAATATTTGGGCAACCTATTGGAATTATTGGGAACAATGGTGTTCTGTTCAATGAATCTGCTGTGAAAGGGGCTCATTTTATTGAATTATGTACTCAACGAAACATTCCATTGATCTTTCTTCAGAATATCACTGGATTTATGGTATGCTTTGTACTGATCTTGTGATACTTAATAGTATGACTCAGTGAGTAGAATTTGTAGCTATTTTCTTAGTTCTTTTACTTATTTCCTGAATGCTTAGTTAATTCCAGAATAAGTATGCTTCCTTATTCTGCATCAAATTGATGTTGATTTGCAAATTTGTTGACCACTAGAATTGGGGGAGTTATATTGACCGAGTAAAGCTCACTATGGGTTGAAACTCCACAGTCATTCTTATGAAGTTCTGTTTCTGTTTGTCATGCAGCCATGCCTGAGCACCTATCTGATATTCACGATAAATGATATTATTAGTTTATCCGGCCTTTATTTTTTGAATAATTTGAGCTGTATTGCTTGTTAGCTCTATACAAAATTTTGCAGTCTTCTACAATTTAGAGCAAGAAATAAATACAGGTACTGGATGAAATGGAAACATCACAGTTCAGATGCCAGATCTAAGCCTCTAATAAAGGGAGAAAAAGAGTTAAATAATTTACATGGATCAAGTTGGTCAAATTTGAAAAAGCATCATCTATCCCAATCTGTCTTCAAAGATTAATCTTCTATGGTCAATAAAAAATGGTTTATCATGGGAGTTGTTTTATGTTTTGCTGAAATCATGAATATGATCAACTTGTTACGAAACGTATTAGTTAAAATGAATATATTTCAGGTTGGCTCAAAATCTGAGGCTAACGGTATAGCAAAATCTGGAGCTAAAATGGTGATGGCAGTTTCCTGTGCAAAGGTTGATATTCTTTTACACGTCATGCATCCCCTCTTCTGAAAATAAATCACCCTATCCCCCTTGTTGTCACATCCAGATTCTTTTTTATCTTTATTGTTTGTATGGAGTA
The DNA here is from genome assembly GCA_001642375.2 of Mentha longifolia. Classification (NCBI taxonomy): domain Eukaryota; kingdom Viridiplantae; phylum Streptophyta; class Magnoliopsida; order Lamiales; family Lamiaceae; genus Mentha; species Mentha longifolia. The sequence goes on along the minus strand of CM038120.1, from coordinate 24,804,620 downwards.
ATAATAGAAACTTAACGGAAGTGTTTTTTTTCTCTCCTCCTTTCATCAATGTCCAATTTAGGTTCCAAAGATTACGGTGGTTGTTGGTGGAAGCTTTGGAGCTGGAAACTATGCAATGTGTGGGCGAGCATACAGCCCTGATTTCATGTTCTTTTGGCCAAATGCTAGAATATCTGTAATGGGTGGAGCTCAGGTAGTCACCTATTCCACATTTTTATATTGTCGGCTCGGTCTGATTTTATTGGAGTCTTACTAATCTACAACTGAGAGGGGAATAGAGAGGTTGTGGAAATGGAAAGCACCAAGTATAATATCCACTGATTTTCTCATGTGAGAGTCTTCCCTCTCCGATCTTTAGTTCCGAAATCTAGTTTATCGAAAAATAAACCATCGAGTTCTTTCTAGATAGGAGGAGCATGGCAGATTGATTTACAAAAACCCATACAGCCAGACTGCATGTTGCAGCTACTTGTTACTGCAGTCTTTGCTTCTAGACTTGATAGGAAAGTGAAAACAATTCTGCAGATGTATGCAATATTTGAATTCTCGAATAATGGAGTACATGATGTTGCTCCCGCGCCTTCGCCTTTGAGAAGGCGACGTCGTTGCTATTTCAACACGAATATATCTACATACTAGCTACTGATTCTGAATATCTTTATCAATCTGTTCAGGCAGCTGGTGTTCTGGCTCAGATAGAAAGGAGCAATAGGAAGAAGAGCGGAGCTCCGGTAAGGGTAGGCTAGTCATTTCACTGAAACTAACTACCTCTGCTGATCCAACTAATTAACTAACTGAATGCAGTGGAGTAAGGAAGAGGAGGAGAAGTTCAAGGAAGGAGTGGTGGAGGCGTACGATAGAGAAGGCAGCGCATATTACTCCACGGCAAGGCTATGGGATGATGGCGTCATCGATCCAGCTCATACCAGAAAAGTGTTGGGCCTCTGCCTCGATGCTGCCACCGTTAACCGCCAGCCTGAGCCTACCAAGTACGGCGTCTTCAGAATGTGATGAATTGATTCAGTAATGTAGAATTGATTAATTAATCTGTACCTATTATTTATAAAAATCAAAAAAAATTTGGTCAATTGAGGTGTATTTTCATCGTGGCCATACTTAATGTGCCCTCGACTGATGTAGAATTTTACAAAATAAAAATAAAAATAAAAAAATAAAAATAAAAAAATTTAATCATAAATGAAAAAATCACATCAGTTGTGGGTATACTTAAGTGAATGGGGCAACATTTACAATAGCCATTTTGATATAACAAACCAAAATGTTAGTCATTCATATAAAAAACACAAAAAACTAGCCACTCTTACCATAAACATGAATACATGATACGCGACTCATGTATTCGTGAAAATTAACCTTGAATACATTAATACACGACTCATGTATTCGTGAAAACCCTTAAAATAACCACTTTGATATAACAAATCAAAATACTAGTCATTCATATAAAAAACACAAAAAACTAGCACTCTTACCATAAACACGAATACATGATACGCGACTCATGTATTCGTGAAAATTAACCTTGAATACATTAATACACGACTCATGTATTCATGAAAATTAACCTTGAATACACGAATACACGAATACATGAACATTAATCTTGAATACATGAATACACGACTCATATATTCGTGAAAATTAACATTGAATACATGAATACACGAATACATAAATACACGACTCTTGTATTCGTGAAAATTAACCTTGAATACATGAATGACTAATATTTGTGTTTTTTTATATAAATGGCTAGTATTTGTGTTTTTTATAAGAGTGACTAATATTTTAATTTACTATATCAAAGTGACTACTTTTAGAGATTAACTCTAAATGAATAGTTAAATGAGATTCTTAATTTTAAGTCAAATAATTCTCAAATTTTGTAACGGTCCCCAAGTGAATGACTCAATTATAATGTAGTAGTGAATAGAATTTTGTCACTGTATACTTTTTTGAAACATCAATAACACTAACTCAACCATTTTTTATTTTCCTTCTGTCATTATTAATGAAGAACTAAAAACTTGGAGAAATATTCTAATTATTAATTATAATTATAAATTAAATTAGTTATTATGATAAAATCAGAACAAATTGCGCCCGTGGCCTAATGGATAAGGCGTCTGACTTCTAATCAGGCGATTGTGGGTTCGAGTCCCACCGGGCGTGCATCTATTTATTTATTTCTTTATTCTTTTTTATTTTCATTTTCAAACAAAATAAAATATTTTTTTTTATTTATCATACATTTACACACGCCAAATTTTAAGCTTTAAAAACTAGGAGAGAACCAAAAAAAAAAAAAAAAAGAAGAAGAAGAAGGAAAGTGGTTAGTTTCGGGCGTGCTTCTATTTATTTATTCTTTTTTATTTTCATTTTCAAACAAAATAATTTTTTTTTATTTATCATACATTTACACACGCCAAATTTTAAGCTTTAAAAACTAGGAGAGAGAAAAAAAAGAAGAAGAAGGAAAGTGGTTAGTTTTGAGTCACCATCTCCAGTCTCCACCTGAAAATCGAAAACCCACGTGAAAGATTGTTGAACGATCCACTGCCACTCCATTTCTTTTGTCTGCTAATCGAAATCGAAATCGAATCTCAACTTCCTCGCCTTCACTTTTGCCATTTTCTGCCGCGACAAACAACACGCCTATTGCATTACCATACATGATTCGGACGCAGATCACGCAGTAATCGTCAAGATTCGGTGATAATTTCAGTGGTTTTTTGCGTTTCGATTCCTTCCTGGTTGAAAATGGCCTCCTCCTGTTGCTCCACTGCCGTCTTCTTCATCTCCGGCCACCAAACTCGGTACCGAGTTGTTTCACCCAACTCAGTGGGTCAATTGCCGCAGACCAACCGACTCGGGCTCTCCTTTCCCGCTCGGAGGCGACTCGAGGCCCGACGATCCGTACGTGTTTCCAGCCTCGGCGATAGCAGAAGTAATTGTTCTTTCCTCAACTTGGATATTTTTCATTCTTCGATTTTTGTTCGATTAGCGCAATTTATATCTGCATTTGTTACTGATCTAATGATTATTTTCGTGATCTCAATTGTAAACTAGTTTGCCTATGTGATCTTAGTATGATTCTAGGTTACTCGTTAGAATTTCGATCTAATTTATTGAGTAATTACAGTATAAAAAATCAGAGTTCTATTAAGTGATCTACACTGGTTCTCTTTCTCTCTCTAGATAATTAACTTGTTATTCAATTAATAATCTGTTTCAAACTTGTATTATGTACATCTTGTTGCTACATGAAGTCTTCTGCTTTCTTTTGTGGCTTAATCATGAGTATTTAGAATCAAGATGAGTCAAAGAACTGTAATAATGTGAATAAATTCCAGAATTATAGTATACTGTATAATATTAATAGCTAACTCGGACCGTGGTTTCGTTTTTATGGTTACAAGCTACTGTGTCATCATCATCTGCAACTATGTTATGATCTGGATCTCATCAATCACGACATTAGGATTTTTGCTCGGTTGTTGATCAAACATTTTGCAATGTATGGAGATGGAGGTTTTTTTTATAACTTGATTGTTTTTATTTTTATTTTTTATAACTTGATTGTTTGGTTTCACTTTAAAATTACGTTTTGTAGAAATTTCTACTTTAGCAGCTTCACGGTGAAATTGGAGCTTGTTATGGTCAGCCAATGCCTGATGCTTCGTGTTTCGTTTCTTTTGGATGTTGCGCTTATGGATTCTCTTTTCTCATAACGTTCAATTTGGGGGTATTTAGTGCTTATTAGAACTCAGTATAGTTGCAAACTCTCGGACATAAATAAATGTATGGTCTACAAATCTGATCAAGTGTTGCATCGTTCTCGTTCCCTTTGTTTTCTTTGTAAAAGTTTTACTTTTCTGAGCTTTTTAGTACTAAATGGATTTCTAGCCAACTGCAAAGTGAATCAAGAAAGCTGAAATGAGTTAACATATACAGTTGCATCCGTATTACTGGTGGAATAGTTGTGATGATGAGACGGAGATTCAACTGATTAATACGGCTCTCCCTCTCTCTCTACATACGGAGATGTTATGTTGGTTCAAAATGCATTAGCTTTCTTCTAAGTGCTTTCTTGTTTCACTTTTCAGCTGCAGTTGTGACTGGCAAATCATGGGATAAACTGATCATAGACAGCGAATTACCAGTACTCGTGGAGTTTTATGCTAGTTGGTGTGGGCCCTGTCGCATGGTTCATAGAGTGATCGATGAGATATCTGCTGAATACTCAGGGAGATTGAAATGCTTTGTTCTTGATGCTGACACCGACTTGAAAATTGCTGAAGACTACGATATCAAAGCTGTACCCGTGGTCTTACTGTTCAAGAATGGTGAGAAACGCGATACTGTCATTGGCACCATGCCTAAAGATTTCTACGTGGCTGCCATCGAAAGGGTCCTGAGTTCGTAGATTGAGACGTGAATCGAAAGATTGGAAGAGAGATTAGAATTTTTTTGGTTCATCTGTTGAACTTGCTAGTATTTTGTTCTTCCTTAGTTTCTCTACCTGCTTATGACTTTTCTCTGAGAGAGAAAAAAGCACTTGAGTTCTCTATTTTTTGCCCTTTTTTGTGTGTACAGGTTTTGGTGTACCCAACTGTTTCTGGTAATCAAGAATGTGAAAATCCAATTGGTCTGGTAATCAAGAATGTGAAAATCTAATTGGTGGATTTCTTTTTCTTTTTCTTTCTATTCTTGTTTTATGATTTTTAGTGAATTTTTGTGATAGCAGAGGGATGGCAACGGATCTAGGACCCGGTTCAGTTCCGGTGAATCCAGTCTGAAAAATCAGATCTGGATCTTGCAAAATTAGGACCCGATGGATCTGGATCGGATTTGGATTATAAATTTTGAGATCTAGATCCGACCCGTGGATCCGTTATATATATATATATATATATATATATATATATAGGAATTGGATCAAATGAAAACTATTTAAATGGTGAAATCTACAAACTTTTGTAAGCCATAGATTTTTATAGATCAATGGATATAATTGATCCTAGTTTTATTTATTTATTATACATATTTTTAATGTTTACAGGGTTAATTTTGCCTTTTACTTTGTATTGTAACTGTTTCCATAATTTAAGGCACATGATATGGTATTGATTACGGCTACAAGTTACAAACTATTTTTTAATATTCTTATATCTTCTCACTATGTATTTTTCGCTATTTTCTTTTTGGCATATGCGTTTATTACCAAATGCCATGAATAATTATGCTTAAAAAAAAATGCATTATATATAGAGTGTTATGCATAAATAATTGATTCATTAGTACATACGAAAGTTATTACATAAAATGCATTATTATTGTAATCAAAATACATTATAATTTTAAATTTATACCAACAATTTATTGTATTATCTCATGAAATGTGTCATTTCTGTAAATAAAATGCATTAACACCTCTTTTTTCTTTTTATAATACTATATAAGCAAGTCTTTTAAATACTAAATGCATCATGGCTGTCATAAAAATACATTGTTCTATATATTAAAAGAATTCTTTATTTATAAATTAATGCATATATGATTTCAAAATACATTATGACTAAACATTGCATGGCTATCAAAATAAGTATGAAAACTAAACCCTAGTCAGGAAAATTAAACCCTAGACAATAATCTAAACTGACTAGGGTTTAATTTTTCAGACTAGGGTTTCATTTTTATCAACTAGAGTATAGTTTCAACGCCTACAAATAATAAATAAAAAATATAAGATTTTAGCAACACAAAATGCATAATCTTATTTGTGCAAATGCATAATTAATTATACAAATATGCAAAAACACAATCATAAATATGCATAATACATGAAAATACAAACTGAAACTCCTGAAGAAAAAAAAAAATCGATGCAAAACCTTATTTGTGCACATGCATAATCAAAACTCACAAGTGCGTAACATATGAAACCACAAACATAAACATATAAAACCCTAGACGATAATCTAAACCCTAAATCCAAAATCTTATACCCTAGTCAAGAATCTAAACTGATTAGGGTTTAATTTCCCCAACTAGGGTTTAGTTTTCACAACTAGGGTTTAGTTTTTAATTATTAACTAGGGTATAGTTTCAACGCCTACGAAAATATGAAATAATAGATAAAAAAAATATAAGATTCTAGCAACACAAAATGCATAATTGATTATACAAATATGCAAAAACACACTCATAAATATGCAGAATACATGAAAATGCAAACCTAAACTCCTAGGAAAAAAAATCAATGCAAAACCTTATTTGCGTATATGCATAATCAATTACAAAAATGTGCATAAACACAAACACACGTATGCATAACATATGAAAATACAAGCATAAACATATTTTTAAAAAAACAAGCATAAACAACACCATAAATAAGTATATATTTAAGACACATTTATAGAAAAAAAAAAATGCATGATCGAAACGCAGTATATGCATAATTGAAAATATAAAAATGCATTATTATAATGTCATAAGCATTCATGGAATTACGTACACTCATTGGTTATTCTTCCACAAATTGATATTCTATTTTATTGTTTCTAATGCATCAATTTGAAAGGATGTCATTTTTAAGTTACAATTGCAGATCTAGTTAAATAATCGATTCCTTCCCAACATCAAAAGAATTTCTATATTAGTGCCATGATTTTAGCTTCTGGATACTTTGGAACGACAATAATGCCCTTTTATATATTAAAAAGTAGAAAAGGTATAATTATCAATTCGTATGTGGCATCATCTAATCCATCGATTTTACTAGAATTTAGGGCCTTAATAGGTTTCTAGTTTTTACACTAAAGATGGTTTTCACTAGAACCAATCCCTATATATATATATGTATATTCATATTATAATTTTAAATTTTAATAAGAAAAACATAATTCATACTTAGCCCTAGAAATTTAGATTCAGCGCCCACCACTCTCTCAAGTCTCAACTCTCGGTAAGCTCTTGCAAAGTGGAAACATGATTGATTACTACTTTAAGTGGAATAACTATCTATGTATTAATGTACTTTGTAAATTTTTTTGAATTTGGGATTTATATTTTTATTTTTTGACAAGTGGATTTATAGACTTTAATGTTATATTAAACTTATTATGAATGCAAAAACTTATTTTAATTTTGAATAAGTTGTATCTCAATTATTTTTCTTTTAAAAATTCATTTTAGTGATAAATGCTACGGATCCGGGTCCAGATCAGTAGACCCGGAGATCCGATGGATCTGGATATGGATCTCATTATTTTGGACCCGATGAATCTGGACCGGATCCGGACAAAAAAAAAACGGATCTAGATCTGGAGCAAGCCGGATCCGATCCAGATCCGGCCCATTGCCAGAGTTGATGTTTGTGAATCCTGCAATCAAGAGGGCCTTTAATTAAGTGATTTACTAGAGGCAAAAAAATAAATACCTATTGGGCCTTAAGTTTCTAGTTTTTTACCTACAACTTAAGAAAACTAGAAAATATACCTAATCTTTTGAGGAGGGGACTAATATACCCCTGATTTCAATTCCCCCAAAAAAACAAAAAACACTAACCCACTCCCCCCAATTTCCCCTCCCAAAACGTAACCCATTCCCCCAGCCCCCATTTCAAATTGTCAGATGCAACCTTTCCCCTCCCCATTCTCTCTCAATCATCGACGGTTCATCTCCCCACCTCCTCTCTTGCGAAACCTATCCTCTCTCTCTTTTCCGAAACCTTTCCACCGAAATCCATGGCGACCAAGACGCGGAGTTCGAAGAGAAAATAAAATGGAAGTGAATTGGAAGCCCAGCACGCCGGAGCCATAGAGGAACAGACGACAGAAGCTCCAACAGAACAGGAGGAGGAGGATAGGCCGAGCGGTTACCCATTTTTCGAAGCAGAGGTACAAAAATTTGTGAATTTTCGGGTTACCCATTTATTTTTTTTGGTAATGGCTGAGTCCAATGGCTGTTGGTGATTTGAATTGTTATATTACTTAGGTTTCGTGGTAGAAAAATAGTTTTTTAGCCTGTTTGTTGATTTGCATGCAATTTGGGGTCTTTTTTCCTTGATTTTAGGGTTTAAGTTCTTTATTCTAGTGTTCAATGTTACTGAGTTTGGGCGGGATGAAAAAAATAAAAAACATAATGGATTCTCGTGTTAATGGTGTGAATTTAAAAATTCTTATAAAAAGATGTAGATAATTGTGAGAAATTGTGAACTCCTACTATATGTATGGTAAGAATTTATCATTTCTTATACCCTCTTGGTATTAGTTGTATGATTAAATAAATTCTTATGTTATGAGGCAATGACAATGCTCATTTTGTGAGAAATGATTAGTTCTTGCTTTTATATGGTGAGATATGACCATTTCTTCCCATATGTTTCTTGTCTCTTGAATTTCTGCATGTATCTTTGTTAAGAAAATATACAATTCTTACTGTCTGAGTGGTTAAAATTGATCATATACTTACAAGCTTAAATTCATGTTGTAAGAATTGTCAGCTTCTTACTTTCGGAGTTATAAGAATACTGAGAATCTCATGTGCTTCTTGTAAGAATACTGAGAATCTTATGTGTCACATCCCGAATCCAACTGTTTATTTAAAGCAATTTCAAGTTATTTATTTAGTTTTATTTAAATGTACAACTCGTAAATTTTATGAATATTTTATTAGTGTCGAGCTCATTTTAGTCGAAGTCGCGCCCCTAGTTAAATGATGAAGTTCTGAAGTAATTTGGGCCTTAAAAAGTATCCACGGAATTAATCTATGAAGGTTTTCAAGTTAAAATTGATAATTATTTTGGACCAAATTCCAAATCAATATACTTCATATTTATTTTAGAAGTTGATTAGTTGTAATTGCTTGGGCCGAATTATGTAGTACTATTAAATTATATAATTTATAAGTGAAGCACCAAATAAATAATATTAGTTGGGCCAGTTGGAGTGGCCGGTTTATATGTATAATTGAATTTAGTTTATTCAAGTTTCTAGATTCTAAAACTCTAATAACAATAATATACTACGTAAATAATAATAATAATATAATAATAATACAAACTTATATTAGGCTATTAGCAATCCAAGGCGGTGAAGGAAATATCTGCAAGTGCTCATCTCTTTCCTCAAACGAACAAAACCTCGTTCTCCACTTCTCCATCAATACTGTTACAAGCTCTAAAGCTCTGCATATACCTTCCCTAAAATTATTGAGATCAAGATTCCTAGAAGCAGACTCCGCCGTAAGCACGACGCTTGACCTCATATCCAGAATAGTTCGGTGAGTTTTAGCTTGTTTTTATGTCGAAGTTTCTATCTTACTAGAATTCAAGATATATATCAGTACTCTATATTTATAAAATGAAATAAGCGGCCATAATCATCAAGTCCTAATCAAGTAAGCATCACCTACTGTTCTTCATAGCCTAAACAATTGAATTTTATAGCTCATGCCTTCAACTATTAGGTAAATTATTTGGATAAATAAATTATTTGACATGGAGAATTAAGGATAAATAAAAATATAGAGGGAGAAAGAGTAGCGAGAGGGTGTTAGCATTGGTGACGGCATTCTTCTTTGGTTACAACACCCCTAGACTGAGGGAGAAAGAGAAGGGGCTGAGGGTGGCGAGCGACGTGGCGCCGCAGTGTCGCTGCCAGGTGGTAAGAGTCTCGCAGGAATTTGAAAGAAAACAGGGGTAGTTAATCATTAAGATTTGTTTCTGTGAGAGTTGTGATTTGGGGATAATCATATTTGTTGTAGACAAGAAAAATTGGGAAAGAGAGAAAATTATTTAGGATTTTCTACCTGTAAATAGATGATGAATCTATGAGGATTCCACCAGTTCTTTTGTTATAAAAATTTTCTATTCAAGTTAATCGAAGCTTTGGGGCGAGTTGTTTTACAACAAATTTCATATTATAGGTTTTCTATTCTAAGCTTAATGAACAAAAAGACATGGGGCTCTTATGATTGGTTAGATGACTTGATTCAATTTTAAGTTGACGAATCTTGAGCTTGGGGCGGAGAGTTTCACTTATTAAGAAAGGATCTTCATTTGAATCCTTAAAAGTATTGGTGTTGATTATCGAAGTTAATTGTAACTTACTGTAGATAAAAAAAAAAAGAAATAAAGATTGCTGTGTTTAGTTAACGATCCTAAGTCGGTTAAATGAGTTTAGATTATTTTTAAGAAATATATATTATAAGCACAAACATTTTAAACAAATAGAAAATGAACTTAAGATTTCATATGAAGGTCCTTTAAGTTTAAGGAACTCATTTTAAGTTTATTTAGGCCCTCATAAAGTATTATGTTTATTCATGTTACTAGGTGCGGCGCGACTAAGACGATTGAGTCATTTTTCATTGCTCGACTTCATTTTCAAGTTGAAGGTTAAGGTGTGGTGATTTACTTTAAGTTATGCCGTTGAAATTTGTTATCCATTTTAATACTTTGATGGCCGTATGTGTTGAAATTATGATGAATGTGAATTGTGAAGAGCAGGACCGTTACCCTGAAAAGTGTCCTTAAAGTTCTCACTTAAGTTATGATGATTGTGAGTAGCGGGACCGTTACCCTGAAAAGTGTCCATAAACGCTCTCACTTAAGTTGTGCACAACGAACTATGCTGCCAGGGGCTCGCTAAATGGGCCCAGGATCTCACGATCCTTGATATGTCACCGTGCGGAATGATGTTAAGATTGAGGTTGACCATACGTGTTTACCATTTTATTAACTTGGATAACGATGCATAAAATCTCACACTGAGTATACTTTTGTATGCTCACTCCCCACATTAACATTTTCAGGTTTTGAGCTCGATCGGAGGCGCGCGGGAGGTTGAATGACTCATCATGTACATAGGAATTATATTTCCACATAATTACTTGGCGAAATTCAAGAACTATGTCTCTTTAGGCATTTACGATATTATTTCTCATGAATTTATTTCTATAAATAAAATCTGGTGGATTATTCAAATTCTCAAGTCTTATTTAAGAGAGTACTCTTTAGTTAGAGATTTTGTTTTATTTTAAGGAAAAAAATGTACGCATTTTTCCGCATTAAACGTTTAATTTTGAGTTATAACAATATTATTAGATTTAGGGTGTTACATTATGTGCTTCATTCACCTCAGTCGTAAAGAAAATGATGAATTCTAACTTTGATTATTACCATTTGTCTGTCTTATATATGAGGCAATGACAATGCTCATTTTGTGAGAAATGATCAGTTCTTGCTTTTATATGGTGATATATGACCACTTCTTCCCATATGTTTCTTGTCTCTTGAATTTCTGCATGTATCTTTGTTAAAAAAATATACAACTCTTACTGTCTGAGTGGTTAGAATTGATCATATACTTACAAGCTTAACTTCCTGTTGTAAGAGTTGTCAGCTTCTTACTGTCGGAGTTGTAAGAATAGTGAGAATCTTATGTGCTTCATACACCTCCGTTATAACTTTGATTATTTCCATTTGTCTGCCTTATATGCAAGGTTGTAATATTAGTTAAATTCTTATGTGAAAATACATGGTTTTTTTGAATGCTTCATTTTTAAATGGTGAGAACTGATCATTTCCCCCAACATGTTTCGTGTTTCTAGTTTTTTCATGTACTACGGTAGGAAAATATCACCTTCTCATTGTCTCAGTGGTTGTAATTGATCATATTCTTATGAACTAAGGAAACTAGTAGTAAGAATAACCAAATTCTTATAGGGTTGTAAGAAACTGATGAGTTCTTCCTATGTTTATGGTGTGAAAATAATCATTTCTTATTACGTGTTTCTTTTCTACTGCTTTCATATACTGTATTCTTACCATGGCTTTGTTTTATATGCAAGGTTACCTGGACATACAAGAGATTACATTTGCATATAATTTAGGATTCATATGCTTGATTTAAATGTTTGTATGCTTCTTCTCCCATTTCAGTGGTACTAATATGCTAAGAATTTGTCATTCCTACCATTAGATTTAACAAAATTGTTGCATTAATCAATGAATATGGATTTGCATTTTTTACATTCAGTTCTAATGATAAGAACATAAATTTTGACCATACATCTGCTAAAATTGATTTATCGGGCATCAGGATAGAAAGAAATGAACATTTCTTACGATGATCATGATAATATTGATCAGTTCTTACCACTTTTATCATCAATATAGAAAGAAATGACCGTTTTCCTACCATAAACATACTGATAAAAGTAATTTCTCAGCATCAAGATAGTAAGAATTACTAAATTCTTTCTAACTTGCTGGACATGAATAAGTCTGATATCGTAAACAGTAAAAAATGATCAATTCTTGCCATCACCAAAAATTCTTACCATTCTGATAGTGATGATTGATTTGTCTCTATAACTGGGTATGTAAGAAATGATCAATTCTGACTGTCAGAATATTAATAATTTGATCATTCTTATCATTTTGTTTCAGTTTCCTCGACAGATTTTAACCATGTTTCTATTATATATGCAAGGTAGACTGGAAATACCAACGGTTGCATCTTCTTGACAAGCCCACAAAGTTAATTCCTGTGGGTTACGAGACCATGGTGGGGACGTGAACACAGTCCTCAGAACAGAATTGACCAAACCTGAGATTGTCATGGTTTTTTTGGACTTTGCATCTTTTGTATTCCAAAGACTATATCTTACGATGATTATGAAGTATGTCAAAATTCTTATAAACGCATTGTACTGTCATTGTTGGAATTGAAAAAATCTTACTTTGCTAATTCTTAAGCTATGATCAATTCTTACTATGGTAATTCTTATGCTATGATCAATTCTTTAGCTAAGAATGTGTCATTCTAACCATTATGTCCAACGATATTATTTTGTATGAAATCATATTTTTTTTTATAATTCAATTTGTATGTGTGATTGTAATTTGGTAATAAATTCCAATTTCTTACCTATTGTTTGGTTATAATTCGTATTTCTATGACCAAACTTGAATACGAAAACGCAAAAAACCAAAACAAAACTCGAATTGCAAATCGAATCAAAATGGATACGACAACAACAATGGGCATGTGCAAATTCAATATATTCAAAGCACCATTCCTTGAATCAAAAAAAAAAAAAAAAAAAAAAAAAAAACAACAACACAAAAGAAATAAACGTCTTGTAATGATTTGTAAATTCTTACATTCTTAAACTTGATCGGTAAGAATTTGTCAATTTATTATGTCTAAGTTGGTTAGAATTTGGTAATGCCGATGCTTAAGCCGTACAAAAGCGAGCGCCGCACGATATATCGAAAATCCCTCAAAGTTGATGCAACTAAAAAACTGTTTGCCTTTACGTTCGACCCCACTGAAAGCAAGAAGAGGAGACCAAGGGAAGAAGAAGAAGAACAAGAAGAAGAAGAAGAAGAAGAAGACAACCACGTGGAAAATCTAACTTTATTATAGTCATGACTGCTATGTTTGACTGGAGATATTATACGAAAATGATAAAATCTTACTGCGATAATAATGAGAATTGATCAAATTCTTATGTTCTGTGGTGATATTTGTTAGAATTCTTAAATTCTTATCATAATTATGTTAAGAAAAACATTATAGCTTCAGACTGTAGTTTAAAAGTATCTAAATTTATATATGAATTCTTACATGTATTTTACCCGTTTGAATTCGTACTATCATCATGGTTAGAATTAATAATTTCTTATGGCTTGTGATTGCCCGTGGTTATAAATGATAAATTCTTACTGCTATAATAATGAGAATTTATCAATTCTTTGGTTGTATGGTAAATATTTGTAAGAATTCTTAAATTCTTACATGTTGTTTACCCGTTTGTATAGTTAGAAAATATTAAATTCTTACTATCATGATGGTTAGAATTGCACAAATTATTATTAACCCCGCTATTCAGCAAACAACTTATCAGATATGGGCACGCGTAAATTCAATATTCAACAATACAAATTTTCCTTTACAATACCAATGAAACCAATAAAAAAAAATATATGTGCAAGTATAGCTCCATTACAATTACAAACCAAATCATTCAGACTACAAAAACAAACAGAATTGCAAAGGGGGGAAACAAATAGATAATAGTTCCAATGCATTTGACAAGAAAAATAATAGACCAAAGAATCAATCGAAAATTATAGGCCACTACAAGAGAACAAACACTACATAAACTGCAGAATAAGAGAAGAGGGAAAATGGAAGAAAGTCAACCTTGCACCCAAATCCCAAAATAAAATGGAAGCATCATCAATTCTTCTTAACCGTCTTCTTTCTCCTCCTTAACCAACACGATTTTTTTCACCAAAATTTTCTCCCAAATATCCCCCAGCATGACCAGCCTTGTTTCCAAACCCGACTTCAGGGAATAACGCTCTATTCACTGAAAATTTCTTCAATTATCCTCCAAATTAACCAAACCCGCCTCAAGCTCACACACACAAACACCATAAAAGCATGATTGGGAGATCCAATAGCGAATACATGAAGCAGTAGCGGCGAGCCTCCAAAAACTACGGCGGCCACGGAGCTACAGATCCACCACAGAATCGTGGTTCTCGAATACGTCGAGTGAGAGAATGAGAGAGAGAGAGGAGAGAGGAGAACATCCAATTCAAATGGAGAATTGCAGAGCCGATCGAGCAAGAGAGAGAGATAGCAAACTTTGAATTTGAAATCTAATCTAAAGGGGGTGGAGATGAAGAGGTTTAAAGCTAAATACAGTTGAGGGTATTTTAGTCCCATCTAAAAAAGTTTAGGTATATTTTGGTATTTCTTAAGTTGTGGGCAAACCTTTAAAAAACTTAAGCTAAATAGGTATTTGACTATATTTCCTCGATTTACTACTCAATTTCACTGCAAATTTAACACCGTTTTTAAATCTTAGTAAATTAAATCACAAACTTTCAATATTTTGCAATTTTAACATGAACTTTATAAAAATTTCTGATTTTGAAATTAAAAAATTTCCATTTCTTTTTTATTTTCATTTTTGTGCTTACTCCTATCAAATAATACACTTTTTAATCCTTTTATAAGCACATTTATTTACTTTTTGCAAAAGAACCATAATTGCGAAAGTTATAATTACAAATATTAAAAAGATCGTGTTTTAATTCGTCAAAATTTAAAATTTATATTAAAATTGCAAAAAGGTAGTAAGTATTTGTGATTTAATTTTCCAAAATTTAAAAGTAGTGTTGAATTAAAAAAAAAATGGATTTTTTTTTTTTTTTTGGCAATTACACCTTTGTTATATGGCCCAGTAATCAAGATTTATACTTGTACATGACGGCCCAGCCAAATACTCCAGCTTGGTTGAGGTTCTTCCTCTCAGTCTCAGTCTGAGTCTGCCGCCGGCTAGGATTGGGATTGGGATTCTTGATTCTTGAGGAGTTTCAACCTGAATCAAACAACTATAAGGTATCCTCTCCCTTTGTAGTTTTCCGTATTTGATTCTAACATTTCGTGTATAATCATTGCCTCTTCCAATCCAAGGGCATTAAATTCTTCAGTACGTTTTGGTTGATGTAAGCTCTTCTTCATTTCAGCAGCTTTCCGTCAATGTCAATGATCGAGGATAGTTTCCGCAATTCATTCACAGCTGATAAGTATTAATCTATTGTCTGCTATTGCATTGAGGCATAGCTTTTCAATCTAGGGTTTAGACGAACATGGAAGCGAATTCATTGTGTTTTGTTTCCACATGCCCCGCTCTTCCGGGATCTTCTTCACGGAATGCTGCATTGAGTTCCTTGCCATGTTTTACCACTCCTCTCAGGCACAAGAAAATGAAACCTCTGATAAGAGCCGCTTCTTCCTCTTCCGATCAGAATGCATCTTCTTCCGAATCGAAGAGCGTGTTCTCGCTGGTTTTGGATGTTCCACGCGCAATTTGGAAGCAAACGTTGAAGCCTCTGAGTGATTTCGGCTTCGGTAGGAAAAGCGTGTGGGAGGGTGGAGTTGGATTGTTCCTCGTTTCTGGGGCTTTTCTCTTGGCCTTTAGCTTAGCTTGGTTGAGGGGGTTTCAGTTAAGATCAAAGTTCAACAAGTATTTGGCAGTTTTCGAGTTCGATCAGGCCTCTGGGATTTGCACCGGAACACCTGTTAGGATCAGAGGGGTGAACGTTGGCAATGTTATTCGTGTGAATCCCTCGTTGAGGAATATCGAGGCTGTAGTTGAGGTGAGGCTAGTGATAAAGTTGTGGCTTTGATGCTTAACTAACTAGCTCTTATTATCATTTTCTTGATGTTGTTTCCAGATTGAAGATGATAAAGTGATAATACCGCGGAATTCGTTAGTTGAGGTCAATCAATCCGGTCTTCTAATGGAGACTCTCATTGATATCACGCCTCGAGACCCCATCCCGGTTCCATCGGTGGGGCCTCTTCATTCGAGTTGTTTCAAAGAGGGTCTGATTGTGTGTGACAGGCAAAAGATAAAGGGGAACCAAGGGGTGAGTTTAGATGCATTGGTTGGAATATTTACTCGTATTGGGCGCGAAGTTGAAGGAATTGGTGTTGCAAATACCTTTTCTTTGGCTGAAAGAATTGCTGCTGTTATTGAAGATGCAAGACCTTTGCTTACAAAGGTATGGTCTTACTTGACTGTTGTTCTATCTCGATTGTTATGAATTTATATAGTGCATGCCTATTTACTTCGAATTCAAATGTGGATACTAGTCACCCTTTGACCTGCAGAGAATTTACAGACCTCTTTTCAAGGATGCACAATAGTGAACTTGCTGTCACTCATTTTGTATTTTGTTCGTTCATCATTCGGGTTAGAGATCCTTATAATATACTTATTATGCTCGGAGTTACAAATACTTTAGTTTTGTAAATTGATAAAGGTTTCAGTTAAAAATAGTTCATCAACACTATTCAGCCATATTTTGATCCTAAATATTTTGGCACTAAAAAGAACATCTTACCCTATATATTAAATATTTGGTTTTATCGGAGTGCGGTCGTTGCTCTGTTGATTAGTCTTGCATTTAGTAAATATGATTTGATAAAACTTTCTAAGCTATTACTGTGTCAGTGAAAGCTACTGTGTACTCTTTCTGTCTATACATTTTTAACTGATGAGGCATCTCATATAATTAGGGATGCAAAAGCTTTACTGATTCGAGGGTTTTCATCGTATTCTCCTTAGTCCTTACAAATTGTGTCGCAACAGCTAACCAAGACTACTCGGGGTTTAGACTTTCACAATGTTCAAAGATGCTGCCATATCATGAAAGGACTGATATATATAGCTGATTACCCTACAAAGCATATGCTCTGCTGCTACTGCCATGTATCCCATCATGGTGCAGCCAGCAGAAGCAAATTAGAGACGAAAATGACGTTCCTACAAATTCTTGATATTTGACTGGACATATTCTTCTTAATTCTCTCTATATTGACTGTGGTGCCAATTTCATCAAATGTATTCTCAAGCAAGATTCAGTTTCTGATGTAGTGACTTCTCAGATTCAAGCTCTAGCTGAAGATATAGAACCTTTGCTGGCTGAAGTTCATGATAGTGGTTTGCTGAAAGACGTTGAGAAACTAACGAAAAGCCTTACCCGAGCTTCTGAGGATCTGAGGTAGTCTGTAGTCTCCAGTTTGCTTTTGACTTGAAACAGAAGTGTTGAATAGTTTAGAACATATTATTCAATCAGCCTTCTACAATTGTGCATTCTTAAAGTTGTGTCCAGGTTTTGTTTCATTTAGCAAATGAAAAAATAAAAAATAAAATAAAATTGAATGCATTTCTTTCCCTTTTGTGTTGGGATCTGTGCATCATTTACTTCATCTGTGTCCACAGATGGGTTTGATTAGCACTTGGATGGAATACTTAACTAGTATTCCATGTGTTAAACTGTAATTTGCTACAAACCTCCCGATTCTTGCCAATAGTTTGTCAATATCTAAGATGTTTGTGGCATTGAGATTTTGGAATCTCAGTTCTTTGAAAATTTGCTGATGAGGCACTATTTGTGGAATATGCAGAAAGGTGCAATTATCAATATTAACTCCAGAGAACACTGAACTAATACAGAAATCTATCTATACCCTCATTTTCACATTGAAGAACATTGAGGTATGTTTGCCGCGCATGTGCCCTGGTCATGAAGCTTAAAATGTGTAATTTTATCTATTTTTCTATTATCATTCCACTAGTTACAAAATCTCTGTTGCTTGACTGCCATTCAAACATGTGCAGAATATAAGCTCCGATGTATTGGGATTCACTGGGGATGAAGCTACAAGAAAGAACCTGAAATTGCTCATTAAGTCTCTCAGCCGGCTATTGTGAAGATTAGGAAGCAATTCTTTTTTTATTTTTATTTTTTTTATTTAGTCTGTGTTATACGTTGAAAGAAGGTGGACTTAAATTCAGGTAAGAAGTTTTGGATCCATGTATGATGGAGCCACTGAAAATTCAATGTTTGAAGTTTTTCCCTGAAGGAGTTGAATAGGTGCCTCCCATACTCTCACGCATAGATGTTTCGTTTTCTTCACGACGGATGCTTTGTTTTGGATGTGACATACATCATTCTTCACTCTCTTGGGCTCCTGGTATGCTAGCCATATATATTGG
Organism: Mentha longifolia; assembly: GCA_001642375.2. Classification (NCBI taxonomy): domain Eukaryota; kingdom Viridiplantae; phylum Streptophyta; class Magnoliopsida; order Lamiales; family Lamiaceae; genus Mentha; species Mentha longifolia. The sequence goes on along the minus strand of CM038120.1, from coordinate 24,785,999 downwards.
ATAGGTGCCTCCCATACTCTCACGGGCTTCACGATAGATGTTTCGTTTTCTTCACGGCAGATGCTTTGTTTTGGATGTGACATACAACATTCTTCACTCTCTTGGGCTCCTGGTATGCTAGCCATATAGGAGTATATTGGAAGAAAGATGCTCTGTTCTTTGAACTGATGGAGTTAGCCATGTTTATACTACTTTAGATCAGATGCTCTGTTTGTACATTACAAGAAACGGAAATAATGATTACAACAGAGTTTCTGCATCCAAACCTACCTCTCTCTCTCTCTCTCCCTTTTCTAGCTTAGCTTTGATGTGGGCGTGCATATTTAGTAATTATTCAATATCTGCGATAGGTTAGATATTTTCTTCGTCCCATCTAATTCGTCTTATTTTTTGAATATTATGAAGAGTAAAATAATAAAACATGGCGGATTAGATGAGACGGAGGAAATATTAAATATTAAAATTAAACAAAAACAAGCTAATAGAGTATGTATATAGAGTATTCACTTCTCGTCTCATTTTATTTGAACCATTTAACTATTATAATAGACTTAGATTCATTAAAGTGAATTCAAGTAGAGTTGGACCGAAATAGTATGTAGTTATAATAATAGTACTGTACTTCATTTTGAAATATAGATTTGTGCAAAATAGAGCTATATCATCGGAGATTAAAATATTTTTAGTAGTAACAAACATGCTCCCAAAATTCTCTGGAAAAAAACATAATACAGGAGTTTTTTTTTTTTTTTTTTTCTGTTTGGATTTGGAAATTATTTTAGGGGATGAATTTAATTAAGCTTGCAATGCAAGATTTTATATATAATTCATGAAGTTATAGGAATTAATTTGATTCAAGAATTTCTTTGTAGGACATTGAAACACCATTGGAGATTATAACTGAACTTTATGCCATTATGAGAAGCAAAATGGTTTTTTAGAGAGAGAGAGAGAGAGAGAAGCAAAGATGTAAGTATTTTGTATACAGTAGTTGAATAATTTGTTGAGTGTTTGGATCATTCGTTTCCCTTTGCTTTATTAAAATCAGGAAGCTAGATTCTATTCTGCACTGATGTGGAGCTCGACTGCGCCTGCCCTCGCGTTGCCTTGAGAGGGATCCGATCAAAGGATGACCTCGAATCCAAATCCAGAGTTCGTTCGTTGCGGCTGGTAACATTAAATGGCGTTGAGGTTCATCCTGTGATCGATGGAGCATAAAAAATATTTCGGACCCGGACCGGACGGACCCGAATCCATTAGTACTACTACTATCATTTATCAGAATTGAAAGGCAACGCCCGCGAAAGTATGAATCTGCAAAGCTCGTCATCCCTTCCTCGCCGGAAAACCCAAGGGACCGCCGCTTCTCTCACCGTCTACGCCGGCTAGCTCAGAGTTGAGTTGGCCCCTTCTTCCTCTTCAATTGAACCCTATACCCAAAATCCTTCTTCCGGAGTTTGCTCTCTCATCTCTACCTTTCTCGACTCGCCGCCGCCGCCATTTCTTCCGATTTGTGGTATTCACGAATTTTTGACTCGCTTCATCACTCCCATTCAACATTCATTTTCGTACTGCCTATTTTCTTTTTTAATTTAGGGTAGAGTAACTAAATACTCCAATAACATAAACCCGGCTGTTGGCTAAAGCGGCTTCCAAAGCTGAAACACAAGGAAGACGATGATAGTGAGGAATCTCTCTCCGTTAAGGCTCCGAAAGCTCTCACTCCATTTTCTCTCACTACCTATACACACACCAGACCTGTAGCTAACTCCTTCCATTCACTAACTATCGACCCTTTGCCCACTTCCCCCTTTTCCCAAAACCCTGCTAAAACCCTACCCTTTTTTTTCTTCTCGAACCACCCTTTTCTGCACAGATCGAATCTTCTCCGAGATTACCCTAACCGATGGTAATTACGAGGAAGCCTCTGAACAAGCCATCGCCATTTGCCCTGGCTGTGGCATCCAAATGCATCGTTGATCCTAAGGAACCTGGGTAGTCCATCAAGCCCTCCATAAAGGGTGTCAACTACAAGAAATTCAAGAAAATGACTCCGATTTTGGACGAGTCGGAGATCTCAGATTCGCTTAAGCGGGGAAATGCAAAGAGATTACGGATGCCGGTAGAAACAAGAGTCTGATCACCGTAGATAACGTGTTCGATGAAATGTCCGAGAGAGTCGACAATCCGGGAGGCTGGGAAACAGCTAATCAGAAGCCCGTTGTCTGCGCAAGGTGTCACAGTTTGAGGCACTATCAGAAGTTGAAGGACCCGAGTGTGGAGAACTTGTTACCCGATTTCGATTTTGATCAGACTGTTGGGAGGAGGTTGATGTCGATAAGCAGGGCAAGAACCGTGGTTCTATTAGTAGTGGATGCTTCTGATTTTGATGGTTCTTTCCAAGAAAGGTAGCAACTTTGGTGTCCAAGACTATTGATGAGAACGCAAGATCATGGAAGGAAGGAAAATCCGGGAATATACCAAGGATGGTATTAGTTGTAACCAAGATTGATCATTTACCTAGCAGCATTTCTCCAACTCGGCTCGAGTATTGGGTCCGTACACAAGCAAGAGAAGGTGGGGCCGTGAAGCTAGCAAGCGTGCATTTAGTGAGTGCAGTGAGAGAATGGGGGGTGAAGACTTTAGTTGATGATGTGGTTAACTTTGCTGGTGCAAGAGGTCATGTGTGGGCTGTAGGAGCTCAGAATGCTGGAAAAAGCACGTTAATTAATGCGATAGGGAAGTGTGTAGGCATGAAGGGGACTCATGTTACAGAGGCATCAGTTCCCGGTACTACCTTAGGTATTGTGAGGATGGAAGGAGTGCTTCCTGGGAAGGCCAAATTGTTTTATACTCCGTGGCTTTTTCACCCTCATCAGATCTCAACTAGGTTGACTGCAGAGGAGCAGAAGATTGCTCGTATAGACAAGGAGCTGAAGCCGAGGACATATAGGATCAAGGTTCGTATTCTTTTTTTTGAGATTATTGAGATTGATGCTTTAATTTTGGTTGCTTTGAGTTGCTTAGGATTAGTTTGATCTGTTTTATCTGTGTAATTTCTGCCTTATCCTGCTTAATTTTTTCTAGCTCTGTTTTGTTATTTCTTGATGTTTTGCTTGATTGTGCAATAGTAAGTTGGATATGGGAAGAGGGATTGTAGCATTGCCATTTTTTATGGTACATATCAAGCTGTGGTCTTTGATGGTTTAAAGCATAGGTTAAATTATGGTTTACGATTTTTCTTCTTTGCTTTAGAATGTTCAATGTATATGTATGTAAATTGGACTTCATAATAAAAGTGGAGTATACGGCCAAGATCCAATCATTGTTTCCAAATTGATTATTTTAAAGGTTCTCTGTGTGTTTCACTGCTGCATCTTTATTTTCTGAACTTCCATTTACTAATTTCAATGGTAGAACTGCCGGTGGAAGTATGAATTATTGTTCTTCTTTCAAGATAAAATGGCAGCATAATCTCATAACAATAATCCACTAAGTTACATGCTAGAGTATCGTGCATAATATATTATAAATGACGATATATTTTGCTGCAGGAAGGGTATTCAGTTCATATTGGTGGACTATTCAGGTTAGATGTCGAAGAATCTTCAGTAGATTCTGTCTACGTTACAGTATGGGCTTCTTCTATGATTCCTTTGCATATGGGGAAGACAGAGAATGCATGCTCAATGGTGAAAGAACACTTTGGCCGTCAGTTGCAGGTATATAACATGCTGCAGCTAGTTATCAAATCTTACGTGAACTGTGATATCTCTGAAATTTACATAATCTCCCATTAATCACGAAGAACTTTACCTTCATACTCTATTCTTTCAACATTGTTGAATGCTTCATAAATGTCCATCGCTTTGGCTATTTATCAATTTAACTATCTGATTCGTGTCTCTATGCGTACCACGGTGTGAACTGTTAGTGCTCAAATTTCTAACTCTATGTATACAAGAACATCATTGTAAGTTTTCCTTTTCAGCCTCCAATTGGGGACAGGAGAGTAGAGAAGCTCGGAAAATGGGTAAAAAAAGAAATTCACGTAAGTGGCCAGACTTGGGATTCAAGTTCTGTTGATATTGCTGCAGCTGGTCTTGGTTGGTTCGCGGTTGGACTCAAGGGAGAAGCTCGGTTAGCTGTCTGGACATATGATGGGATCGAAGTCACGGCTCGAAACTCTTTGCTTCCTCAAAGAGCAAAGAACTTCGAAGTTGCAGGATTCACAGTTTCAGAGATTGTGTCGAAAGCTGATCGAGCTAGAAACAAGCAAGATATGAAGAAGAGGAAGAGCAGAAGCTCGAAAAATTCAGATTCTTCAGCTTCGTCTGTGTCGAATGTTGAAAGAATTGCTGCTGTTATTGAAGATGCAAGACCTTTGCTTACAAAGGTATGGTCTTACTTGACTGTTGTTCTATCTCGATTGTTATGAATTTATATAGTGCATGCCTATTTACTTCGAATTCGAATGTGGATACTAGTCACCCTTTGACCTGCAGAGAATTTACAGACCTCTTTTCAAGGATGCACAATAGTGAACTTGCTGTTACTCATTTTGTATTTTGTTCGTTCATCATTCGGGTTAGAGATCCTTATAATATATTATGCTCGGAGTTACAAATACTTTAGTTTTGTAAACTGATAAAGGTTTCAGTTAAAAATAGTTCATCAACACTATTCAGCCATATTTTGATCCTAAATATTTTGGCACTAAAAAGAACATCTTACCCTATATATTAATATTTGGTTTTATCGGAGTGTGGGTCATTGCTCTGTTGATTAGTCTTGCATTTAGTAAATATGATTTGATAAAACTTTCTAAGCTATTACTGTGTCAGTGAAAGCTAGTGTGTACTCTTTCAGTCTATAAATTTTTAACTGATGAGGCATCTCATATAATTAGGGATGCAAAAGCTTTACTGATTCGAGGGTTTTCATCGTATTCTCCTTAGTCCTTACAAATTGTGTCGCAACAGCTAACCAAGACTACTCGGGGTTTAGACTTTCAAAATGTTCAAAGATGCTACCATTTCATGAAAGGACTGATATATATAGCTGATTACCCTACAAAGCATATGCTCTGCTGCTACTACCATGTATCCCATCATGGTGCAGCCAGCAGAAGTAAATTAGAGACGAAAATGACGTTCCTACAAATTCTTGATATTTGACTGGACATATTCTTCTTAATTCTCTCTATATTGACTGTGGTGCCAATTTCATCAAATGTATTCTCATGCAAGATTCAGCTTCTGATGTAGTGACTTCTCAGATTCAAGCTCTAGCTGAAGATATAGAACCTTTGCTGGCTGAAGTTCATGATAGTGGTTTGCTGAAAGACGTCGAGAAACTAACGATCTATGTCAAAACTTCATTTATTTCTTTCCCTTTTGTGTTGGGATCTGTGCATCATTTACTTCATCTATGTCCACAGATGGGGTTGATTAGCACTTGGATGGAATACTTGACTAGTATTCCATGTGTTAAATATCTAGGGTGTTTGTGGCATTAAGATTTTCGAATCTCAGTTCTTTGAAAATTTGCTGATGAGGCACTATTTGTGGAATATGCAGAAAGGTGAAATCATCAATATTAACTCCAGAGAACACTGAACTAATACAGAAATCAATCTATACCCTCATTTTCACATTGAAGAACATTGAGGTATGTTTGCTGCGCATGTGCTCTGGTCTTGAAGCTTAAATGTGTATTTTATCTATTTTTCTATTATCATTGCACTTGTTACAAAATCTCTGTTGCTTGACTGCCATTCAACATGTGCAGAATATAAGCTCCGATGTATTGGGATTCTCTGGGGATGAAGCCACAAGAAAGAACTTGAAATTGCTCATTAAGTCTCTCAGCCGGCTATTATGAAGATTAGGATGCAACTCTTTTTTATTTTTTTATTATTATTATTATTATTATTTTTTATTTGGTCTGTGTTATATGTTGAAAGAAGAGGTGGACTTAAATTCAAGTAAGAAGTTTTGGATCCAGGTAAGAAGTTTCAGATCCCTTGTGGGCACTGAAAATTCAATGTTTGAAGTTTTTCCATGAAGGAGTTGAATAGGTGCCTCCCATACTCTCACGCATAGATGTTTCGTTTTCTTTGCTGCTGTGGATGCTTTCTTTTGGATGTGACTTGCAGCATTCATCACTCTCTTGGGCTCCTGGTATGCTAGATGCTCTGTTCTTGAACTGATGGAGGGAGTTAGCCATTGTTTTATACACTACTTTTTAGATCAGATGATCTGGTTGTAAATTACAACAGAGTTTTTGCATGGAAAAGCTCTCTTTTTTTCTTTCTTTTTTTTTGTTATTTTCTAGCTTAGCTTTAATGGGCACATGGTTTTGGTGTGCATATTAGATTTTTCTTTCTATGATCAGCTGTGAAGTCAGATTTTGGGAGTTCTGTTATTTGGAAAGAATCATATGTACTCACCAAAACTACTTATTCAATGCTTATATACTACTTATTCAATTAAGCAATAATTTGATTACATTTTATTAGTATAATTTGATTGTTTAATTTATCATAATTATTATTTACTTATTTATTATATTTTGGACTTTTTATTTAATACTCCATCTGTCACATCTAATTAGTCCACCTTTATTATTTTATACTTCACATATGAATATAAAAGTGGACTAATTAGCTGGGACGGAGGGAGTATATACTAACAAAATTTTACAATATATAATATACTTAATTCATAAGTATTATCTAAGTTAGGTCCGTCTCAATCAATATTGAGACATTGTGCTAATTATAAACATTGGGCCATTAATTTTTTTTTAAAGTATCATTTAAAAATAATAATGGAAGAGATAGAAACAAATTATCAAAGGATAAAGATGAGTGATTATACGAGTCTTATCTACAATTATATTTCTATAGTCACACGTATTCATAGCATTATCAAAAAAATTACAGGTATTTAATTTATGATTTTAGGCGATTCGGATCCTCTATTGCAATTTCGTATTGCATCTCCTATTGTAATGACGGATAGTCGCCAAATGTCATGAATATTTCTGAAATCAACAATTATTGTTTATGGAAACATTTAATTATTGTTGATTTAGGAAATATTTACAACACATGACGATCATCTGTCATTGCAATAGAAAATGCAGCACGTAATTGTAATAGATGATTCAAATCGATTTTATGCCCTATTATTTTTTGGGCCCTATTTTGAAGAACTTCTTAAGCCTCCTCAAAGCCGGCCCTGTACAGAGTATTTAGTTATAATATATTTCTAAAATATACTAATATAATTAATATAATAATCCTTCTGTCTCAGCGAAAGTGAGACGATTTATTATTTTATACCTTATATATATCCTAGAATCGCCTCACTTTCGACGAGACGGAGGGAATATAAAACTTAATTTTGAAATATAAATACTAAATACTGCAAAATACAGTTCATCATTGGAAATTAATTTTTTTTAAGTAACAAACATGCTCCCAAAATTCTCTGAAAAATTTTTACTTCCCACAAAGAATAATGGTTGTAAAGGAACGACAGAGAGAAAGGATCTTTACTCTTTAGTTTAGACATTTCCTCCTTTGTTAATTAAGCAACAAAAAGGGATATGTGACAATTACTAATAATAAAACGAAATAAAAACTTGAGAAAATAAGAATATTAGGAAATAAACACACAAGAAGGAAATTATTTAATAATTACATGAGGCGGTAGAATCAACAATTAGTTTGCAGTATGCGTTTACCTTCTCTCTCTTTTCCTCGCATATTCAATGTCGGTTCTCCTTGATTTCACTTTTTAAGATTTCCTTCGCCAATTTCTCCACAAACTGAAGAACCCTCCGATTTCTTTAATAAAGAAATAATCTCAACCCACACACCATAGTTCTACTGTAGGAGTATTATTTATTTGAAGTGTGCAATCTTTCAATCGAACTTGATTCTGCTTCAGGTTTGTCTTCCCTCTCTAGAATTCAATTAAAATTCATCGTGGGTTTCTGAATTGAGATGTCTAAACTTGAAAAAATTGGATCTTTAGTTGTTTCTTTTCCTAATTTAGTTGAACTCTTCTTGATTGCTACTGATTCTGATCGAATATACTTCGATGATTGTATTGTTATGGAGCCGTTCGAAATCGTCATTGTATTTCAAGGGTTTTTCCCTTGAAATTGTGTGTGTGTGTGTGTGTGTTTTTTTTTCTATTTCCTAAATATAGGAGTTGTTTCTGTTTCTGTTTGGATTTGGAAATTATTTTAGCTTTTATGGGATGAATTTAATTAAGCTTCAATATCAAGGCAAGATTATATATTTCATGAAGTTAAAGACAGTTTAGAAATTTATTTCATTCAAGTATTTGTTTGTAAGAAGACATTGAAACACCATGGAGATTATAACTGAACCTTATGCCATTATGAGAAGCAAATATGCTTTTTTTTAGAGAGAGAGAGAGCAGCAAATTAAGATGTAGTATTTTGTATGAGCCTATTTAGTCAGTTGAATAATTGCGTTTCTTGATTTGTTAAGTGTTTGGATGATTCCTTTCCCTTGCTTTCTTTGCTCATTCGCACACTCTTAACATCAGGAAGCTAGTTTCTGCACCGATGTCGAGCTCGACTACGCCTGCCCTTGCATTGCCTTCAAAGGAATCCGATCAACGGATGACCTCGAATCCAAATCAGCATCAAAATCAGAGTTCGTTGCATGGTAACGTTGCGATCCTTTGGGACATCGAGAACTGTCCCGTGCCAAGTGATGTAAGGCCCGAGGACGTGGCTGGTAACATTAGAATGGCGTTGAGGGTTCATCCCGTAATCGATGGAGCTGTCACTATGTTTTCTGCATACGGGGATTTCAATGCTTTCCCGAGGAGATTAAGAGAAGGTTGTCAAAGAACGGGTGTTAAGCTCATTGATGTTCCGAACGGGCGGAAGGATGCTGCTGATAAGGCGATTTTAGTCGATATGTTTCTCTTTGCTCTCGATAATCCTCCGCCTTCATCCATCATGCTTATATCCGGAGACGTCGATTTTGCTCCAGCTCTCCATATTTTAGGTCAAAGAGGATACACTGTTGTTCTCGTCATTCCATCCGGGACCGGTGTTTCGTCTGCTTTGAGTAATGCTGGGAGGTTCGTTTGGGATTGGCCTATTGTTGCTCGAGGGGAAGGCTTCGTCCCCCCCGTGAAGGGATTACGAGAAGCTACTGCGCTTCTGAGGGGATGTCAGGTCAACGATGGAGGCGAGGGACAGATTGAAGAAGAATCAATAGTGTACAGAGGAGCTTCAAGAGGGTATTGCAGCAATACCCGAGAAGTTCCGGTGGTGTCACAGTCTCTATCCGATTATAGTAAGCTCCAGAATCCTACGACTGCAAGATCGCATAGTCTTTCGTATGGATTGGGTGAAGTTTGTGAGGAAGACGACTTGATGTGGGTCCAGCCAGGAGATCTCAATGGTTTGAAGGGCCAATTGGTGAAGTTGCTCGAACTGTCGGGTGGGCATTTGCCTCTGACTCGACTTCCGGCAGAGTATCAGAAGATCTACGGAAGGCCACTCTACGTATCTGAATATGGTGCTGCTAAACTCGTGAACCTTCTCAAGAAGATGGTCGGTGCAATCAGGGTCGTGGGCAAAGGACAAAGGAAGTTTGTCTGCCTTCCTTACTCGAAGAACGATTCTGTGTGTCCCACACCTACGGTGACTTTGGCTAGGCGGGAAAAGAAAGGAAAAGCGGCCCAAGAAGATAGCACAGACTTAATGGGCGAAGGAGCTTGTTCTTCAGACGAGTTGTCAGAGGAAGAAAGGATGGCTACGCAAGAAAATGACAATAAGAGGGAAGACGGGGTGAAGTTCAACTTTGAGAGCGTCAATAACCTTAAGAGGTTTCGGTATGAGCTTCAAGATATCTTGGTGAGCTACTCTTGTCAAATATTTCTCGGTGTATTCGAGGCGATTTATCATCAGAGATACAAAAGGCAGCTCGAGTATTCTAACTTTGGAGTGAATCATCTCGAGGAGCTTCTCGAAAAGGTGAGGGACATCGTGGTGGTGCAGGAGGAACCGGTAAGTAAACGAAAATTCATGATTGCTACCGGTGCATAGGTCGAAGTACATTTCGTTTTCGAGGTGGGATATTCTCTTCCTCGTTGCGGTTGTCGTCCTCCATTGCCCTCGAAGTTTTTATTCGGTAAGTGGAGAACGTAAGAGGTAACTGCATTTCACACATTATACGTAGCGATTACTATAGTACTACCCATTCGAGGACGAACCAAATGTATATTTGCTTGAACTATAGAATACAAGACCACAGTTCTTTTCGTTTAACCGTCGTGATGGTGAATATTTAAATGATGATACTCGACTCGTGGTGGTGAATTGGCTTCAAATTTCCGTTCACGTTTCTCGTAAACGAAGCCCGTGACCCGGATCGAGTACGAGGCTCGACGAAACTCGAGTTCCCCTTCCGGTCCATGGGTTTCAGATACAAGAAAGCAACAATATCAAACAACAATGCTTTATTATGCTGATAGAGCATGAAGTATTAAACGGTAATACTCTATATAAATAGTTTGTACATTCAATACTTATACTCTATTTTCACTGTTTGAATACATACTAGGGCAGTGCCTGTCGAAATTTTCAACGGGCCCCATTTTTAAAGTAAAAATTAAAAAAATATATTTAATTATTTGTTTAAAATAATAATACTTTAAAAATTATGTATTTAAAAGGTTAATAAGAGAGAGTCTTTCTCATTTAATTTTCTATTTTTCTAGTATAGCGCTCGTCGAAATTCGGAATCACTTATAATTTTTAATAAAATATATAAGAATATACACATTTATGTTTACATAATAATATTGCGGTAATTTATAAGGAGAAAAAATGTGTGCATTTATTTTTTAAAAAAAGGATGATATAAGGAAATAGGTTAAGAGGAGAGAGAATGTTTTCTCATGTAACTATATTCTTTTTAAAATATCAAGTCATTTATTGTTCCATGTAATTCAAAAATCGAATAAAGAGGTCTAACATTCCTCGAATTATTAGAAAAATAGGATAATTAGGTATAACATTTCTTAGGTAGCTGCTCATTTTTAATGTTAAGTTTTTTTTTTTAACTCTTTTTCACATGGGTTATCCTATCGATTCTCTAAAAAAAAAACCCAATATGATTAACTTGCATAAAATACTAATAAATCAATTAGAAAATTTACAAGTCCAAACAATCGGAATAAAAAAATAGAAAAATACAAAATTACAAGAATAGCTCAAGATATATAATATTTCTGAAGTCACTCGTTGTTTATATTAACAAAAAAAATTAGGTCAGAAAAACATGTCATTTTTCGAGTAGTTTAATTTAATTGCAAAGAAGTAGAACTCATTTTTTTTTAAGTTGTAATGAATATACATGTCAAGACACTCTTTGATTATCGAAATACAAAAATAGGTAAATAGAATAATATTTCTGAAGTCACTCATTGTTTACATTAACAAAAAAAAATAGGTCAGAAAAATATGTCATTTCTCAAGTAGTTTAATTTAATTGCAAAAAAGTATTAACTTATTTTTTTTCTTGAAAAGTTGTACTCGAGTTAAATGTCATGCCACTGTTAATCATTAAAATACAAAAATAGGTCAAAATAGATAATATTTCTAAAGTCGTCCGTTGTTCACATTAATAAAAAAAAATTAGATTATGAAAATATGTCATTTCTCGAATGATTTAATTATCGAGTGATTGACAATTTTTGTAATTATTTTCCCACGTGAAATTTGGCATAAATATTGTGGACGGGAAAATATCACATTAAAGAATATAGATTAAATTGTTTGTTTATAAATGTTACATGTCGTGGGTACCTACGACAAATATGAAATACTATTTGCATAAATCTAACATGTTAAATGCACCTTCTATAATATCTCAAAATATATTAAGTTGAGCTGGTATTTATCCTATAATTATAATCGTTTTGAATGTCAATTCACATGTCAATAAGAAAATACAGTATAATCTCTATAAATTAATACTTAATAAATTAATAACCTCTTTAAAATAATATTTTTCTCAAATTCGATCTCGTTCTTACATGACATTATCATGGAATTTTGTAAATAATTTCCTAAATTTCCATTTGCAAACTCCCTACTTTAATTGAAGGGGTACGTACGGTCACCCAAAAGTCAATTAATTCGACGGGAATCAATTTTAAATTGTATTTTTTAAATAAAATTAATAATATAATTTTATTTTATTATTATAGTATATATGGCTAAGATTCATTCGAAAAAATAGCATCAAATTGAAATAGAAAAAAAAAATCAAAAAAAAAATCAATGAGGTGTTATATTTCTTAATTAGTTTTACCCGTTTTGAATGTCACGCAACCCATTGATCATTATAATTAAAAAATAGATTAAGATCGGTGATTGAAGAAGTATCATTTCTCTTGTATTTTATTTATTATAAATGTCAAAACGCCCGTTGTTTGGATAGTCCATTTGAGGGTTGTATTTCTCAAGTCAATTAGTTATATTCATTTTCAATGTTAAGCTTCACGTTGATTGGATTACCCATTGGAGATATAATACTTTTGGGGTAGTTGTTTTCATTTTGAATGACAAATCGCTCGTTGTTTGGGTCGACCATTTGAGGATAACATTTGTTGGTAGTTGTATTCATTTCGAATGTAATATTTTTTTGGGTAGTTATATTTATTTTAAAAATCACACTGCCTGTTATTTGGGTCTATTGTTTTGAGATATAACATTTGTTACGTTATTGTATTCATTTTGAATGTTAAGTCGTCCGTTTTTTGATCGTATGTTGGAGGGATAACATTTCTCAATTAGTTGTATTAATTTTGAATGTCAAAATCAAACAAGATATGTAAAATATAAATAATCGATTGAATTAATTTTTTTTTAAATATTATTAAAATTCCTCCTAAACTTAAACTATTGTTTTGTTGGAATGCAATTTGGCGTACTCTAACAATGTGTAACATTTTGACAAAGACTTGCATGAGGTCGGCCATATAATGTGGTCAGGCTTTGAAAGTTAATAAATTACTTAGCTCAATTCATTACTTGTATTGTTTTTAGTTGTAGGCCTGTTAGATTATAGGTTTTACGGTTGGGCCGCACCGGAGTGTGCCTCAAACATTTTTAGAGCATTTGTGAATTTTTAGTATATATTCCCTCCGTCTCACTTCAAACGTCCCACTTTATTATTTTATACCTCACATATATTCAAATAGTGGGACGTTTGAAGTGAGACGGAGGGAGTATAATTTAATTCAAATATATATACTTAAAAAAATTATTCGATTGTTTAAAACTATGACTCAAATATCTATATAATATTTTTACTAATTAATAGATTTAATTATTTCTAATAAGACAGAGTTACAATAATTTAGAGAGTATCATCTGAAAAAAAAAATCCACATATCACGTAATGTATATATGAGTGGAGAAATATTATACCTATTGTAGGATACTTATGACAAAATTTCTTACACTTTTAAAAATGTACAAAATATACCCATTTTTTACACAAAGGGACTAAAATACCCCCAATTCAACTTCCCTCCCATTCCTCCCACATTCCTCTCTCAATTTAGGGAAAAAACAAAACCTTTCCCTCCCCACCTGAAACGTCACTCTGAATTTCTCTCTCTCTCTCTCTCATTTCAAAACCCTTCCCCCCCATCCGTCGGCCTTCCCATCACCGTCGAAGAACCAGAAGCCATCCGCTGTCGTGATAAACCCAGAATCCGTCGCGACACTACCGTGACAAGCATGGCGCCACGAAGGTCGAAGAGACAACGCCGGGATTCCAAAGGCGTGACTGTTAGCGAGCCCGAACAACAGGAAGACCAACCGCCGTCGCCGGGAATGGAGGAACCGGAGCAATTGCAGCCAAGCGTCCACCCATTTACAGATATGCAGGTAAAAATTTAGGGTTTTTTTTTTAATTTGAAACATCTTCAATTTATGTAGTATTTAGAGGTTGCATGTTTGATTTGGTGACAAAAAGATGAATGTTTCGGATTATTATGCAAGTTATATGATTAAAATTCAAAATATAAGCTTTTAAAACATGTGAAATGTGAAATATGCTATGTATTTGGCAAGAATTGAGGGTTTTCTTTCAAAGTTTCACATATAAAAAGGGACATCTTGATTCTTGTGTTTTCAATAGTTTAACTGATAACAAAACAACAAATATAGTTTGAATGCTTCATTAGTTATCTGAAATTTGATGTGAAATGTTCCTTAAAGCGTGCTCTTGCTTCGATTTTGGTCAGTAATATAGGAAATCTTGCCAAATTGTTGATAAGGTTTTAAGTATATACTCAATTATTGACTTGTTTGAGTTAGAATCAAGGTTTTCAAGAAAAAAAGATAAAATGCATTGTTTGTAAAAGTAATATATTACCAGTAAATGGTAACATTTTATGTGCGTTTTAATAATTGCCAAATAGTTGGCAAGTTATTGGCAAAACTTGGAAACTGAAGTAACAGTTGACAAGATCTGACAGAACTTGCAAAGTTTGGGGCAAAATCTTACATTGGCCGCTTATTACTTGCTTTCTTGTTGTTTGTTAACCAACGTTTACTTACGAATTGTACTGAAAATCTGTATGCGTTAGGTAACATGGGAATACGAAAGAATCAAGCTAGTACATCGAGACAAGAAAGTGGTCATGACGGGTTATGAGACTATGACTGGGGAGATAAATGCCGTACTGAAGACACTGACCGATAAATCTGCACCCGGCAGAGTTAGTAAGTCTGCATTGGGATGCTACTTGGGCCTCCCGGATTACAACATGAGGAGTGGCTGCATGATCCACTATATTGTCTGGCACCGGGTGGTTCCCACCCCAAACTTCGACCCAACGTCGTTGTTCTTCAAGATTGGCAACACAATCATCCGGTTTTCACGGGTCGAGTACGCACTGGTCAGTGGTCTGAAGTCCGGGTCAGCAAGTTTCAACCCGTACGCAAGACATGAACTGCCCCCAAACTCCATCTATCATAGACTATTTGGGGATAATGAAGAGACAACAACCTCAGATGTGAAGACGGCCTTCATTAACAAGCAATTTACAGTCAAGAAGAAGAAAGCAAAGGACATCAGATGACGACTATGTCAAGCTTGCAAAAATGCTCATAGCCTGTGGATTTGTTATGGGATTCCCAGCAAGGAAGAAGATCCCGAAGTGGCTGTGGATTTTGATCGAAGACGAGCAAAAGTGGGAAGATTTCCCATGGGGAAGCATCTCTTACCAATTGCTGGTCGAGACCGTGAACGGTGTTACAAAACTAGAGAGGGGATCAAAGCAAGTCACGTACCAATTCAAGGGGAACACAATAGCCTTCTCGGTGCGTATAAGTTTAGTGCTCATGTGTTTAATTTTATTTTACAAATTTATGTCAATGAGAATTATGAATTATTTATTTTTCTTTTAGGCTTGGACATTTGAAGCCGTACCAAGCTTTGGAGAAATTGTTGGCAGAAAGAAGACCA
Organism: Mentha longifolia; assembly: GCA_001642375.2. Classification (NCBI taxonomy): domain Eukaryota; kingdom Viridiplantae; phylum Streptophyta; class Magnoliopsida; order Lamiales; family Lamiaceae; genus Mentha; species Mentha longifolia. The sequence continues at coordinate 24,770,449 of CM038120.1, read as the reverse complement.
AAACAGCAAGGCCTCGATTCATGCGATACATTTATGTTAAAGAAAGAGGGTACCCAACTGAGGAGCATATACCTGAGGTAATAATTTGTTAAGTAGTTACCGACATATTGGTATGAATATGTGAAATCTTGCTAATAACATGATAATAAGTTGTTAAGATCTTGCTGAAGTTCAATAGTTCTAGTCTATGACAATTATTTGGCAATAATTTATTGACATCTTGCCTGATGCATTTGGTTTGGTAATAAGAGAAACACATCTTGCCAATGACTAGTAAGTTGGTAATAATTGATATGATCTTGCCTACTTAAATACATTACAACTTTCACCTTGCTACTACATGTTAATTGGGGGGGGGGGGAGGAGAGATACAATTAGAACTTATTCGTAGGACCTACTATAATCAGTTTGCTAATAATCTCATTATCTTGCTATTACCATGTTAATAAGTTGTTCAAATCTTGCCTACAGAATGAGAATAGTATGTGATAAAACTTGCTAAATAACATGGTAATAAGTTGATGAAATCTTGCCTAAGTACAAAATTTTTGCCGATGTCAATTATTTGGAAATAATTTCTTCACATCTTGCCTGATGCATTTGGTTTTGATAATAAGAGAAACACATCTTGCCAAATGGCTAATGTGTTGGCAATATTTGATATGTTCTTGCCTACTTCAAATACATATGCTGGACATATTTGGTTAACATCTTGCCTATATAAAGATAATTCAGTAATAATTTCATAACTTATTGGTTGCTACAACATGTTAATGGGGGGGAGATATAATTAGAACTACTTTTTCTTCCGTTGTATGTTATTGTCGAGGTATAATTGCTTACATTGTGCAATTCATACATTCTAAAACTCTTAATAACTTACCTGTTTTTGGCAGAATATTGTGCCTTTGCTGAAGCCACAACAGATGAGCTTGAGAAGAAGTACTAGGAAATCATTAGAACAAGACCCTGAGGGGGGGGGGGGGCTGCTTTGCCCTGTAATACGATGCAAATGACAGCAAGAGAAAGAGGCTACGGGATGAAAAAGCCGACGGGTAAGACAACCAAATTGTTTGCGACTCCGCTCTTTACTGTTTGAACAAAGTTGAGAAGACAATTTCGTGGGCGGAAGTTAAAAGGATTTTGAGAAACCCGAAGGAAATTGCTGCATACCGTCGCCATGTCGCTACAAGCTTCTATGCTCATAGTACGGAGGCCTCGACACTCGATGACGTAATATCAAATTTCTCCTAGGTTATTTTGTATAATTTGTTAATGGTAGGTCAAAACCAAAACATACAGTTTGGGGTTTTTTTGGGGTGAGCGAAAACTGAACGCTTGGTATTTTTTTGGTGGGAGGAATTCCGGGTTAAGTATTTATGCAACAAGCAGCCCTATAGTACTTTTTTGTATATGATTAGATAAGAAGTGGGCCAAAACAGACAATGTATTTGTGCGAATGGCTACATTTCTTGCCATCTATGTGCATGGTGGCAAGATATTATTATAGCAGGTATTTGGTAAGATATTAAATAATCTTGGGGAACGTTAATAGCGTGTTAAAGGACATTTATTAGATATGATCGTTAGATGAAAATATATATAGATTAATAGGGTGGTAAGATATTATTTTGGTATATGAAATATCGCAAGCATTTGGTAAGATTATAATTAATCTTGCGAACATTAATAGCGTATATTTGAAAGGAGATTTATTAACTATGATCATTAGATAGATTAATGAATTTAATAATCTAAAAGGGAAACCTAAAAAATTGCAAAGTAAATGAAGAGGATGCAACAGGAAATAAAATTAACTTAAACGTTCATGCCGTTCAGATTTAGTATTGGTAAGATATTGGAAATCTTGCGAACATTAAATGCTGGTATGACAACAATTAATGAAGATGTCATTTCACTGCGGTGTGACAATTAAGTAAGAAATAGTTAAAAGAATAACCTAGTAAAGGTAAGATGTGTTCAAGACAACTTACCTATATAAGACAATATATGTTTAAAATCTTACCACATAGAAAGAAAGAAATGATTAATTTCTTAAGTTTTTTTGGAATGACATTGATTAAAAATGGTTGCCAGCAAGTGAGCCTACACTGTTTTATGTCAATAAATGCTTCACAATCATTGTTTGCTTCGAAATAAATGCTACCTTAAAAACAATATTGGATATACGATCAAAGATAACCGAGAGGATTGAGTTCAAATCCGAAAACGCTCACCACCACCCAGAAATATAGATCACTTCACCTTCAAATTTGAAAATAAAAAGAAAAAACAAGTGAAAAACCCTAGGGAAAAAGAAAATTGCAGAGATAAAAAAAACAAGAAGAAAAACTCCGTCCAATATCGTGCAGATTTCATCGTCTAGATGATCGTAAAATATGTATGAGTCATCGCCGTCGTCACCTATAGGAAAGCAGGAAGGTCGGGTCGGCGGCCGCTGCACGTTTTCACTGCCGACGAGTGTGTTTCTTGCTTCAACAGTGCCGCCGCGCCGTCGCCGAATTCAGCCACCACCGACGTCGAAATCAGTCGCCCAGCTACAATATGACACCGCTGCCGCCTATGAACGTCACCGGAGAAGAAAAGATTGAGAGCAAAATTCAAATATTGATTGATGAAGGAGGAGTGGGTTTTTAATTATATATGCAAAAGGTATTTTAGTCCCATTTTTTAAAATGTGGATATATTTTAACCAAAATTAAATGTGTAGGAAAAATTGTATTGCTTAAGTGATATTAGGTAGATTGGGGTATTGCCTCTATATATATTCAATTAAGCAATAATTTGATTACATTTTATTAGTATAATTTGATTATTTTAATTTATCATAGTAGGATTATTATATTTTTTACTTATAATATATAATATACTTAATTTCATAAGTACTGGTGTCATTTAAGATACATATTTAATAATTATCAATATTTGCGATACGTTAATAGGTGTTAAATATTAAAAATAAACAAAAACAACATATAGAATGTGTATACAGAGTATGTAGTTATAGATTTAAATAAAATATATACTAGTAATGCTTTATTTCCAAATACAGAGTAATGCAAAATAGACTTCATCATTTGAGATTAATTTTTTTTTAAATTTTATTATTATTTCTTTTTAACGTAATAGACATGCTCCCAAAATTCTGTGAAAAAAACACTTCCCAAAAAGAATGACAAAAACTTGTGCCAGCCGGAGGCACCGTGCGGCCGGACCCAAAATATCAATCTTTATACAGAAAAGTGTCAATCTATATGAATAAAAGTGTCAATCTTTAACATAATTATTTTACGAATAAAATGACAATTTTTAAAAGTGTCAATCTTTATACAGAAAAGTGTCAATCTATATGAATAAAAGTGTCATTGTTTTAGCCCGGCCGCACGGTGCCTCTGGCTAACCCAAGTGTGTCCCAAAAGAATAATGGTTGTAAAGGAACGGCAGAGAGAAAGGATCTTTACTCTCTTAGACATTTCCTTCTTCGTTAAGCAACTAAAAGGGATATTATTTCTCCACAAACTGAAGAACCCTCCGACTTCTTTACTAAATAATCTCAACACACCGTGGTTCTACTGTAGTATTATTTATTTGAAGTTTGAAATCTTTCAATCGAACTTGACTCTGCTTCAGGTTTGTCTTCCCTTCATTGTGGGTTTCTGAATTGAGATGTTTCAACTTGGAAGATTTGATCTTTACTTGTTTCTTTTCCTAATTTTGTTGTGTTTGTTTTGCTCCTTACGAGTCAAGAACAGAAAAATCTTGAACTTTTCTTGATTGCTACAGATTATGATCGAATTTACTTCGATGATTGTATTGTTATGGAGCCGTTTGAAATCATCATTTTTTTAATTTTTTTTTTTTTGCTATTTCCTAAATATAGGAGTTTTTTTTTTCTGTTTGGATTTGGAAATTATTTTAGGGGATGAATTTAATTAAGCTCCATACTATTGCTAGTGATATAGTTCATGAAGTTGCAGTTTAGAAATTTATTTGATTCAAGAATTTCTTTGTAAGACATTGAAACAACACCATGGAGATTATAACTGAACTTTATGCCATTATGAGAAGCAAAGATATATTTTGTATGAGCCTATTTAGATAGTTACTTGAATAAGCCTGTTGTTTTCCTGTTTCCAAATTGCGTTCTTGATTTGTTGAGTGTTAGGATGATTCCTTTCCCTTGCTTTCTTTGCTCATTCGCGCACTCTCAACATCAGGGAGCTAGATTCTGCACTGATGTCGAGCTCAACTACGCCTGCCCTCGCATCGCCTTCAGAGGGATCCGATCAACGGATGACCTCGAATCCAAATCAGCATCAGAATCAGAGTTCGTTGCATGGTAAAATTGCGATCCTTTGGGACATCGAGAACTGTCGGGTGCCAATTGATGTGAGGCCCGAGGACGTGGCTGGTAACATTAGAATGGCGTTGAGGGTTCATCCCGTAATCGATGGAGCCGTCACTATGTTCTCTGCATACGGAGATTTCAATGCTTTCCCGAGGAGATTAAGAGAGGGTTGTCAAAGAACGGGTGTTAAGCTCATTGATGTTCCGAATGGGCGGAAGGACGCTGCTGACAAGGCGATTTTAATCGATATGTTTCTCTTTGCTCTCGATAATCCTCCGCCTTCATCCATCATGCTTATATCCGGAGACGTCGATTTTGCTCCGGCTCTCCATATTTTAGGTCAGAGAGGATACGCTGTTGTTCTCGTCATTCCATCCGGGACCGGTGTTTCGTCTGCTTTGAGTAATGCTGGGAGATTCGTTTGGGATTGGCCTAGCGCTGCTCGAGGAGAAGGCTTCGTCCCCCCCGTGAAGAGTTTAAGAGAAGCTACTAGCCTTCTAAGGGGATGTCAGGTCAATGATGTAGCCGAGGGACAGATTGAAGAAGAATCGATTGTGTATAGAGGACAAAGGAAGACTGTGTGCCTTCTTAACTCAAAGAATGATTATTATGTGGGTCCCACCACGCCTACGGTGATTTTGGCTAGGCTGGAAAACAAAGGAAAAGCAACCCAAGAAGATAGCAGTGCCAGTGACGTAATGGGTGGAGGAGCTGGTTCTTCAGACGAGTTGTCGGAGGAAGAAAGGATGGCTACGCAGGAAAATGGCGATAAGAGTGGAGGAGGAGCGAAATCTAACTTTGAGAGTGTCGATAACCGAGCCAATGATGGGCGCCTTCGTTGTCGTTTTTTCACCTTGGCATTACTTTTCTATGTTTTTCTTGTTGTTTTACATTCTACTGGAATCATAGAAATTAATATAGAAACTACAAATAAGTAAGAAATCAAAGCTCGATTGGTTTTATTACTCATTTTTTTGAAATTAGAAGGAAAAAAGAACAAATCGAGCTTTGATTTTTATTTAACTTGCGGTGGTGAATCGGCTTCGAATTTCCCTTCACATTTCTCGTGAACAAAGCCCGTATCCGGGGGCATATATGTAATTTGTAGTTATGTTCGGATTCGAGTATAAACACAAAGAATAATCTAGTACGAGGTTCGTTTCGTTCAAACTCGAGTTCCCCTTCCGGTCCATGGATTTCCATGGGGGGATGATGATTCCCTTCAAATATACGTAGTATCAGATATAAAAAAAACTACAATATCAACCTCAACCATGAATGCAAATTTTTGTTTTTTCAAAAACCTATTACTTTTCCTATCACAACCAAAATGCAAAAAAAAAAAAATAGAAAGACATCAAACTTTAGTGGAATGTTTCAAAAACATCTTCTTCCCATGTGGTTTATGTTCCCTTTCAAGTCATGAGCTTCGTATACGAGGTTAGATTCCGTTGACACACTCGGGGGTTAAACACGTCTTCAAACAGACGGGACGTTGTTAGGCGACTGAGGCGAGCCCATCTCCAGAAGGAAGCTCCGACTACAGTACGATCTCGAGGTACTCGAAGAAGAAGCAAGACTCCGATCTCCACTGAAGTACTGATTCTTCCCTCTACTCTTCCTTCCCCTGCTTTCCATCCCTTCACCTTCTTCATCCTCCACAGCTTCAACGAATCCACTGTGCATTGGGTCAGAACTCTCGTACAAAAGCCTGAGAACCTGCTTAATCGAGGGTCTCACCCTTCCCTCTCTCTGCGTGCACCATCTCACGATTGCAATGGTTGTCTGAAGTGGATCGTGTTGTCTTGGATGGCTCGTGTTTAGTGTGTTTTTGTGTGGTTTTTATAGTTTTGTGTGAGTTTGTTTATATGTGTTTTGTTCATTTTTATGTGTGTATTTTGTGTGTTTTAGTCAAAGTTAAGTTCATGAGAAGTTTTGAAAGAGATGAGAGAAAAAAAGCAAAAGAATGGAGCACGTAGGAAAAAATGGCGATCAATTTCGAGTTTGGACGAGGGAGATATGGCCGAAACAAAAAAGTCACGCGCAGCGGACTGCAACTTACCCCTCGCGACCGCGAGCCTTGCCGATTTTAGTGATTTCTTACCTTGTTTAATTAGGTTTTTGAGGTCCTATATATATGTAATCTTTGGGGAACGAAAAGACATTTCCTCTCTCTTATTTTTCAGTCTTTAAAACTCTAGAATTGAAAATTTGAACAAGAATGCTAAAACAACAACAAAAGTAACAAAAATATGCACATAAACACAACATAATTAAAATCGTAGAGAGAGAAAAACTTAGAAGCTCTTCCATTTTTCAGACTTTTTGCTTGGGAATTTGGTGCATTTTCAAAGATATTTTACTGATATTAAAGGTACAATTTATTTCTTTCGTAATTAGTTGTTATTATTGTGTAAAATTGAAAAAAATCATACTAATTTTCAATTTAAAAGGCTGCAAATTATATTTACACGGTTTGTATTTTTTTTTCTACAAAATTATATTTTATTGATTTTTTTGGTATAAAGATTAGTTAGATTACATGTTAAAAATATATTTATTGATAATTAAAGTAATTACTTTGCATCGAAGAGGGTTTCCACGGTTTTAGAGGGTATCCACGGTTTTAGAGTAATTACTTGCAAGAAATAAATTTTCACGGTTTTCACGGTTTTAGACGGTTTCCAAGGTTTTAGAGTAATTGCTTGCAAGAAATAAATTTCCACGGTTTTAAAGGGTTTCACGGTTTGAACTTATTTTACACGGTTTAAGATTCATTTAAACCGTGTAAAGTAAGCAACTACACGGTTTAATCTTATTTGAAACCGTGTAAATATTAGTTTAAACCGTGTAATTGTATTTAAACCGTGTACATCCAGATTTCTTACATTTTTAGTGTTTTTGCTTATGATTTGACTTTTATTTTGTTGAATTTTTGCAGTGATGTCTCTAGTGAAAATATTTATTCGTTACAGTGGGCATTGGGAGGGAACCTCTTATGTAGGGGGCGATCGTATTTTGGTGAATTTAGCTATGACAGAAATTACACGTGACAATCTATTACAAGAGATTCGTAATCATGTGGGCGAAGAATCCGAATATTTGCTCTATTATTTGAGTGATACAAGTGATCATGGGAAGGTTAAGGTAGTTTTGAGGAGCGACACTGATTTGTTGAGATTGATTGTCGAGCAGAACACTAAGGCAACTGTTTACGTCATCAACAAAGATAAGAATATCGCATGTACGGAACACTCCTATGACACATGGATCTAGTATGGTTTTTACGAGTGTGAATATCGAAGAGCCAAGCTTGGAGGCTCTACATTCAGAAGAAGAAAGGGTCAAGGAAGATGAAGAGAGGGCCGAGGAAGAAAGGGTTGAGGATGAAACGGTCGAGGAAGAAAGGGTTGAGGAGGAAATGAACGCAAGGGATCGTTCCTATTTATTTGAGTCTTTGACTATGGAGTTCGGTGTAGACCTGCCGCCGGTCCTCAGCCTACCAGTTCCGGGCCTAGCCCGCCGGGCCGCAGTCCTCGAATAGCCAAACTGAGCCCGGACCGTATTCACTCTTGCTGGTCCCGGGCCGGGCTTTAAACCCGCCGGTTCAGGGCCGGTTAAAAGTCGCCGGGCTCCGGACTGAACCGTACGGCCCGTGCGTTATTGATCATCACTCACTGCTACTGCTATTCTTCTTTCTCTCTTTCTTTCTCCATTTTTTCTCCCCTTTCCCTATTTCTCCAAACACCTACACGTCTGCAAACACCCCCCACGGCCCACACTTTCCTTCTCTCCAATTTTCTTCTTCTCCTTCTCAATTCTCTAAGCAACCTTAGCCGTTGTAGCAACCACCTGCCGCCGAACGCCGCCGGAATTCAAAGAAGGACCGACAGGGCAAGATCGACACTGCTCAAGGGCCGAGATACAGAAGGATACGGCTCTCCCTCGCAATCCCTCATAAATCCTTCAACCTTCAACACCACTTGGGCTACGAAAAGGCCAACTAAACCGTCGAATGGCGTTCCGCAATTCCACCTCCACCATTAACGAGCTGCTGCTGCTTCAATTTTGGGGTTGCTGCTTCAATTATGGTCGTTGGGGTTTGGGGAGAGAGAAGTGAGGTATGTGTATATTTGGGCCATTAGGGTATGGGTTGGGCTTAGGGTTTGGGATGTTGGGAAATTTGGGCTACAACAAGGTTCGGGCCTCCACAGCTGGCCCGTCGGTCTTGGCCCGCCGGTTAACCGGCGAGTTCGGGCCTCCACAGCTTTGAACCTAGCCCGGACCGGGTGACAAGGTTCCGGTTCCGGTCCTGGCCCGTTGATTGCCGGGCCGGGCTAAAACCTGTTGACTTCCGGGTTAGTTCCGGGCCAAAACCGGCGGGCCTAAAAGCCCATGCACGTTTAGTTCGGTGCATGGATCCGAGACCTGAGATGGATTGATAGGATCATTGGAATCGCAATATTAATCAGAGTCTCAACCTACCCGCGACGATGATGCTAGGGCAGATCCGGATGCTATTCGAGCTTGGCTGATTCCTCATGTTCATCTAGACACCGCGCTGCCGTTGGCCTTGATTGATCGAGATTATTCTGCGCTCTCCGTTGGAGAATTGCGAGAGGGCAGCCTTTTCAAGAAGAAAAATGATTTGTCGAGAGCAGTTGGATTGCATCAGATGGAGAACCGACTTGAGTATAAAGTTAAAAATTCGGACACTTATCATGTGAGGTTCATATACAAGAAAGAGGAGTGCGAGTACCTAGTGCGTGCAAAGAAGAAGTTAGGTATATGGCGCATTGGAACATACATCGAACGACATACATGCTTTGTCAATTTAGACGGGAATGCACCACGTCAATACCCCGCCAGTTCTAGAAGCATTCTTTGCACAGAGATTGATCACTGATGGTGTTATGCTGAAGCCGAAGGAGATGGTTGATCAGCTGCGAGTTGAGTACGACATTCAGATCAATTACAGTTTCACCCTACGAGCGAGGAACATTGCTATAGAGATGACGTATAGAGGTTTCGTCGAGTCCTATCAGAGGCTCCCGTCTTATCTGTACTTACTGAAGCAGAATAATCCAGGTACCGTGTATGATTACTCGACATCCCATACCGACGATTGATTGTGTTATATGTTCCTTGCTCTAGGACAATCTTTGCAAGCATTTTACAATGATTTACTCCGTTTGGTGATTATACTGGACATGGCACACTTAAAGGGGAAGAACAAGGGGACGTTATTCGTAGCTTGCACCAAGGATGAGAACGAGCAAGTGTTTCCACTTGCCATTGGATTTGACCCTATCGAGGAAGACGATTCTTGGACCTGGTTTCTCACTAGGCTGCGTCACTGTTTAGGAGCGCTCAAGGACCTGTTGATAGTGTCTAATGGCCATATCAACATCGGGAATGCCATTCAGGATGTCTTTCCACATGCTACTCACGGTATGTGCATCTACCATCTCATGAAAAATATGGTGACAAATGGCAGGCACGCACTTGGCATATACGCCCATCGGGATTCTTCCTTTGACGAATACTTCGAGGCCTTGAGGGGCATGAGCAGAGAAGATGGTGGAATATATCAAAGGTTGTATGACATCGGCGTGCATCGTTAGGCACGTTTGAAGTGCCATGTTCAACGCACCAGCTTCATGACTTCTAACGCCGCAGAGACGATGAACGCTAGACTCCTATAGGCTAGGCGATTGCTGATCTGTGCCAAGATTGAGGCTTATCGAATAATTGTCGATAAGTGGTTCGAGGAGCATCGGATTAGTTCTATCTCGAGCAATCACGAGCTCAACGAGAAGGCCTATTTGAAGATGTCTACATCGGCAGAATGGACCCATCACTACAACACTCGTGGAACGCTAGTGCCTAACATGTATAGGGTAGAGGGTGACAAAGGACTTACGTTGTGGACCTTCAGCACCGCACTTAGGTATGCCCTGTCGACATGCATGTGCTGCACTTAGGTATGCAGTTAATTCATTTTTATAGCACATTTGTTGATTTCTTTTGTCAATTTGTTTTAATTATTTTAATTATATTTTTCAGGTTTGCCGGCGGCCGTGCTACTGACTACATGAACTACTATTTCAAACAGTCGACACTGGTGGCAACCTATTCGCCCACCATTGAGCCGGTTCCCCATCCAGAGTCATGGATTGTTCCGGAGGTTACTTCAATCATCATTCGTCCGTTTCTTATTGATAAGAAAGCAAGTAGACCGCGTATGAGCCGAGCGAGATCAAAAGTGGAAGATATACTGGGAAATTAACAAAAATGCTCCCGGTGTGGTCAATACAGTCACAAAAGATGATCATGCACGGCTTCATTGGCAATCAATGGCATGGATCTGAATAGACCCATAAACGACAAAGGTGGTAGGCAGCGTCGAAGACCAAAAAATGTGTAGCATTTATCATGATAAGGGACATACGAGGCCTAGATGCCCATTACGGCCCGTTGATTAGATTACACATGTAATAAAGATGCAATTAAATAAATATGAGGCAAGATCACAAATTGTTCATATTTTTCTGTCTCTGCCGCACCTAGGTGGTGCCCGGGTGGCGTCCAAACTCCGAAATTCAAAAATTCGGTAAATATTAAAAAAACCTTGAATTACACGGTTTATTAAATACGTAAACTTTGGAAACACGGTTTCAACTTCAAAGTAACAGTGTAATCCAGTGGTTTCACGGTTTATTTAATAAATAAACCGTGGGTTCACGGTTTGAATGCAAACTAAACCGTGGTATTATCAATCCAGACCGGTTTATTTAGGGCTCACGGTTTGATTTAAGTTCAAACCGTGAAATTGCTAATTTTACGATTTGAACTTAAATCAAACCGTGTGAAATTGATGACATGTCACATTTTACACGGTTTGTTGCGATTTTGACCGTGGAAACACAATCCAAACCGTGAACCATAACCATGAGACAATTCAATTTGGTCAAAATTAAGGTCAAACTTCGATTTAATCTGATTTATAACGCGTTTAACGACATCTCTTGTTATATTTTTACACATATACTGAAAATGAATCACCTAACTATTGAGATTTCTAAGAAAATTAACTTAAATTGGTCTTCCTAGTTGTAATTTATGTATTGTGATCACATAATGGACATAAGTGGTATATGTATCAACAAAGATTTCAAGGGAAACAACATATGAAACAACAAATTGTATGATTTGATTACATTAATTTTAAAATAATCCGAACATACATTTAAAAATAAATATGTCTTTCAACCATTCTACAACACTATCAACCAATATCAACATAGCGCCTAGAAAGTGTGAAAATCGGCTTGCTAATATTTTCCTGATACTTGGCGATGTAACTTGGACCTATGTTCAAAATATATGGCTTCTTAAGCGCAAGAAGTCGGTCCAAGTACATGCACGCGAATGGACCGCACGAAACCTAGTCCGCCTGGGCGTACTGCTGATCCGGAGGCATGAAGACGAGCTCCATATACTCTGTTCTCTTGACCATCATGGGATGTTGTTCCCAGTACCTAACTTTCTGCAGCACTTTTGGGAAGAGACGAGTGATCGGTATGAGCTGGACCTTCCAGTGCTCTTTAAGCTGATCGGTGTGGAACTTATACAGAAGTGAGCTGAACAGTTGTACCTTCCACTCGTCAGTCAAAACTCGGGCAATGATCCAATGACTCGTGGAGACGTGGCAGACGAACACAAACTGTATTGCACGAAAAATCAACATTTATAATAAATAATATATAAACCACTAATAAGAATATTATGTACAACAAAGAATCAAGAAAACTTACACAAGTGGCATTCATTCAAACATCATATGTGTGCACACCGTGAAACCAATTATGAAAGCTTTCCATCAACACATAATTGACGTACTTTCTAGACCCCAATAAGCCTAGCGACTCATCATTGGGGTGAAAGCTTTTGACGGTTGTTAATAGCTCTCTCTGTCACGATAATTTTTCATTAAGAGATAACAAAAATATAATTAAAATTAAAAAAAAATTGATCGGAAAAGGAAGAAAATATATAAATCACGATCGGTACAAGAGGGTACCAACCCGTACAACTAGGATACGTTCCAAGTGTCACATAAATTAATTTTTATTAAAATGATAATAAAGACTCACGTATACGTCCATTCCGAGCAAAACAGTGGTACAATCATTGAAAGACTCACACAAAGAAAGCCTTCCACTCAGTCGACTCCACTAGTATAACATGTAGAGCTTCATGATATGAAAATGAGAGATTAAATCATTAGACCAAATAAAATTATCGGGAAAAAAAATATAAAAAATATCTACAAAAAAATAATAATACAAAGAAGTGTCTTTTCAAACCTCGGCTGAGAAAGTGACGGAGGGGTTTTCGATTTCATCAAAAAGGGCATGTGTCATGCAATAGGGGGGGGGGGGGGGTTGCTGCGTCCACACAAATCTGTATGCTCCGCTTCTCCTAAATGCACGATACATAGACATACTTCTTGAAGTAGAATATGGAGTGTCAGGATCAACAACAAACGGGCTCTGCAACGCGGCGGAGGGTCTCACCATCTGCTCGTCAGCAGCTCTATGATGCATGTGCACTGTCTGTGGGATGTCCGAGTCATCACTGAGATCATCTTGGGGATCCTCAAGTCCCCACTGCCCACCCGACACCCCAATGCCCCTTCGTATCCCCACTGCCCCCCGTACGTCCTATCTTCCTCCGGATAGCCCCACTGCCTGCCGCGCAACTGGTCGAGCTCCCTAAAATATGACTCGTGATCAGACTCATCGGCCTTATCCTCGACCTCAACCTCTCGAATATGAGGCATCCTTGACCTCTGCCGAGCTTCATGCTGCGGAGGCTACCTCAATGTCCCGACCATGTGCTCAAAACTGGGAGCATGATCGGAGGTAGGTGTCTTATAGCCAATGTGGGCACCGTCATCATCGTGTGACTTGTGTCCAGCCGCGGAGGCAACATGGCTCGCATGTGAGGGTGCCCGGCGATGGGAATGTCTGCTATGGCTCGATGAACTCCGGGACTTCCCGAAGAGGCTCTTCAGGTGCCCTACCATGAATTTTGCCATTCGAGCAAGAGGCCCGGTCTCCGACGTATCATGTGTAAAGCGTTTGACGACCTTGTCGACCCATGCTTTGTTACCACATCCTTAGGGGCACGGATCCCCATGAACACAGCATACGAGCCCCGAAGACCTCTCAGGGCGTGAACTCTCAACTCGGGGCCTCTTGGAAGTACTGGCACGAGCGCTGGGGGCTGGGATGGGTGCTCGACCTTCTTAATTTGTCCGAGTGGCACGAGGCTGGCAACGTTGGGGCTGGACTGCTTGCCTCGAATCCCGGCACCTCAACTTGTCAATCACTCTTGCCATATCTCTCGCATCCTTCATTCGCCTCTGCTCCGGGAGCGCTTTCTTCCAAGAATGGCGTGGATTCGGCTTAAACTGAAGAATTAAGGGGTCTTGGCACTCGAAGAGGGACTGAAAGTAATACTTCGTCTGTTCTGTTTCATCAGGTTCGAGTGTCAGGTTGACTTCGAGATACAAAAGAAAAGTGCAAAACCATTCATTATTCAAAACTTTTAGTGAAGTTTATCAATTTTTCCAATCTTCTACCCAATCTCGTGTTGGTCACGGTTTGAACTTAAATCAAACCGTGTGTTCACTGTTTCATTTAAGTTCAAACCGTGAAAAAGCTATTTCGCAGTTTTAACTTAAAATGTAACATAATTTATTGAGTAAAAAATAATAATTAAACTCAAATCCAGACAAATCACACATGAGTATTTAATTTGTGAGTAATTAAGTAATCATTCATTAACAAAATCTACAAAAAACATTCAATTATTTAATTTATGATAAATCCACGAATATTAATTTATATAATTAACATAATTAATTCAGTAAAAAGAGAATAATGAAATACATGTGGATCGTCAAAGAAACCAACGAAATCCGCATGCGAGGACCCAAGTTCCCATCTTCTAAGTCGTGGAGTCTCGTGCTCGTGGCGCCGTGTTCCGCACGCACGCCCTAAAGCTAGAATGGCCTCGTAGGCCCAAAGGAACATCGCCCACATGGGCCCATACAGATGGTAGACAGCCCTATTTTTGCTGCCTCCAATTTCTGTGGGGTCCTTCTTTGCCACTCCAAGCTGGTGGCACATGATCTGGAACGACCATGATCCCCACAAAAACTCCGCCCATCACTGTGGATCCTCTACTAATGTCTATGCCCAATCATCAATGGGTCTATCATGGTCACGACATAGTAGCATGTAGTAGTAGACGATCAGGTTGGCGGCGCTCAAGTATTGATCCGGAGTCCCTATGAATTTAGATTCATCTTTGAAATCATTCAAGAGCTCTCTCACTTGTACCTTGACATGATTAAGACCGTGGGGATTAAAGGCCGTAGGGCCGAAGTATAATCCAGTCACGAGGCAGAATTCTTGAAGCTCAAACCGAATATGCCGCCCACCTACGTGGAACAACCTCTCCAATTCATGTTCTTCGCCCCTCCATAGCTCCCTAGCCAATAACTCGTGCAAGGCACGCTTGGCATTCCCCATCTTCCTAAGCAAGATAATCTTTCGGAATAGAGATTCGTTGCCAAATCGTATCAAGATATCCTCTCCACCAATGTGATATAAATGATAAATTATGCTTGGAATTGCATGGTCTCATTGGTAACTAGTTATTTCAACCGGGAATCCTTGCATACGAGGCATGTACCATGCGTACCTAGACTGCAAAATAAAAGTGCAAAACCATTCATTATTCACTAATTTAGTGAAGTTTATCAATTTTTCCAATCTTCTGCAATCTGCCTTTAAACGGTTTGAACTTAAACCAAACCATGGCCCACAGTTTGAAGTTAGATTTAACTTCAAACCGTGAAAGTAGCTTTTTCACAGTTTGAACTTAAATCAAACCGTGGGCTCATGGTTTGATTAAGTTCAAACCGTGAAATTGATGACATGTCACATATTACACGGTTTAAGCCTCATTCAAACCATGAAACCACGGTTTGAATTCAGTTCAAACCGTGTATATATATATAATTCTTACAGATTATTTTACAGATTCACATATTTTGAATTCTTAATTTACACAGTAAATCCACATTTTTGGCATACAAATCGAAAGATTAATGCATTTATACACATCTTAATTCTATTCCAACAAACATAAAACTCAAAACATGCTTCATTACATACAAATTGAAGAACTATAAATTCAATTAATTTTGAAATAACAAAGAAGAGAATAAAATTAGAAAACTCACGAGCGACGGCGGCTAGGGAAGGTTTCGTCGTTCTTCCAACGTCGGAACTCGGCGACATGCCTGCGTCAGAACTTTGACTCCTTCGCCTTCGGAACCCGAATTTTGATCGGAATTGGCGTTGGTCTCTTTTGTCTCCAGCGCCGGCAACACACACGGTTAAAAAAAATGGGGGATATGGTTTTCACGGTTTGGTGGAGAGAGAGAGCGTGAGAGTGAGGGGACCGTGAGAGAGAAAGTGGGGTAAGTGGGTGGGATAGTTTGATTTTTAATTTTTCGAATAAATGTGAAGTGGGGCTCATATCATTTTTTGTTTTATTTTGAATGTGAGATAAAGTGGAAGTTATTTTTGTCTTTTCATAAGATTTTGGGTATAAAACTTATACTTTTAAACTTGTGGGTATAAAAATACTACACTTATTTATTTTGGGTATTTTAAAGTTCGCCCTATTAAATATTAAAAATAAACAAAAACAACATATATAATGTGTATATAGAATATAGAATGTGTATATAGAGTATGTTGTTATAGATTTAAATAAAATATATACTAGTAAATACTTTATTTCCAAATACAGAGTAATGCAAAATAGACTTCATCAATTGATTTATTTATTTTTTTATTTTATTTTAATTTTTTTTAACGTAACAAAAATTCTGTGAAAAAAACACTTCCCAAAAAGAATAATGGTTGTAAAGGAACAGCAGAGAGAAAGGATCTTTACTCTTTTAGACATTTCCTCCTTCGTTAAGCAACAAAAAGGTACTTTTTAAATTTTTAATTTTTATAAAATTTGATAAAGATAAATTTGGAGAATATTGGTCAAAATGAAGTATAAAATTTGACGTTTACTATTTAAAATTTATTTTAAAATATACTTACACAATTATATTGATTTCAATATTAATAATGAATATAAAGGAAGATAAGGTCTAACCCATGGTGTTGGAGTATCGTTTGACACTTTGACGTTATAAGTGATGACAATTGATAGAATTCATTTTTCACATATCCAATAGTAAATTATATAATAAATTCAATCTATCTATCTATATATATATAATACGAAAAGGGATCATAATTTTACATGGCATTATCATTAATTTTCGTTAATATTTTCCTAAATTATCATAACTTTAGCTTTTATATTTCATTAATTTTATTTAATTTTAAGTATCTCACATCGGTTATTTATGAAACATCATCAATGAATAACCAATATAAATAATACACCACACTTTTGAAATTATTATTTATCTCCAATTAAAATTTAAAATATTGAAAATCTTAATTTGATTTTCAACTTTTTTAATTTTTTTTATAAGTGATTATATTGATTCGATTCAAATAAATTTTATAGAATATATATTTATATAATAGCAAAATAATTTTTGAACGCTACCCTCTTTAATCTACTTTTTTATTACATTAAATAACGGACGGCTTTATGATATTAAAAAAATATATAACTACTTGAGAATTTCTATTTTTCTAAACTTAATTTCTATTATATCGAACAATAGACAACTTGATATTTAAAGAAATAAAACTGCCTGAAAAATGTTGTCAATCCTTAATCTAATTTTTTATCATTAAAAAGAATACAACTACTCCAAAAATATTTTTCCTTTTTACTATGAACAATGAACAATTTGACATTTGAAAGGTGTAAAACTTAACGATTACTATTGCCTTCATTAGCATAATTTTTTTGATATAATTCAATATTAATATTTTTTTACCAAATAAATTTTCACAATAATATAATAATCAAACAACGGGTGGTTTGACAATCATAATAGATATAAAAATACATGATAAATGATGCTTCTTCGATCACCGATCTAAACAATAGACAACTTGAGATTTAAAATAATTACAATTACGAGAGAAATACATCTTTACCATGTTTAACGGGTGTCTTAACATTTAAAATTTAAATGAATTTTATTGGCCTATTTGTTTCTCATATAATTCAATGTTAATATATATATATTTTTAATAAATAGTCCTAATACTATTATTTAAAATAAATACTTAAAATTTTCGTATATAATTTATTTAAAAATTGTAACATAATGTGATCCCGTCAATTTTCGACGAGCATTACACTAGTAATGGTTGTAAAAGAACGGCAGAGAGAAAGGATCTTTACTCTTTTAGACATTTCCTCATTCGTTAAGCAACAAAAAAAAGGGATATGTGACAGTTCAAAATCAATTGATAAATAAAACGAAATAAAAAGTTAAAAACGAGAGAAAATAAGAATATTAGGAAATAAACAAACAAACAAACAAAAAATTAAAAAAAATTGTTTAATAATTACCTTCATTCTCATTTCCTCGCATATTCAATGTGGGTTCGCCTTTGATTTCACTTTTTAATACTATTTATTTGGCCAATTTCTCCACAAACTGAAGAACCCTCCGATTTCCTTACTAAATAATCTCAACACATCATGGTTCTACTGTAGTATTATTTATTTGAAGTTTGCAATCTTTCAATCGAACTTGATTCTGCTTCAGGTTAGTCTTACCTCTCTAGAATTTAATTAAAATTCATCGTGGGTTTCTGAATTGAGATGTTTCAACTTGGAAGATTAGATCTTTAGTTGTTTCTTTTCCTAATTTTGTTGTCTGTTTTGCTGCTTACTTATCGAGTCAAGAACAGAAAAATCTTGAACTTTTCTTGATTGCTACTGATTATGATCGAATTTAATTCGATGATTGTATTGTTATGGAGCCGTTTGAAATCATCATTGTATTTCAAAAGGTGGTTTTTTTTTTTTTTTTTTTTTTTTTTTTTTTGCTATTTCCTAAATATAGGAGTTTTTCCTGTTTGGGTTTGGAAATTATTTTAGGTTTATGAATTTAATTAAGCTCCATAATCAAGATTTATTGCTAGTGATAAAGTTCATGAAGTTGCAGTTTAGAAATTTATTTGATTCAAGAATTGTTGTAAGAAGACATTGAAACACCATGGAGATTATAACTGAACTTTATGCCATTATGAGAAGCAAAGCAAAGATGCCATTATAAGACTGTTGTTTTTTTCTTTTTCCAAGTTGCGTTTCTTTATTTGTTAAGTTTTTAGATCATTCCTTTTTCCCTTGCTTTCTTTGCTCATTCGCACACTCTCAACATCACGGAGCTAGATTCTGCACTGATGTCGAGCTCGACTACGCCTGCCCTCGCATCGCCTTCAGAGGGATCCTATCAACGGATGACCTCGAATCCAAACCAGCATCAAAACCAGAGTTTGTTGCACGGTAACGTTGCGATCCTTTGGGACATCGAGAACTGCTCCGTGCCAAGCGATGTGAGGCCTGAGGACGTGGCTGGTAACATTAGAATGGCGTTGAGGGTTCATCCCGTAATCGATGGAGCCGTCACTATGTTCTCTGCATACGGGGATTTCAGTGCTTTCCCGAGGAGATTACGAGAAGGTTGTCAAAGAACGGGTGTTAAGCTCATTGATGTACCGAATGGGCGGAAGGACGCTGCTGACAAGGCGATTTTAATCGATATGTTTCTCTTTGCTCTCGATAATCCTCCGCCTTCATCCATCATGCTTATATCCGGAGACGTCGATTTTGCTCCAGCTCTCCATATTTTAGGTCAGAGAGGATACGCTGTTGTTCTCGTCATTCCATCTGGGAATGGTGTTTCGCCTGCTTTATGTAATGCTGGGAGATTCGTTTGGGATTGGCCTAGCGCTGCTCGAGGGGAAGGCTTCGTCCCCCCCGTGAAGAGTTTAAGAGAAGCTACTGCCCTTCTAAGGGGATGTCAGGTCAATGATGGAGTTGAGGGACAGATTAAAGAAGAATCGATTGTGTATAGAGGTAATACCCGAGAAGTTTCAGTGGTTTTACAGTCTCTATCCGATAATACTAGTACTTCAACGTCGAAGCTCCAAAATCCCTCGGCTGCAAGATCGCATGGTCTTCCGCATGGATTGAGTGAAGTTTGTGAGGAAGATGACTTGATTAGGGTCCAGCCAGGAGATGTCAATGGTTTGAAGGGCCAGTTGGTGAAGTTGCTCGAACTGTCGGGTGGGAATCTGCCTCTATCTCGACTTCGGGCAGAGTATCGGAAGATCTACGGAAGGCCTCTCAACGTATCTGAATATGGTGTTGTAACTTGTGAACCTTCTCAAGAAGATGGTCGATGCAATCAGTGTCGAGCGCAAAGGAGGAAACAGAAAGAAGACTGTCTGCCTTCTCAACTCGAAGAATTGGTCCCACGCCTACGGTGACCTTGGGTAGGCGGGAAAAGAAAGGAAAACCGGCCCAAGAAGTTAGCAGTGGCGTAATGGGTGGAGGAGCTGCTTCTTCAGACGAGTTGTCGGAGGAAGAAAGGATGGCTACGCAGGAAAATAGTGGTAAGAGGGAAGGAGAAGCGAAATTTAACTTTGAGGTGAATCGGCTTCGAATTTCCCTTCACATTTCTCGTGAACAAAGCCCGAGCGAAATTTAACTTTGAGGTGAATTGGCTTCGAATGTCCCTTCACATTTCTCGTGAACAAAGCCCATATCCGGTGGCATATATGTAATTTGTAGTTATGTTCGGATTCGAGTATAGACACAACGAACAGTATAGTACGAGGTTCGTTCAAACTCGAGTTCCCCTTCCGGTCCATGGATTTCCATGGGGGGATGATGATTACCTTCAAATATAAAGCTACAATATCAACCTCAACCTTGAATGCAAATTTTTGTTTTTCAAAAACCTATTACTTTTCCTATCACAACCAAAATGCAAAAAAAAAGAAAGACATCAAACTTTAGTGGAATGTTTCAAAATCATCTTCTTCCCTTTGTGGTTTATGTTCCCTTTCAAGCCATGAGCTCGTATACGAGGTTAGATTCCGTTGGCACACTCGGGGGTTAAACTCGTCTTTAAACAGACGGGACATTGTTAGGCGACTGAGGCGAGCCCATCTCCAGAAGGAAGCTCCGACTACAGTATGATCTCGAGGTACTCGAAGAAGAAGCAAGATTCCGATCTCCATTGAAATACTGATTCTTCCCTCTACTCTTCCTTCCCCTGCTTTCCATCCCTTCACCTTCTTCATCCTCCACAGCTTCAACGAATCCACTATGCATTGGGTCGGAACTCTCGTACAGAAGCCTGAGAACCTGCTTAATCGAGGGCCTCGCCCTGCCCTCTCTCTGCGTGCACCATCTAACGATTGCAATGGCTGTCTGAAGCTGATCGAAGTCGTAAGAATCACTTAGATACGAATCCACGAGCTCGTCTATTCCTGACTCTGAATCCAAGAAGGCATGGGCCCACTCGATTATGTTCGTGTTGTCTTGGATGGCTCGTCTTCCTGTGATCAGCTCGAGTAGAACGATGCCGTAACTGTACACGTCGCTCTTCTCTGTTAGCTCTTGCGTGATTACGTATTCCGGGTCCAGATAACCTGGTGTTCCTCGTATGTCGGTGTTTACGGGCTCGAAGAAAATCGAGCCGTTTTTCGAAGCGTGTGCAAGGCCAAAATCAGCAAGCTGGAGATAAGAAACAATATAAATGAACAATGCTATGCCTCAAATTGCAAATTCAAGTTTATTTATTATATTTGAAGGGTATTTACCTTAGCAACAAAGTTCTCATCTAGTAATATATTGCTTGACTTTACATCTCTATGGCACAAAGGAGGGTCACAATAAAAATGGAGGTACTCCTGCAAATGGAGAATTAATTAAGGCAAAAATATATGACTCTCAAAAAAGCTATATTGTCACAACTTTGCATGGATCATCATCATGATCATGGAACTTACCAGTGCATTTGCCACGTCGATCGCGATCTGGATCCTCTTACGCCAGCTCAGCGGAGTTCGACCTTGTGCTGAAAAGTGAGTGATGAGGCACTTAGTGAGAATTGATAATTTGTAACAGAGTTGGATAAATTATTGATGAGGTGAATGCTAACATACTGTGGAGATGATCTTTTAAGCTTCCATTAGCCATAAATTCATACATCAGAAACCTGCGGCGAAGGAAAGTTTAGGCAATGGTTTTTCAGTGCGGAAAGATGGGGAAATGAGCAAAAATGTGTACCTCTCATGCCTTTCTATGCAGAAGCCTCTCAAAGTAACAAGATGGCGATGGTGGAGTCGAGCGAGGAGCTCTAGCTCTCTGCAAAAGTCGCCTTCAGCTTGCTCCGAGGCTTTGCTCATCCTCTTCACGGCTGCAACTAAACCATTCTGAAACTCTGCTTTGTAAACTATTCCAAATCCTCCTTGTCCTATAACAGTACTGAAGTTATTCGTAGCTTTCTTCGTCTCTCTGTAGCTAAATTTTCTGAACATACCCGATGGACCTTCACAGAATTCGAATATCACACAAATTATATTAGTATATACATATGTACATATATAGATATCTAACCGCACAACGGAAAGTAAATATTCCTAAAGTGAGGAGCCTTGGCTAGAAACAAGAACATACCATCTTGAAATTTTCTTGCAGAAAGAGCAATAGCTTTGGGGGGTAGATCATCGTTTGCATCACTATCCTCCAGCTCTCGGCTTTTTCGACGAATGAGGACAACCAGTACTGCAAGCATGGCTATAGCAAGTGCTATAACTGCTATACCAATGCCTAGAAAAACTGGGAGGTTGTGAGAATGATGATTTTGCTTCAGGGACGTGTTCAGCGAAAGCTGAGCTGGACTAGCAGCGACAGGTGGATGAGGAGATGTCTCCGGTGAAGGTGTACGATGGGGCAACCCTGAATTTTTGCAATTTAGATTGTAAACTAACTTCTTCAGAACACATGTTGTTTTTTACATCAAAAGAAGCTAGCTATTAATTTTAGCATGTTCAATTAAAAAAGAGCTAGAGGCTAAAATGACAAACAGAGTTATGCATCAGATGTTAGATGTTGGATCGATTTATTACCAAATTTGTTCGAAAGTTCACCAGTTAATGAAATGACAGAACTAAACGTAGCTCAAACTAAGGAAACAACAACTAAATTAATAGAAGCCATGAATACCTGCAGGGCTGAAGAGACCTTGAACCCCAAAGAAACAGCTAGCAATGTTAACAGTCGACACGTAATCAACTTGGCTAGCAAGTGCAGCAAAAGTTGCATCCCTACAAGTACTCAAAGTCACATTATCCGTAGGCCCTAAAAGATTCCGAAGATACAGAATGCCGGCATTCAAGCACCTTCGACAAGCTTTATCCTCTGATAGGGGCACTTTGCAATTTTCAGCAACATCACTGAATTTTGGAGACTGAAGCATCTGTGTGACAGTTGATCGTCCTTGACATTCATAGTTTACATGTATTTTCGGGCCAAAGCCACAGAAAACAGTTGCATTTTTGGTTACTCCATAGAGTTCAAATGTTTTAGATATGGTGTGGATGCAGCTATCTGACATATTAGAAGTCACCCCCAATTTACTCGTCGTATTTGCATACTGGGAGACGGAAATTGCAACCAAGGCATTGATGTATCGGCAACACTTCCCTCTAGTTTCCGGATTCGAGCAGAGGGAGGCAGCTTGTGTGAAATTAGACCGGCTTAAGTCCAAGGGGCAATCTGCATAAATTCAAGAACAAACAAATCAATATTCAGACATAAGTGCAATCTTCTTCCTCAGACATAAATTCTTTTGGATTGTTCAGAACAGAAGTTATGATGCTTGATGCTCTAATCTTCCTCCTCAGCTCCTCTCCAACAAACTCATGCTCGAACGAATAGTAAGAAGAGAAACGCAAGAAAGTATAGAATTCACCATATAGCTTCACTTTCTTTGCACAGTTTTGCCACTACTTAATGACTACACTTTAATGGAGTACCATGAACTGAAAAATGGTAGATAATCAACACTGAAACTTTAACAATTCGAAACACAAAAAGATCGGTCCCGAGATTTTGTAGGTGGATGTTACTACTTTGTAAATTTGGTATTCTAATACATCAAAGATCTTCCATTAGTTTCAGCTAAATCTGTATTCTAAGCATGCAGAGTAGAGCAACTATGGATTCTTCTCAATCTTCTTCTCCAAATTTATAATACTAACAACCTCAAAACTCACTATTGGGACCAATCATTCCCCTTTCAAATCCAAAACCTAAAAGAAATGAAAATGAGAAATGCAGATTCCAGCACAACTCGAACCCAAAACCATTAAATTACAAGTTTCTCAGTTCACCAATCAAAGTCAACACACAAAATCTATTCCAACATTGCATAGCAACAAAATGCAGCATTCATTTTCCTAATCTACATACACAGAAAAGAGAAATTCAGGAAAGAAAAAAAAAGTAAATTATTGAGAAGAAATTGGAAAATAAAGTAGGAGGTGGGTTACCGGGAGCAGCCATTGTCGGAGAAAGTCCTACTTCGAGAACCACCGCCGCCAGCAGAAGAGCGAGAAGCGGCGACGGCGGCCATCTCGGCGCCATGGAAGGAGAGAGGTGAAGGGTACGGCGTATTTTAGCACATAGTGGGAAGTGGAAGGAAAGGGAAATGGCAATGGCGTTTTAGAAGAAAAGAGTGGAGTTTTGACTGATTGTAGACTATACTTTCCTTTATTAGTTTCTCTATCTTAACTAAATTCCTCACTGTTTATAGTACGGAGTACTACTTAATTTCAAGGAAATCATAATTATTTTTCACAAAATTCTACATCAATTCCCAAAGCTCTTCTTCAAGTGGGGCCATGGATACGCCACAACCAAAAAGCTTTGCTTGCTGGTTTAACATTCCCCAATCTATAAAATACAAATACAACTTATTTTCTATATGGATTTTTTTTTCACCCCCTTTTATGGGAAAGAAGTAATAAGAGCACCAACAAAAAAGAAAAAAAAAATATATATATATATATATATTTATTTTAAATATCGTGATAATCGTAGCCGCGACGGTACGCACTCGATAAACTCACACCTTTATGTAATATTCTGCAAACCACATGGAAAAAGTAAACCACACTAGAACAGATGTTACAAACTCAGATATTGAGTGTTTTTAATTGAATTCGTGACCTCAAAGGCGGGCCACTCAACGACTAGTTTACCCCCTAAAGTGCAAAGTTCGGAAACTCTTGTCATTCTAGCAAGACGTTGAGCTACTAAATTGACTTCGCGGCATACAATTAGTCTAACAGATATTGATAATAGAACCGAACTCGGAGTTATCAATCTTCCAAGAATGCAACTATCGTACTCACAATCTAACTATCGATCTCGACTTTCACTCTATACATTCATCTCTCATTCATCCAAGATAAAGCATCATTTTGTATAGGCTTCATCTTTACTAGGAAAAAAGAAAATGAAATAGTCAATGCATAATGATAAAAAGTAAATATTTTGGGAGTAAAAGATAGTAATAGATAGAATTATAGCAGTAAAAAAGGCATAAAAATACATGTATTTTGTTATGGGCAGTGGGCACGGGTTGTGTTTGTATCTTTTCATGCAAAATTGTTTAATAATTTAAGAACTAAACTTTTTCCTATTTGTCTTCTTCCTCAAATCATGTTATACTCTCCCACTGTGTTCTCTCGTGTGACCCTCTATTTTGTTTTCTTCTTTTACAATTATTTAACTATCAATTATTCATTAAAAGAAAAATGTAGTCATCAATTATTCCATGCATATCCCCAAATATACATGAGTATATATATATATATATATATATATACATGCAGGGATAGGATCTGGTAAAAAGAGGCCTTAGAGTGAGAAATAAGAAACAATATAGGCCCTAGATCAATCCTAATCTAATAGCTAGTAATTATTCTAAACAAATATTATTAAATTGATAATATAGGAACTTATGGTTTATTACGTGAAAGAAAGGGTAAAAAAGTAAGAAGAAAATCACCGCTTGGAAATGGCGGATCGTGGGGGATTTTGCTAACTAAATTCCAAATCGAATCCTTTTCAACATATACATTCAAAATCAAATGTAATGCATATAATATTCGTGGTATTTTTTAAAAATATATTGTTGTAAATATTTATTTAATATGGACATTACTATTAGTTAGGGTTTCTCTCTCTTGTATATATATCTCGTGTGTATCCTATTTGTAACTGACAGTGAATAAGATTAATGAGAAAACCCTACTTCTACGGCCGTCTTCTTCCTTCTCTCTTTCTCTTCTGTATTCTTTATTCTTCTCTACAATATTACTTAACAACACGTTATCAGCACGAGTCTCTAACCAACTGATCGGATCTTAAAGTACGAGTCTCTAATCGATTGAGCGGATTTTGAATCACGAGTCTATTATCAATTGAATAATTTTTGGAGGGGTTTTATTGGCATCAATTGACGGTGATAGAGGAACAATACACAATTCACAAATACAATTGGAAGTATGCTAGGATTGAAGAATCGTATACTCTTTCTGACCAGGTAAATATATTCCACTATATACTTGTT
Source organism: Mentha longifolia (assembly GCA_001642375.2). Taxonomy (NCBI): domain Eukaryota; kingdom Viridiplantae; phylum Streptophyta; class Magnoliopsida; order Lamiales; family Lamiaceae; genus Mentha; species Mentha longifolia. The sequence goes on along the minus strand of CM038120.1, from coordinate 24,744,344 downwards.
GGAAAATGGGAAGTATTTATGGGTATTTTGGATGTAGTGAGTGCTTGTAGTAGAGTTGTGTAGAGAGGGGCTTGGTATTTTAGTGTGGGTTGTGTGTAGAGTGTTAGGAGGAATTTAGAGAGAGTTGAAGAACTTTACAATTGATTTCTTTTGAATTTTGGGTTCATTACAAATGATTCCTAACACCTCTATTTATAGGAGTGGGAGGATTCTTCTAGATCCTCATTTGATACTAAGTTCCTAGAATTCTCTACAAGAATATCTAGGAGAATTCTCTAGATATTACAATTAATAATCTAGTCTAGAATTCTCATGAATATTATCTAGAATATTCTAGATATATGCATCACTCTTCAATACTCCTCTTTGATGCATTTATCGGTAACTCCGAGCATTCCTTGTAGAAAGTGGAATCTGTCCCTTGGTAGCATTTTCGTGAAGATGACTGCCCGTTGGGGATTTTGGTAATGCCAGTCATATCACATAGTTGCTTGCATAAATAGTATCCTTGTGTGTATAACCTTTTTGTGTAGATATGATTTTCCGGTTTGTGGTGTAGCTTCTTTGTCTTCTGGTACTCTTTTTGCTCCACCGTGTTGATGTTCTTGGTCTTCTCCATGTCTTGCCTTGAAACTTTCCTTTCAGCAATTTTTGTGTTGCCATCTTGCTCCACGATCGATAGATTGCACGTATTGTGTACCTTTGATACTGTTTTGGTATTCTTTCTTGTTGCCTCTGTACTTGATCTTCCAATGGTTGATCTTTTTAGCTCCTCCTCAACGTTGACTTTCTTGAAGTCGATGGTTTCCTCCTGAAGTAGCTTAGTCCTTTTCTTCGCAAGACTGCCCATCTTTGACTCCTTGCTCTCGGCTTCTATCCTCTTAGCATATGTTAAATATAGAGGAAAACTTTGATTTTCCCTCATTTTGATCCTTGCAATTTTGAGAGATTTATCTTGCTTATCGTGTATGATACACGAGTCTCCCTCAAAACGCAACGAATAACCTTTTCTCATCATTTGCCCAACACTCAGTAGATTCTGATCAATTGTTGGGACAAGGAGCACATCCGTAATGAATTTTACTCCTCTTCTTGTATGGACTGCAATAGTTACTTTACCTATTGCCTCCATATAATCTCCATTTCCAATTTTTACCTTCTCTTTTATTTTTTCAAGCTTGCAGAAAATGCTTTCATCATAAGTCATATGACTGCTGCAAGCACTATCTAGATACCAAATATTTCTTTTTTCTTGTGATGTAGCTCGGCAGACATAAAATAGATAGTTCTCCTTACTTGAATTTCTTTCTTCAGTGTAGTTAACTTCATGATCTTGTTTAGTACGGCAAAATTTTTCTATGTGCCCAAATCTTCGACATTTTCTGCACCATGGTTTATCCTTAAACCAACAATCTTTCTCCATGTGATTATTTTTCTTGCATATACCACATGGAGGGAAGTCTAGTTCACTTCCTTTCTTAAATTTCTGAGACTGCAAATTTATTTTTGTCTGAAATGCGGTTTCAGACTCTTCAGAATTTTCAAATCGCCTACTTAATCTTTTTTCAAATGCTTCTAGAGAGCCCATTAGTTCTGAAACTGACATTCTATCTATGTCCTTAGATTCTTCAATAGCCGTAACTATTGTGTCATACTTTTCTGTGCAACTAATTAATATTTTCTCGACAATTTTCTTGTCCGAAATATTTTCACCATAGGCTCTCATTTGAGTTACTATTTCTTTTACTCTAGAATAATATTTTTGAGCAGTCTCAGATTCTTTCATTCTTATATTTTAAATTCTCTTCGTAGAGATTGAAGTTTCACGGTGCGTACCTTTTCATTCCCTTAGAACTCCTCCTGTAATGTATCCCACGCTTCCTTAGCTGTTGTCGCCCCCATGATTCTTGGAAATATTTCGTCTGCCAAGCTCATTTGTAGAGCAAGCAATGCTTGAGAATCCTTTTGTTGATTCTCCTTGAGCTCCTTCCTTTGGGTGGCGTTTAATGTTGCGCCATCTTCCGGAGTCTTGTATCCATTGTAGACAATGTCCCATAAGTCTTGGGATCGAAAGTATGTCTTCATTTTGATGGCCCAATAGTCGTAGTTTTCACCACGAAAAATTGGTACCAAAATAGTTGAACGGAAGTTGTCGGCCATTTGTTTGCCCAATTTTATCGAACTAGGCTCTGATACCACTGTTGGAAAATGGGAAGTATTTATGGGTATTTTGGATGTAGTGAGTGCTTGTAGTAGAGTTGTGTAGAGAGGGGCTTGGTATTTTAGTGTGGGTTGTGTGTAGAGTGTTAGGAGGAATTTAGAGAGAGTTGAAGAACTTTACAATTGATTTCTTTTGAATTTTGGGTTCATTACAAATGATTCCTAACACCTCTATTTATAGGAGTGGGAGGATTCTTCTAGATCCTCATTTGATACTAAGTTCCTAGAATTCTCTACAAGAATATCTAGGAGAATTCTCTAGATATTACAATTAATAATCTAGTCTAGAATTCTCATGAATATTATCTAGAATATTCTAGATAAATGCATCACTCTTCAATAATACTACTAGCTCTGACATCATTGATTCGTTGATATAAGGTCGGACTTGATTTCTGATCTATCGAATGCTTAAAGCTATTATATATTTTTTCGTGAAAATATTTTGCTCTTAACAAAGTATGTTGAAATTGAACTATTAAGGGAAGACGTTTCTTTCGATAAATTTGGATGGTGTTGGGAATTATATACCCTTCGCAAATATATGTATAGGTTACACAGCTTAGAAAATTGTCGGTCGTTTTTCTGTCTGTTATTGATTGTTAATCTTCATAACAAATCGGTATCGCAATGAAGCATTAGAGTTTGATATAATTTATTAAGATGTGAATGGTGTCATATTATTTTCTAGTGAGCATGTGGCAACCAATCTTTTTAATTCTGGACACTTGGTAAGTAAAGGATTTTAAATGGAGGAGTTTGGCTCAAATATTGCATGTAGTGCAATATATATAAGTTCAGTTGTGTTTTTCTTTGGATTATTTAGGATTGTGTAATACATTCATTTTATTATATGAGATGCCTATCTTGAATGAATTTGTTTATTGCTTAGCTGCTTTTATCATGAATTTATAATTTGTCAAGTATGTAATAAAGATTGAGATTGATGGTGTTATTGATTCTTCGAATTATATCTTGCAATGAAGAGTTACTTGATTTTTTTTATCATCATGAGACGAAGTTTTTTTTAAACATTCCCGAAAATTATAGCTTTATAGTAGCAGTTTCTCCATGAATATCAGATTCTCATAATTTTGTTTGTTCGATTATATTAGAAGCTTTATGATTATTCATTGGTCCTCTCTCTTAAACCAGAATTATCGAAAAGATTTTTTTTTTTTCTTCAAATCATATAGTAAGCAAGTTTTGCCATTCTGTAACTTGCCTTTTTGTTGATGCAAATATGAAGGCCACTTTACTTATGCTTGATTGTAGTTGTATTGGTGTTTAAGGGTCCAGAATTCAGCTATCTGAGTGGCTTTATTTACTTCAAATCCTAGGTCATTAAGTTATTAGATCTCATATGGTTCTGTGTGACTAAATAACTAATAGGAAACACACCAACTTGATTGATATTTAGTGCTCGTTTGGTTCAAGTTGGGTAACGGAAATGGAATGAAATCAAGTCAAGTAAGGGAATGGTAATGATAATAATGGTTATTTTTATTGAGTGTTTGGTTCAATAGTAGAAATGGAGTCACTTGTGAGGAGGGTTCCCTTTCTCCTTGTTTCCCTCTTCCTTGAGGGGTAACAATGTAATGGATTGGGTTACCCCCAAGTAAGGGAAATGGATAACCTATTACTCAAACCAAACAATATGTAATGGAATCAATTACTTGATTCCCTTTCCATAACCAAAAAAACTTGAACCAAACATGGGCTTAGGGTAGTGATTACTCTCCTGTAGTTCAATATTGGTTGGTCAGTCATAAGCTTTCGCTCCTAAATATGAATTCAATATTAGGCGATTCCCGAAGAATTATCTTGATCAATTAGTCATAATGGATCTACGTCCAACATTTTTTTTAATCACTACTCAGAAAACAAAAGCCATAACTCACAAGTGGCTATATTATATGGGAAGACTTAGTTCAGAATGATACTTAAGCAAAATAATAATTGTAAAGTCTCCAAATAGGTGCCCTGAAGGCATCACTCTTAAAGGTACTCTTACAGAATATACAGTTAAAATAAATTATAAGAAAATTTTTATTTTATATACTCCAGCAGTAGTACATGAAAATATAAGGCAACCCTAAAGGATCAACATAAAATTATCATAGTTCTCCCTGAAGTATAATTGTTTTGAGCTCATATTTTCAGATTGTGTACTCCAGAAGTAGTGCATGGTAAGGATCGATCCTAAGTACTTTTTCACTTCGAAGTCATTCGTAATTACCAAATGATGCCTGAAGCACCTGCTAGCTTCTACTTATAGAAGAAAATTTTTGTTGATCTTAATGTGGTGAAACAAGTGTAAGCTAATCGAGACCATGAATATATTATTCTCCTATAGCCCATGACTACGAAAAAAATTATGAATTGTATCTATTTGTTTGACTGAAGCAAACTTGATAATTAGAGCATCAAAATAAAATTATGGAGAATATTATATAGAATTTTATGTCTTAACTCTCGCTAAAAAGAGGGGGAGAATTTTCATAATTCAACTGACAATATCCTTATTGTCAGCTCTAAAAGAGCTTCTTCGATTACATATTGATTGTCTTCCATTTTGGAAAAACAGTATAAACCAAAAATCATGTTGCAATGAATTTAAAATACCCAAATTATTCTAAAATTTATTAAAACATGAGTGTTTGGGTCATTCCCCTTATAATTAGTGCGTGATAATAAAAGTTATCATTTCCCATCTGCTAATTCTATTTATCACCACCAAAACGTACATATATGGCTCTAAGAAAAATATGTTTACCCTCCGTCAAGAAATGAATGTTTGATAGAGCCAAATTAGTGGGGATCATTTGATTAATTGGTACGTTATTCTTATAATCCAACTAAATCATTTCACGGCATTAGGGGGAGATATGAATGAAAGAATGCCGCAAATTATTGTTGGATTAAATATTAATTCAGGCACTACACAAAATGAACTGAAAGTTCAAATAATTATTGACTGCCAACGGAGTGATTTTATATACTTGTTTATATGCACCATACTGAACGGAAGTTCTTCATGAACTAAATAAATTGATTGATGCTCTCAACGCCTGAAGCGTGAAAACTATTTTGGTGCTAAAGATAAAATCCACGGTAGTAATATCAAATCATTAAATGATATTACTCTAGTAAACCTCCTAAAGAGGACCATCCCGCAGATGAGAATCTCAAATGATATCACTTCATATATAGAACCTCTTGAAGAGGATCGTCCTGTAGACGAGAATCCCAGTATATTTACAAGTGCACTAAATAATCATAACATTGGGACACTGAGACTACGGAACGACCAGATTAAATATATTATTGAGAAATGATGGATAAATCTGGTTAATATTGATTATATATATTGTCATGAAGACAATTCAGGAGAAACGTTAATAGAAATGTTGTAATTGTCGACACTCTTTACCTCAACCATTACCGGTATAAGTTTAAAATGATAATCTGGATCCAGAATGAATATGGTGTTATTGTGCCGGAAGCACATGGTAATATAAAGAGAAGAAATTGAGGTTGAGCTTCATTCGCTAAATAGACGAAAAAGTCTATTATTCCTCTATATTTTATTCTTTAAAGAAAGTTGTCCCAGTAGGACACAAATAAATGTTTCTAAAGAGGAATCAAGTTTAATGATGTGGTTGAAAATAAAGCGAGCAGCTCGAGGGTTTTTAGCAAAGAGACCCTCAATTGAATTTGATTCTTCTGTTATGCATTATGTTCCGTTATGTAACTTATGGCAGTAATTGGTAAATATAGATATCATATGGTTGATCGTAACGATCTCTTTTATATAAGTCATTGGGCACCGATATCTATATATGTCCTTGTTGGACTTGAAATTCCTTAAATGAAGGAAAGTGAAATCGCAACATGTACGATATAATAAGTTTATCCTCCTGAAGTAAGGATATGTGCATAATCATTTATGCTTATGTGTGTGTATCAAAATGTGTTTGAATGTTTTTATAATATTTATGATTATGTTGATGTTATATAAATTGTTACACACAAAGAATTTAAGAAAGTTAACTCATGCTTAATGACGGAGTTTTAGTATGAAGACTTGAATAAGTCAAAGTATTGTCTCGGCCTGCAGTCCGAGTATCTCCCTGAAGAAGTATTGTAACAGTCCGAGTATCTCTCTGAAGGAGTATTGTACCGGTTGATCTGGTTGATGTGAATTTCAAATTGTTATATTCGATAAATCGCATCCATTTAATACTCATATCATCACTTGAAGTGAATAAGATAACAAAGAAATTATGAACCTGAAGTTCATTATTTTGAGTACCCGAAGTACTACTCTATCAGGCCTGATACCATTAATTTTGAATTGCTAGTAAAATGAAAAATTTCTCCTAGAAGGAGATATATGATGGTAATCATATTCTTTATTATCTTCAAGGTATAAGAAACCTTTGTCTAAAGAACTTGATCAATTTTATGAAAGATATTGACATTGATATTGGTGTATTATTCGGATGCTTACTTATTTGGATCCTCAAAATGCTTAATTTCGGACTGATAGATTGACAAAACTCCTAATATCCTATGTGAGGATGTATAATTATTATCGTGTGTTGCACATATGAGTTCTAGAAGAACTATTGTATATTTAGTGATAATCCTGCAGATTTATTCACTAAACCTCCCCACGTCTATGTATGAGAAATATATGAATGAGTACATATTGAAATGTATTGAATTGAAAGATTATTGTTTTGAGGGGGAGCGACATATTTAAATTATTTTGAAGATTAGGTCCTAAAGACCGAAATATGATAATCCTGAAGATTATGCCCTGAAGGCCAAATGGTTGTACTCTTTTTCCCTTACTAAGTTTTTTCCCAATGGGTTTTCTTAGTTAAGGTTTTTAATGAGGCAACTAATGCAACACATGAATAAGTTTATGTTATGTACTCTTTTCCTCTACCGAATTTTTCCCACAGGGTTTTTGCGGAGAGGTTTTTAACGAGGCATGAACATCACATCGTAATGTCCAAGGGGGAGTGTTGTAAATATTTATTTAATATGGACATTACTATTAGTTAGGGTTTCTCTCTCTTGTATATATATCTCGTGTGTATCCCATTTGTAACTGACGGTGAATAAGATTAATGAGAAAACTCTACTTCTACCGCCGTCTTCTTCCTTCTCTCTTTCTCTTCTGTTTTCTTTATTCTTCTCTACAATATTACTTTACAACATATATATATATATATATATATATAAATCAATTGTCAACCAAATGTAATGCATATAATGCATCGATAACAAATCTCAAATGCACAAATTAGTGCTATCGATCTGTAAAGGATTGGATTAATTACATTATTGTATAATTAACTGCTTTATCGTAATGCATTACCTGTGTTGTACTAATTAATAAATGAAACTGTATTGTATTGCATTTCGTATTAGTTTATAAGTAATGTCAATTTAATTTTAAAAATTATGCACTTAAATATATATATAAGTTAATTACTTATAGGGGTGAGATCATGTACAAATAGGTTTTCCTTAAGAAAAAAAATAAAAAAATAATGCATATTATGCACAACTATAATGCACGATATGTACAATTATAATGCATCATGCATCATAATGCACTGTCAGTACTATCATAATGCATCGGTCATCATAATGCATTCTCAGTAAAATTATAGTGCACAGGTTAATCTAGACCGTAGATCACACTGAGATCAGTGATCTATATCATTTCTAATTTCTGAGATCAGTGGTCTATATCATTTCTAATTTCTTACAAAAAATCCATTTTTTATTTAATCTTTTCACCACATATGTCATATATTTATACACCGACATTTATATTTTGATACATCTCATATGCAATTAAGATGCATTATGTTGTCATGTATGCATTCATTTTTTTAGTAGAGAATAACTCTAGCCATACAAAAAGTTCTTCACGACATTCCTGCTTTGTTTTATAATAATTTAGAGCATAATTACTATAACTCTCCCAATGCAACATTCTTCACTCTCTCCTGATTATATAATTCTACTTATGCTATTCAGTACAATATTCAGCAATGTCATGAGGTTTATAATGACAATACCTTGTTTGATCTACAAATTATTATCAAAAAATAAATTTTATAATTTTGATTGTGCGATAATGCAAAAACAAATGTATCATAATGCATCAAAGTTTACTCCATAATGCAGAAGCAACTAAAACAATGTGGGGTTTAAAACACATTACAGATCAATTAGACGAATCTATGGCCTCCAAAATCATGCAAAACGAAAAAAACAGTAATCAACACATTGAAAAACCCCTAGCATAATAACAACAAATGGAAATCAGATTCATAACATAAATAAGACGATCATATCACTCAATGTGAATTTAATATTTTCAACACTATAAATTAAAAAATACGAAAACAACATGCAAAAAGATTACAAAAATTATAGATAATTATATGTAGACTCCATAGGAAAAAAGAGAATTAATAAGAAAATAAGAATAAAAAATTGTTGACAAAAAAAAGAGATATCATGTTAAATCATTGAAAATAAAAAATATATTATGCACAATATTAAAAGTTACAGTTGAGATTCGATAAATAGAAAAAACGGCAGCTTCCTCAATTTGAGGAAGTAACGGCCAGCCATATGCAAGTAAAGTACAATCATAACCCCTCTTACTTATATAAGGTAATATTCCAATAGAAAATTAAGGGAAAAGATTAGCCATCGATCAATACAAATGGACGGTAGAGATCACTTCTTATTTTTTACAAAATGTAGCTTTTGTATGTGATCTATCACCTATACATGCATATAAAAATACTTCCATGCGTGTTAACTAAAAATAAATATGAGACGTTAATTTAGATAGATCTACAGTTTAGATTAATGATGATGTGTACTTTATATTTTAACATGTTTAACTAATAAGGGTATAATATTATAATTTCGCGTATGTGTAACCGCCACATTCCATAATTTTTGGGATTAATGTGGGTTTGTTTCTTTTACTAATTCCGGCAGTTAATTACAAATAGAAACTCAAAAAATGTATTGATTTTCTTTAATTCATTTTTTTATATTATATTCATCTATTACTTTTATTTATTTGGTATCTTTGTTATTGCTTGGTACTTTGGCAGAACAATTTTGATTGCTTATTTTAGAAGTATTATTTATTGCTTATTAATGCATTTTTTGTTGCATATTATGCATTTTTTTAATTGCATATTATGCAGTGCATGATTAGTTTTATTTTTTGTTTGCTTATAAGAACATTTTTTTTGCTACTTATTGAAACATTTTCTTTTTATATAATATAGTTTGATTTGATTAGTTTTGAATGTGTTTAGTTGTTGCTATATAGCTAAATCTTTATTGCATATTATCTCTTAAATTATTGCATAAAATATGCAATAATATAAATATGCATTAACTTGTTAGCGGCAAAGCAATAAGAATCATATGTAAGCAATAAGTATAAAATACTATGCAATAACATAAATATGCAGTAAGGTGTCATTTTTTAATTACATTTGATGCAATGAATTGAATGTGAACCAAAGTCAATGTTTCGCTGATAGAATATTTCATCCTCCATAATTTCCGCCATCTATATAGATAATCCGTTATATATCCGCATAAAAATACCATATTGTCCTTTTTTTTATTGAGAATATATGTGCGAACCCAAAAAAGCCTTTAATTCTAATTTGATCTCCACCCTTGAGATTGTTTGAAATGGTTTATATTTGTTCTTAGTTAACACAAGAGGATATGTTTCTCATATATCTCACCCCTATATATATATATATATATATATATCAATTCATGTTTTTTTTAATGTTAGCATGCAACAACACAAAATATGTTTTTTTAAGATGATAAAATACATATGGAGCTAAACTTTACGCCAAATTCTTCTAAATAAATAAGAATTTACGCCAAATAATTTCTCTTTGTCAAGCAACATTGCTTGCAAGTAATTCTTCGCCATTTTCTTGCATTTACTCTTTTCTTTTCGAAAAAGTAACAACATTAAAAAGAATGAGACTAAAAACGTTACGGCTACTAACTTATGAATTTTCACCTTATTTTTGCATCTCATTCACATTTGAGTTAAAACGGTGATGTCGTGATGAATAAAAGTTCCGTTGTTTTCCATTTAAAAAAAGAAAAAAGAAAAAAAGTTCCGTTATCTATTCTAAAAAAAAAAAGTTCGTTATCTAAAATAAATAAAAGAAAAGAGGAAAGATATCCGAATTTATACACTATCAATCTTGCTTCCCCTTTTAGACACACTAGCAAACAATAAGAGCACTCCAATGCAACATTTAATTACAAAAAAAAAAAAGACAAGTTTTTTTTTTCTTTGTTTGTTTTGCTAGTACAAAAATGTCTGAGTTTAGAATCGGCCATAATTTCTTTTCAAAAAAGTGGTCATAGTTTGTAAATTTGAGTATTGAATCCTGGAAAAAAAGAAGAAGAAGAAGAAGAAAAGAAAAGAGAAAACGTTCGTTTACTTGTTTATCTTTAATAGAAAAAGTGAATAAGATAAAACATGGGGAGGAAAAGTAGTAACTGACAAAATTATAACTTCATAAATCATAAGTAGCGGCGATTTTATAGGTAAATAAGATTCCTACCTATTATATATATATATATATATATATATATATATATATCTTCCAAAATTGATAGTGCATGAATATTCACCTTCATAAAATACTATCAAATTTACCCACTATTTTAATGAACTCTTCAACATTTTTTTTTTCTTTTTTGAAGCAATGAACTCTTCAACATATCCTCTGTCTAATGCATCTACTACTATTTATCTTTCCCAATTTATGTATCAATTTTTACCCATAATTTATTGTCTCGCAGTTGAGTATAATGTCCATGCATGCTCAAATTACCATCACTCAAAACATAATTTTCCATTTGTTGCATACTTAATTACCTTCGCTAAAATGTACCCCTCCGTCCCATTATTGATGTCTTATTTAACGTATTTATGTGAGGTATAAAATAAGAAAGTGAGACATTAATAATGAGACAGACTGACAGAGGTCGTAATTTTTACATGTGCAATTTACTATTGCAACAACAATGGAGTTTACTATCTAGAGAGAAATTATATGCTAGTCACCTCCCGATGGGCACCTCGTCGTTTTATCACGTTTGTATTATTTTTATTTATTTATTTTATTATATATTCTAGTATCTTAGAAATTAATTTAGAAATCATAAAATCTAAAAAATCAATGTTCAATTTGTTATTTTTTATTTTTAACTTCAAAAAATGAATAATAAAATAAATCGAGCTTTGATTTTTATGTATTTTTTTAGATTTTATGATTTCTAAATTAATTTCTAAGATACTAGAATATATAATAAAAATTAAAATTAAAAAAAAAATAATGCAAATGTGATAAAACGACGAGGTGCCCAAGAAAGTGTCTACCGGGAGGTGACTAGCATATCATTTCTCTTACTATCTATACCTAAATATTGTTGGTGAAATATAATTTTCCTATAAATATATACTTAATTACCGTTGCTAAAAAAAGTAAAATGTAATTTTCCCTTCTTACACAAAATTCAGAAAAAGTGCAAATGTATAAGAGGGTTATCTTCATTTAATAGTATTTTCATCACTTTACTATAAAAGTAAGTTCAATAACATTTTATGAGCGTGAATATATTTTTTTTTATCATGCATTGTTTAATTAATTTGAGTATTTTTTGTGAATACCACTATTTTCTTTTTGTTTTTTTATTGATAAATGATCGTACATCCTCTATTTCATATTAGGAGACATCTGACATATGATAGTATTTTCTACCTACCAAATTGTCGAAAATAATTAACCTGATTGGCTTATTGGAAATCCCACTTAAATTGTTGATTAAATTTTCCTAATTTAAACAATTCCAAACTCTTTCCAATTTCCGATTATTGACCCTTCCTCCAAAGAGAGAAATTTAAAAAATCACAATTTCCTTTAAAATATAACGACTATAAATTACGTCTAACCAATTGAGGGGTAAAATGGTTGAGGTAAGATTGAAATCTTTCTACTAGATATTGCTGTTAAAATTATAATAGTCAAAGTTAAAATTATTTACGCCGAGTAACTTTATTTTGCCTAAAAGCAAAGTCAAGATATTACTATTATTAATAATAGATAATTAAAAAATTATTATATAAATAAAAATAAAAATAGAAAGAAAGCTGAAGCGCGGGGAATGAACAGTTCTAACTCTATAAATAAAACGCAGAAGCCATTGCTTTCAAGTTTCTCTTCTTCTAACTGAATTCCAAATACTCACGCTAATCGGTTTCAGAGAGAGAGAGAGAGAGAGAGAGGAGAGAGAAACAGAGAAGGAGGTGGATGACGGTTACTCATCAGAATCACTTGCTCCGGTAACACAACTTTTCCGTACTTCACATTTCGTGCGTGCATTTACGGAACTGCAGTGTTGATTTTCTGAATGATTCCGTTTTGAAATGGAAAATATGGATGCAGTTACGGATCTGTGATGAATTTCCGCCTTCTGGTGCTGTTCTTCGCCATTTTTCTCACTGGCCGTGCCTCTGCTCTTGAGGTAATTTCAATTTTCTGCAGCGATTTGCGAAATTCTCGCCTATACTAGCCTCTGTGTGCGGATCTCTCCCACTCTGTGTGTTTATTGATGCGTTTTATCATCTTTTCTCGACGGTTACAGCGCGGAGAATTCTGCTTCACGAGCAAAAGCTGCGATGCAGGGCTGCACTGCGAGACTTGCCTTGCAAATGGTAACGTCAAGCCGCGGTGCACTCGAATTCAGCCTATCAATCCCCTTTCTAAGGTATGTTCGTCGGCGCATTCGCATTCCAATTGAATGTAGTTTCCGGTATAATACGCCGTTAAATTGCGAAAAAAGAAATCGTATTCTGGAATTTTGAGGAGACGATTCGTCAACTTTACAAATTTTAAGTCGCGAATTAATACTCCGCTCAAACGCGTTTTGAACGGCTTGCAAATTCAAAATCGTACGAATAGAACCAATTTCATTATCGATTAATTTTTCTGGTGATTAATCTCGAAATGGTCGGAATTCAGGTGAAAGGGTTGCCGTACAACAGTTACACATGGTTAACCACTCACAATGCCTTCGCCAGATTGGGGATGAGGTCGGCAACTGGAAGCATAATTCTATCCCCACAGAATCAGCAGGACTCCATCACCGATCAGCTAAACGTAAAGCGGTTAAAACTTTCGCCATTTCTTTTTTTATTTAACATATGATGTGAATATGCGCTGTCACCGGGAAATTATGTGGTTGGGGGTGGTTGGGGGCGTGCATAAAGACGTCCTCCATTGTGCTGTTTCCACTGATGAATGTTTGTTGGGTGATTAAATATTTCAACTCGTTGTTGATAATTTTTTTTGACTTTCAAATTTTGAATTTAGGGTTCTTACTTAATGCTCTGACAGAGTGGCTATGAATATACTGGTGTTGTATATTGCAAATGGTTTGGCGTAAAATGGCAGAACTGTCAACATGCGTGGTTAAACAAGTGATGTGCAGTAAGAGAGAGCAATAGTTTATATTTGAGAAAATTGTTTGGCTATGATCCAAGATTTGTTATAGGGATTCAAGAATTTAGGACGTGCTCTGCCTTGAATTGATATATACTCCCTCTTTTTTTTTTTTCATTTCTATATATTGGGTTGTTTTTTTTCATTTCACCCTTTCTATTTTTGGCCATTTATTACTACCAAATCAGCCCATTTACCCCATACATATACACTATTACTCCTATAATCTTTTCTTTCTTAAAAATTGTGCAAAAAAAAAAGGGTCAAATGGAGCTGAAAGGAGGGAATAGCAAAGTTCTACAGTTATGCTTATGAAATGAAATTGGCCTTTAATTACTTAAAGCTAAGAGGAAGAATACTGGAAACTGATTGACTAGCTCAAATAATCAAATTTGAAATGTTCTGTCCTTGACTGAAATCTGACTTGCCACTGCTGGAATATTTGAGTTATTCTAAATTTTCTGTTTTTGGTGAATTTGTTGATCCAAACACAAGATATGGACATAGATGACATGTATATAATAGAGCTAAACATATTGAAGATTTCTGAGCTTCTCATCAAAGCATTATGTAAAAGAAGAAACAGTTCATTCATTTTTGTTTCTTTGTGCCTTAATACATATATTCAACAGATTCCGTGCTGTTTTATTGGGGAAGTTCTTAACAATGCAATGCTTTGATGGTTTATGTTTCAACATGCATGGCAGAATGGAGTCAGAGGGTTGATGCTCGACATGTACGACTTTGAGAATGAAATCTGGTTATGCCACTCATTTGGGGGGAAGTGCTTCAACTACACAGCTTTTGTAAGTTTATGATATCAGTTTCCTCTTACAGAAAAAGGATTATTGTCACAAATAGTTTATAATATAAGCTTGCTCTGTTTGATAGGTACCAGCTAAAACTGTTCTAAACGAGGTTCGATTGTTTCTAGAAGCAAATCCAAGTGAAATAGTCACCATCATGATAGAAGATTATGTCACATCTCCTAATGGCCTGACAAAGGTTTTCAATGCCTCTGGGCTGAATAAGTACTGGTTTCCAGTATCTCGAATGCCCAAAAATGGTGGAAACTGGCCAACAGTTGATGATATGATCAGACAGAACCAACGTTTAGTAGTCTTCACTTCTAAATTTTCTAAGGAATCTTCAGAAGGCATTGCTTACGAATGGAGATATGTCGTAGAAAATCAATGTGCGCATTTTCTCTTGGAAATTATCAACATCTGAGGCCATATATACATGTTATATAAACCATCATCCGTTACTAATAGTGTTCTAAACATGCAGATGGTGATGGTGGAATGGTAGCTGGATCGTGCCCACATCGTGCAGAATCCCCTGCAATGAACGAAACATCAAGGTCCCTAGTTCTAATGAACTACTTCCCAGATAATCCAGATGTGGCCACAGCTTGCAAACACAATTCAGTCCCTTTATCTGATATGATGAACACATGCTTTCAAGCTGCTGGTAAAAGGTGGCCCAATTTCATTGCAGTTGATTTCTACAAGGTATATATAAATATTCAATAAAAACATTTGCATGATCCTCAACTAATCAAAGCCATGCAATCTTCTCTCCCATCGATGATTGGTATAATTATCTTGCAGAGAAGTGATGGAGGTGGAGCACCTGAAGCAGTAGACAGGGCAAATGGTGAGAAGGCTTGTGGCTGCAAAACTATATCATCTTGCAGGGTTTGTTTCTTCTCTTAACAATATAGGAGTATATATTTACAAAGTTCTCCTTATGAAAGAACATTCATGTTGATTATATATATATATATATGCAGGAAAATATGGGATTTGGAGAATGTGAAGTACCACCTGAGGCTGAGGGTGGTTTTGGAGCAATCAAAAATGAGACTCGCTCTGAAGGTTTCAACACCAGACCTTTCCATTCACTCTGGATGGTCAGTCTACTCATTATGGCTATGCTGTCACTATGAATTTCCAACTATCTTCTTCCCATTTTTTCATTTTTTTTTTTCCTTTATTCAATTCATTTCGCAAAAGGATTCCAATACAAGTTAGATTTGCAGTTCTTGATAAGCTGGTTTCTCTGTGAATACAAGACATAGCTTGCTTGGGGTGAAGAGGCGTTTTGTAACCTCAGAAATAGGCTTCATTCATTAAAATTCAATCTTTAGTTTCTATAATTTGGGTTTATCATTAATAGGGATGTGGGCCCGGCCCATATATCAAGGCCCAACTGCGAGAAATGTAAAAGTGTTAGAATGTCGGTGATGGAATAATTAAATATTAATGACCAATCCAAAATAAAGCAAGCATTAAATTAATTAATTGGAAAAGAACAGCGCAGGGCTCAAGGCTCTGCATGCAGAAAATTACTGTTTGAATTTCAAGGTAGATGACATATCAAACCTGCAGCTAACTCAATTAAACCTCCCTTTATTTATTATTATTTATTTTTTTTACACTTTTCTCTAACTGCGCACGATTATCGAAACTAATTTGCTTCCTTAATTGAATCATAGCTATAGAATTTTAACGATTATTATATCTTAATCTCTGTTCTGTAAGTGGAATCAGCGCCACCGAATACTGTATGTCGTCATCTCGTGATTTATAGCAAAATGAGACCACCGAATATTCCAATCTTCTATTTTTATTTTAAATTTTTACACACAAACAGGCCAAATATAATCCAATGCTTGCTTTAATCTATAAATTTTTGTAAAGAAACGAGAAAGAGGCAGAGTCTCTCAGTGTTGTGTTCACATCTAGACCAAAAAAATAAAGCGCCAACTTTTTTTTATATAGATGATAAAATATAAGGTGCGGTTAATATATATATTTCCAAAGCACAAATCAATAAAAACGCCCAAAGTTCTAGTTCAAAAAATGTGTCATATTCCCCAAAAAAGAAACTTTTTAAGATAATAAATAAAAAAATTAACAACCATCCATGATAGTACTGTAGTAGAAGAAAAGAGAAGTTTGAAGGTGATCGATGAATTTGGTGAAATTATTAAACCAAAAGTGACGCACATAAAGAGATAATCGAAACTTGTTGGAAGCCACGTCATTTTATATTTCAAGAATACCCTAAAGTCCAGACAATCCTACTTTTTCATTTTATTTTATCAATATCTATTTACTTTTCCTAATCCTTTATGCTAAGCCTTTTAAACTATATTCATATTTTTCTAATCCTTCATGTACTGCATAGATATTTAAAATTAGGATTTCGAGCTTTTAGACGAAAGCTTACCTTAAAGTAATCAAGAAAATTTTCAACCACAGTTTTAAACTTTAGTTTAATTTAACTAAAGCAGCCAACTAATTCATTGCCTTTTTTGTGTGAATATAATAATTGTCACATGATCGTCCTTAGGCTGCGTTTGGTAATCATCTCAAGATGAAGAATGATGATTCATCTCAGATGACTCATATGACTAGTGTCAAGATGAATCATTCATCTCACCATTTGGTAGCAAAAAATTCAGACCCGGATGATATCATATTGTGTTGGTACAATTGCAAAACTCTAGATTAAAATTTAAATTGACTATTTTACCCTTATTAAATACCCCTACCGATTTCACTTTTTATCGTTGAGATTAAATAGTACCCTTTATTATTTATTATTTATTACTCTGTATTATTATTATTATTATTATTATTATTATTATTATTATTATTATTATTATTATTAATTATTATTATTTATTTTGAGTTATTATTTTATTATTCTTGTTATTATTATAAATTACTATTATTGTTATTATTTATTATTATTATTATTTTATTATTATTATTATTATATTATTATATTGTTGAGTTATTATTTTTATTATTCTTGATATTATTATAATTATTACTATTATTGTTCTTATTTATTATATTATTATTATATTTATTATATATTATTCTTGTTATTATAATTATTACTATTATTATTATTAAATTATTATTATTATTATTATTATTACTATTATTATAATTGTTACTATTACTATTACTATTATATTATTATTATTATTTATTAAATTATTAATATTTATTATTATTACTATTATTATTACTACTATTATTGATATTATTTATTTATTATTATGATTATTTATTACATTAATATTATTATTTTATTACATTATTATTATTATTTATTATTATTACTATTATTATAATTATTACTATTACTATTACTATTACTATTACTATTACTATTATAATTATTATTTTATTACATTATTATTATTATTATTATTGATTTATTATTATTATTATTACTATTATTGTTATTATTTATTTATTTATTATTATTATTATTATTTATTACATTATTATTATTATTATTATTATTATTATTATTTGAAATCGTATAAATACATAAGGGTAAAATGGTAAGAGAGAAAAAGTATTGTGTTACTGTTTTAATGAGTTCACCTCATCCGACCAAAAACGTGAGATGACTAAACAAGGCGGAACAGTGAAATATCAACGGGCCTTGTATTCATCTCGGACCCTCCAGTTTATTTTAGTTGGTTACCAAACAGTGAGATGAACCAAGATGATCTCTCTCATCTTGGTTCATCTTGGTTCATCTTCTTTACCAAACACACCCTTAGTGTGTCGCGATTCTTATTGGATTAGGCTTCGAAAAAATATTAGAATATTATTGAAGCATATATATATGTGATTATGATATTATGGAAGTCGAGAAATTAGACTTACTATCAACTCACATAATTGACTGGCACGTGTATTTAGAGTTAAAATACAGTAATCAGTTTTAATGATAATTTTAAATGAGTTAATTTGTTGTAAATACAAAAACTATAAATAAAAATTTGGTAAAATTACACAAACTTTTGATAGTTCCGAAATTTTCACAAATTACATTTTCAATTAAAATTGAAAGGACCAGTAAATTCACGATTGATGGCTCGTCCTCCTCTAAATAAAGTCTGGTATGCATGGGGTTTAATCTCTACGTCGTAAATTTATTTATTTAAGAGGAAGTTAAACATTGCATGTCCGTACCGAATTAAATCGAATCACCAAACTAGACGATTTAAAAAATAATAAAAAAGACGAATATAAAAAAAATAGGGAGATGAAAATGCGACATATATTCACATACTTCCAAATTTAACCTACCTTTAAGAGAAATGATCATCTACCCACCGTAGGCATATACGGCTGACGTGACAGTGTCACGTCAATAATTTTTCCTTTTGGGGTTTAGTTTTTTTTGTTAGGGTTTAGTTTTTTTTTATAGGATTTTATTTTTATAAGGTATAATAATTAAATTTGTTTCCTTAAATATAATACCGCCACCTCATCCGTGGACATATTAAGCATGCTCACACTGAATAGGGGAACATTACACACAAGTTTAATTAACTTTTATTTGTTTTGTTTACCGACAAGACCAGCCAAGATTTCATTATTCCAAGTTAAAAATAAATATTTACCGTCACATGCGAACAAGTTGTGTTAGAAATGTCTCATCTAATTAAGTTTGCCCCACGCAAATATTTATTTGAAAATAATTTCTTTTTGTGTTATTTTCTTTTTTCTTGACATTATTAGCGTTTTATGTTTAGGGATCGAGACATTATGTTATTATTCTTTCCAAAACAAAATAAAGATTCTGTTAGTAAATATATATATATACTACTCATTATTAGCTTTTATTTAAAAATCTTCGAACAATGATATACATTGACGTGTAACGAATTTTATCCATACCACCGTTATTTTCAACAAGTGAATTGGCGATTTTGGTGATATACTGTATATGTAGCTATTTAGATATTATTACTAATATTCCCTCCTACCCAACAATAATAAGACGTTAGTCACGTTATTATTTTATATCTCTTATATATTCAACGGACGTCTTATATTTGTCGGGACGAATGGTGTATAAGTAATACATTTACAATATGAGGTGTACATGCATATTGAATAGGATTGGTAGAGGTGGAATGACAAGACACTCGTGTGATAGTAGTAGTACTATTACTTAATTTGATTAATTTCACAACACCTGCCTCTTAGCTGGCTCACGTGCCAGCACTATTATTATTATTATTATTATTATTATTATTATACACACACTATTAAAAAAAAACTACAAAATGTTTATTTTATAGCGAAAAGAAATTTTAAATCGACAGAAAAAATAGAAAATTAATAAAATTAAAAGGTAGTAGTAGTAGTTTTTTTAAAGAGTATGAATCACTAAAAGCTAGCTAACATATCTGAAAAAAAATCTCCAAAACATAGGAGTGAGTTGTCAAAATGGTAACTTAATGACTAATATTTTTAGTTATATTGGAGTACTAATTATGCAGTAAAATAAGAACATAGAGCACTTCATTAGTGACAATTGATAATTTTCCGCACGAGGAAAGAGTTTGACCAATTGCAGAATCCACATTACCAAGAAAAGTCCAAATCTATATATGACTCGAGACATAAATGAATTTGGTAGTATTATTAAATGCTTATAGATAACACATCCAATATATATTAAATAAAAAAACCATTTTGAAAAAAAAAAAAGGAAAAAAAAGAAGAAGAAGAAGAAGAAGAACCCAATTCCGTTATAAGGTCGACTAAATTCTTGGATTAGAAAGTGACAATTTAAAATTATGATGAACCAATTCAACTTTCATCCAATAATAATACACAATACGTTGCTTTTAATCTACACATCTTCCGTTGCACGCCCCACCTCTATCTCTTAACTGCCAACTTTTTGAAATTACACAAATAAATGAAATTCAAATTGAAAGTATTTAAACTCATTTACATTGGCTTTGACCAGGCAACTATATTTAGTAAAGACACCTACAATTAATAAAATCCTCACTAGAAAACAAGCGCCCGCATGGTGGGTGATTCTAATTTCAAGCATTCAATTTTGTTCGAGTGTAACATAATAATAAACCTATATGATTGAAGATTTAATAGTTACCGGTATAGCATATGTTTTGGATATGTGCTATTTGGATTATCTGAAAGCGGAGAAACGAAGTTATTTTCGAGAACACCGATCAGAATAAAAATAGTATAGTTGAGGAGATTAAAGGTAGATTATGGAGTTGGTGTATCTTTTACGCGCGTTCTTCACCGAACATACCTATGCTTTCATAATTTTTTTCTTTTCCTATAATAAAATAAAATAAACTAATCCAATCTATTTCCAAGTAGTATAGCTATCTAAAATAAACATCAATTTATAGAAAAATACAAATAAAAAAGACAAAAGCAATGTATAATCAGAAAAATATAATAGTATTCCTTCAGTCCATGATATATGTGCTTAAAATCTTTTGGCGCATATTTTAATATGCTGAAAAGTGAATGTCACAATAAAATTTAAATCTCACTTGATATAGTTTGTGTGTGCTTGGAAACTTTCGGCACGTATTTCAACATGTCGGAATGTGGATGCTAAGATAAAAATCAAGTACACTTGATAAACTTTATCGTAACATCTAATTTTCGATACATTAAAATGCATATCGAAAGATTTTAAACACGTATATCAGGAATGAATGCAATACAGTAATAAAAAGAAAAGGTGGGAAGAGAAATTAAAAGATGAGGAAGGAAAGCGAGGTGTGAAGGATAAAATAGATTCTGTCCACCCCAAATGAGTGATTGTAATTTGTGAAGGAGTGGTCCGAATTTTTTTGTGTGCCCTACTTCATCAACATTGTCTTAACCAATTAATTATTATCTTCACCAAAAATATCATAACATAACATAACATAACATAACATAACAAACCAGAGAGAGAGAGGAGAGAGAGAGTGTGTCCCCCGCACATTCCTCTTTGACCTTTGACCACCGGTCACCTCACTTCCATCATCCCATGGGGGACCCACTTTCATGCTAGCCTGTACTTCTAATCTTATTAAGTGTCTTTGACTGCTATTACTACTTTTCTTACCTTTAATTATTGCTTCTTAATTTCTCCTTTACGTTTGCTTATTTTAGAAAGTATTACTCCCCTAGCTCCGTGATAATCGAGCACCACTTTATTAATTTTTGTAATGAGTAGAAAATATTGTGAAATTTGAATTTTACCGTATTTTGCAGTTAGTGGGTCGTAAAATGTAAGTATCTAATATTTTCAGTAAAAATTCAAGTAATTAAGTAAGATCTACGTTTTAAAATGAAAAGTGCCGACGGACAGTCGAAAATGTAAAATTGTATCCGTTATCATGGGGCGACCGAGTATCAACTTTTGGTTTCCTTCTCTAAGACAACGTCTCCCTCTCTACTCTTTAAGATGACTAAATTTTGGTTTACGTATACTACTGTTAATAGGGAATGATTTCACATGATGATCATGCATTAAGTGGAGTTTAGACTGATTAAAATGATTCCGTCATGCTTCAAAACTCAAACTGATGATTTGCATATATTTTTTGTAATTAACTAACACATTTTAGTAAGAATATAGGAGTTTTTGTTTTTGTTTTTTTGTTTTTAAATAAAGAGGATCAATAATGGTTTTTCACTTCCCCTTTAATGTGACTTGAACCTCCCGACCTCTTGGTTGAAGGGGAAACATTTTATCAACTGAGATGCGCTTCGTTATCAAAATATAAGAGTTCTCAATTTCAGATTTATTGAAACCCTCAACTCAGTTACCAACATTTTTTTTTAATCGTGGGAACTCGCAGCCGTTACTTTCGGTGCGCACTGGTAAACTCCCGCCCTTGTACAATAGCCTGCAAACTATACAGGAGAGATAAACCACATTTAAGAGGACATGTGTGACTAGCTCAGACCCATAGAAAATTAATGAACTTAAACCCGTGACCATTTAAGTCACAGGCGTACCGCTCTACCATTGGGTCACCCCAAATGGGCTACCCATCCATTCTTTGAAGTTACTAATGTATGCAGTTTTGTTCAGAAAATACAATACATCCAACTTCACTTTCATCATGTCTATGCATGAAAACATAAAAAATAATTCCCATGCCAAAAAGTAATGGAAAAATGAACAGTTAAAAAAGTATCTCCAAAAAAAATCTCTAGTCAAAAACATTGATTTCCTCTTATTCTTTAAAATTACTTGCATTGAACTCCAAGATTGTTGATTTACCATAATCATTAGTGTGATTGAAATTGTTTTCAATTATTTTTTTTAAAAAAAATGCTATTTAATTTAAAGGGCATTGGTACCCAATCAGCACTAAATTCATTCAACCAACCTATCTTAAATAATTGGTCAAAAATACCCAATGTTTCTGTGTTGAATTGAAGATGCATGCTACACTGTTTTCTGCTAAATAAATTGAATTTGAAAAACCTGCAGAGAGAGTTGTGTTTTGTTCTGTTCTCTTGGGAATCTCCAATCAAGATCACATAGAATCTTGCAACTTAACCTACGTTACTCATTAATAAAATTTTGAAACACCCAACTACTAATTTAATTCAATACTCACCACAGTAACAGTTTCCTAAAATTTTGACTGTCAGAGAAAGACAAACTCTTAATTACTATGTGAAAATAATCTCATCATTTGCCATCATCTCTCCCTAAACATAGATCGTTTCTTGAATAGAAACGACTCATCTTTAAAAGGACAGAGAGAATATTATATGTATACTATACTAGTATATTGTAAATGTGTGTGTGTGTGAAAAGCTTATCTACTTTACGTTCTTGCACTGGCATGCTTCCTCATTGCAGTGCAACTTTGGGGACCTTGCTAAACGTGACAAACCCCACCATTATTATTATTTTCTGGAGTATTTACAGTTGTCATTTAATTTCATCTTTCCTATTTTACCTTATTATCATATATGTTATGCACTAGTAGTATATGTAATAACTAGAAAATCTACGGATGTATGATCATATTCATAATTAATTAGATGGATATTTAATGACAAGTGAAGACTGAAGCTGCTACAATATTAGTCCCTCAGTCTTGGTCTAGACCTAATTTGGAAGCTTGACTTTACCAGTAGTATAAACAAAAGTAAAAAGGTTTGGTTAAACTACTTTTAACCTAAGCAATCAATTAATGCATCGATCATATTTATACAACAACCAAAATTTAAAAATAAAAAAAAAAATAAAAAAAAAAAAGTTGTCTGTACTCTCTCTGTCCGTCCAGGGATGGAGCCACATACCGGGCTCGACTAGGCAGTCGCCCGGGCAAAATATTTTTTTTAATAATATATAGTGTTATATTTTATTTTTTTAATTTTTTGCCCCCTCCCCCCCCCCTATTGTATTTTAATCCCCATATAGAATGTTAGACATGCATGAATAAAATGGATACTCGAAAAATAAAAATATTCCCTAAAGGGAAGACGATAGATAAAAAGGGTTCTCCATAGTTGGTAACATAAATAATAATGACAAGAAAATATGACACTATTATAAGAAGATAATATATCTTGTTTCTATCCATTGACGATTCTGTGACTCCCTGTCTAACCATTTTATGGAAAATTCAACTACACATCCATTCATTGAATTCTTCCAAAGAGGCAAGAGCAGCTGTTAATTAATAAATCCATAGCATGTTATTACGTGTAATATTTTTTTAAATGACAAAAGGAATCTATTAAAGTTTATGAATGCGAAATAAAATATTTCAATAGATATTTGAGGTGATGAAGCATACACAGCCAGCCATATCCTCTTTCCATATAACGATATTTTAATAGATTACCAAGAATCTGAATAAACCCCAAAAATATGAAAAACAAATGAGAAATTCCAGAACCATTCACCTCGATTTTTAATTCTTAAGAGTGATGTAAACAGGAGTTAGATTTTGACCGAGAAAAATAATTTTAAAACGGAAAATGAAAAAAGGAAAAAGAAAAGGAGGATGGACCCATCTAATCCAGTCTCAGTCACGGCCCCGAATTTCGTTGGACCATCACCAACCTAACCATGGTTAAGTTAAATTGGAACCACACGTGTGGAGAATTAAATGGGAAATACGCACATCGTACGAATCCGTCAGCGTGTAACCGCAGAGAAATTGTCCCTCCTCTGTTCCTATTCTATTCGGTATATATAACCCATCACTACCCCAAACAGAATTTGCAGTTTCCTCTGTTTTAGTATCACTCTTTCCATTTTCATTTTTTACTTCTTTTATATATATATACATAAAATAACAAAAATAATCAGTAGAGAGAGAGAGGGTTAGAAGAACATGCCAGCTGGTTTGGAGCCTTTGGATATCGGGGTGCAGATACCGTACTATTTCCGGTGCCCGATTTCATTGGAGTTGATGTGTGACCCGGTGACCGTTTGTACCGGTCAAACGTACGACCGTTCCAGCATTGAATCCTGGGTGGCAACCGGGAATACCACGTGTCCGGTCACCCGGGTCCCACTCACGGATTTCACGCTCATTCCGAACCACACTCTCCGCCGACTTATTCAGGAATGGTGCGTCGCCAACCGCTCCTTCGGAGTGGAGCGGATCCCGACTCCGAAGCAGCCGGCGGAGCCGGTTTTGGTTCGGTCGCTGCTGAACCAGGCTTCGGCCGGATCCGGACCGTTTAGCGTGAGGGTTGCGGCCCTGCGGCGGCTCAGGGGGCTGGCGCGTGACTCGGAGAAGAACCGATCCGTCATTGCGGCAAGCGATGCGCGGGGGATTTTGCTCGCGATTGTGTTCTCCGACGTCGGTTCGGTTCCGTCGGAGCTGAATCTCGAATCGGTTGCGATTCTGTCGATGTTTACTCTTTCCGAATCGGAGTGTTTGTACGTGGCAGGCGGACTCGGGGAGGGTGAGTTATTTGGTGAACCTACTGTTCCATTCGTCGATCGACGTCCGAGTCAACTCGGCGGCGTTGATTGAGTCGGCTGCGGCGGGGCTGCGATCGGCGGATCTACGCGCGCAGTTCAGTGGCGCCGACGGAGTGTTTGAAGGTATCGTCGGGATTTTGAACTATCCGCTGGCTTATCCTAGGGCGGTGAAGATCGGAATCAAAGCTCTTTTCGCGCTGTGTCTGGTGAAGCAGCACCGCGAGAGGGCGGTGGCGGCTGGCGCGGCGGAGGCGCTGGTCGACAGGCTGGCGGAGTACGAGAAATGCGACGCGGAGAGGGCGCTCGCGACGGTGGAGCTGCTCTGCCGGATCCCGGACGGCTGCGCGGCGTTCGCCGCGCATGCGCTGACGGCGCCGCTCCTGGTGAAGATCATCCTGAAGATCTCGGGGCGCGCGACCGAGTACGCGGCGGGGGCGCTGCTGTCGCTGTGCTCGGCGTCGGAGCAAGCCAAGCGGGAGGCGGTGGCGGCGGGCGTGTTGACTCAGTTGCTGCTGCTGGTTCAGAGCGACTGCACGGAAAGAGCGAAACGTAAAGCGCAAATGTTGCTCAAGTTGCTGCGCGACTCGTGGCCCGACGAGTCCGTCGCCAACTCGGACGAGTTCGCCGGAAGCGACGTCGTTCCTTTTTAATTTTTCCTTTTATATTTTTAATTTCTTATTTGTTGGTTAGATGAAATTGCATTTCTAAAAAGGAAAAAAACTATTAGCATGAAGAGGTTAGGGTACATAATCCGATGGTATGTATTTGTATCTACTTTATTTTCTTTCCTTTTCTCATTTTTGGACGAAAGATTTTCTAAGGAAAACAAGGGGTAAAATATCAATAAAACAATTATGTCTATTTTGAGCGATTCAGATCATTTATTGCATTTTGATGTTGCATCTCTTATTACACTATTAGATGATCGTCACGTGTTAAAAATATTTTCTAAATTAACAATAATTAAATAATTCTATAAATAAAAATGTTGTTTTAGTAAATATTTTCAACACGTGACGAGTATCTGACGGTACAATAAAAGATGTAATATCAAAATGCGATATACGATTCAAATCGATTTTTGAGAGTGATTTTGTTGGAAGTAGCATTAATCATAGATTAATGGGGTTGGTGTGATAAAATAAATTAGAAGAAATAAATTGTGGCCAAATTTAAAAGAAGTGAATTAGATATTATTGAAGGTTTCCTTTGACCATGGACTGAGGATAATAATGGGTCTCATTAAGGGTTATGGTCTGCACCTCATCGCATCTTATTCAAACTTTAATAATCATATTTTTTATTTTTATTTTTATTACGTTTATTCAGTTATTTATCTCGTTTTTAATTTTTGATTGAGACCATGCATCAATTAGTATTTGTTAGCTGGCACGGTGGGGCCTACTTACATCTTTAAGGGAACAAACACATTAAATTTGTTTTGTTTTGTTTTGTTTATAAATGTTTTAAGTGGCAAATTAGTGTTTAAATGTGCAGGTAAATGGTAGTTAATGAATTATCTTAATTGAGCAAAATAAAAATAGAAATCATTTAATGATATATGCTGTGTAAATGTGTCAGCAAAAACATTTTCATCCATTATTAGTAAGAAAGCTAAGCCCGTCACACACAGCTGATGGGCTGATAAGTGATAGTCGTTTATTTTTGTTTATGAGTTATAAGTTAAGCCTATTTGTTGTACTACTTTTATTTGTTTTATATGAGATGATAATAATGATTTCTCATTTTTAATTAATTTATCAAGTTGTATTTCTTTATTACTTCATATATTTCATAATATAAAGGGCAATTTGAATTTGAGATTTCATTCTCATAAAGTATGGGCGAGGGTGAATAGTGAATACTTATGTAGTAATACCGATCTTATACTATTTCAAACCTAAATACATGGAAAAGATTGGTGGAATTGCATTAAAAGACACCACACCACACGTATATCTACATGCTAATTACTCTCTTCGTCTACAAAATAAGACATATTGTTTTGGTACGAATTTCAATACTTTGTGATGATCAGTTTTAAAATAAATTGTAATCGGTGCCGAAATAATGTATTCCGTACTTTTATTTTTTGGAAGGATGAAATACTAGATAGATATACGCAGTATGTAGATAATAAATAAAGATCCTCACAAAAATAACGATATTTTCGACAGAATTACATTTAATTTCAAGAATTAACAAACATCATTATTTCAGCTGCTGCCTGCTTGAATATTTCGTCAATTGGGAATCCCTGGAAATGGTCCGATCCTCCAATTGCATGCTGTTTTATAAATTAACAAAATATTGAACCCTTAACCCATAATAACAATAATAATAATAATAATAAATCGCCTCAAGTCACGTAAAACTTTTAACCAATATTTTAAAAACCGAATCAGTGTAACTTTCAATACCCAACTTTTATTTTCATATAAACCGTATTCAACTTGTTAAAATCGGCTCAGTATGAGTTCATCGAACCAAAATCATACTACCTTCATTCCACCTAATTGTCCCATTTCATTTTTTGACCCGTAAAAAAAATACTTCAAAATTATATTTTAAAACTCGTACTAAGTTTTGGTAGAGCGTGTCAAAAAAGTCAAAAAATAAAATGGGATAATTAGGTGGGATGGAGGTAGTATTTAATTTTCAATTGAACCAATCAATTCGGTCCGATTTTTAAAACACTGGTTATTATACTTACTCGGGCATGGATCATGAACATGGACCGGGCCCGATCCGAAGAAGCATGGGCCGAAAGCACCTCCAAATTGTTCTTCTCCATGACAAATAAGAGGGCCGTGAGAAGGCCGGGCTTTCTCAAACTGCAGATGCTGATCTGAGCCTCTCTCCCACAAATATTGAGGATTACGTTGGGAGAGCTCCACGTCTTGAAAAGGGCCGGGTATTCGGGCCCGATAAACAGCGGGTTCGGGCATGACCCGTACTCGGCCATGAAAGCTTCTCTTGATTGGACTGTGAGTTTGTGGGTGACGAATAAGGAGGTGTCGTTAGCGCTCCTCTCGAGCTTTCTCTTTTCCAGTTCTTCGAGAGTTTGCTGCAGTTTCTTTATGTAGTTTACAGCTTCATCAACAATGGTGGACTTGTCTGCCTGCATTTAATTATTTATTTAATTAAATCAAGTAATTAAATTTGTTTTTCTCGGGATGAGTTCATCTGTCCCAAATTCGGTATGTCAATCGCGTTTCAAAATTTAATTTTGATTACTTTTATATTATTTTATATAAAAATAAAAAAAAATACTATACTTTGGTAAATTATACGGAGCAATAGACATTTATGAGTAATTTTTTTTTTAAATAATATATTCTGGTTTTGAATTTGTCAACCCTAATATAACTAATAAAAGTAAAATTAAATGCTAAAAAATAATTATGAAACTTAATTATATGGATGAAATTATTGAAAATAATTATAAAATTAAACTAAATTATAATAAAATAAATTTATTAAAGAAAAAAAAAATTCTATAAAACTAATAAAAATTACGATTTATGACATGTTGGAAACATTGAAATTGGGATATACGATCCCAAGTGGTTTTTGTCCATCTTCAAGAATTTGTTTGTGTGCCACCAAAAATTAAAGCTACTTTTTTCAAGAAACTAACTCTGCGCACATGTCATTATTATAATTATTTTGATTATCATAAAGAGATAAAGAAAAGGGGAAATTCGGGTAAATTAATTGGAAACGTTGTTTAATTAATGAATTTAGAAAGTTGGTGTAATTAAATTAATAAATAAGGATGAGTTTATACCTTAGGAGGGACGTGAGGGAGCAAAGCATGAAGATTGGAGAACATGTTTCTCATCTTCTTCCTCCTCTCTCTCTCCGTCCATATATGCAGCTCATGATCCTCGGTGGTCTCTCCCGCGGCGGAGGCGGAGGCGGCGGTCCGCTTCTTAGCCTTGGCCGGCGGCGG
The DNA here is from genome assembly GCA_001642375.2 of Mentha longifolia. Lineage (NCBI taxonomy): Eukaryota > Viridiplantae > Streptophyta > Magnoliopsida > Lamiales > Lamiaceae > Mentha > Mentha longifolia. The sequence continues at coordinate 24,714,776 of CM038120.1, read as the reverse complement.
TGGGGGTGGTGGAGGAGGCGGCGTTTCCTTATCCTTGATGGCGCAATCTTCTTGGGCGGAAGCTAAATTTGGAAATGACCATGATTGCTCTTCGTCCCACAACAAACCCTCTTGCTCACCCTCTTCTCCCATTCGCCAACTTCAAAATATATATGCGATTTTTTTATTTTAGTTTATAACTGTATTCAATGTGTTCGATATATATAGAGAGAGATTTATTTGTCACACGTACGTATGTATAGGTAATATGTATGTGTGCGTGTGTGATACTGATAATAGATAGCACAAGTATTTTTCGTTGCTACTCTAAAATTGTTGGCACGTGTATTTTGCAAATTATATCTTATTGTCAGTTACTCCCTCCGTCCTAGTTAAAAAAACTTTTTTTTTAACATATATGAGGTATAAAATAATAAAATGAGTCTTTTTCAGCAAGATGATGGAATATTTTCAGAGTGTTCTTATCAAATAAGTACTTCCTCCGTCTCATTATTTTAGTTCTGCTTATTAAATATATATGAGATACTATATAAAATAATAAAATAAGACAAAAATCTCGCACTTTAAATAAAATAAAAAAATATTGATGGTTTTTTTGAGAATGTTGTCTAGACTCTAGACAAATAGACGCTATTGGAGTCCTATATCCAACTGCTCTTCCACTATTAAGTTTTTTTTTCTTTTTTTTTAATAATTCATTATCATTTTCTTGTATTTTTTGTTTAGTTTTAATTTTCTATTTTATTTTTAGTTAATAACCAATTATTATGGTTCGGTACATGCAATTCTATAGTTTTTTAAGATGTAACTTTCAATACTCACTCTCTTGAATGATTAAGCCCATTTTTTATTGGTATGGATTTTAATGAAATATTGAGTGTTATGGCATTATAATCAATAAGTTTAAGTAATAGAGAGTAAAAATAAAAATAATTTTGGGGTACAGTATAATATTTAAAAATAGAAAATGCATAAAATTTTGAAACGTTTAAATTGTGTATACTCTCTCGAAATGAAATAAGTACTCACTTCGACCCTATTTCATTATTTTATACTATATATTATTCTACAACATGTTAAATGAAATCGGATGGAAGGATAATTAAATAATGAGTAAGAATTCATTATATATTTAACTTTTAAAAATACATTATTAAACTAATAACTTTAATGGTAAGCCACATAGAAATGTTAAGATATGTGTTGCTAGTGTTTGAGAGAAGAATCCAAAATAATCATGAGCGAAAATGCCGTTACTGGCTTTAAAACAAAAATGGTAGGCAGTGAGCTAAAGCACATTTCAGAATTTTTTACTAAACTAGTATTGCTCCCGTGCGATGCACAGGTCGTACACCGATCAAGCTTATAAGAAAAATTAGAATAATAAAGTACGACATATTTGAATGATAATACAACAAAGCACAACTCAGTTAGTAAGACGCTTCCCCTCCAACCAAGAGGTCGGGAGGTTCGAGTTACCTCAAGTGCGTGTATGTGTGTTGTGTTTGTCTGATCAAATATATATATATATATATATATATATATATATATATATATATATATATATATATATATATATATATATATATATATATATATATATTGAATGATAATAAAATTACTTTGAAATTTAGAGTTTTTTTCTTAAAAAAAATTAATAGTGTACTACTATCAATTTACTACATGTATAGTATTTTCTAAATTTATTAATGGGCTATCTAATCTTCAAGTTTTAAATTTAATTGTGCGTGATGCAATATGTATGTTTGATCTTAGCATTTTACAAGAGAACAAATGTTTCGAAATTTTAAAATTATAAGTTTTTCTAACATTTTCTCATACTGTAAAAAAAGAGTAAAAGACCCAATTATCACCTACAAACCATTAATAATAACCATCATGTTATGTCTATAAAATAATCTCTATTTTTTCGATTCAGTGCATGCAGTCCAAATTTAACTGTTGTACAATAAAATAAAATAAATAAATATAACAGTTATTTTAAAAAAAAATTATGTATAAATCTCGTAATGATGTATGTAGTTGGGTTGTTTTGGTATATGTATATCTCTTACAAATGTAATATAATATTCATAATACTACCTAAAATGCAACTGTGATGATAGAACAATATCAAAGAAAACAAATATGTAACACATTTTTTCAAATGAATAAATTAAATTCCGAGCAAAATCATAATTTTTGTTAGAAAAAAAAATATTAAAAATAAAAAAGTTGTTCTAAAAGATTATTCAAAAAATCAAAAGAAAAGTAAGACACATTGAGAGATAGTTTTATAAAATAGTGCCAAAAAAAACTTGGTGAGGATTATTAATGATGCTTACATTTATAGGGAAACCATCCAACTCCACTCTAATTTGAATTATAATTTAAATAAGACATTGGGCTTCATCCCAAAATTAGCATTTATCTTATTGATTGTGTATTAACCTTAGAATATTAGATTACTTTGACTTATACATATAAATAGTTAGTCAATACTTATGTTATGACTTTTGGATATATCCATGTAACTTTTGGAGGGAAAATGGCAAATTATTACCAACAATTGAGCTTTTATAGATTTTATAGATCATACTATGAACAATTTTTTTTGGTCTATACAATAAAATAAAATAAAAAGGATATAAATTTCAGGGAGAAAATAAAAAATGCCTATTTTCAAGATATTGCATGTAAAAAGTGCCCACAGTTTGTAAATCATAAGTATAAAAAAATGTCCAATTTAATAAGATAATCAAAGTGGACTACTATTTTTGACAAAGATTTTCTAACCACTACTACAGTAGTACCCCATCTTTACTGATTCAAAATCTCTACCCACGAGGTCTCTATGGACAAGGGGGCACCACCCAATCAACTGCACAACCCAAATCGCTCGAAACCACCACCCAAACCTTCAACACCCCTCCCAAACATCCCTAAACTACCTCAAACAGCCCAAAAGAAACTTGAAAAGTGCCCAAACCACCTGAAACCCAAATCAGTAATAAAAATAAAATAAAAAATTATCCTATGTTTTAGAGAATATTTCTATTTTTCAGAGCCGGTTACTTAACTTTATCATCAAAGTGGTGGTCCACTTCCATTAAATTGATTAAATGAGTGTTTTTGTTTTTTTACTTCTTTTCTAAAGGGTGGGCATTTTCTCCATGCAAATTGTAAAAATAAGCATTTTTACCAATTAGGAGTAAATTTTATGTGTATAAATTCATGTTTTTTTTTTTTTCCTTCTTATTTTATACTTTTGATATACTCTAATCATGCTTCTATCTATTACGGAGTATAAACGTAAATCATAAGAAGATTATTGGAGTAGACCGATACATACATAAGTCTCACATTATAAGTAGTCCTTATAGAAAATGACTCATGTAGAAATAATCTTAGGTGTGAAAAATAGAAATACATTTGTACTATTAATTATCATACGACTGTTATCTATGTTTATTGTGTATTGCAATCATACTTACTTCAATAGCAGTCGTATTTTATGTTAAGAAAATTTAAGATCAATAATCCAAATATATCATATTTTTCACAACATAACTTATTTTCATATGAACCAAAGTTTATATACATATACATAGTAACATAGGGAGGGTTATGAGAACTATTCTATTTGTGAGAACCCGCTTATTTATATATGATTTCATGATTATTTGTAAAAAAAAAAATTGTACATATAAAAAAATATAAAATTATATATAAATAAGCGGGTTCTCATATGATCCAATTCCGGTATAGATATATATATTTATTTGTTTTGTAACTATTGTAGGTAAATGGGGGCACAATTGTTGATATTCAAAGTCTCGGACACGTAGTCACATTAACTATTATTTTATTACACATCAAAAGTCGAGCTCGAAGGAGGATTTGGCTTAAATTAAGAACAAAGGCGACCGTTTCATGTTTGCATACTCGAGTTTACTAGCTATCTTCATGCAAAATGTGATCTCTTTTTACTGGTTTAAGCGGAAGAAATGCTTATCTTGCTTCTCTTTTTTTTAATCACAACATTTTGAACGTAAAAGTAGGGCTAATTGAATGTTTTTCACCCTATTCAGCATGTTTCTTGTATACCATAAAAATGTGAGTGCATTACATGCATCATTGCATCGTGTACTGATATTATAGTTTCACGAGAAGTTTCACACGTATAAAATAATTTTATAATAAATTATATATTCGGAATATTTTTTTTTTAAATTTATTACACAACTCTATGATTTTATCACACGAGACGAATAAAAAGATTAATTAAATTTCCTTTGTTGTAGTAATAAAATGAAAAAACATTTTGTCGCCGCATTCCACTGGAAAAGAGACATTTTGAAGAACCTGAAATTCTATAACATGGGCCAAAGTTCTAGTATGTCTATCTAGATTATTAGTTTAAACAAAAATTTAGATATTTTAATAGAAACTTCCATTAAGTTAATAATCATCATTGGATAATAAAAAAAATGTAGTTAATATCTTGATCATTCATTTCGGAGGTCACTAAATATAAATAGTAGTGTTTTGGATTTTTAGATCAACCCAAAAACAAAAACTCATCCCACTTTATGCAAATAGTATTTTCCAATGGGTAATTCTATACACAACCCCCGTTTTACTTTGTATAGCTTCTGTATTAATTTTAATAATAAAATTGTTAATGATGTACTAATGTACCCCCATAGCCCCTAAACTAAATCAATCAATTTCGAAAAGTTTCTAGCGACACAACCCCCTCTTTGATACCAGCAGCTCAAGCGGCGCAGCCAACTCAGTTTTATTTTCTGCATATGTTGCTAATTCTCCAAAATCGACCACCATTCACAACAATTCTTCCTTCAACATCAAATTCTTAACGCGGAAAAAATTCAGTTGCCCCCTCCACGGCCGCCGACGAGCCATTCGATATACAAAAGCAGTTTCCGTAAAGTAAAGCAAAACATACGTGAAATTCATGGATGAAAGATTCTTCATTCTAGCGAAGAACTTGTCGATCTCCGATTGCGAGAACTGAAGCTAATGGAGGAGGTTTTGAAGTCTTATAGTTTTGATCAAATTTGATTGTGCAGATACATTTCAATCCCGCAACATTCAAAGTCAATCTCGTGAACTTCTCTTCCTTTTTATTTGTACTCTTTGAGGAATTTTGGAATGCTATAACAATTTTATGTTTTCAGTTTTCAATTTATTCGATAATGTGTTGAATAATGTATTTTTCAAGACTACAATTTTTTTTCCTTAATCTTCTGTCAAAGTAGACGATTTCGATTGTTTCTTCATGAATAACATGAATTATTTGGTTCTTGTAACCTGAATTGAAAAAAATTATGGTGGGTCAATGTTTGTTGTCGTTGATGGTGGCAACAACGTGAGAAAGGCTAAGAGGGGATGCACGCTAAGATAGTGAAGAGGTGGATTTGGGGGTTGTAGGGGTATAATTGCACATTTAATATTAATTTTATCATTATAATAAATCGGGGATTGTGAAGAGTAAAACGGGGGTTGTGTATAGAATTACCATTTTCCAATGAAGATTTAGTAGGGTGAAAATGCAAAAATTGATCCATTTTTTAACCTTCTTTTTCCGCAAAAGAGTATAACATTTCTGTGAGGAAATAACTATATTTAATGAGAGATGCTGAATTATGATTAAAAAAAATACAAGCGAAACCACGATACCCGCCACTTATATCGGGTTACACATCGGGTTTCAGTAGAGCTGGTAAAGTAGTGGGCAAGGGCAAGCCCGGCCCGGCCCAGAAACTTTCGGGCTTGCTATATTTGAAGCCTAGCCCAGCCATCTATGGGCTGCCAGGCGGGCGGGCCAAACTAGCCTTAGAAATTCAACATTTTTTTTTCTTTAAAAATTCCTATTTTAAGCTATTAAATAATTTGAAAATAAATTATGGAACAAGTTAAATCAAATAAATAAGTAGTAATTTCATCACACCACAAATCCATAATGCTAAAATAATAACTAGACAATCAAAAACAACTAGCAGTCTTGAGTCTTCCAATACATCTTCCAAATAACAAAAAGAGACTAAAAAAAGTATAGAAGGTAGGGTTAAATTTAGAATTTCAGAGTAATTAATTAAAGATAATAATATAAAATTTAAAATACGGGCAGGCTTTTTTAGCCTGAAACCCGGGCTTTTTAGCCCCAAAACCCGGTGGGCCCGGAGTGCTATTTGGACGGGCCGTTGCGGCCCGATGTCTTATGGGCCTATATTTTGCTGGCCCAGCCCAGCCATAACCCGGGCGCACGTGCCGGCCCAGCGGGCCGGGCTTATTTTGCAAGCTCTAGGTTTCAGGAGTATTAATTTGGATTTTTGGGAATTCGGGTCTGGAATATATAGCTAATTTGTTTTTTTCATAATTAAATAGATTAATAAATGATAAATAACAGTAGTTAAAATTAAAAATATAAATATTCATATTTTGGATACTTACCTATATTACTGTATTGCGCTATTTTGGATACTTACCTATATTACTGTATTGCGCTTGGGCCTATTGGTTGTTTACTAGATTCACGAGTAAATTATTGTTGCTTTCTTGCGATATTCATGCTTTCATATATTTTTAATTGGTAAATTTAAAATATTTGCTTAAGATAAAATTAAAATTGACTTCATAATATTAATTAAATTTTTTATAACTTATAAGTAGTATGCTCCATTACGTTATTTCTGCTACTTCACATTTTCTTTTGAGGTAAAAATCGTCTTTATATTAGTAAAATCACATAGATGTATAAATTGGAAAATATGAATTGACATAAAAAAAATATTTAAAAATGAGAACATTGTTAATATAGTTAAGATATATTGAAATTTTGAATTTATACATCACGACTTATTATAAATATCATAGCACGTTTGATTTACATTTAAATTTCAAGAACTGCAACAAAGTTAGAAATCAACTTAATAATATATAGAGAGATGATATTACAAATGGTGGATAGACCAAATAAAAAGTAGGCAAGGAATTGATGGACGAATGTAATATTTATTTGGTAAGTAATAGAGTATTTAGTGGTGGATGATACAGTTTGAAATACACATAATCTTTAATTAAGGAAAAATAATGGTAAAGTAGTTTGTGATGGATGATAAGGTTGTTGAGAGTGAATAAAAAGGTTTAGTTGTAAGAATAAAGTTGTTGATATAAAAGATAAAGTGGTAGGCCTAAGTTGTTGTTGTTGTTGTTTTTTTTTTTTTGTTTTGTTTTTTTGGGTAAATAAAGAGTAATTTTAAGGTTTAAAAATAAGAGGATGCAAAAGAATAATTTTTCATATTAGGAAATAACATGTACTATTTGCAAAAGATATAATCTTTTGTAAAGACTCTTTTCTTTTTTGTGTTTGGAATCGGCAAAAGAGCTCAAATTTAGCACAAATTAAGAGTTCAAATACTCTCTTTGTCCCATTTATGAATGCATAGTCGACTATCTTTTTGGTAGACAAAAAAGAGACAATCAATTTATCCCTTTATAAATGAGACGGATGAAGTAAGAAATAATGCATCTACACGAATCAATAGTGAACTTCAGACCAAAGGAAAAAAAATAAATACACTACTTAAACACAGATCTGTAATAAAAGAAACAACCGCTCATCTTTAAGTACATAACAATCTCCATTAATGTCAATAGATGGTAGTATTATTTAGTTTCATGGCTTCAATTTTTTTCATTTTTTGTTTCCTTTTCTTTATGGAAGAATACAAAACTGTTCATAACTTTAAAACCTAAAAGAGTATCATTCAAGACACAAACACGGGCAGGCCTTCGAGTAAATTAGCTACGACCACAGCTGTAAAAGGGAAAAGGAAAAGAACCTGCAACGAGATAAGGGACGTCCATTTTAGGCCGTCCTTGCCTTCAAGTTTCCAAGGCCGTCGTTTTACAGATGGGGCAAATGTTCTTCAGCGTCAGCCACTGTTTGATGCAACTGGTGTGGAACTCATGCCCACACTCCAAAATCCCGATGTCTTCTCCAGGATTGTAATCCTCCTGGTTTACATTAGTAAGAGGAAAAAAAATCAAATTTTGACAGACGTAGCAAGCAAATCTCATAGAACTAGTTCGCGAGCATTTACTCTGTGTGAGATTAAATTGACAGAACATAGTAAATCAATAAAGAATGTTGTAAATCTGTTATTAAAAAAAAAAAAACTTATTTTATACCCTAATGTCTATACTTTTTTTCACAATGGCATACGAAAACGTTCCAATATTACTCTAATGTATGTGTTTTCAGCACTCAACTGTTAGAAAATGAATTGTTGGAAAAAGAATAGTAAGCATTTGTGTGAAGAAGTATAAATGTTTCGTTTAAAAGTGCGAACCTGGCATATACAGCATGGCTCCATGACAGGCGACGATCTTCTTCTTGCTTCATGCTTGCGCTGTTTCATGGAGCCCCGGATTTGTTCTTCGCTGAGTCCAGTGCTCACATTTCCGATTTGCTCCTCCAAAGCCAATAATTCCTGTTGCATGAATACAGTCCGGATAAGGATACCCCCATAAAGATTTACCTCGTTTGTTGGAATCCGAGGAATTTCAAAGTACCTCATAAGACATATTGTCGACATCAAGCCTCAAGTCTCTGTGTCTGTCATTCAACTCAGCAAATCCGTTTATAAAAGGATCGATAAGCATATAATCCTGAAATGAAATTTTGCAGTGATTTCAAATAAGACATGTCATAACTCGAACAAAATTTCGGAATCAATTGCAAGCATTACCACACTTTTCGAATCAAATGAGGTTCTCAAATTCTGAGCAAAAGATGTTTTTCTGAGATAAGGTTAAATGTTAAAAACGTTGCTCTTCGTAACTAACAAGATTCTTTTCTGTCAACAGAACCTTAAGACATACTATCATTCAAGACTCGAGAGATGTCTGAGTTTGTACGAAGAGCAATCACCCGTTTTTGGGAAAACAAAAGAAGGGTGAACTACAGAGTAAGAAAATCGACGTGCAGCGACAATTCAAGATTTGCAAAGTTCATCTGAGCAGTCTATGTATAAATAATATTTTTTTTACCCAACATACAAGGAAAGATAACTACATTATTCAGACAATAAGCAGAAAATTAAGCCCATGTTTAGCAAATTCAAAAGGTACGCTATTTTTACGGCTGCATGAAATCTATACACGGGACAAAGATAAAGATCCAAACAAACCTCAGCTTGCAAGTGGACACCCCTCCGCATGGCATTCAAGAATTGACGTATCTGTACACCAACATTATGAAAGTAACAAAGTCACTATTTCTTCATCAATCAAACGTATTTAAATTCCAGTAAGAAGGCGCTGATCTACAGGTAGTCAAAACCAGAGATCTCGAGATACTCGACACAATACACACTTGAAACTAAATACTTAATATATTAACTTAGCATCATTCCATCAACAGCTTTCCTCTAAGAAACTCATTATATGCAGATCTAAAACTCATTAAGGTATAAACTATAACAGAGCTCTGGATTCTTTCAGGCTTATTTAAAAATCGAGAAGAAAATGATTTTTGAATAAGCCGAGCAGGCTAGCAACTTTTGAGGAAGCAATTAACTTGAGAAATACTGAAAATTTCTCATCTAAGGAAGTGGTGCTAGTAAAAACTCTACACAAAATCCAACAAGTTATTAAGATATAGATGGGCTTAAATTATCGAGAAAACTTAGGCAAGTGAAATTATGTGTTGGAGGGTTCAAGAGTGCTTCCACATAAATAGTCAAAACCATCAATGGGGATGGTGTGAAATTACATACTAAATTTGCATAAAAAATCAAAAAAGAAGGGCAAATCATTAGCATACCAGTCTATGTCTGCCCTCGACAGCAGCCAAAGAACGCCAACCATTAACATCATCACCTGGTATATCCATCAAATGCGCTGCTGACCTTTGTTCTAAATGATGTCGACTAATATTATTAGCTGCCTCATCCAACGAAGATGAGGCAGAAGAAGGCAAGAGCGAAACATGACTTCTGCGGCTCCCAGCTTCAGGCTCTGCTCGATGAATCGGAACCCAAGGTAAGGATTCAGACAACCTTTGATGATTTTGTGATGTCGGGTTTTGATGAGGCAACCACGCACCAGAATAGGTCCGGCCTCCCAAAGTGGGGCCTGCACGTGACCCCGAAGGATGATTCCTCAAAGTTGCAGAAGTTCCGGGAGCAAAACTCCAATCAATTTGATCGGGGAGAGCATTTCTTGTCTCCGGTGCAGAAACAGTCACGGGGTAGTCCAGATTATTTCTTCGAGCACTTCTGACATTGATTTCCTCAGAACCTCTTTCTCCAGAGAGTATAAAAGAACTTGATGAACTCCCACCTCGTGAACTCAAAGATCCATTCCAAGGGTATGCATGCGTTCCTCTTGCCTCGTTTACAGGCATTAAATGAGGTTGGTTCGAGGAATTGCTCTGGTTCATTGGCAGTGTAGGTCTTGAAAGGTGGGAAGAGTAAACACCAGAGCTTCTCATGGACGAACTTCTAGGTGTATCGAAATCAAACGGGACTGGATCATGACGTCCATGACTCAATCTTACTGCAAAGTGTCGAGACGAACTTTCTTGAAATCCTGGCACACTCGAAGAGGGAAAAGGGGTGGGGGCTATTCTACTTGTACCAACCCCGATAGTTGGATTTGCTTGTTCTACGAGATTAGTAGAAGACAAGTTCACCGCACCAGAAGATATACTTAAATTTCCCGATGTGTTGTAACAACCATGAGGTGGATGCTGCATTGTGTTCTTCTCCATTGGATTCTGATTGGAGCTCGAACTTCCGCCAGGGTAAAATTGTCCAGAAGTACCCTCAAGAGCCTTTCTCTTGCAAGATGAACCCCAAGAACCGAAAGATGGCTCGTAATTTTCTGAAGAAGTACTAGAGCGCCCAGAAAAGGTTCCTACATTACTCGAAGAAGGATAAAAAGTTGGATTGGGATTCTGCTCCAGAGCCGAATGACCAGATTTATAGAGATTTTGGGGAAGAACTGATCCGGGACCTCTGTGGAAATCATGATTCCACGATTGCCCTTCGTTCAAATTTAAATTTATGGAAGCACTGTTTGAGCCGAGATTTCCAGTAACCGAACTCCTAGTGATGTTAGTATTGGACGGGGGAAAGGACCAATCTTCTGATCCTGCATCAATCCCAACTCTAGTTTTCAAATCAGCACCACGAATTCCATCTTGCATATCGTTTGCAGTGGAGCTGGATTCGCCAAAGTCCCAACCACTAAAATTCTGAGCAGAGCCATCACCGTCAGCAGCATTAATGCAGCTAGCATTCACATCAGTGGATCCTAGCATGTAATTAGAAAGCTGGCTTTCAACTGGGCTCATCATGTTATTCCACGAAGCCGAGTGGTCCATAGACGCGTTTTCAGGAAGAGATCCTTGGTTTAAATCAAATGGCTCGGAAAAGGAATTGAGGGCATTTCTTCCCCGTTGCATGTCTGTGACTATATGTCAGAAGCTATATCAACTTCAGAAGTATTCTAGGCAAACAGCTTCAACGAGTCCCAGAAGACCTGCAGAGGAAGAAAACAACCATAAGAGAAATCATTTTAGGCTTAATATAAAGCTAAAGATGTGCATGGTGCTCATGGAAAATATACATACGAATGTTTATCTTACTTCAGGATTTAAAATTACATCAAAGAATGTAACTTTGCTTGTCAATAGTGATATATATATACTAGTGTAACAGTTCCAAATCCAAATCTGCTGCATAAAATGAAGTAATTTACAGCATCATTGACTGAAAAATACGACAGCGATTAAAGTTTCACGATGCAAGACAGGAGAACCAATTGTACTACAAAAAGCAATGGTACTTCTGCTGATATAGCTTCCATACATGTAAAACCACAATAAAACCAATTCTCAGCCTCTTATAGATCAACAATTTCTCAGTGCATAACAAACTTAAATTTCACATAAGAATACTATACTTCTAAAGGTGAGACTATCTATAAGAATCCAGCAGTAAGAAAATAAGGAAAAAGTATTCAAAAACATTGTTCGTAGCACAAATACTCAGGAACAAGAAAAAAAATTGAAACTTTGTGAATATCACCATTCACGGAATACCAAACAATTGATTTCATCGAAGTTCACAAGTTAAAGTCCCAAATACACAGCAGCAAAAAAAAGAGTATTTCAACACAAATTCACCATCAACATCATCAAAAACAGATTATAACTAAGAAATAAAGAATCCCATTCACCTAAAAAACAGATCCCTCCTCACGATCTTAATCCTATGCAGTTCCAAACAAAAAGAATCAATCTTTAACAATCACAGAAAAACTAAATTTCATGAACAATACTCAAAAACAAAAATTCAAGAACAAAAGCTTATGAAACAAACTGAGTAATTACTTGCAAGTAGATGGGTCTTGAATAAACCTGAGGAGGAAGAAAGAGAGATGATCCACCGATACGCCGATCGAGTAGATGGGTGTTTTTATTTATTTTTTTGTGGGTTGAATATATGCTGAAAGGCAGTAGGTGGAGAGTAAAGGGCAGTTTTCAATAAATCCGATGAGCTTTTATATAATTTCTTTTAGGACCAAGTAAAAAAGAAAAGAAAAAACTACAAAGATTAAACCTTTTTTTGGTGTTGGTATTAAAAGATGGTGGCGAGGAAATTGAACGTCTGCCCACGAGAAGACAAGGGCTCGCGCAGGCTATTGCTACATTGTTTTCATGGTTGAAAGAGAATGTGGATTGTTTAGAGAGAGAGAGAGAGAGAGAGAGAGAGAGAAGGAAGGGGCGATGATGTAAATGTGGAATTCTTGAGTTCGGAGAGGAAAGGAATAAGATTTTTGGAGGGTATTTTGGGAAATTCGAATGACCAAGGGGACAGCAGTCTGAATTTTGCGATCAGGGTAAAAAAGGGAATTTCATTCACACAGAAGGAAATTTTTCCTTAATGGAATTTGTTGAGGTAATCAATCCATCATATATTATCATTTTGGGAAAGGAAAAAAAAAATACTGTTTATTTCTAAAATATACGAAAAGTGATATCCAGTTGAATTTTGATACAGACTAGTCCTTTTTTAAATTGTTGTCAAGTGTATTTACTACTACTACTATTTAGCGGCATCAAATAAATAATTGGCTACAAATAAAAATTCTATTGAGGTCATAAATAACGGGGCACATGTGACATGTCCGTAGCAATATTTATCTTTCCAATATATAAGATTTATTATGGTTTGAAAACTGAAGATCATTAGCTATTTTATAATAAGCAGTGTTGTAAAAAACGTTCTGAGGCGCGCCTCAAGGCGTACGCCTCAGCGCCTCAGCCCTAAAAACGCCTCGAGGCTTACGCCTCGGATGCCAAGTTTGAGGCGATCGCCTCAACTCAGTGAGGCGTACGCCTCAAAGCGCCTCGCCTCAAACGCCTCAGTTAAATAGTTTTTTTTTTTTTCCTGAGCTTAATTAACCTTTAAAACTAAAATGCCCATTCCTAATTAACCCTAAAATCAAACTAAAATAAGTTTAAAAAAAATAATAAAACACAATTGAAGTCGCAAAATATAGACACTCGCATCGCAACTCCTCCTTCTCCTTCCTTCTCTCAGAACCCAGACATAGACACAACATTATTAGTACAACATTATATATAGGCAAAGTAAAAAAGCCTACACTTTGATTGATGAAGAAGAGATTGAGGATGAAGATGAAGATGAGGAAAAAACCAACATTATTTAATCATTAATGCTTTTATTGTTATTTTGAAGACTTTTAAGACTATTAAGTTTGATCTTTTGTTTGTTATTTCTCTATTATAAGTATTTGTTCTTTTTATAAAAAAAATTGTCTTAAGTTTGAGGCTTACGCCTCAAAACGCCTTGAGGCTTACGCCTCACCTCAATTAGGGAAAACGCCTCAAGTACGCCTAAGTACTTACAACATTGATAATAAGCAGAGTGATCCATTTACTTTCTACTTTGATAGACTTAATCTTACTAATTTAATCGTTTCTAATATTTTCAATCGGTAATTTAGGGCATCCCTATAAACATGTTATCTATAATAAAACAATTATTTTTGTATTATATGTGTATCAACTATTTTTTGAATTAATTGTTAATTAAAAAAAAAAACGAGTTTTCTAAATCACCCTGCACCCGATCGTGAAGATTAAATTAACACATTATATTTTTTGCTCAAAGAATTAACGCATTATTTGTAATCTAATTATATATGCAGGTGAAATTTAATCTATTTTAATGACTTATGCAATTGGATCAATCTATTCTGATAAAATTATCTTTAAGATGAGTACAAAGAAAATCAGTAACTTCCGAAATTATTTAAGATTAGGAAAAAAAATATCTATATATATATCGATGTTTTTAATAAATCGATTGCACATAAAAATCTAGAATGTCGAAATTCAATAATTAATATAATCATGTAAATTAATTCAATTTAAATTTAAAGACAAAAAAAAAAAAAAGAATAAGTACCTTTTTTTATATCGAATCTGAGCTCGTCTCTTTCCGATTTTATAGTCTCTTCTCAATCTCTAAAACTTAAATCAAATAATTTCAGCACCAAGAATAAATAAAATAAATAAATAAATAATCAAAACATATGTATTTATTTTATTTTATTTATTGAAAGGATAATCAAAACATATGTAGAAGAAGAAAAATTCAGCCAAAATAGGAGGAAAGAAGCGCCGCTCTTTTTATGAAATTGGCTTCGTCTTTTATTCTCTTTATTTATAATGTAGGGTGTGGAGTGTGGACCCATTTATAGTAAGTTTTTGTATTCACTCGAAGGCAATTTCCTTTTCAATCAATTATTAATTATGTTAATATTACGACTTTATTAATATTATAATCATCGTATACTTGTTTTGTGTCATATTATTCTCGTCGATTATGTTTGAAATAATGACTCACGTAATGTGGAGTGATCACCTATGTTGATAGTAAGTGCTAATGTTTTAAAAATTTAGGCGTGGATTGCAAAGACATGTGTGTTTAATAAAAAAGTAAAAGTAGCAAACTTTAAGATAATATTAAATATTTTAGACACAAAACAACAAAGTCTATATCTATAATTATATTAGAAATAGTTAGGTTAGGTGTAGCGCTTGAGCATTGAGCCCATGTACGCATAAATCGACCGGTCCATTAATCAAACCGCATAACAAGAAAAACTCATACTCTAATAATGGTAATGAATATAATATTTTATATGATTATTCAATTAGTCCAATGGGCTGAACGAGCTCGACAATTTAATCCAACTATAAATAAATAATAAGAAGCCTATTTACGTTTAGGATCTAGACATAAACCGAACCCCCAGTGTCCATGCAGTGGCAGACGCAGGATTTCAAGTAAGGGTGTCAAAGTTATACTCATTCCGTCCTGCCGAATAAGTTTTATTTCTTTTCGACATGAGTTTCAATATATATATATATATATATATATATTGAAACTCATGTCGAAATTTTAATAGGCCGAAATTATATATATATATATATATAATCGTTAAATGTAAATTATAATAGGCTGAAATTTTAATATTTTTATGTGTATTCAAATATATATTTATGTATAGTAATAACATCAAGGGTAAGATAGGTAATTCACAGTAAAAAAAATAAGGGGGTGTCAATTGCCCACACTTGCCTCCACCACTGTGTCCATGGTTTCTATTCTGGATCGAACCATAGCCTACGGCTTGGATTTCAAAGACCGTATGTTTTATTCCGGTTACGGTTCAAATCATTAATTTTGATTTTTTTTTGGCATTTTACATGGCTAGATGTCACGACTCACGATATATTTTAAAGGCTAAAATAGTGACAAAAATTAACTCTGGTCAAAATGTGTCGATAGCTGGAATGTCACTAACTTCTTCATATCGATATCTTCCATTAAAGTTTGAACAAATACACTCTTATTATTTCATGTACAGTGTATGACAAACTACAAGAGTAAAAACAACCACATGTAAGACCTTTTTCTAACAAATCAGCGTTCTCTTAAGTTTACTTAATATTGTTGTTTCGTGATTGCAAAGTTCAAAGTGATTTGAAAATCTTGGTATAAGATTAGGATGATGAGAACAATGCGTGTACCATTTACTTGGGGTGATTATGTCGGATTGACTAATTTTATCCGGCCTAATTCCATGCTTACTTTGTAAGATTAGACATAGAGGATATCTCAAGGCTTAGTATTGGCCTGCCATTTATCCCTAATTTTGGTCTTATTCATGGGATACGAATCTCACCTAAACACATGTGATTAAAATTGTATTATCCCATCCCATGTATAATCCCAAAAATAGTCAATCCTTTAATTATCTTATCTCCCTCCAAGTAAACGCCCCTTAGTGTGTAATGAAGTACTTTGTTTTTCTATATATTTTTTTATAATTTATAAATTCAAGATTTTGTAATAAAAAATTAATGATCGGTTAAAAAAAATGCAATTTTCACGTTAATTAGATTACTTGTTTCTACTCTTACTTGGTAATGATCATATTTTTTTACGTACTATAGTATCAAAAGTTAAAAAATAAAAAATGCAAAAACAGATGTATGCATTAGATACATTTTGAAAACAGCCCATCAATAATGGGCCAATGAGTAATCAATTTGTTTTCTGATGGGCTGGTTCTTTTTATGTGTGTTTTTTCTTTCAATAGTACTTTTTAGTGAAATGATCAAGTTAAAATATTCACTCACTATGAATTTTATATTGTTTTTAAAGAAAAGTAAACATTTTTTTCCCTTGTAGAATTAATTTTCTTTTTTGACAAAAATAATTATTTTTTCTGGAATCAAAATCCAACCATTTTGAACACGTGCTGGTTGTTCGTGAGGATCGAGGTTTCAGGAGGAAATCGGAAGCTTCTGTTTCCTAGGTTTGTCGGAATGTGCGACGCCGACAAACAAACTCCGATGAATTCCCCGTCGCTGGCCGCCTTGATTTCGTCGCTAATTTCTCAAATCCTCATCATCATCTTCCTCTTCTTCCCTCCCTCAACCGCCCTCGCCATCACAACCAATCCCAACCCCAATCCCTCCCCTCACGAATCCCTCTTTCCCCTCCTCCACCACTTCCTCGCCGCCGCCGACATCGCCGCCGCCCTTTCCCTCTCCAAAAAACGCAAGCGGGACGGCGGCGCCGCCGATTCCCGACTCGGCCGCGTTGCCCGGAACCCCGACTCGTTCAAGCAGTTGTTCAGGATGAAGGCCGCCACCTTCGAGTGGCTCTGCAGCCTCCTCGAGCCCCTCCTCGACTGCCGCGACCCGGTCGACTCGCCGCTAAACCTCCCCGCCGACGCCCGCCTCGGGATCGGCCTCTTCCGCCTCGCCACCGGCGCCGACCACGCGGAGATCTCCGCCCGCTTCGGCGTCTCCGAGTCCGACTCCCGATTCTGCGTCAAGCAGCTCTGCCGCGTCCTCTGCACGAACTACCGCTTCTGGGTCGGCTTCCCCTCCGCCGCCGAGTTGGACTCCGTGTCGACTCAGTTCGAAACCCTCACCTCCCTCCCCAACTGCTGCGGCGCCGTGAGCTGCACCCGCTTCGAAATCGAAATCAACCCCCACCGGAGAGAGAGCGTCGCCGCCCAAATCGTGGTCGATTCCTCATCAAGAATCCTCAGCATCGTCGCCGGATTCCGCGGCGGCAGGGGCGATTTCGAGATCCTAAAATCGTCAAATCTCTGCAAGGATATCGAAAAAGGCAGAATCTTGAACTCTAAATCAATGGATATACCTCAGTATTTAGTAGGACATGGGGAGTATCCTCTGCTTCCATGGCTGCTCGTGCCCTTCGAAAATCCTGAGGCAGGATCGGTGGAGGAGAATCTCAACAATGCGCTTTCTTCGATCCGTTGCTCTTCGATTAGGGCGATGGGGAGTTTGAGGAGATGGGGTGTTTTGGAGAGGCCTATGAAGGAAGATTATAAGGCTGCAGTTGCTTGCATTGGTGCTTGTTCTATACTTCACAATATGTTGATCTCGAGGGAGGATTACTCTGCATTTTGCGACGAATTGGATGATCGAGATTTTCTTGATCGGAAAGTTGGTTTTTTGGAGGGAAAATTGGTCGAGGAGAAGGCGTTCGTCGTGAGGAATGCGTTGGCTATGAGAGCTAGGAGGTTAGATGGATTGGGGTAGAAAGGTTTGGATTTGTGTTTTCTCCAATTCTTGAGGATTTATTGACATTGGTTCATTGGTTTTGGCTCTGTATATGTTTAGTGAAATTGATGAATTTAAGTGTTGAAATGGGATTTTGGTTTATTTTCAAGAATGTTAGTGATGGTGAAATTGATGATAGTTTTGTATTATTTAACTTTTCATCGAATGGGATTTTGATCGATTCCCTTTATTTTAAAGAAAAATACTGTATAATGTTAGTGATCATTAGTAGTTTTGCTTTTTTCTTTTTCTTCTTTTCCTTGTATAGGGAAACCAGAAATCAGAAAATGGATTAGAGAGAAATATAGTGCGCCCTCCGTCCCGTTTAAGATGACTGAACAAAAAAAATTTGTGAGGGAAAGTATGGCAAGTGGTGATTGAACAGACAGAAACTAATAGAAAAATTGGAAGAGAAAGTATATTCCATTGAAATCTTGAACTGCATCTAGTATGTTACCAGTTGCTTTTGTGGTGGATTTGGTGGTGAAGAGTTCATTGCTATTCTGAGGAGGAAAAGTTGTAGCTGGGAAAAAAATGAAAATCTTATGAGAATGTGGAACTTGGAAATTATCTCATGTTTGAAGCTTCTTGGAATTATTATAAATAAAAAAATTCTCATTATTCATTTTATCATCCTCATATTATCAAGCTAGAATTTGAAAAAGAAGGCTAGAATTTGGAAGTCAAAGTTGTGTAACTTCACTTGAAATTTCATACTAAAATAGTAACAAATTAAACGACTAGACTACTTCATGCAGTTGGTGTAGTATGTATGTTTTGCTTTTTCCTGGAAACCTGCATAAGTATTTTATAACATGGTCTTGTATAGGATAAAAAACAAATATAATAATTTCCAAAATTCTTATACCTTTTCTTCTCCCCTAAAATAAATAACATTCTTATACTTTCACACTACATGATTAAACCATGATTTGCATTTTGATTTTTTAAAAAACAGTCATAGTTTAAGTAGATAAGTTGTACTGAAAATTGACAAGGTCAAATTACAGGGTCAAATTTATATAGCTAAACTAAAAGGGGTTGAAAATCTTGTTCAATTTGATTCTGACTAATTGGCATTTTGAAATGGTCAACACTTTTATTCGGTCCACTTGTTTTATTATTTTTTATTTTTTATTTTTTTTCAGATAGATTAAATTTGGATGTAGTTTATATTTAAGTTTGTATAGATGTATTTTATGTGTTAATTATCACTTGTATAGTATAATTCATGATCTATAACCTTATAATGACTTTGTCACTAATTTTTTTTAAGAAAATACAAATAAGGCCTAAAATTTGCTTCGCTTTTACACTTGTGGGTATTGGCAAGAGAGCTAAAATCTTATACTTCCCCCGTCTACTATCTTTAAGCTCAAGATTTATTTTAGTTGGTTTTAGTAAGTCATCTTTAAAACCCGAAGTCCTCTTTAAAACTCATCATTATAAAAATATTAAAACCAACTAGAAAAAATGCAAGTTTAAAAATAGTGGACGGAGGGAATATTATATAATGCTTGCACATAATGTAACAATTAATTCCAAATCAAATTTCAACGATCTCCGTCCCTTTTTAGCACCAACTTTTCTCCCATGCTATACCAGTAAAAACAGAGAAAGTTCATACCACATTCTTATGTTTTCATAAATTAGATCACAAAGTCGCTATGGATCAAAGGATAGGTCATAAGTGATAATCGACGCTAATTTTGTTTTCTACATCCTTTTTGAAGATTAATACTTTATTACATACAATGTTATTGATTATTTTAACATTTTATATCATGAAATTAATCATAAATATATAGTCGTTGATGTACATGTCAAATTGATTCGAGCCATTGAATTTAGAAAATTGACCTTGATCATTGGTTTATTATAAAAACACTACTATATGCATCACATGATACCAAAAACAATTGTCTTCTTTATTTTTATTTTTATTGTTTTCCTTTTTCTACTACCAACCTTTACGACTTGTATATTTTGAGGTTCTATAATTTGGTGGTTATGTAATTTAGTGTATATATAAGGTTGAATATGCTAAAAATAATTCATAAATTATTTGTTTACTCTGATGCACTTATTAGCAGGAAACGATGAATAAATTAATTATATCCCACCTCTGTAGGTGAGATATTTACCTATCCTTCAATTGACCACTCCAAACCAAATTAATAAAATATCAAGAAATGCTAATTTTTGGATATAATTAACTAATTAGTTAATCTATCTTTATCTGCCAAAGTAAATAGGTCAAGTGGCTTAATTAGTTTCTTAATTCTATCTATTTTGGTTAATCAACTTAGATATTTGTCTGCCTAAAAGTTGTAGTGCCCTATTTCGATATGAAAAAACAATTATTTACTTTTTACAATTATACCCATAATAGCTTTCCATAAGAATGTGAGTGTAGTAGTTAAACGTCGTAATTTATTTTATTTTATTTTATCAAAATATAATTTCTATGATAAGTATGCAAACGATGCATGGTAGGTGGCGTTCAAAATGACAGTTTAACAAATGTAAATATTGGTAAATATATACCATATATGGCTTGATAACGTGCATCTCATATTTATTACATGAAATTGGTCAAATAGTGGGAGGGTGGTGAATAAAATAATATATACAAATATAAAGATTTATATTGTATAAACAAATTTAAAAAATAATTATGACGACCACGTCTTCCATGGGGTTGGTGATGATTCCACATTGGGTTTTAATCATATTTTATCGTCCTTAACTTATGTTGATATGGACTTAATGCATAGTCATATTCTCCATATTTAGTGGTCGAATCCTTCTAATTAAACCGGCCAATAACAATTTATCTTAATTATAGTTTATGGCTCCACTTTCGGTCTGATTTTACAAAAACGGTTCAACCTTCAATTTTTTTTAAATGTCTCAATCTTTTAATTTTTTTTTACATAACTTGAAAAAGATATCTCAATTGATCATAATTTGTCAATGAAATATGAGACTGAATATACCATGAAAAATTTATGTCAAGCCCATTTTTTGAGTGGTTTTGGTCTTTGATCGACCACCAAAATTATCTGAAATCTATTATGAAGATTCATTGTTGTATTATTATTATTATTATTATTATTATTATTATTATTTAAATTTACAGTAAATCAAAAATCGATCATCGGGAAACCAAAGTTCATATTGTTCTACACATAAAGAGGTTTTAATGGTATGTCGCTCATCTATATATGACGAGCTCTACGGCTGGAATTCAAATTTAAAATCATCGTTGTCAAACACTTAAAAATTCTGGTGAAAAAAGTCATTTTTGTTGATTTTTTTATTTTATTTTAAAGATTAGACTATTTTTATAAAAGGAATATAAAGGTCAAGTTATTTTAAAAAAATATTTTCAGTTGTATATGATAAAATAGAACAGAATTTCATGATTTTACACTAAAATACGTGAAACGTGAGCTATCTATCTAATCACGAGATTATACATATTCCGTTTTAACAAAACAAATCAACTATACTTCTCTAATAAAAACATAAAATTTGCACAAAAGAAAAAAATAGAAAAAAAGAAAAATATAGTTGAACCAAACTGACTAAAAATCTCGAGCAGCATACTTTTCAGAGCAACCCCACCAAATAACTACCAAGAAACGGAAGAAAATTCCTACATAATCCTCGCCGTCCATCCCGCCACGTGTCGGTCCACCGCTCCATCTAACCAACCATAAACCACATGCACCGGAGGCACCATATTTTAAAATGCTTTCGTCAGCGTGACGCCGTCGTGGAGCGAGTTCGGACTTGCTGGCCCCACCCAACAACTACGAACCGGGTCCCACAAGACTCGCTCGTTTCATATCTCTCACCAACTGCGAACCGGTCCACCCACCCCACCGATGGAACCCTTCCACCGGTCCGAACCGGACCGGATCAGACTCCGCGCTATAAATCCACCTCCGTTTCCCCTCCTTCAAACTCAGCAACACCCTTTTCCGCAATCTAGAGAGAGAAAGTGAGAGAAAAAGAAAAACACATTAAATCCTTAAATTCAGACAAAAATGGCGACCGAAGGCGGCAGGCATCAAGAGGTTGGCCACAAGAGCCTTTTGCAAAGCGATGCTCTCTATCAGGTATATATATATATATGCATAAATAATTTTTTTTTATTTTTTTTTCGAATTAATTTTCACTAAAATGAGAAAGGTGGTGATGAGATTTTGATGTGTGTGAATTTTGCAGTACATTCTAGAAACAAGTGTGTACCCAAGAGAGCCTGAGGCCATGAAAGAACTCAGAGAAATCACTGCTAGTCATCCATGGTTAGTTAACACAAATCACTATAATTCTTGGAGATTTTTTGATGATTTTATTTGATTAAATTGTTGGAAATTGAATGTTTTTTTAATAATTGATAAATTGAAATAGGAATATAATGACGACATCTGCGGATGAGGGGCAGTTCTTGAACATGCTACTGAAGCTGATCAATGCCAAGAACACCATGGAGATTGGAGTTTACACTGGCTACTCTTTGTTGGCTACTGCTCTTGCTCTTCCTGAAGATGGCAAGTAAAAACATTCATTATTTCGAATAAATAAATACTTGTCCCAAGTTAAAACAAAAAATCACAAATAATAATAAATAATAAAATTACTCAATTTATCCCTAATCATTGCATATGAAACTGAGAACGTAAGATATTTGTAATGATAGATGTAAATATGAAAGTTCAGATTATTTTTTATATAGAAAAATGTGATAAAGATACTTAATTGAGACATTTTTTTAAAAAAGAGTGTAAGACACTTAAATGGGGATGGAGTAAATTGTAAGAATATTACTAGGAAAAGCTTGAATTAACGGACTATTGTATAGCCTTATTTGTCAATCTAAATGATTAGCAAGCCATATTTGTTTAATTTTATTATGGTTATAAGTAATTAATAGTGTTTAATAAGAATTGATTTGGGATGCAGATATTGGCAATGGACATCAACAGGGAGAATTATGAGTTGGGTTTGCCAGTAATTGAGAAAGCTGGAGTTGCCCACAAAATTGACTTCAAAGAAGGCCCTGCTTTGCCTGTTCTTGATCAAATGATTGCAGATGTAACTACTCTCATCCAACCTTTTTTTTTTGTTCATATAATTTACAGTGAATTTTGTTCACCAAACCCATTTCTAAAATATGTTAATTATTGCATTTCTTAAAATGCAATACCATCATTCTCTACATATTAAAAAAAAATCGAGAGAATCAGAAATGCTCTAATGCTCACCGTGAACATATTTAATGGATCAATCGCCAATCTGTTATACTGACAACTTTTTTTGAATAAGTTTAATTTTTTATTTTTTTTTACTAAGATTTTTTTTTTAAAATGAAGATAAATTTAATTAGCAATTTAAATTGAGGGCCTAAATTCCAAGAATTGCATTTGCAGGGAAAATATCATGGAACCTTTGACTTCATATTTGTGGATGCTGACAAGGACAACTACCTGAACTACCACAAGAGGCTGATTGACTTGGTCAAGGTCGGAGGTGTGATCGGGTACGACAACACCCTGTGGAACGGGTCCGTGGTGGCACCACCGGATGCGCCGTTGAGGAAGTACGTTAGGTACTACAGGGACTTCGTGCTGGAGCTCAACAAGGCTCTCGCTGCGGATCCGAGGATCGAGATTTGCCAGCTGCCTGTGGGCGATGGGATTACCCTGTGCCGCCGCCTCAGCTGATCGCACCACCCACCCTTCGCTTCTTCAGCTCGGCTATATACTAAAGTCGCTGTATTTTTCTATTTTTTTTTTTACCTTTAAAATTTCGATTTGGTGTCTCATTTTAATGTGGATGAGTTGTGGACAAATCTTATATACCGCTGCAAATATGTGAAATTGATTTTTTAATCCACAATTATCTTTAATATTCATTGTCTGTCTCAATGTAACAATGTTGCACATGCATTTCATATACTGTTACATCAATTTAATAAGGGAAAATTGCCCAAAAATACACAATTTTTCGTTAAATTCTAATTTAGCACACGAGTTTCAAAATATGCTTATAAATACATAATCTTTCAATTATTTCTGATTTTGTACACGAGGTCAATTTTTTTCCTGATTTTGTCAGATTTTGTGCTGATGTAAAAGTCGGAAATTTGATTTGTTGGAATTTATGTCATTCATATATATGAGGAAAATAGATTTCACTGATTGTTTGACAAATCCAACTTCCATATCAGCACAAAATCTAACGAAATTATGAAAATAATTGATCTCGTGTGCAAAATTAGAAACAATTGAAAAGTAATGTATTTATATGCAGGTTTTAAAGCCCGTATGCAAAACTAGAATTTTTAACAAAGGATAGTGTATTTTAGGACAATTATCCAATTTAATAATATGAAATTCTAGTCAATTTTATCAAAATACTATCAAAATAATAAAGGGACACACTTGGGTCAGCCAGAGGCACCGTGCGGCTGGCTAAAATACTGTCACTTTTATTCGTGTAGATTAGCACTAGTCTGTATAAAGATTGACACTTTTAAAAATTGGCATTTTATTCGTAAAATAATTATGTTAAATATTGACATTTTTATTCGTATAAATTATTATTTTTCTATATAAAGATTGACACTTTGACCCGACCACACTATGTGGCCGACCTCACCCAAGTTTTTGTCAATAATAAAACTCAAACGAGGCGAGGTACGAACGAGAACAAGGAATTCGGGCTCAAACGGGGGCTTTTCAAAGTTAGTGCTCCATAACATCGGTATCGTCCACTTAAAAATATGAACTCATTAAAAAATATATATATGAACTTATTAAGTTAGTGATTGGAAATTTTCTTTTACCAAGTTAAATGCATTTTTAATACCATTAATATTTACTCCTTTTGTTTTGTTATAAGTGGCGCTATCATCAAATTACACGTACTAGAAGAATGTATAAGTTTACATTTTAATTTATTTATATATCTCTTTTTTTGAGTACCAACTAATATTAACATAAAATACATGGGTAAAATGAGATAATTTAATTATATGATCATCAAATTTTAAAATGAAACACTTACAAAGAAATAAAAACAAAAGTCAAATAAGATAATTAAAAAACGATAGGAGTATATATTATTAAATTTTTGGTATGATGAGTACTTGTGGATGAAAGTTGGGGATGGGTAATTGAGATTCGTATTATACACTACAAAAATTTCACGAAATAACGACGGAAAAATCCGTCGTAATAGCACTCATTTCCATCGGTAAAGTTGATTTCCGACGGAATCCCGACGGATATTTTCCGTCTTGAAAAGGGCGTCGGGAATTCATTACCGACGGATATTACGCCGTCGTTAATGGTTACCGACGGAAATTCCGACAGAAGTGCCGTCGTGTGAGACGCCGGCCGGTCGCCTTCGCCGGTGCATATTATGACGGACTAACGACGGATAATTTACCGACGGATTTGCCGACGGACCTACTGCCGGCCGGTCACCGTTGCCGGCATATATTACGACGTAATCCGTCGGTAGTCCGTCGGGAGATCCGTCGTTATTCCGTCGGAAGTCCGCCGGGATTTTAAAAAAAGGAATATTCTTTCGGTTATTTTCTGTTCTAGCACCCTATTTGAATCCAATTAATAAATAAACAGAAGCAATAATATCCAACAGTACAACAATATCCAACAAAAATCATAACATCTCATAATTTAAATAAAGTAAAGTCAGAATTACATAGTTTTGGTTTTAATAATCCCCACATAACATCAAAAGTCTAAATTTTAGTAAATACATAAGTTCAATACTAGAAAGAGCGCCAACCAAGCTCAATGGTTATCAGCACCTCTGGACTGACTCATGAACTGCTCAAAGAGTTGCTTCTGAGTCTGCAGTGCTTCTTTGAGCTCCTTTGTCTTCTCAGCGAGCTGCACATGCGCTTCGCGCTCCTCCTCAATATACTCCTCGATCTGACCCTATAGTCAATTAACCAATTTTGATGCAATACAAAGTAGATTAAATTGTAGAACATAGGAATATAAGAACTTTATAGTGAACAACAGTTACAGCTTAAGCAAATGGAGACATATCACCTTTCTCAAAGTTCAAGACATAGTTTGAGGTCAAAGCAACGGCTAATTGTACATATTCGAGGCAGAAAAATGGACTTCCAAGGGACATTTTCTAAGTGAAACATGATACCAAGAAAATAAGCTTTAGAAAAGACTCAATCAGTTAAGACATTTTATTAAACAACAATCTGTAAAATTTATCATCTCGAGTAGAAGTATACATGTCTAAAGAGCAGAATATGTAGTGGCCAAAGCAATCCTCTTGTTTCCTCTCCACCAATTTAAGAGCTTTTGAATTTCATTCCCACAAAAAGAAAAAGAATATTAGAAAAATCTCACAACTCTAAAACGTATAACAAACTTGAAAAAACAGGGAGAAAAAAGAAATGTAAAAGAATTGTTACACAATCAATCCTGTGTGAAAACCGTGAAGTAGAATCAGAATCAGCTTCTGAAGATTCAGATCATACACAAAATTGTAGAGAATGGAATTGGATATCGCTTGGAGAGCTACAAATTCATTAGCAATAAAAGAATGAAACAAGAAAGTCATGCATAGACATCATAAAAAGAGAAAAAAAAAAATATTACAATTCAAAACTATTGTAAGTGTTGTTATATGATGAATAATGTCACAGTTAGCACTAAGATTCTAAGAATAGATACATTTTGCTACACTTTGAGTGGGGCTATATTTCTATAATTCATACTGTATTTGAAAGTGTCACTATGATTACAACTTGAATATCCAAATAACTTATAAAAGTATTAAATTATACACATGCTTTGATTCTTATTCTCCCACCCCCAGCAAAATCACAAGCATAAAGATATAACTTTCATTTTTATACGGTGTTGCTTCTTCCTAAATCCTACCTAACCTCAACACCAAAATAACCAAACATAAGCCACTCTTAGATTATTAGAATTTCAATTAATTTAACAATCTATATATTATTCTAACAAGTTACCATATTTAATAACTCAAAGGAAAAGGGGAAAAAAAAGTGATATCAGCAAATAACCAATACGTACAGTATCAAAAAAGCAAGAACCCATTCCAATACAAATATAAGAGCTCACATGTTAATTTTTAAAACAAAATGGAGGAAAACAGGCTATATATTTACTAGCTACTTAACCTCAATTTTTAACTTACTAGATAACAATTCATAGTACAAGCTCATGCATAGACATCATATATTTGAATTAATTTCATCTGGAGTTGTAGCTGTAGCTCTGAAAGCTATCAGTTGTAGAATCAAATTGATAAAATAGGTTATGGATTTTGACATTATAAACCATATTGTGCTAAGTACAAATCTATATTTGGCTTTGGAAGAAAACTCAAAAATTTTTACTTCGTCACAAATTCTTAAAACGATATCATTGAATCCAATAACAGTATATTAGCTGAAGTCATAAAACAACAAAATAGAATCGCCGAGAGAGGTTCGAAGCATTTAAAATCTGAAAACGATAGATCGTAATTGAACACATCAACAATCAAAATACAGACTAAGTAAATCCCAATAAAGCAACACTAAAAACCCTAACACTACCATGTAGACCATTTATAGTCAGAATTTTTCTTGCAAACGATATCCCCAGTAGTTGAAAGAGGGAGAGAAATACCTAAACTGAAATCCGGCGGTGAAGCAACAGAGACGAGACACGCGGCGCCGTTAACAGAAGAAACTGTTGGCTGCGAGAGAGAAATATATCCTCAGCAACAGAGACAAATAAAATAAAAGAAAATATATTAAGGAGATGAATACCGTACAATTATATTAAATAAAATAAACATTCCACTAAAACATCCTAGATAGGAAAAATCAAACATGAAAATTAATGAAAAACCTCCATATATATAACGTCATTCCACCACGTCGAAATTATCGTGTTGTTTTTTAGGATACTATAGTATCCGTAAAAAAAACGAACTCAAAATTAATTTAAAATCGTATAAGTTCGTGATGGAGATACGTGCATAAACGCAAGTGAATTCTTACTGGATATGTAGTATATTTCACTCACTTTAGACACGAAAGTAATGTCGACGTGCTACAAAACTCGTGGTATTACTCATGGTAGACTTCAGTCTTTTATATCAATACACTATTATTAAGTTAAATTTATTATTATTAATGTTTCAAATCAAATTTTGACTGCCCATCTATATCCATTGTTTTCACTCTTTGGGGGTTTCCAACGCCAGTTGGCAATTCAACTTTCACACTAATGGAGTAGCTTTTACTTATGAAAGTTGAAATCTCCACTTTCATTTATGAAAGTAATGAAAGTTGCTTTCAATTTATTTGTGGAGTAACTCAATTGGTGGAAAAACCTGCACATGAAATGCTACATGCTACACTGTCCTTTTATTTAATTTTTTATTTATTTATTTTAGCTTTCCAAAAGTCTACAAACCATACACGAAAGTTAAACTACGCTTTAAAAAGATATGTG
The DNA here is from genome assembly GCA_001642375.2 of Mentha longifolia. Lineage (NCBI taxonomy): Eukaryota > Viridiplantae > Streptophyta > Magnoliopsida > Lamiales > Lamiaceae > Mentha > Mentha longifolia. Next base: position 24,685,997 of record CM038120.1, on the reverse strand, counting down.
TGGTAGGCTTTACCCATCAATAGCATACAAATTACTACATGTGAGAATGCAAACCCCAGTTGAGAGAGAGAGTACATGTGACCAATTAGCTTATGTAGGTTTCGAAACAGTGATTCAGTTTATAAATATACTAAGTCATCTTACATACTTCCTTAGCCACTGATTCTTTATCTCAAAGGATTCGACACGAGTTTTAAGTTTTAAGCTATTGGTTGGTTGTAGTGCAAGTAGAGATATCCCACATACAATATAATTTTAAATTATTTAATTTAATAGATTGCAGTATGAGTGGAATAAATGTCTAACTTAAAATAAAATTAAATGAGTTTGTATACATCTAAAAGAGAAAATAAGCAAAATTTTTGTTGAACGAACTAAGATGACAAAATAAGTAAAGATTTTGTAGACCGAGGGGGAAAAAAAAATCAATTCAAACAAGGGCAAATTGGTAAAAGAACGTCATTTTATTATTATTATTATTATTATTATTATTATTATTATTATTATTATTATTATTATTATTATTATTATTATTATTATTATTATTATTATTATTATTATTATTATTATGCTCCTGTGCGATGCACGGGTCGTCCACCAATCAAGCTTATAAGAAAAATTAGAATAATAAAGTACGGTATATTATATTGAATGATAATAAAACTAGTGTAGTGCCCGTCGAAATTCGACGGGAAGCATTAAATGTTTCAATTTTTAAGTAAAAAAGAATAAAAAAATTAATGTTATCTTCCATTTCAAAATGAAAATTTTGCTTCAATTCATATAAAATGTGATAGCATTGAATTTTATTATAAAAAATAAGTTAGCTTTGAATGCTTCATTATTCACAAAAACAGAAAAAAAAAAAAAAATAGGTTAATGAGGGAAGTACTTCTTGATAGTCGTACTCATTCATTTTTTTTTTTGGTTAATGCGCCCGTGGTATATTTAATAGTTTAATGATGGATATTTTTTTTGACAATAATCACTTTACATCATAATTTTTAAGTGAAATTTAATATATTTAGTTATTTAAAAATGATAGTATTGTAGCAAAACATTAGGGGAAAAGATCAGTATTAGATCATACTCCATTTGACAAAATAAGTCAATGCTATGTAGGATTTGTGGAGGAGTTGAGCTTCTTTTGTACTCCCTATGTCCCATTTCAATAGTCACGTTTCATTATTTTATACCTCACGTATATTTATTGTATGAGACCTCTCATGTGGGATGGAGAAGTACTTAAAATCACTTATTATTCAGTTAGTCGCAATAGAATAATAGATCAATGATTGTTATGATTTATAATAGAGGGTAAGAATTGAAGAATTGATAACATCTCTCAAGTAGTTGTATAAATATTTGAATATCAAGTCACCCGTTATTCAATATAGATTAAAGAAGTTTAATATTTTTTGAATAGTTCTACTCGATTTGAACGTCAAGGGACAATCATTTTGAATATCAATTCACCATTTGTTCGATGTACAGTAATTAGAAGTCACCTGTTGTTTATTGTGATAGAACAATAGGTCGATAAGGAGTATAATTTCTCAAGTAGTCTCATTATTCCTTATAATAGAAAAATATGCCAACGAATGATAACACTTCTCATGTATTTTTACTTGTTTTAATGTCCATTCGCACATTGTTCACTATAATAAGAAAATAGGCCGGAGAGAAAATTTATCAAGTAGTCTTCGTTGCCTATGTAGTAAAAAAACCCTGCTAGCGAAGGATAATAATTCTCAAGTAATTTTACTCGCTTTGAATGTCAATACGTCCGTTGTTCGCTATAATAACAAATAGGTCAATAAGGGTATTGTTTTGGCCATTGTTAATAGAAAATGATCTAAATTTAACATTACAAATTAAAGTAATAACTGTCAATTTATCCATCATTAGATATAACCAAAAATAGGTAGATTGATATAAGAGGTAATATTTTAATATTTCTTGAAACTTATACTTGTATTAAATGACAATATTTCCCGGGTAGCATTAATTTCAAGTCGCTTAATGTTCAGGTGAAAAAAAAATATATTGCTAAGGGAGGGATAACATTTTTTGATAGTTGGAATGTCAAACCGCACGTTGTCCACTATAATAAAAATAAAGATAAAATAAAATAAAAGAAAAAAAAGAAAAGAAATTGGAGGGAGTATAATAGAAAACCCTACAAAAAAAATACTAAACCCTACCAAAAAAATAAACTCTAAAAAAAAACTCAATCCTAAAAAAACCTAAACCCTACAAAAAAAATTCAACCATAAATGGAAAAAATTATTTTAACGTGGCATTTCCACATCAACGCATTAAGTCGATTGTTATGATACAGTTAATAATAAGAAAAAAAATTATTGTAAAATATCTTATTTAGATTTAGTTAAAATCTTATAGGATTAAATTAGCTAAAATTATTAATTTAAAAGCTTGTACATTGTCGATTTAATTGAATAAGTGTGCTTGTCAATTTGATTAGCTAAAATATTGTTTGCCATTGAATTTTTATTATAAAAGAAGATTAAATCGTAGTATTTGCAAAAATTGAAGGTAGCATTCTTCAAAGATCGGTTGTACTTATTTTGTATTTCAATCCACCCAATTGTTTGGGTCATCATTAATAAAAAAAATGATCAAAATTTAACATTTCATATTAAAATAAAAGTGTATTATATTTTAAATTTGAATTCGGCTTTCAAAACTAAAATACTACACTTAAAAAATATATATAAATAAAAAATAAATTACAATCGTATATATGTATTATAGTCTCTTTTGAAGAAATTATGAAGAATCATGAATATAATAGTCTAGCTTTTTTTTTTTAAAATCTTTTCTTCAAATGATATTTTTATTAAATGTAATAAATAATCTTATTGATATTCTATACACCCATTTATTCAAAAATATTCTCCATTCATATTCTAAACATATGTATATAAATATATGGAGTTCGGTTCATATGTTAATAAATCCTAGCGTGTTAAATAGGAATGAATCTGGACCATTGATCTTAGTTAAATCTATGACTGTCATTGACTTAAGCATTGTTTCAAAGTACAATAGGCATAATTTTATTTCAGCATCGATTTGTACATTAAAAAGCACAATTATATAATAAGCATAATTTTGTGCATATTTAAGCATGATTTTGTATACCTTTAAACATATTTCTCATTTTAACACGTCATGATCTATTTACACACGAACCCTTTCCATATGTAAATATTTTTATAAATACTTCAAATTTTAAAATGTTAATTTTTAGTGAATAAAAAATTAATCACAATCAGTTGAGATGATTTGTTGGTTATATTATTGGTGTTATTGGAGTAACTTTGACGTCATTTATGTTATTATTTATCTAATGATACATATATAAAGGATAATCAATTATTAAGTTGAACTAATAGAATTATACTCCATAATCAGTTATACTAATTAGATTGTGTTAGTTTGAAGGATTATTCGGGAAGACCGAAGCTATATATTTTAAGATATTATGGAGATATAGTATAATATGGAGATATAAATATGTATAGATTAAATATATGAGATGGAGATGTATAGTACTATAATATGGAAATATAATAATAGATTAAAATATTAATTAATATATTAAAGATATGTATCAAGATATGTATAAATATGGGGATATATTATAATATGGTATATATACTTGATTAAATTTTTGCCTAATAAAGCCAAAGCCTCGAGAATTTAGGAAAATAATCAAGAAAAATCGTGATCGACTTTTATTTTGCTATTTTATATATATAAATATATATATACTAGTTTGTATCCCGTCGAAATTCGATGGAATGGGTGTCATTTTATTGTATACATTTATTAAGATGGTTGTATTATGATAATTTGTTAAAAAAAGTGTTACAAAGTCAAATTAAATTTTATTAGAAAATATTTTAATATGTTGAATTTGCTTAAAAAATAGCATGAAGGTCTGCCCGATCAACGGAAAATTTTGAAATAATTTTCATATTATGTCTAATTTATTGTGAAGTGTCTTAAATTGAAAATATACAATTTTGTTACAAAAATTTGACAATTATACTTATCGAAACATACTAAAGAATTCTAAAAATTTATTGGCTAACGGGTCACCTCAAAATCAATTTTGTGCCTAATATACTGTCAAGTATTGTATTTGAAATTTAAAATATATTTTTTGTTACAAAAAATTGACAATTATAGCTATCGATACATACTAAAAGAATTTCAAAAATATCAAAATTGAACTTGAGTCTAATAATAAAATAAAAAAAATTGATACATACTAAGAGCATTTTAAAAAAAATTGGCCAATGAGCTACCTCAAAATCGAAATAGTGCTAGGGCAAAAAAATACAAAACTTATTAACCAACGGGTCCACCTCATACCAAAATAGTGTTAGGGCCAAAATATATTTTTTTTTTACTGAAAAACAGTTTAGCCTAATCAACTCAAACTAAAAAATAGCCCCAGCCCGATAAGGATGGCCTGAAAATCGTTGAAACGATGTTGATTTTGTGTATAATATATTGTCAAGTGTCTTCAATTTAAAAATATTATAAATCAAAAACAGTTTAGCTTGATCAACTGGAACTGAAAATAGTCTTAGCTCAAAATATTTTACTTTTTTTTTTCTTTTCTTTTTTTTTATTTTTATTTTGAAAAAGTAGCAAAACCACCCTTAACGTTGGTACTTCGAAACAAAAATACCCCTCACGGAATGTTTTTCGGGACATGGTTCTAGAGATGGCCAAAATAATCATACACATCGACCCGTATACGCATTCGTACCGAGGGTTTGTACTCTTACCCGTACCCGTCGGTTCGGGTTCGGAACCGTACCCGCCGAAGGCGGCGGTTTGGGTACGGGTATTGAAAGTTGAACCTCCGACCTGCTGATTCCTATACCAGTTGACCCTCTATTTTGATATGTATTTCATCTAAAAATATACTCCCTCCATTTTATATAAAATGACATTTTTCTTTTTTGCCTTTTTTGGCACGCTTTTCTACACTTCTCGTTGATGGGTTTTAAGATGGATTTTTGAAGAATTCTTTCTTTTACGGGATACTACAACTGTTGTAGTATCCCGTAAAAGAAAGAATTATTCAAAAATCCATCTTAAAACCCATCATCAAGAAATGTGAAAAAGCGTGCCAGAAAAGCCACTATTGAAATGTGTCATTTTAAGTGAAATGGAGGGAGTATTTTTTATTAATTAGTTTTAATTAGAATGCACACTTTAGCCTACTTTAACATTTTTTTCATTTAATTTTAACCAAATTTGTTTTAACGGTGCTCAGTCCTTCGAGCTTAAATTTTTAAATCACTTTACATCCTCTAATTCATTATTTAGAGGTCTGGTTTTGGTTTACATTGTTGGATTCTTTGCAATAAAATAATATATTTTTATTTTAAATAATTCGAGGTACAACTAATCGAATTTAAAATAAATTTTTAATATTAAAATAATAATTATAAAACCCACTGGAACCGTCAGGTTGTACTCGTACTCGTACCCGCACCCGCCTATACGGCGGTTAGGGTACGAGAACAATTATGTGAAACCATACCTGCTGGGTACGGGTACGGTTACGTACCCAAACCCGCATTTGGTCACATCTACATGATTCGAGTAGTTGAACCAGTCGAACTATGGTTCAACCGTTTAATAAATTTTCAAATTTTCTTGGTCTAGAGCCAAAATATTTTATGTAACGCCCCGGGCCTACCGGGTGGGAGCTCGTTACGCTACGATGGCACAATAGGCCCGCTTACAACTACTTGACGTTCGTACTCACTTTGCCAATATGATTAACCCAAGTTATTAGAGAGTCAATTGAGCCCATACTTATATTGTCTTGACATCCCATACTTATTCGATATGGGATGTCACAATCTCCCCCCGTTGAATATACGGCGTCTTCATAGTGACTTACATGCAGGACCGCCCCCGGACCCATGGAGCTCGCCTGGGGTCGGCTCTGATACCATTTGTAACGCCCCGGTACCACGGGGTGGAAGTCCGTTACGCTACGGTGGCACAATGGGCCCGCTAGCAACTACTTGGCGTTCGTAGTCGCTTTGCTAAAATGGTTAACTCAAGTTGCTAGAGAGTCCATTGTCTTGACATCCCACACTTATTCGATATGAGATGTTACATTTTAGCTCAAAAATAATTTAGTCTGATCGATTCAAATCGACAATTTCAGCCAACGGGCCACCTCAAAATTGATTTTATGTCTAATAGTGTATATATATATACATATTAAAAGAATTTTACAAATTTCTTGGCCAACGGGCCACCTCAAAATTGAAGTTGTGCGAAGGCCAAAATATATTAACAAACTCGAAAATAGCATCCCCTACTTATTCGATGTGGCATGTCACAATCTTCCCCCGTTGAATATACGACGTCTTCATCGTGACTTACATGTAGGACCGCCCCCGGGGACATGGAGCTCGCCTGGGGTCGGCTCTGATAACATTAGTAATGCCCCGGTTCCACGGGGTGGAAGCCCGTTACACTACGGTGGCACAATGGGCCCGCTAGCAACTACTTGGCATTCATTCTCGCTCTGCTAAAATGGTTAACCCAAGTTGCTAAAGAGTCCATTGAGCCTATACTTATACTGTCTTCACATCCCATATTTATTCGATGTGGGATGTCACATTTTAACTCAAAAATAATTAAGTCTGATCGATTCAAATCGAAAATTTCAAAAATTTATTGGCCAACAGGCCACCTCAAAATTGATTTTATGTCTAATAGTATATACATATATATATATATATATATGTATGTGTGTGTGTGTGTGTGTGTGTTTAAGAATTTGACAAACGTAGTTATCTATCGATACATATTAAAAGAATTTTACAAATTTCTTGGCCAACGGGCCACCTCAAAATTAAAGTTTTGCTAAGACCAAAATATATTAACAAACTCGAAAATAGCATGAAAGGTTTGGATTAATCAAAATTTTGAAACGATGCTTAAATTTTGTGTTAAAAATATATTCTGAAAGTTAGCTTAGCTCGATTTGGGCGAGCCAACCCGAATAGCCCGATAAATATGGGTAAAAAGCACAAATTGACCAAACGCATGCCTAACTCATTTAATTAGAGACTCAATTATTTCTTGTGTAGTTCTACTTATTTTGAGTATCAAATGGTCAATTTAAAGAATGAAAACATATACTGTTATTTTACTTTTATGAGAAATACCAAAACAATTTCGCATAATTATATCAGCTTTGAGATTTCGATGTGGGATGTGATATTTTAAATAAATAGAAATGCAATATAAAATGATATTTATCATCCTTCATTCTTATTTATCTAAAATACATCTATATTTACCCATAAACACAATTAAATCAATAGTTTAAAATTTTATTCATTGTTATCTTAACAACTATGAATTGATTTGTGCGCACTAACACTACGAATTCATAAATAGCTTAATGATTATCTTATAAACTTACAAATATATCAATATACATATTCTTATCGTAATTCTATATATTTGAAATTCTATTAATATATAGAATATAGAATTGAATATAAGATAAACATGGAAATAAAATAATAGTTTATAAGAATTAATTTGTATAAATATATAGATTTTAGATAAATAATTAATGGAGAATGTAGGAGACGCCACGTAGGCACGTGGTTATGGTGTTCCGAATCCGGAACGGAACATATAATATATTGTATGTCTTAAATAACATTAATTAGTGACGTAGTATAGTGGTATAAGATATAGGTTATTGTGTTGGAGATCATGAGTTCGAATCCTCCCATCCTCATAATTAAATATATAAATAATAATTAATGTATATAAATATATAGATTTTAGATAAATAAGAATGGAGGTCGCATGTGATGCCATGTAAGCATATGAATTAACGTGGTATTCCCAATGCGCTGTGGAATTATACATATATATATATATATATATATATATATATATAGCTGAAATTCCTTACCTCATCTTCTTCTTTATATTGACTGAGAATCAGTTTCAGTCTCCGTTTTGAAACTTGACGAAACTAAGAGATTACAAACCTTTAACAAACCAGACCTCTAAACTGTTAAGTTAATCCAAACCTAACAACTGAGAGATCTAACAATCTTTCTAACACTTTCAGACTTTACAGACTTTTAAGTGAAGAAATAAAGATGTTCTTAAGCATCAGTGAATACTTAAGAACAGAGGATTCCAGAATCAGAAAATCTTGAGAACTTAACACTTGGGAAATCGTCTTGTTTCGAGTACTAAGTTGAACTTTGATCGATTGAGATTTCTGCAGAGTTTTGGCTTTGATAATGAATTTCCCGTTAGGATTATGGAATGAGGCTTGAAGTATTTATAGGCTCCGAATTTGAATTTTAGCCGTTGGAAACGTCAGTGATGGCAGAGATGTCGTACTGTTGACTCACTTCTAGCCGTTGGGAGATTTCGTCCTAACTGGCAACATGTGCCAGAGAACAGGTCGTCCGGATTGATGTAGGTGAATCCGCTTGACCTTCGAACTGTAGAACTCCAGCGATCTTGAAGTTTTCAAGGCAGGGCAGCTGGACTTCTAAGACAGGTTGACTACAGAACAACATGTTAGGTTGATCTCTAAAGGTCAGATTGTTTAAACACGATCTTACCTTTACAGAGAGATCAACCAGTCAAAATACAAATAGTGGTGTTGACCTGTAGAAGACAGGGCATGTCGTTTTAATCAACCTAAACTCTAAGAGAGTAAAATAAAACTAAGTGTGGTTTCGAAAAACATCATCAAAATCAAACTGCAAAGGGTTCCTAACAATTTCTCCCTTTTTGATGATGTCGAAACCCAACACTTTACAGATAGATCATATAACTAATAAATATGACAACGTCAAAGAATATGAAGAAATTTTATCATAAATGAAAGTTATTTCGACGACCACCACCTTTTGGCCTTTCCCCCTTGTACCTTTATTTTCCCCCTTTTCGATATCATCAAAAAGGTTTGATCAAGCAGGTGGGAGAGAAGATTCATGTAAGTGCATGAAGAACATGATATCGGTGGTGGAAGCAACAAGAAAAAATGACAAGAATAGAACACTCAGTTAGTCAGCGTTGATAAAGAATTTAAGGCACATAGTAAGAAAGAATTTAAAATGGGAATTATACAAGTCCCTGGTTCTCCCTTGATTACGATCTGGTGTTTTTTGAGAAGGTCGATAATGTGGCTAGATGTCCAACAGATAGTCTGGTGGTGTGATTTTCAAGTTTCCCCTTGATGTGTGTCGAGGTTGATCCATCGACTTGTGAGATCAGGTTGTACAATAAAATAAAATAAAATAAATATAAGAGCTATTTTTTAAAAAAATATATGTATAAATCTCGTAAATGATGTATGTAGTTGGGTTGTTTTGATATATGTATATCTCTTGTAAATGTCTTATAATATTCATAAGACTGCCTAAAATGCAGCTGTGATGATAGAACAATATCAAAGAAAACAAATATGTAACACGTTTTTTCAGATAAATAAATTAAATTCCTAGCAAAAATCATGGTTTCTGTTAGAAAAAATATATATTAAAAATGAAATAGTTGTTCTAAAAGATTATTCAAAAATCAAAAGACAACCATCGAACTCCACTCTGATTTGAATTATAGTTTAAATAAAATATTGAGCTTTATCTCAAAATTAGTATTTATACTTTGACCCATACACATAAATAGTTAGTCAATATTTATGTTATGACTTTTGGATATATCCATGTAACTTTTAGAGAGAAAATGACAAAGATATAATTATTGTCAACAATTGAACTTTTATATATTTTATAGATTATTATTAGGATAAAGAACGTCATTTTCTGGTGAACTATAAAGATGACCGAAAACTGAATATTTATGGGCTAAAGGCCCAACTAACTGTGCAATGGCCCAACCCAAATAATAAAAACTTACTTCTGTTCGTTTCCTCTTTTAAAACAGATTTAGGGTTTTATCGAACTGCGATTAAGGGTTTTCTTTCTGCAGCAGCCGCCCCTCAGAGAGCAGAGAGAGAGAGAGAGAAAGAGAAGCACGAAGAGGAAGCAACAGCAGCCATGGCGGCACCCACCCCTAAAGAGGCGGTTCAGTGCTTCGGAAGGAAGAAAACCGCAGTAGCGGTCACTCACTGCAAGCGCGGCCGCGGTCTGATCAAAATCAACGGCAAGCCGATCGAGCTAGTTGAGCCGGAGATCCTCCGCTACAAGGCGTTCGAGCCGATCCTCCTCCTCGGCCGCCACCGCTTCGCCGGAGTCGACATGCGCATCCGCGTGAGAGGCGGCGGTCACACCTCGCAGATCTACGCAATCCGGCAGTCCATCTCAAAGGCGCTCGTGGCGTTCTACCAGAAGTACGTGGACGAGCAGTCGAAGAAGGAGATCAAGGACATCCTCCGCAGCTACGACCGGACTCTGCTCGTCGCCGATCCCAGGCGCTGCGAGCCGAAGAAGTTCGGCGGTCGTGGCGCTCGTGCCAGGTTCCAGAAATCGTACCGTTGATATGCTGGTAGTGATTTTTGCATTTCAATTGTTGCCTTTTCTAGTATGTTTGTGGACACAATTGAAGTTGAATTACTGATACTATTTGGTTCATTTCGCCGTTTTGATTTGTACTTTATATCACAGACTTTTGAGACTCATTAATAGATAGATATTGCATTTCTGCGATTACTTGGAGAATTATCTCATTATAATATGTTTCTGATGTTTATTGCTTCAATTCATATCCTGCTCTGGCGAATTGTTTTGTGCATTTGTTAGATGCTGCTGCTTGAATTGAAGTGATTATTACACTAAATTGTTGTTGTGGAAGCAGTGCAAACGCAAGATTGAAATTGAACTAGTGTTCTTTGGCGAATGAAATGAAAATTACTGTCCTTGATGATACGAATTGATATGTATATTGCTAGTTTAAGAACACTTTTTATCCTCCATATCTATAACTCATTAGTCTTTTCTCATTCCCCTCTTAGTTTTTATTATGAATTCTGATTGGCTGTTTTTGATGAAGTTTAGTCCACATTTCTTACCCTCTTTCAGTGTGGTAATTGTCCACATATAAGCCTTACTCGAAACATGATCTATCCATAGTTTAATTTCATGATATCTTGGTTTTTTCATCCTGATTGATTTTCATCATGTTAAAATTGTGATAATGGGTTCTCGTATGTGAATTTACGTCCTGCATTTGGCTTGGGCTGCTCGATACTTGCTATCTTCGTTATGTGCATCTACGAATAACTTTATTTAGTGAGATTACTATACAACTTGTCCATGATTTAGGAATATGAAAAATGATATACTGTGCTCTCTCTTTCTTTCTTTTTCTTCTTCTTCTTCTTCTTCCAATAATGCATGTTAGATATAAGAAGAAAATGGTGTCCAAAACTTTAGAATGGTGACGTATGAAAAGTAATCATTTTAGGAGCAAACATCCAAGTGCCCTTCACTCGAGTCGCTATTGTACCTGGGCACAACATAGATTTGGCAGAGGCAGATTTTTGGTAATAGCAATTTTCTCATAAATTTAGACCCCCCTCCCTCCCCTCTCTATTCGACCAGGCATGTCACTTTTCTACTTGTTCATCTTTGCTGGCTCTCATGTTTTTGCTGCTGTTCTTTCGTCTTCAGTTTTCCATTCCTGCGCGTGAATTATGGAAAAATTACGTCTTTTTCTAGAGGGGCCCATCTCTCCTATTTTTTGAGTTTTTTCTTTGAAAAAAAATAATAAAACAATTGAGAATGATATTTCCATACTCTTAATTGTTTTCTATTTGGGTTTATGTGGGTATTTCTCTAATCATAAATGTTCTTCTACCCATCGTTAGCGTACTTAAAATACTCACGGCTGATGTTGCAGTGTAATGTCAATAATTTTTTTATTTAGGGTTTAATTTTTCTTAGTATTGTTTAGTTTTTTTTATATGATTTATTTTTATAATGTATAATAATAATAATTTTTCAAAAATATAGATTGGTCACGGCTGTCTTTCTGTCATTGTCGTTGATCCTTGGGATTAATCAAATGTAGCAACTAAAGGAAATAAATGGCATATAATGAAGCGGATTTATTTTTTTTTAAATTTTAATTTTTATTGTAATTTGTTTAATTTGGGACGTGTTGAATTGAAGTAGAGAAAAGATTGATTGGGGGAGAAGAGACATCCCACTATGCCTTTAACACGGAAGCTGACAAATCCTAAAATTGAGCCTGACATTTCTCTTAAGAGTTTTGAATGCCTTTACAATGAAAGGTAGTAGATAGGTTGAATTTGTTGGCCTCGGGTAGGTACGGTAGGAACTGGGGTAATTAATTCATACACTTGTTATGTTTTACGCGATGACATGACAACGTCAAAATTATATTTTAAAACTCGTACTAGGTTTCGGTGGAAAAACGTGCCGAACAATCAAAAGCAAAGAGGACTAATGTAATGGGATGGAGGTAGTATAATATATGACGATGTGTCCTCTAATATCGTGTCAACAAATAAGACTGTTACAAAGATGTCTTTCTAACATTTCTTCAATTGAAGGCCTAAGCATAGACATGTAATGTGAAAATGTCTTCACCTTCCACATATGTGAAATCAAAAAAGGAAAAAGTTCAAGGAAATTTCAACAATTTTAATTTTTAGATGTCACTAAATGGGCGCATTAGACTTCTAACTCCGCATGCGGAAGTCTAAAGTGGAAATCATTTTAAAAATTGACACGTATTAATGTATATTCTATGTTTTGAGGTAATGTCTCCACTCTCACATAGAGTATTAAAACTTTCTTCATGTGAAGTGGGCGTATTGCACCATGGGGTAGAGTATACAATACCCAGAATCCCGATTCTTACGTGCAATGTCATAAATTTGTGTTCATGTGTGTAAACATAGTCTTAAAAATATTATTTTGTTATCAATAGTGAAATTTCGATGTGGAATGTCAGAATTTGTGAGTTCAAATCGTCGATGATCCAATTCCAATATTTAGGACTTTAAATTTGGACTTGTTTAATAGATCTATAAATCAAGCTAAGATAACTTTTCTAATTTAATCGGTGTGTGAGCCTGAAGTATTTATTACTACTACTAAAAAAAACTAAAGATTAGGTGAATAAACAGTGTTCATTATTTTAATTTTGCAACGCAGAGTTGGAGCCAATAAATACCCCAACTCAGCGCGAAGCATACAAACGAAAACATACAAAAAGTTGCCGGCGCCGCCCCAGCATGGCGGAGGAGACTGACCAGCCGCTGTCGCCGTCCGGGCGCCTCTTCGTGCAGACGGGATCCGACCAAGTGATAAACTGCATCATCGCCGGCAAGAATCCGATCGCCCTCGACTCCCTCAAGGCGGAAATCCAAAACTCCGTCATGCTCAAGCACCCCCGCTTCTGCAGCCTCATGCTCAGGGACCGCCGCGGCCGCGAGCGGTGGCGCCGGACCTCCGTCGACGTCGACCGCCACCTCTTCATCCTCCGCCGCCGCCTCTCCGACGATCCCTCCGTCCCCGACGACGACGCCGTCAACGACTACGTCGCCGGCCTCACCTTCTCGTCGCCGCTCCCCGCCGACAAGCCGCTGTGGGAGATCCACATCCTCGCGGCGCACAACGCCGCCGTCTTCCGTGTGCACCACGCGCTGGGCGACGGCATCTCCCTCATGTCGATGCTGCTCTCGAACTGCCGCCGCGCCGACGACCCGTTGCGGATGCCGACGCTGGGCGGCGGAGGAGGCGCGTCGGTTGCGAGGAGGAGGTGGAGCTTGTGGGCGGCGGTGAAGCTTCTCTGGTTTACTCTCGCGTACGTGGTGGAGTTTGTTCTGAGGGTGGCGTGGCTGAGCGATCGGAGAACCACCGTGAGCGGCGGAGCCGGAGTTGAGCTCTGGCCGCGGCGGCTGGCGACGGCGAGGTTCCGGCTCGACGACATGAAGACGGTGAAGCGAGCTGTGGCTGACTCAGTGAGTTCAACATTTTTTTTCTTTTTTCCGTTTTAATTAATTTTAATAAGAATAAATCAAAAATAAAAAAATAAAAATTAATAAATAAAAGAAGTATCACAAATACTACCCAATATGAGTGGATTTTTTTGGAGGAAATATAAAAAGAAAATAATTAAAATAAATAAATAAGAATCTCAAGATAGATAGCTCTCTATTACGCCGACACGTGGCTAATCCGATTTGGCACGTTATGAACTAATTTTGATGGGGATTTTTACTTAACTTAATTTTAATTTTAATTCCTCAAAATTAAATTTGTAAGGGAAATTCGACATTGGCACCGTTGCCAATGGCAACAGCGCCTAATAGCCCCTAATAATTGTACATGGAAAAAAGTAAACACTTACATAATTAAATGTAAATCTATTTATTATTTCTGACCATTTTCTTTCTTTTTACTTTTTTTTTAATTTCATAATTAAATGTAAATCTATTTATTATTTCTGACCATTTTCTTTCTTTTTACTTTTTTTTAATTTCATAATTAAATGTAAATCTATTTATTATTTTAATTTGCAATAAATTTTTTTGAAATGATAATCTGCAAATTAAAGTTAATTAAATATAAGATTTTGCTCTTTTTTTACTGTTCCTACCAGACAAAAATATATTACATCCGGTCCTTTGAAGTTAAGTCAAAACTTTTCGGCATAGAAATTAAGGTAGTGTTGTTTACTACCTCCATCCCAATAGATTAGTCATAGTTTGAATATTACACAAACTAAGGTTTGGTCAATAAAGTTGGAAAAGTACAAATTTAAGAGTAAATTAGTGTGAAAAAGTACAAAAAGTATTAATTGGGCACTAAAATCTAAGTTAAATATTTCCTTATTTAGAAATGTGACTAATGTAATGGGACGGACCAAAACGGAAATGTGACTAATGTAACGGGATGAAAGTAGTATTTAGTATTTTAAGTGTATTTGGTAATTGTGAAGAGAATGAGATTATGCTTATAATGGAGTAATATTATTTATTCAATATAAAAAAATGTTTTTTCATAATTATTTTTAATTTTCTGTTTAATATTAATTAATTAAATAAAAAAATTCTGGATTTTTTTGGAATTTTCATAATTTTTTTAATTTGGGCCACCAATTTCTTTTATTTTTTATTTTTAATTTTTTTGTTAGTTTGGGTTGGGTTAATGTGGGCTTGTTGCCATTTGGATTAATTTGGGGTTTAAACCCTTGTTAAAAAACAAAACTGCTAAAAAAAGGAGTTTAATGGGGTTATTAGGGGCTGTTGCCGTTGATAACGGTGCCAAGATCGAAGCTCCCATGTATGCACTACTAAAAATCCATAATGCACGTGACATAGTGATTAGATTGCAACTACACCTTTACACACTATACATAAGTAAACATCATGTGCATTATATAGTAGTTTCCCTTTTCTATTAAGTGCATAAATTTCTATTTTTAGTAATACTCCAAATTCAATTATTTTTCGATGAGTTAAGAAGATATTAGAAGGAAGTTTGTGCATCAACTTTTATATGTTATTTGTATAAAATCAAACATGAAAGTACAAATTGCAAAACAAAAGGGCCCAAAAGACTAATTTAATTCTATTAAGATTTTTAAAAATAAAATAAAAATCATGAGTCATTTTTGGGTCATTTATTGATGAGTAGTAATATTGCTCTTCCCTAACCAAAAAGTGAGACCAGAAATAGGTACCAAAAGCTAACATAATCTTCCAACTCTTTTTAAATACTTTAATGAAGTATTAAATATTAGCACCAAATAAGTATCTAATTTTGGCCTATCTATAATTCGTTTTATTAGACGATGCCATTTATTCCATTCTTTTTGAAATTTTATTAATTTTAGCAGCTTTTTAGATCTTAAAATCAAGAATAGCTAGGCTGGGCAACATTATTACTCTTTAGATATTACTACTATACATTTTAAAAAGAAAACGAAAATATGAGCAAGTTTTTTCATTTTCTACGGGAGTGAAATCGAGTGAGGGCCCACCAGTTTGCCAAATGGACCACACAAACACGCACACGTGTCATCCCCGAGCAATCACGTCCTCCCGCTAGTAAAAACAATGTTTATATGCCGTGCATGCATGCACTATAGTAAAGAGCTCGTTTAGTAGGCTTAATAGGTCAAGATAACTTTTTAGGCTTGTGCTCGTTTAGGGTTTGTTAGTGGGCCCAATAAGCCAAGATTAAGAAAAGTTATCTTATCTTAGCTTATTAGGCCTATTAAACAAGCCTTAAGATAAAAATCATGAAATTTATCTTGATTATACTGTTCAGCTAAGAATGATTTTATCCGATTGGGGAGGTCGGATAATTTATGAAAGAAACAAAGATTTTATCATGACCTATTTCACGGGCTCTTGAAATAACTTATTTAAGATACCAAACAAAAAGAAAATGCCATATAATTTTATTTATTCTGATAAAAAAATATAAATATATGCAGACAATAAATGATGTTCTATTTGGGGTAATCTCAAGTGGGCTATCAAAATACTTGGACATGAGAGAAGCAAAAGGTAATACTATTGTACATTAGTTTTCCAATCTCCTACCCTACCATATTTCAACCATTTCTGCTGTACATTTTTGTGCTTTCTCTTTCTCTCTATAGGGCTGAGAAACTGTACATTTTTGTGCTTTCTCTTTCTCTCTATAGGGCTGAGAAATGGGGTTCAAATCACGGGCGTGGCAATGGTGAATCTGAGGCCACAGACAGGGCTACAGGTTGCACATGATCTTCTTTTTCCTTTTCTTTTGTTTAGACATGCAAGAGTTAGTTACAAGCTAGTACAAAAATATGTCTCTGCATTTTGAAATAATTAAAAAAGCAGGAAATGTGGGAGCTGATGACCGGAGAGGGCAGTAGCCGGTGGGGTAACAAGTTCGGGGTGGTTCTGTTGCCGGTTTATTACCACAGAAACGAACCGGACCCGCTCCGGTTCATCAAGAGATCCAAAGCCATGATTGACAAGAAGAAGCTTTCACTTGAGGCACCCTTCTCCTACAAACTCATGGACTACATCATCTCTCTCTTCGGACCCAAGGTCACTTCCATTTTACTACTATTATTTTTGGAAGTTTTTTTCATGCAATGCATGCACCAATTAATCATACATTACAAAATCATGATTGGCAATTCCAAAGTGTTATAAATCCCCGCCTACGCGCTAGACGCCACCCCATTGCCCGACTAATGCCAAATCATCCTAGACGGTAGGCAGCACCTTATCTATCGAAAGAATTAAAGTTTAATTAATCAATAGGTGTGAACTACTCGATACTTATACCTATATGTAATTTGGATGGATGAATTAGATTGCATATATTGAGATATGGACATTATGTCGAAAGTCAGAAAAATTTGTTATAGAGTATTATAAAGTTTATGTGAGAACTATGAAGTTTATGTAATTGGACCATTAATTATCATATTATATGTTTTTGTCATGAATTTGATAATAAAATTAAAGATAATATATGTTGATATAGTTTGTTATTGATAACATTATGGTTCCAACAAAGAATTTTTATTAGTTATTCCACCCGTCTCATTAGAATGTTTCATTTGTTGGATATATATATAAGGTATAAAATAATAAAGTGAGGCATTACTAATGGGATGAAGGGACTATAATCTAAACCGGTACAATATCAAGAAACTAATACGAATGAAGGAAAAAAAAAAAAAAAGTTTGAAATGACCAAAATACCCTCAGGTTCGGCTCGACCTGATTCTTTGCCCGTGCACGTGTTGCAGCTTGCGAGCATGCTCAAGTACCGTCTCCTCTGCAACACTACGTTCACCGTTTCGAATCTGATCGGCCCTCAAGAAGAGATCACTCTCACCGGGAACCCGGTCAAGTACATTAGGCCTACTTCCAGCAGCTTGCCTCATGTATTAATTAAACTTCTCTCCACTTCCTGCACTTCCTTTCCTTCTCTTTTGCTTTGTTTCTGTACTAGGTTCTCGAAGCAACTCAGATTTCTGGAAAAATGCATGCAGGCGATCACTATGCACATGATGAGCTATGCAGGAACTGCAGACATGCAAATCTTGGTAGCCAAGGACATCATCCCGGACCCCAAAGTTCTCGCCAAGTGCTTCGAGGACTCGTTGCTCGATTTCAAGACTGCTGCCGAGGCTGCTCTCAGATCTTGAGAGGAAGCCATTCTCATCATACGAAGTGTTTTTGTAGCATAAATTAAATTGCCAAACATTTGATAATTACTCTTCTGTTTTTTTGTTTTTTTTTTTTGATTTTTTTTTAGAGTCATTAATTCCACTAAATCATGCCAGCATCATTATTGAACAAGCCAAAGAAGTGATGAAGGTCTGAGATTTCTACGTTTTTACATCTAGATTGGAATCATGGAATGAGTATCCACACACACACACACACACATTTTGGAAGATGATAATTGAAATTTATTGAAATCTTTGCCTTGGAATCTACTTATTTACCAAAGTAAATGGAGGTGCTGTTCTTGCTGCTGGATTTCTTCCTTCGAAGGAGCAGCTTCCTCAGAAATCCGGCGCCTCCTCCTCCCCCTCCTTGTCTCTTGCTCGGAACGATGGCTAGAGCTCCGGACTTAACGTTCCTCGTCTCATTATTAATCCCACGGTTTGTTGCTGGCGTTTCGTCTGGGAAAGAGGCGGTCTTGTAGCTGCAGATAACTTCTTTTGTCTTCGGGGATTCCTCTCCGTTGTCCTCGGACATCATCTGATCGAGCAGAGACGAACGCTGCTTCAGATTATGCTTCGTGTCGGCTGATAACTCCTTTGCTGAACCTAAGGCCTTCAGCTGCTTTCCCAGCTTCATCATGGTTTCTTCACATTCTGCTAACTTAGCAGATGCTTTGCTAATCTCCATCCCCTGCCATTTTCAAGATTCTTAAAGTTAAATTTATTCTGATTTCTCTTCTATAAATAAAAAAGAAGAAAACTTACAGTTTGTAGCAGCCCTTCTTGATTTTCTTGATTCTCTGATTGTTGGCTGTTTGCAATACTATTCATGAAAAATCACCCAAAAAAAAAAACAAAATTAGGAAAACAAAAAAAACTTAATCTTGTTTGGTAAATATTGGAAGCATTCAATTATTCAAAGTGAATAGAGAAATTTACTACCTTTGAAGCTGCAGTTGAAGCTCAAGGCAAGTTCCTTCAAGTTCTTCACAGCACTGGCTTTTGCTATCGAGCTCGATTTCCGCAGAATTTAATTTCTGCATAAGTTGATTCAATTCAGCCTTTGTAACACTGAGCTGAGTGTCAAGATCTTCATTCATGGCCTTGAGGTTCTCAAGCTCGTCCTCGCTCGCCCTCTTCGATTCTTTCACCTTCTCCATCTCACTTTCTAGGCTCGCCATCCCTTGTCGCGACTGCGCTAGTTTATGCAGCAGCGCCTCGTTTTTCAGCTGGCTCAAGTCCGGAACTTGGCTCGATGATTTGATGAAACTCAACTCATCCTTCAGCCCTTTGATCTCTACTTGGGATACCGAATACATCTTCTCCATTTCGAGCATGAGGTTCTGCACTGATTCGAGCTCTAGTGCCGTTCCCGGCCCCTCACCGCCTAAATGCTTTAGGAATTCATCTCTAACGTTATAATTTTCTTGAAATGAGACACAGGTGTTGATGATCATTTCAAGAAAATGAGTTGAGTCACGAGTGAATTTGTCGAAGCCGGCCTTCCCGTCTAGTAGCTCGTTACAACTGTCGATGAATTCTTGTAACACTGCAGCTAGATCCCTCTTTCTCCATCTGAAAACATGAAGTTTGTACTCATCTTTCGTGTCGTGTTCGTCTGAAGAAGACGAGGCGAATGTGCTGATTAGGCCGATCAATTTGGTGATGGATCGGTTCATCTCAGTGCTCGATTCTTGGAGTACCGGAGATGGATTTGGAGACGAAGGCGGCGATTTCCATGTAATGTATCCACTTATGGGGAGCAAGTGAGGGTGTCTGATTCTGCACGAAGAGGCCGTCCTCACGTCTTCTAGAAGCTCGTCAATGCTTCTAGAAGACGCCTCGTGCTGCTCCAAGACCATGTTAGTCACAGTCTGAAGCCAATCATCAGTTTTCATGATCTCAGGGGAATCCACAGCAACTATAGCAAGCTTCTCCATTTCAACAAAATCATCCATTAGTCTCATCTCCGAAGCTCCGATGATTTGGGAATCGGGCTTCGTCTTCGTACCCTTAAACTCATCCTGATCATGCCCTAAAACCAATGCAAGAGCCCTCGAATTCGTCTCATCCGAAAAAACACCATTCGATGCAGACTCCTTCGACTCGAGATTCTTGAGTTTTTGAAGGTTCGATATCTCCTCGTCTTTCTTGGCTAAAAACTCCTTGAAAATCTCATTCTCCCTCTGCAAATCCTGCACCTGATCAATCAAGAAACTGACCTTCTTACTTGCTTTCTCAGAACAGTATTCATCATTACATACACCATTTCTTCGAGCACCGATCTGATGATTCCTCCCTTGCGCCTTACGTGTAAGGGAACGTAGCCGTTGGCATTCGCCTTCCAACTTCTTGATCTTCTTCACATTCTCCAAATAGTTCTTGTTCGAACCATCCAAAGAACGACGACTGCATTCCAACTCCTCGTTCTTGATCTGAAGCTCCTTCTCGAGGCTACGAAACTCGTACCTCAAGAAGGCGTTTTCCTTCTCGACAAAATCCAATCTAGCCATCAGAGTTTTGAGCTCGGCCTCCGTCTGGACCTTGGCACCATTGAGATCCTCGAGCAACTTCTCCTTCACCATTAGAGCCTTGGCGAGGTAAGAATTCTCCGAAGTTAGGCTTGCTACCCGCTTGCTCGTCTCGGAAAGCTTCTCCTCGAGCTTCTTGTGGGATTTCTCGAACTCTTGAGACGTCTTCATCACAGCGTCGTGCATTCTCCAGTCCTGCTCTTGCCGGACACGGCTCAGCTCCGACATACACTCCTTCAATGTCGAGTTCAGCTGGCCTAATCGCTCGTTCGCAGCTGATTTCTCGTGTCGAGCCTCCTCGAGCTCTTCCTCGAGACGACGGAGATCGTCTTCCGCCTTCTGCTTGTCTGAAGTGGGATTTCAAGAACTAATGATCATCACATTATTCAACCATTATCAATTAAAAACTACAAGAAAATGTTGTAGATTGTAGTGTACCTGCTGCAAAAACTTCAGCCTCTTTTTTGTAATTCTGTATTAATTCATCTTTCAATGAACACTCATCAACAGCCGTAGCCAATTTCTCATTCAAGATTTTCAATGAATTCTCAAGATCTACTTCTTTCTCACTACTAACTGATTGTGCCTAATTAAATTATATATGTACAAAAATGTCATAATCACAACAAAAATTAATAATAATAATAATAATAATAATAATAATAATAATAATAATAAGAAGAAGAAAATACAGCAGATTAAAAGTAACAAGTATGAGTAAAATAAATAAATAAAATAAAAAGCTGACTTACTTCCTCTGAACTTGCAAGAATTGTCTTCTCTGATGACTTTCTCCTCCATAGCCAAGTTTTCTGATCCATTATTTCTTATAAATTCTGGAAAAACCCAAAAAAATAAATAATCAAGAAATTAAATTAAATGCTAAAGTGAAGCATTTCATCTGAACATAACTTCCCTTTTCTTGAAAAGCTGTTGACAGGAACACAAAGAGTTGTTTTTCATGAAAAACATATGATTCCACTAATTTAATTTGTTGAAAAAAACAACAACTTTTATTCTAGGGAAAAATGAAAAGAAAATAAAAACCTGAATATCACAGCTACATTCTCCAGAATCTAGTATATTTCAGAGAGAAAAAAAAATTAATAATGAAAAGTAATACTGCATGCTTGCAGTGTGGAGGAAAACATAAATGGCAAAACGAACACAAATATAAAAAAGTGCAGACAATAAATGAAATTAAGATTATGTTAAAGAATTAAATAACTTGAATATTTTGCAGCAATACTTACTTGAATTAGAACTGCATAATATTGCTTAATTCCACTTCTCTGCATTCATACTTTACTCACCAACCCACCATCACCACTTCTCTGCATTAATTTATATATTTATATATATACTCCGTATATAATTGTGAGTGTAAAAGCATGGAATAATAAATGAAGAAGCACCGCTGGCTTGAATTCTGGAGATGAAATAGAAAAAGTGATGGAATTTTTGGAGTTATAAAAACATCAAGAAACTGAAACTTGGAACAAGAAAAAAAGAATACTTAATTAAGTAAATTAAATGCCTCAAAACTCCACCGACAAAAGGCCAGGAGTGGAAAAAACAGTGAAATGTGCATAAATTACAGCTGCTATTTTAAAAAGAAGAATGAGGAAAAAAAGGGTAAGTAAAGAAAGTGATGAAAGCATAATCTAGCAATCGACGGAATTGAATGACCGTTAATTAATTCATCGGACTAATAACTTTTCATCAAATTATAAATTTGGATATAAGTTTTAAAATTTGCATATAAATACATACTCTTTTAATTATGTCTGTTTTTTCCATACGAGGTCGGTTTTTTCTCAATTTCGTCATATTTCGTGTTGATATGAAAGTCGAAAGTTGGATCTATTGAAAAGCATACCTTCATATATGAGGAAATTAGAATCTTAATCGTTCTACGAATCCAACTTTCATATCAATACGAAATATGATGAAATTAGGGAAAATCGACATCATATATAAAATCAGATACAAATAAAAGGTTATATTTTTTGCATTTAAGAAAAAGTGTGCAAATAAATATATTAATTTTTTTATTGGTGATTTGAATTGATGGAAAATAGAGTTGTAACAGTTTAACAAAGGGACACACTTGGGTCAGCCGGAGGCACCGTGCGGCCGGGCTAAAACAATGACACTTTTATTCATATAGATTGGTACTTTTCTGTATAAAGATTGACACTTTTAAAAATTGTCATTTTATTCGTAAAATAATTATGTTAAAGATTGACACTTTTATTCATATAGATTGATACTTTTCTGTATAAAAATTGACACTTTGGGCCCGACCGCACGGTGCCTCCGGCTGACACAAGTTTTTGTCTTTAACAAAATACAACAAAGACATGCATGATGCAACGTGTTGAGAGGGTTGTGATAAGACACTGCACCTTATTATTATTATTTTTTAGCATATTCTATTTAAATTAAATTTTGGGACCTTTGGTTTGGATCCACCATAATTGTAGTTTTCCTATAATTTTGATAATTATGATTATCAAAATAATTCGTGTAGATAAGTTTGATAGTACTTTTTATTTCCATTTATGTGTCTATTTAATTTGGGTTTAGTTTATATACTTTATATCAAAGGAAAAGGAATTGGGAAATACTATATGAAATTAAACACTATGTCCCATTTGAAATAATCAACTATTACTCGTGCAATGCTTCCGAATTCTTCAGCACCAACAAATCTATTAATTTTCTGACATTTTTGGAATTATGAGTTACAGAAAAGTACATCATCTTTTATTTTTTATATATTCATGCATGTCGTTTTATTAAATAAATAAAAAAATCTATAATATATGCAAAAAAAATATAATTATATGGTGGGAATAGTTATATTTTATTGCACTATCGACACAATGATTTCGTCGACGTTTTATTTATTAATTTATTTTAATTGTACATCAACATTTGTCCTACTATGGTTTGAAACTTCGACTGAGATTTCTCTCTTTTTCATAGGATGGAATCAACTGGGCCTGCAAATAAATCATTTTTTTAGATTATCTTCGTTTCTTTTGCTTTTGTGCCACTTTCTTTTATTCATTAATTTCACTTTTGATTGTTTACCTAATACTACCCCATCTCATCCCATTTATTTAGACCTATTTATTTTATGCATGTATTTCCACCGAAATCTAGTACGGATTTTAAAATATAATTTTATAGTATCGTTTTTTTTACGAGATACTATGAGTGTCATAGTATCCCGTAAAAAAAATGATACTACAAAATTATATTTTAAAACCCGTACTAGGTTTCGATGGAAATACGTGTCAAATAGTAAATATGTCTAAATAAATAGGATGGAGGTAGTATTTCATTGAGGAAAAGACAAAATAAAATAGGTACGTAAGGTTCTTTCGATTTTTTTTTTCTTAAACATTATTAACCCCTTACTATTAAGCCAGCATACGCACACGGTTGGTTTTATGTGCATCTTTAACGAAGTATTCCCTCTGTTATTTTTGACTTGTCACGTTTTATTATTTTATACCACTTATATATTTAACAAACGAGACAAGTCAAAAATAACGGAAAGAGTATTTTAATTATATACGAATTACAGATAATCCAGAGATGCATATAGTACATGAATTTTGGAAAAAAGAGTGTTTCAGCGTCATAATAAAATTTACTTATATTATTTTTTGATAAACGGTGATAATTGAGAAGCCTGGTATAGAGAGATAAACGGTGAAAATCAAATTGGACCGTTGATTTATGTGTGATCTACTGTCCAAATTAATTGGTGCATAATAATTACACTGATAATGCATAATAATAGTGTTGGTGATGCATTATAGTTGAACATATAGAGGACCGTTTTTATGAGAACATTTCTATTCGTGTGAACTCTCTTATTTATATATACTTTCGTGTTTATTTATATATGCAGTTATATTTTTTTGTAAATAATATTTTTTAGATATAATATTATCTGTACTATTTTTTATATATCATACTTATTATGTGTTACAATCATGTAAAAAAATACGAAAATATTATTTGCAAAAAAATATAATTGCATATATAAAATACATAAAAACATATATAAATAAGAAAATTCTCACGAATGAAAAGTTTCTCATATGAACCACTTAGTATACTAATGGGTAAAATAGGCATTTAACACTGCTAAAGTTTTACTTGATTCTTTTACCATATCAATTAAAAGAAAAGAAAAAAAAATAAAAAATCCCACATTTAACTTAATTTTGACTTGCTATTCCCTTTGTGAGTCCCACATAATTAACATATATATTCACTTTCCACATCAACCACCAAAAATAAATTAAATGAATAAATGAGAAGACAGACGTATGCTTTTGTGTCTCCTAGTCCTAGAGTGCAAAATCCCAAATTAAAATCTCAAAAATAAATGGTAAAGAATTTGCAAGCCATCAAACTTGTTCCATAAACCCCCTATCAATGTTTCTTGATGCTATTCCTTGTGTAAAATTCATCATTTTTTAAGAAAACAAATGTTGATTCAAATGATTTAAAGGCTTAATTAGTGGAGGAGTTGGTGTGCAAAAGATGGATGGGAAATATAATAAGCATCAACTTTTTTGAGTCAAAGGGTCCTAATTGTAGCTGTCATTATGATTTATGAACTTAAGTTAATGCAAATAGTATCTCTTTTTTCTTCTTTTTCTTTTTTTTTAAAGGAATATTATTATTTATCTCTAATGATAGTTTTTTTTTCTTTTTCTTTTTTTCTTAGTTTAACACGCATGGAACAACAAAAACCGAGTTCCTAGATACTTGGCTTGAGATTTTTTTATTTTTTTTTTCTTGAACTTTTTTTCATGAAGAAGTTTTTCTTAAAAAAATCTTGTACGTATTAAATTTAAACATAAGTTAATGTTGAATTGATCATACTAAAAAGAAACAAAATAGAAATCCTCGGTGTAATTTTTCTAGGCAAGGTGCCAATCGTTTTATTATATCATCTCATCAAACTCGCATAATATATACTTTCTCCGTCTCATTCATTTTGAAGGAGTATTTACAAAACTTAAAATTATACTAATTTGAGATCAAATGAAGGTTTGATGTATCCTATTATTATTATTATTATTATTATTATTATTATTATTATTATTATATAGGTTGTCAATTCCAATGAGAGTTCATGTTATAGTTCTAGACTTATAGACTCAAGAAATTAAATGTCACTATGTCACTCTAGCAATAGTTGCCACAGTGGGTTATATCTTTCTTTCAATTTCTGATATTTTTTTAATTTTAGCATTAAATGTAGTGGGCCTCGTGGGTAAGCAGTAAAGGCCAGGTCCAGATATGTTGGGTCCAGCCCATAGAAATAGTAAAAATTTATGAGATGTTCTAATTTACTTCTGCAGTTACTTGTCACTGTTATTTCTGTTTTTGCCATTTTTCCTTTTTAAGACATCTCATCTAATTTATTTTTTTTATTTTTTTTTGGGCTCATCTAAATTCTAAAGTGTCTTTTTCGTTTTTTATTTTTTATTAATATATTAAGTTTTTTTTATCAGGCAACACAGCACACACGCGCACCCAAGGTGACTCGAACCCTCGACCTCTTAGTTGGAGAGGAAGCGTCTTACCAACTGAGCTGCGCTTCGTCATCAATATATTACTAAGTTTTTAAAAAGTATGAATCGTATCACTTTTTCATATTTTATACTTTCTTTTTCATGAAAAAAACGAGATGTTTTAAGAGGAGTGCTCTTCTAGCAACTGTGAGTTAGTTATATCCTGAAAATTAATAGAAAGTATTCCCTTCGTCCCATTTAATTTATATAATTTTTAAATATATGTAAAATATATAATAAAGAAGTGTGTCAAATTGAACGGGACTTGGAGAATACAATATAAATAGATCACAGTTGAACAAATTTAAACTCTGCTAAAAAAATGTACACATACCATTACCATATTATCAATTGGGCAATTTACGAATTAATTGTCAAACTATTCACTTTTTCACAATAGTGTTCTAAACTAAATGAAATGTCATTAAATGACTAAACTATCAATAATTTCACAATTGCGTTCCCGATCAATTTTCCGGCGACCAAGAGCTGACGTGGCTGATCGGAGTCTTTTTTGTTTTTTTTTTGCCGGAAACGAAGACTTTTCAACCAATAGTCGGAAGGTTCGAGCGAACTCTCCTTCGCCGCCGACTCGGAAAAAGACCAAGCTTTCCATCTCTTGCGACCTCCGCTACCCGCTTATCGACAACGCCTCTGCCTCCACCTCCCCTCGATTCTGCCGGCCTCCAGCCGAGTGAGTAGCTCGCTCGCCCCTTTCAGCGTCAAGTTCGAGAACTGGGACGGCAGGCGGCGGCGGCGGCGACTACGGGTTCTTCGAGAACAACGCGTTCGCGTGGGCGGCGGCGGAATGTGCAAGGGTAGTCGGAGGAGAAGGAGAGCAGGATGCCGGAGGATATAAAGTGGTCGGAGTATATGCACACTCCGATCCGTTCATGCTGGGGAATTCTATCCATATTCCGGCGCGCATGATGTGTACGGCGCGGCGGGGAAGTTGTCGTCGCATTATGCGGCGGAGGGAGGGATGAGCGGCGGCGGCTGGCAACAACAGGCAACGGCGGAGATATACAGCAAGCATTTTCAGGGGCTGCCTGCGGCCACATTTTGGACAATTTGTTAGTATTTGATTATTATTGCAAGGCAAAAGGCAAATGCAAATTCTTCTTCTTCAACGACTGGTGTGCGAGGATTGAGGTGAATCTGTTTTGGGGTTTTAGGTGTGCGAGGGGTTTAGTGTGCGTAGTGTGTATGTTAGCTGTAAAAAAAAAAAAAAAAAAAAAAAAAAAACCACGTAAGACTCCGATCAGCCACGTCAGCTCTTGGTCGCCGGAAAATTGATCGGGAACACAATTGTAAAATTATTAATAGTTTAGTCATTTAATTGACATTTCATTTAGTTTGTAATGCTATTGTAAAAAAGTGAATAGTTTGACAATTAATTCGTAAATTGTCCTTATCAATTTGTAGTGTAATTCGTGGTGGATAGGTGATCGATTTCCACTGGTTTAATCCACAAAATGTTGGGTGATTGGTTTGGTTAATGATTAATATACTTTATGATCCAAATTTTAACTTCATAATTACTTTATGGTTTAAACATTCAGCAAATATAAAATTGGTCTGAACTTTGACTTTATAGTGACTTTATGGCCCAAATCGTCAATTGTTATAAAATTCACCCAAACTTTGACACCATAGTGATTTTATGGCCCCGCAATAAATCAAAAGATGGAAAGTCGACGTAAACACGTGTTCGACGATTTGTTCGAACAAGATCAACAACCATAGTTAGTCATTTTCAATTAGAAAATTCATATGCTTATACAATGGTGCACATACAAACCTAACATATGTGATTTAAGTTTTGATTTTAATCTTAAGGTTGTGCATTCATCTAAAAAGGAGAGACAATGAGAGGGAGAAAATATGTGATTTTGTATAATGCATAGTGAAAGAGAAATTGTTTTTGTATAATGTATAATGTGTGACTTCTGAAAGTCATGTTAATTTTTCATCGCCAAACTTTATTCAAAGGTCATAAACGCACTATGCGGACAAAGTTTAGGTTAATTTTATAATTTTTAAATGTTTAGAATCTGAATCAACTTTCCGATCAATTTTATAACACTTTTAAAAGTTTAAAGCCAAATGCAACACATGAAAAATGATAAGATTAGATGCTAAATCACCAAAAAAATTGCACTTGATAATGAAGCCCACTTTACTTGATAAAACGTTCCATCTAGCTATATCATGAAGTCGAGAGTTTTAATCATCTTAAATGCATGTGTGAATACTTTTGTCTTGTAATCTTAATCTAGTTAATTAAATACTCAAAATCTTATATTGCAACGATTACATATTAGGAAATTCTTATTTTGTAAAGTCTCTTTATATCACACGTATAATTATTATATTGATAAAATAGTAAATTTTCTTCAATTACATGTAATGAAGATATATTTAAAGAAGTTATTCTAATTATATATCCTAAAAATAAAATTTAGAAAAATAAATTATTGAATCAATTTAAAAATTATTGACATAACAATATCACATCAGCAAATTGTGACGATTAATTGATAGGTTGGATAATATTGCATGCACAACAGAGTATTGAACTCAAGTAATTGGATTAAATAGCGGATCATAGTTCGATTGATTAAACGTTTTTTTTTCTTTAATCAATAAGTTTAAGGTACTAGCCACTAATCACTATGTGCCATTTTTATAGAATATATAAAACACTAGTTTAGTGCCCGTCGAAATTCGACGGGTCCAATTTTTCAGTAGAAGTTAAAGAATAATTTAATCATTTGTTTCAAAATGATAGTACTATAAAAATTCATTTAAAAAATATTTTCTAGTGTAGCGCCCGTCGTAATTCGACGGAATCACTTACAATTTTTAAATAAAATATATAAGAAATATACTCCCCTCCATCCACCAAAAGTTGTAGTATCCCGTAAAAAAAATCAAAAAATTATTTTAAAACTCATCATCAAGATGCGTGGAAAAATGTGCCAAAAAATATAAGGATCAACTTTTGGTGGACACTGGACAGAGAGAGTATAAATGATTTTTACGTGATTGTAATGTGACAATTTATAAGGGAAAAAATGTGAGCATTTATTTAAAAAAATAGCATGATATAAAAAAATAGGTTAAAAGGAGAGATAATATTTTCTCATGTAGCTATATTCATTTTATAATATCAAGTCATTCATTGTTCTATGTAATTAAAAAATCAGATAAAGAGATGTAACATTCCTCGAATTATTCAAAATTAAAAAAATATAATTAATTATTTGTTTCAAAATGATAGTACTTTAAAAATTTATTTAAAAAAAATACTTTCTAGTGTAGCGCCCGTCGAAATTTGACGGAATCACTTACAATTTTTAAGTAAAAGATACAAGAAATATATTCCCAGCCACCAAAAGTTGTAGTATCCCGTTAAAGATTTTTTTTTTTCAAAAAATTATTTTAAAACCCATCATCAAGACGCGTGGAAACGCGTGTCAAAAAAGAAAATGATCAACTTTTGGTGGATAGAGAGAGTATATAATGATTTTTACGTGATAGTATTGCAGCAAATTTATAAGGGGAACAAATTTGAGCATTTATTTTAAAAATAGGTTAAAAGAAGAGATAATATTTTCTCATGTAGCTATATTCTTTTTTTAATATCAAGTCATTCATTGTTCTATGTAATTCAAAAATCAGATAAAGAGGTGTAACATTTCTCAAATTATTAGAAAAATATGTCAATTAGGTATAACATTTCTTAGGTAGCTGCTCATTTTAAATGTCAAGTTATTTATTTATTTTTAACTGTTTTATGCCTGAGTTATCCTATCGATTCTCTAAAAAAACCAATATGATTAACTTGCATAAAATACCTATAAATCAATTGAAAAGGTTATAAGTCCAAACAATCGAAATACAAAAATAGAAAAATACAAGAATAGTTCAAGATAAATAATATTTCTGAAGTCACTCGTTGTTTACATTAACAAAAAAATTAGGTTAGGATGTAATTTCTCGAGTAGTTTAATTTAATTGCAAAGAAGTAGAACTTATTTTTTTTAAGTTGTAATGAATTTAAATGTCAGGACGAATATAATTATTTATTTGAAGATTATAGATAGGCTGGTTAGGATCCATTCTAAAAAAATAGCATCAAACTGAATTTGAAAGAATAGATAAATGAGGTCTAGCATTACTCGGTTAGTTTTACTCACTTTGAATGTCAATCAGCCCGTTGATTATTGTCATAGAAAAATAGATTAGGAGAGATGTGATTAGGAAAAAAAAAAGAAGCTCAATTAGAGGTATGATTTTTTTGCGTGGTTATATTCATTTTAACTTAAAGTCGCCCGTCATTTGATATAAATATTGATTGATAGAATGTCAAGCCACCAGTCAATTAGATAATTGTTAAGGAAAGTTGACATTTCTCGGATATGTTTACTTATTTTCATTTCAAGTCGTTTTATTAACTCTTTTAAATGTTGATTAATAGAAAATAAAATCTCGATTTTCATCTTTTAAATTGAAATTGAAAATAATGATGAAGATTCTTACAAATTAATTTAAAGTTTCAAAAAGATTTATAAATTGTATGCAAACTGACCTATAAAATTGATATAGTATATGTTTGCGCATATAGAATCGATCCATTTGGGATGAAGTCTATATCCAAAAGAAATCAAAATATATTGACTAAAAGGCCACTAATAATAATAATAATAATAATAATAATAATAATAATAATAAATGATTGAGTATATATAGATGATTTAAATTATGAGACTTCTATTCAAATTGAAATTCTATGAAGACATATATATTAATCATATTAATATATTGATTAATTAGCCAAAATTATGAGAATTTAGGAAAATAATTAAGAAAAATCGTGGTTGATTGACTTTTATTTTGCTATTATATAGATATAGATACTAGTAGTTTTTTGTTGCTTAAAAAAAATATATATATATATATATATATACTAGTTAGTGTTTTGTAAAATATTAAAAAAAAATAATTTAATCAAATTAATAACTATTTTAACAACTGAACACTTCCTCCAGCCAGGGTCAATCTAGAATATTAAATATTGACCCAATCCAAATTAAATTATTATTTCAATTTTCAACCAATTGATTTTATTTTTTTTAAAATCTAATTAAATTTACGGAGAATATCAGTTCATATAAAAATCCAATGATCGGAACCTACTCTGTTTTCTGATAGCTTCTCCTCAACGCAGTTGACCACTCGGAATCAACCGCGTCGGCGCCGACTTCAATCGGCGAATTCCCCCAAATTACCCCCGCACCTGCGACAATCGAAGAGCTCACCGCGAGGGCAAATCGGTCATCTCACCCCCGCCACCGCCCCTCAACGATGGCCTCTGAATTAAATCACTAGTCTTATCGCCCCAGCGTTCACTTCCTCCGTCCCCAATTCCGAAAATCCCACAAATAGCCCTCGCTGAAAACTTTATTCCCACACAGCTCCCAAAGAAAAAAATCCAATCTTCATAATCCCACCAGCCCTAAGAGAGAGAAAGACGATCACCACCGGTTCCTCCACCGACTCGATGGAGATCGGGCCGGAGACGGCGGCGGAGGCTGAGAGGCTTTTGTCTTCTCAGGCGGCGCCTTTGGAATCCTCAGCGTCTTCGCCGGGCGAGAACAGTAGCGGCGGCGGCGGCGGAGATAATAATAATGTTAGGAGCAGGTTTGATTTGTTGGATGATGATGAGGAGGGGGATGTTTGTCGGATCTGCAGGAATCCTGGCGATGTGGATAATCCGTTGCGCTACCCCTGCGCGTGCAGCGGGAGCATCAAGTTTGTTCACCAGGATTGCCTTCTTCAGTGGCTGAATCACAGCAACGCTCGCCAATGCGAGGTTTGAACTACGACTGCCGTGATTTATTTGTTGATTCGAGCGATTTTTTCCTGTTTTGATGTGATTTTGTTATTGTGATCTCTTGAATTGGTACCAGCTAAATTTTTGATGGAAATTATGAGCTGGTTTGGTAGAGAGGGAGAGCATCAAAGTTTCAATTTGAGCGGATTCCTCGGTTGATTCATGCAAAAATGTTTTGAATTTTGAAACTCTCCCCCCCCCCTATCCCAAGTGTCTTGCTTTTGATTTCGTTTTTTACTGTTTATGATTGATTGTTTGTTGTTCAATTGAAAGTTCTGTAAGGCTTTAGATTGTTGAATTGGAATTGGAAGTTGTAAGAGCTGGGACAAGAAAGGGTATATAGAAGTCCGCATAACGCCCAGGCTTAGATTATGTTAACTGTAATATCACGTTTAATTTTCATGGATCTTCTCGAAGTTTTAAGAAGGCTTGACCAACCTGCTTGAACACCTTAGCAGCTTCTTGTGCTTAGAGTACTTTATGTGTGTAATAAATCATCTTCTCTAGTTTTGGGGGATTTTATATGGTATTTGTTGTTTTCAGCTCTCCTTTTGAGGGCCTCATCAATTTTTTTTTTGGTCAAGAGAACTTTTAAATCAACAGCAGACCTTTGACGAGACGTTTTGCTTTGCAGGTGTGCAAACATCCGTTTTCATTTTCTCCAGTTTATGCTGAAAATGCTCCCGCGAGGCTTCCATTTCAAGAATTTATTGTTGGAATAGCTATGAAAGCTTGCCATGTTCTGCAGTTCTTTCTTCGTCTCAGTTTCGTACTTTCTGTTTGGCTTCTCATCATTCCCTTCATCACATTTTGGATTTGGAGGCTGGCATTTGTTAGAAGTTTTGGAGAAGCCCAGAGATTATTCTTGAGTCACTTATCTACAACAGTCGTTCTCACCGACTGCTTGCATGGATTTCTGTTGTCTGCTAGCATTGTTTTCATATTTCTTGGTGCCACTTCCTTGAGAGATTACTTTAGACATTTACGAGAGCTTGGTGGACAAGATGCTGACAGAGAAGATGAAGGAGATAGAAATGGAGCTCGTGCGGCAAGAAGGAATCCAGCTCAAGCCAATAGAAATATTCCTATTGATGGGAATGGTGAAGATGCTGGTGGAGCACAAGGGATTGCTGGGGCTGGTCAGATGATTCGACGAAATGCAGAAAATGTTGCAGCTAGGTTGGAGATGCAGGCAGCTCGCCTTGAGGCCCAGGTTGAACAGATGTTTGATGGTTTGGATGATGCTGATGGTGCAGAAGACGTACCTTTTGATGAACTGGTTGGCATGCAGGGGCCTGTGTTTCATCTGGTTGAAAATGCATTCACGGTGAGTCTCCTGGTCTTTAATTCATTTGTCCTTTTCTGTTCTATTTCCTAAATGGGCAGGTTTTCCTTTTGTTGTCTCTTTGGTGCCAGATTGAAATGTTCCTTATGTCGTGTATTCGTCTTTCTACATATTATCGTTTACTTTCTAATTGTGTAAAGGCTTGGATTCCTTAGTTAGCTATGTTTGGCTTTTCTCTTGCTCTGATATGCTAAATCGTGTGGCCTTACTTCCTACATTTATGTTGCAATATGCAGTCAACTTGATTTTTCAGCTAAATTTGTTTTCAAGTTGCAGTTAATCTAGTAAATATTGCTCTCTGGCTATGATCATCACTAAACAAATTCTTATTGGATGAGATATTCTGTACTCTTTTCCATTTTACTTTAGATGAAGCATGATTGAGAATACCAACCCTTTTCCTTTGTTTCGTGCAGGTTCTTGCAAGTAATATGATATTCCTCGGAGTTGTAATATTTGTCCCATTCTCATTGGGGCGTGTTATAATATATTATTTATCATGGATTTTGTCATCTGCTGCCAACCCAATGTTATCCACAGTTATGCCATTTACTGAGTCAGCACTTTCTCTGGCCAATATCACGCTAAAAACTGCTCTGACTGCTGTTGTTAATCTGACGTCTGATAATCAAGACAATAGTTTGCTTGACCAGGCTGCAGAGATCTTAAAAGCAAATGCAACAGGACAAAATGTCTCAAGCAACATAAGCTCTGCAGTGGCCACAGACATCTTGAAAGCACAGTCAGTCGGGGCATCTCGTCTCTCTGATGTTACTACTCTTGCTGTTGGCTACATGTTCATATTTTCTCTGGTCATATTCTACCTAGGGATTGTCACCTTAATCAGATATTCCAGAGGAGAGCCTTTAACAATGGGGAGGTTCTATGGTATTGCTTCCATTGCAGAAACTATTCCGTCCCTCTTCAGGCAGTTTGTGGCTGCAATGAGACATCTGATGACTATGATTAAAGTTGCTTTCCTTCTGGTGATTGAGCTTGGCGTTTTCCCTCTGATGTGTGGTTGGTGGCTGGATGTTTGTACGATAAGGATGTTCGGGAAGTCAATTTCTCAGAGAGTTGAGTTCTTCTCAGTCTCACCACTAGCAAGCTCCTTGGTTCATTGGGTTGTGGGAATTGTCTACATGCTGCAAATAAGTATCTTTGTCAGCCTTCTTCGAGGGGTATGAGCTGTGCCAAACATATAGTTATTGTTTTCAACAGTAAGTTCTCGTTTTTATACCTCTGGCTCTAAATGAATGTCCATATGTTGCAGGTCTTACGCAATGGGGTTCTTTACTTTCTCCGGGATCCTGCTGATCCTAATTACAATCCATTCCGTGATCTCATTGATGATCCTGTGCACAAGCATGCTCGTAGAGTTTTGTTGTCTGTTGCTGTATATGGAAGTTTGATAGTGATGTTGGTATTTTTGCCTGTAAAACTTGCAATGAGGGCGGTTCCATCCATTTTCCCTCTAGATATCTCGTAAGATTCCTTTGAAATTCCTGTGCAATATTTTACTGAAGTCTATTTGGACTTCCCGTTAGTGTACTGTATCTAATCATTTTTATGGGTGCACACTTCTTTTTGCAGCGTATCCGACCCATTTACTGAAATTCCAGCTGACATGCTCCTATTTCAAATATGCATTCCTTTTGCTATTGAGCATTTCAAACTACGACATACACTGAAGTCTCTTCTCCGATATTGGTTTACTGCTGTTGGGTGGGCTCTTGGGTTAACAGATTTTCTACTTCCTAAGCCAGATGAAAATAGTGGACATGAAAATGGGAATGCTGATATGGGCAGACATGATAGAGGACATGGACATGCAATTGGTCAGGAACGAGTGGTAGCCCTTGAAGATGTAAACAGACACAGGAATTTGGCCGCAAATGCCAATTCGGCTGAGGAGCTTGATGGTGATGAACTAACTGACACGGAGTAAGTTCTAACAGAGATCATTACTATCTTTGTGTTACATTGTGGGCAATTTCACATTAAGTTGCCATACTGCTGCAATAAGCCTTGGTTTCTTTTTAAAAATTATTTCAGCAGCCAAAGGATATAATCTATTCTGAGATTTAGATGGCATGTACTGAACTACTGATCGAAAATTCTTTTGTCTTTTCTTAAGTAATGCATCTAGTTCTGTTCTCAAGTAGCTTTATTATCTTTCTTTGTGTTTTGTGTGTATATCTTGGGTTGGTGTGGTTTAGGTTAGTTGGCACCAGGTACAGCTCCTTAAAATTTGTCCCTGAGCAGGGTCACTCCATGGTGCTCCTCATAAGTGAAGCCATGAAGTAGCTGTGTGGTGTAATCTTGGCTCCTTGTTTTTGTTTAGCATTTGTTCATTTACTTCATTATTTCTCCATTGCAACTTAATTTTGCTTTTTATACTGTTATGGTGTTGTTGGCAGTCATTGTTTTCTGCTTCTGAAGCTGTTCCTTCCGGAAACTTAATGTCAAATCACTCGATAGTTGAATTTTAGTTTCTTTGTGGCGTATCATCACCTTATATCATCTGGTTGCTCCTTCAGCAGGTGGGCTTTTGTACTCCGGATCGTGCTATTATTGGTGGTTGCTTGGATGACTCTGCTTATCTTCAACTCCGCGTTGATAATTGTACCAATATCACTTGGACGAACACTCTTCAATTCCCTCCCACTTCTCCCAGTGACTCATGGCATTAGGTGCAATGGTAAGGAATCATGCTCTATTTTAATGGTCAATGTAATGGTCACTCGAATATATTTACTGCGGAGTGAAGTGAACTTAAATTTTACGCTTGGTTTCTCCTCCAGATTTATATGCTTTTGTCATTGGAAGCTATGTCATTTGGACTGGTTTGGCTGGAGCAAGGTACTGTGTCGACCTCGTCAAAACAAGGAGAACTAGAGTATTGCTCAATCAGTTATGGAAGTGGTGTGGTATTATTTTCAAGAGTTCTGTACTGCTGTCAATATGGGTAAGAATCTTTGTCGACGGTGCAAGAATAAAATTACATGTAAAATCCATTTTCTGCTAACAGCGCGCTCTCTCTTGCTAGTGCAGATATTTGTGATTCCAGTGTTGATTGGGCTGCTGTTTGAACTTCTCGTAATTGTGCCTATGCGGGTCCCAGTGGATGAAAGTCCAGTTTTCCTTTTGTATCAGGATTGGGCTCTCGGACTAATATTTTTGAAGATCTGGACTAGAATGGTGAGCATCTATCTATATCCAATCCCTCCTCCCCCACCCAGAAATAAAATTAAATAAAATAAAGATATGCATGCAGATGGGTCAGTTTTTTTAT
The DNA here is from genome assembly GCA_001642375.2 of Mentha longifolia. Classification (NCBI taxonomy): domain Eukaryota; kingdom Viridiplantae; phylum Streptophyta; class Magnoliopsida; order Lamiales; family Lamiaceae; genus Mentha; species Mentha longifolia. The sequence continues at coordinate 24,649,084 of CM038120.1, read as the reverse complement.
ATCTATGGATATCAACAGATACGCTCTCCACGCTGATGTGGCAGTGCCATGTTGGTAACTTTTTTTATATTAACTTGTTTATATCTATTATTGCCACATCAGCTGTTGACACATTAAGTGTGCTCACGGTTGGAGTATTGGAGCATTCCTTTGGGATTTCATTGTGTTCAAAGTTAAAAATAATGCCATGCAATCTATTTGGTAGCTGTATTGTTAATTCATAACTTGTGATTACATGTATAGAGATATCGTTACTTAATTCATTCGTTGAAATCTCAATAATTGGTGGAATATGTGTTTTGTTCTGATAGGTTATGCTAGATCACATGATGCCACTGGTTGACGAGAGCTGGCGTCTAAAGTTCGAAAGGGTGAGGGAGGATGGTTTCTCACGGCTACAAGCTTTCCGGGTTCTACGCGAAATTGTGTTCCCGATAATCATGAAGCTGCTTACCGCGTTGTGCGTTCCATACGTTTTATCAAGAGGAGTGTTCCCCATATTCGGGTACCCACTAGTGGTCAACTCGGCTGTGTATCGGTTCGCCTGGCTCGGATGCCTGGTGTTCAGCGTTCTGTTCTTCTGCGCCAAGCGCTTCCACGTCTGGTTCACGAATCTCCACAACTCGATAAGAGACGATCGGTACTTGATCGGGCGGAGGCTCCATAATTTTGGGGAGAGAGAGAATGCAGTGATGTTGAGAAATCAAGAAGATGGAGAGCAGCAGCAGCAGCGTCTAGGGCCCATACGTAGGTATGTTGCTCCACAAGTACAAGAATAGAAAGGCAAAATTTGCCCCTTGGATTTTGGAGACGCAAATATAGGAGTCGCCCACTTTGTGAATATTGCTGGATTGGTTTTTCTTGTAGAATTATAATTATTTCTTCTTTATATCTTTCCTTTTTTTTTTAACGACTGTACTCTGAAAGTTATAACTTATAGGATTATTCGAAAGTAGTAATTTCTCTCTCCATTTCCCGACTCGAGGAACACTCCAATGTCTATTGTGGGCACGGTTTACGTAAAAAGTTAAAACTACAATGAAAAAATTGCTAATGTGGCACTATTACTTCAACAGTGAGTATATTAAGTGTACTCTCAAAATTTTCTTTTTGAATTAATAAGAGATAAATCTATCCAACTACAGGTAAAGGAGAAAACCATATGCGAGACTGGGATGAATAGGGCTTTGAAGCCATTTATTTTTTCACAGAGAACCATATTGTATTCCTTGTAAACTCCATAGCCCCAATAGCAGCATCTTCACTGCTTCCATCTCAAAAACCAAAAGCAAGCTCGTAGCCTTAGCTATTGAGGCGGCAGCGACTCGCTATGCGGCTGCAATACCTCATCCAACATCTGTACGTACAGAGCTGAGGTACGTTATAAGGTGTCGAAGAATTAACTGCTCCATCGAAAGAGAGAATGAAATATACTCACCTTCCTCCTCTGTTCAGAGATGAAGCATTTGCAAGGGAAGATGCCAAAGCTCCTATATGAATTGAATGAGATTTTACCACATCATATAATGACAATCGAACCGTTTCATATTGGACAGAGAAACCTCCTCCCAAAGGACAGTCATAGTCATGCCCTCTTGGAATAATCTGCATATGATAATGAAACGCAAGTAAGAAAATTTCTGAAAAAGGAAAAGAGTGCAGGTCGAGGAACACGAACCTGCTGTTTCGTTCCTAGTGCTGGCTGTAGACCTTTTTGCAATGGAAAATCTTTAGCAGATAGCGAATTCCGCTGCTGGTTATGGGTTAGGGTAACAGACATACTGTGCATAAGACGTCTAGGGTGACCCTGTAGATTAAAGCATGAAAAATACATAAGCATCTTTCGCTATGAAGTAATTACCACAGATCGTATCTACTCAGTTAACTTGGATCTCTAGTACAAGAAAATATTTCAAAACGGAGAATGGACCTACAACAGAATCATGTAATCCTACATATTTGAATATACCTGTGACCAAGTTCTATCTTCTTTCCTTTGAGCTTGTGCAACATGAAGATGCTTGGAAGAAAAAGATTTAGCGTTCTTTTCAGATAGCTACAAAGAAAAAGCACTTATTCAAGCTTCAGTAATCTAGAGAAGTCGCATGAGCAAAGCATAAATAAAGGCAGAGAAAAAACCCCACAGATTTAGCATCCTGTTCAGAAGGTGACAGTGCATTGAAGCCACTTCCCCTATTTGTACTGTTTTGATCTCGCATTGCCTGAGTATGTAGGAGTAGATAGAGTAAGCTGGGAATCTACTGACATGACTGAATATGTAAATACTCTGTACTGAGATTAAACCAAAAGAAAAGTGCATTTATAGACCTCGGATGGCTTGACTGATGTAACTGGGGAGAACACTTCGCTAAGCCTTCCACGAGGAGTGCTACGATCCGGTTTTCCAACATGTTGATTAGTCCCTTTATTAACTTCCTTGTATGCCTCATGGAGAGCTTTGTGATCATTTTCCTTGTCTGAATTCTACAGCAACCAATCACACATGAGTCCACTAAAATAAACAAATGAGTCCACTAAAATAAGCTTGGAATCTATTGACGTGATTGTATATAGGAGTAGATTGAGTAAGCTTGGAATCTATTGACGTGATTGAATATGTAAATACTTTGTGCAGAGGTTAAACCAAAAGAAAGTGCAACTATGGACCTTGGATGACTTGAGTGATGTAACTGGGGAGAACATTCCGCTAAGCCTTCCACGAGGAGTGTTATGATCCAGTTTTCCAACATGTTGATTAGTCCCTTTATCAACTTCCTTGTCCACAGAGGATACAGATGCATCAGGGAGAGCTTTGTGACCATTTTCCTTGTCTGAATTCTACAGCAACCAATTACACATGAATCCACTAAAATAAAAAAATGGACAATACGTCTATGTACTGCAAACTGCAAGGCACTAATGATATGTGACTGTACATTAGGCGGCATTGTAACGACCACAGGTAACCTAATATTTTACTTCATTAGGATCAAATGTTGAAGGTGCATCAAAAGCTCAAAGAAAGAGAGAGTAACCAAGTACCTGTAATTGGGCTATTCTATCTTCCTTCTTTTGAGCTAGTGCAACATGAAGAGGCTTGCCAGATATAATTTTACCATTCAATTCAGAGAGCTACAAAGACAAGAGATCATTCATTGAAGTTTAGTTTCCTTGGCCGTGAGTAAACCATGTGAAAAGGAGAATTTGAAAAATGTAAAAATAAAACCCACAGCTCTGGAAGCCTCTTCTGGAGATGAGAATGACACAAAGCCATATGCTGAGCTTTTTTTCCCTTTCCGTTCCATAAAAATCTGCATGGAATGAGATATCAGAGGAAACTAAAGTAAGACATTGCCCACTTACATGATGGACTTTCGGGAATGAGTGATGCTGACATATAACAGAAAGGAACAAAAATGCATCAACCAACCTTGTATGAAGTCACTAAACCGAAAGAAGAGAACAGTTCCATGAGCTTTTCATCATCAATGCTGAAATCCAAATTCTTGACAAATAGATTACACTGTTTATCAACTGCGTCGTCCACATTAATTGCTTCTTTCACAGGCTGTTCAAAACTGTTTTTCTGTTCTAGCTCGCTCCCCAATTTCTTTTGGGCTCTCCCAGAGAACCATTTCGTTTTATCAAATCTCTGGCCATTAAGCGATTCAACTGCTCTAGCAGCATCCTTCGCATTCTTAAAGCTCACAAATCCAAAGCACTTTGAGGTTCCATCTGCATTTCTCATGACCATTGCATCAGTTACTAATCCAAATTCGTCAAAGATTTTCCTGAGATCCTCATCAGTAGTTAATTCAGACAACTTTACAAACACATCAGTTAAATTTGCTCTGTCCACTATCAACTCTATCTCTTTAGTGAGAGCATTTTCTGTATTGACTTGCTTTCTGTTCAATAGCAAGCCATTAATCTTCACGACATTTCCATTGAGCTCTCCAACAGTGCCATTGAGCTTTCCAATGTCGCTATTAAGCTTTGAGATGACAACAGTGAGCTCTCGGATAATGCTATAAAGCTCGCCAATAGCTTCCTGGCCCGTCGCCTCACCAGCAAATTGCACAAAGTCATAGCCCTTTGAATGACCAGATGCATGTGTTGCTACTTTGCATGAGTGAATGCCTTCAGAGGATGAGAACATCTCAGGCTCAGGCAGAGCGTTGTGGTCAATTTCCTTCCCGGAGTTCTGCATAGACCAATTATATGTAGACCAGTGAGAACAACAAAGGAAACGTACCACAAAATGATGCAACTCATAAACTGTAAGGACCAGAAATGAAATAAGATCATATAAATTCCTACATAACATATCAAACACCCAGAAATGAATAAAAGTAAAGGATAAAACCTGCAATGGAGCTCTTCTCTCTTCCTTCCTTTGAGCAATTACAACATGAAGAATCTTGTCAAAATGATCTTTACCATTCATCTCAGAAAGCTACAAAGAGACAATCGATTCTGAAGTTCCAATCACTGAAGAATCATGTTGAAAAGCATTAACTAGGAGAGTGAAAGAATTGAACACACAGCATCAGAAGCTTCTTTGGCTGATGAGAATGCAATATAGCCTTTCTCTTTGCTGTTTCCTTTCTCATCTCGCAGCACCTGCCGACATATCAGAGTAAAATGAGTTATAGGACATGACTGAGTTTGTAAATGGTGGGCGCTGAGATCCAGCAAAAGGGAAAAATGCATCAACCAACCCTGCATGACGTCACTGAACCAAACTCGGAGAACAATTCCTTCAGCTCTTTCTCATCAATGCTGGGGTCCAGATTCTTGACAAATAAATTACACCCATTATCAAATGCATTCTTTACACACCCAAGATCATGTTTCAGTCTTAGATGTCTCTCATGTTTATTTTGGGCTCTCCCAACATACCACTTCCTATTACCAAATATTTGTCCGTCAAGAGATTCAACAGCCCTAGCAGCATCTTCAGCATTCTGAAAGTTCACAAATCCAAAGCATTTGGAGGTTCCATCGTCGTTTGTCATCACCGCTGAACTTGTAATCCTCCCAAATTCACCAAATATGTTCTTAAGATCATCCTTAGTTGTTGATTCACACAAGTTCTTTACAAACACATTAGTGAATTTGGCTTCATCTTCAGACAAAAAATTCTCGGCCAGAGCTTTGTGGTCAATTTTGTTCTCTGAATTCTGCAGAGACCAATTACATATTACAATATTACGCAGCAAGAACACTAACGATAATACCACCAGGAAGCAAATAACTCATAAACTGTTTTGACCCATTTCTTAAAGCAATTATCAGAAAAAAAAGAAAAAAAAAGACATAGAAATCAGTACCTTAATATATAGAGTCTCAGCATCACTTTTACTTGTGCCGGGCTCTTGATGAAAGGACATGATTCTAATAGGTTTTCCATTGTGAGGAGTGAAATTCAGCTCCTCCAAAGCTCTCTGAGCTAACATAAGCATGAAAAGGAAACTGTTAGATTATGGATGCATGATGAAGGAGTGAAACGATGTTCATATGCCACATCACATAGATCCATTAGCAATTACATGGAAAAAAATAAAAGAAGAAGCAACCGAACCTCGACATAAAGACACTAATCAACCTAAAATAACCCCTATTATACCGTGGAGTTTATTCATATAAAAGATTTGGGAAACTAAGATATAACAAAGCAATTCATAGCATCTGACTGGTAAGTGGTAAAATATTGATATTAAACCATAGAATTCATTCACACAAGAAACACACATAAATATAACCATAAAGGGAGCAGTGCTTGTCTCAAGCTTCCAAGAAAGAAGTTTATTGAAAACAAAATTAACTTGCTAAAAGCTAAGAAAACTGCTTCACGTGATTGAGAAGCTGACCTATGTTACAAAATTTTCCATGTCGGTATATTTTATGAATATCAAAATGAAAATAAATATAAGAATTTCTAATCTCATGAAAACCAGAATAGCAACAAGAACAACACAACTAGAAAGGAAATCGACCATAACATATCCTATCGATTCTCATAACTCCTTCCATAAGAAATTCAAAACTTGTAGAAAAATTAAACTAACCCTAAAATATCGTGGACAGATAAAAAAATAAAACTTAAACTAAGAAGAAGGGAAAATGGTGTGGAAAATTCTATTTCATGTTCTATATATTTAACACAAACATGACATGCTCAACATAACTACCATACTGTGCTTGCTTAGCTACCTTAGACTATAAATTAACTTAAGAAATATGGCCTAAGAGAAACATGGGCGTAACTTGAAAAGTATGTCAAGTCCAAATGCACCTTGTTCATCCTTGTAAGTTGCAAATCTTGTTAGAAAAATCCCAATTATTATACATTCGTAATCAATTGTCTATCGAAACCACTGCTGTTTGCAGAAAACTAACAAATATGCAACCTAATAAATCCAGCTACAGGTGCAGAGTAATTCTGACTTCGATAAATGTTCATATTTCTGTTTTCGTAAGCATATCGGAAATATTTCTAGCTCATTCTCTTAAAAGAACACCACTTTAGTGAATTTCAGATTTTGCAGTTTGCTCTTTTACTACTTTCTAAAGTTGCTGAAAATAAAAATGTCTTTGTCCAACCACAAGTGAGCACTAGGATAAAAACACCTAGAAAATAGTCAAAATGATGGCTTAACCTGAGCAAATCTATACTCTGAACTTGCACACGCATTTTTACACCAGCAGTGCAACCTGGAACCCTTAGTCAGGCCAACAGTCACCGCTGATTGTACCTAAGACTGCTAATCACTAGATGAAGCTCCATCTTTTAAAATGAATCTATCTTCATAATGCAAAATCTCGAGTAGTCTTTCCAATATGAAAACCGAACGTGTGTATGGAATAATTATACATGAATTTTATCATCTAAAGCACTCAGAACACCCTCTTCCCATACTTTCGGTTAACACAAACAAAAACTGTTTAAATAAATTCTGGCAATTCATGATCCGTCCTCATTGAATGCCTGAATTTGGTTTCTTTGAGGATTTGATGGCATTGGCACCTACAATTCTAAAATTCAGTTGGCATGCCTAAACTATTAGTGATTCCTATCTAGCTAGAGTGCTTTCACTCAGTTATACAGATAATTATTTCAAACTAGTAACTCCAAAGCAATCACCTTCGCAGTTACGTCACAAAGTAATACTACTATGAAGCTCTTCCATTCACAAATACTGAAGAAACAATTGAACAAACTGGCGAGATTAGGCTTAGCTAAGATTTAGAATACTAACCGCATTGAGGGTTTCTGTAGTGTACGTAACCGTATCGAAGCGATAGCCCAATACTCAAATCCTCAAAAACCTCAACCGACACCACTTCCCCAAACTGGCTGAACAGAGCGTGCAGCTCCGAATCTGTGACACTCGCGTCGATGCCGACGACATACAGTGACGCTCCGACCGCCGCGCCACCGGGCGCCGCTGCATTCTCCGCCTCCGCAGCCATCTCAGTCTAGAAAATAATCTTCCATTTTCCTTTCATTTTTTTTCTCCTTTTTTTTTACTTTCCGAAGAGTTCCTCTTTTTTTCTTCCCAAAATAACCCCAGTGCAATTAAAAAAAAGCTTTTTTTCTTCCCAAAATAACCCCAGTGCAATTAAAAAAAATTATGCAATTATATTACTCCTATGTATAATGATTAATGACAAATGTTGACTTACCTATAATAAAAATTAAACAAAAAAATATATTTAATTTTATAAAAATCAAAATTAATTCCTTTGGGAAAAAACCTTCATTTTAATTGGAAAAGAAGAGAGTTTAAACAGTAAACACGATCCAAGAAATTTCCCCCAATTACCACCGACCATATTTGGCGGTAGCAGAAGGAGAGAAGGCACAACAATCACGCAAAGGCAGAAATTCAACCGTTAAAACGCACACAGTCACGCACCAATCACAGGACCAGCGTGAAATATCTTCACTCTCCCTTTCTCCCTCCCTCACTAGAATCGCTCGCTCGCTCCTTCATTTTTGTTTCTCTATACCCACGCGCTCATGGACTCGATTGCCTTCCCCGCGGATTTCCACGCCGCCGTTCCACGTTCGGAGGTACTCTCAACCGTCCATGGCCGCAGTTTACCCTGTGCTCTCGCGCACTGCAGCACCGTCTTCTTCCGCGCACCCGCCGCTGCGAGTAGCTCCGGCCGGCGGAGTCAGTCTACGCAGTTTCGGCGGCCGGATGCTCTTTCCTTCGCCTCCAATGGTTCAACCAATTCGGTTCCGGTAAGCGGCGATTTTCTCCTTTTTTCTACACGTTTGGTACTAGTTATTTAATCTCATTGATGATAAAGAGTAATAGGCAAGAAATTGAACAGGTGATGTAAATTGCTGAATCTCTGACTAATAGAGAATCGGAGAATTACACAGTTAGGTTGGACAGAAGGAAACCTTATTTTGATAGTACGATTCATCGCCAATGGCGCTCAACGCGTAATTTAAGTGTTTCTCAAATCTGGTGTTACCAGCTCTTTTAAAGTGCTACCTTGATCCATCGACATAATTAGGGAGGTTAAATTCTATATTTAGGAAGGACCAATTGGTAAACCTTGTAGTTTTAGCCAAGGAAGTATGTGCAATTTACTGTAGGTTCGTTGCCTCTTATACATAAATGATAGTAAAAAATATTGAGCCTTGATCCTTATTCATTTGGTATCCTTGTCACTTACAGACACGAGAAGGGATATACATCGTTAGTGATTTTATGACAGGAAAAGAGCATTTGCATGTGGTAAAACCTACAACTACTGTTGATGAAGGTATTTCTCACTAATAGCTGTTGAAAATATGTCTTGATTGGTTTACCCTCTCACTGACATGTTTTCTCTTCAATAACAGCTCTGGATATCCTTGTTGAGAAACGAATCACTGGATTTCCTGTGATTGATGATGACTGGAAGCTGGTAATGTTAGATCTATACTTTACATTTTGCTTGAAAGAAACATCTGCATGAGTTTTGTCTGGTTATACATATTCACCTGTACTTATTGTCTAATTTGCATTTACTTTCTTTCACTACTCTGAATTTGCATACTTATTGTCTGAATTTGCATTACTTCTTTCACTACTGTCTTGGAACGGATTATACTAGACATATATACAAATCTCACTCTCCAAAATCTCTTCTCAAAACAAGAGATTTTTAAAATCCATGAGACCAAAACAATTAAACCCCCGGAAGAAAAAAAATTAAACATTTGTTCTTCAATCCATTTCACTCTATCTACTACAACAATTCCCACCATATCTACTACATTCTCCTCCATTCAAGAATCTTAACTTATGCTCGGGCAAGGATCACCTCTTGTGCGCATAAACACAACACAAGGTGCAGTGCCCATTTCAAGCACAAATTTGTGCACTTTGAGCATTTTTTCCCATTTTTTTATATATTTAATTATGCTGAAATTTACAATTATAAAATTATTAATCGTAAGTATATATTTGGGTCAAGTTTAAAAGTATATAAACCTAATGATGAATAATTAAACTTAAAAGTTTAAAACAAATGATTACCTATAAAAGTCTAATGAAAAAAATAAATAATTTAAAACTCAATAAATACATGTAAAATATAGAATGTTGATTAATTACTTCTTAAATAAATAAATAAATGAAAATAGCATCACTTTGTGCTTGAAATGGACACAACACCCTCTACTGTTTATGAGCACAGCAGAGGATCCCCTCCCTTTATGTTCAATTATATATGGCGGAGCTAAAAAAATACTATGCCCAAATTCTCAAGCTCGGTTTCTCCTCCTACAACGACGTCATGAGGCCGAAATATAACGGTGATGGAAATGAAGATGAGAATAATAATAATGAATAATAATATATAATTTTTTTGGAACTAATATATTTTTGGTATTTTATCTAAGCAATTTGAATAAATTTATTTTATATACGAATGTGTTTCATACACTTGCATCAACAGTCTAGCGCTAGAAATACCATGTAAATCAATAAAAAAAATGTATTACACTATCTTGTCAAGTCCATGAGAATCCATAAAAAAAATCAGTCAAACTCTGCATGGAATCTATTAATTCCATAAAAAAGTCAGTCAAACTCTGCATGGAGTCTATGGATTTTTTAAATCACATACTTTAAGTTCAAAATCACTAATCTCATGAATACACCCTTAGCATCTAGAGAATGAATAGACAGTGCATAACCAGAAGCAATATGTTAGTTATATTTGTAGTACTTCTTCTGATACGTAAGGCAGCAATTTTATGTTTAGTAGCAAAAGAAATTTACATAGAGCTTGAGCCATATTTCTCTTTGGAATTTGGATGCTGAGTCCTGATGGTTTTTCACTATAAATTTTGACACGTGTAGTTTTAATGCAGGTTGGTGTTGTTTCTGACTATGATTTATTGGCACTGGACTCCATCTCAGGTATCATTTAAGATGTGAATCCTGTGTGTTTTATCTTATGTTTCCATACAAATTTGAAATTCCAAGAGATTATTTGCTAGAGATGATGGCAGTCGTGTTATGCATGTTTGTGTGATGATTCATGCTTTCTGTAGGTTCTGGTTATTTATGTTTAGAATCCCTTGAAGAACATTCTGTGTGAATGAGATTTTACACTGAATCATATTCTGCACATAAACACTTTTATTTAGGTTTCTAGCTACATGTTTTGGACAATAGGTGTGTTCTGGTCGATCAAGTCATACATAAATTGAAGACTACACATGAGATATGTGCAACTACAGAGTCTTGTACTGATCATTATCTTCTATTTCCACTGTAAGGTTTTTGAAATGACCTGTTATCTTTGTGAAATTGTACGATCATGCTACGCTATATTAGATTTTCGGCATACTACCCTTGTTGGGATTCTCAAACCACCGTTTATTTTTGTGAAAATATGTGATACTGTAGACTATATTAGATCTTTCCAGTTTGATAAGTTCTACAGCAATTGCCTTTCCTTTTACATTAGGCTATAAAATTTCATTGAGAAAAGTTAATAAATGATTTTCTTATGCAGATAATATAACTACGTTCTGTTTTTCCCTTGGTCTTCTCTTTCCCACCCTAAAAGAGGCATATCCTGCGTCAATTTTTTTGCTAAGTGACCTGTGCTGAAATTTTTCTTGGTGGGCTAGTACTTTGCATGATGATGTCTAATTACGTTTCATCATCTTCTCTCTCAAATTTAGGTGGTGGACAACATGAAACAAATATGTTCCCTGATGTTGATAGCTCCTGGAAAGTATGTATAACTTTTCCTTCTACAAAAGGAACTGTGCATTTGTATAACTTTTCCTTGTAGTGTGATCCCACAAACATCTCATATACCATGTACTTTAGAGTAAAGTTTCCTATGTACAGGAGAATGAGGATTGAAATAGGTGCAGAATGGAACTCTAACTGCTGAAGAAAACTAAATTGGAAAGAAGACCTATTCTGCTAGGAATTAGTTCTTGCCCAGCAATTCTGCTCAAAACTTACCCATTGACCTTGCCTATGTCTTATTCTATTACTCCAGTCCTGCCTAATCTCACCCCAGAAATGATGAACATAACGTTGTGACAACCAAAATACAAGATAAGGATCAAAATAAATATTAAATCTCTAGCTTTCGCAATAATTAATAAAATCCCAAATCCCTATCATGCTGGCAGCTTCCTTTACTGTATTTTGGCATGTACGAAACCCGAATAGCGGATTCTTATCCTCACTAGTTTAAGTTTGAAAATAGATGGGATCATGATTGTGAAGTTATATACTGCATCATTACAAAGCTATATAGACTTTTAGTTTCTAAGATGAAATCTGAACTTCTATCTTTTATGGCTCAATATAATCCTCAATTCCTCATACACTCACACACGTCACACGTGTATATGTAAAACCTTGGTTTGGCACTGGGTAGAAATTGATTGATCAGGGTAGTATGGTTTCCATCAGTTCTGACGGCTTTTATCACCTGCAGACATTCAATGAAATTCAGAAGCTACTCAGTAAAACTAATGGAAAGGTCATAAGTGACGTCATGACTACTGCTCCCCTTGTTGTCCGTGAAAATACCAATCTTGAGGATGCTGTGAGGTATTTGGCCTTTTTTCTTTTTTCAGATTGGCTTGATATCACTATTTGCTGATTAATTTTTATTGATCTTTTGATATACACCTTGCTTGATTGAGTTTTGATTGAAGAGTATTTTGATGCTGTTGTAGAATATTGCTTGTAACTAAACACCGGAGGCTACCAGTTGTTGATGGCGATGGAAAGCTGGTATAATAAATACCACTGCTTTCTCCCTTTTGGTTATAATTCTTTATAGAAATTATTCATACAGTTTTGCATTTTCTTATCGTAGGTTGGGATTCTTACGAGGGGCAACATTGTTAGAGCTGCTCTTCAGATAAAGGCTACTCAGGAAATGGAATCATGATTGTTGTCCATAGTAATACCCATTGTCACCTTAAGCAAAGTTATACTAGATGCACGAATCTCCTGCTGTTCTGTTGCACAGGCCACCTCATCAAATTGTGGAATTTAATGGCCACTGCTACCTTCAAGTGAAATGTAGGTAAGTGTGAAGGTATCTAGGGGCACTTCATTCTGATGTAGCATCTTCCTGTAAGTTGTAGTCATATTTTTGTTTTTGGCAGTTGTTAGATCATAGCATTAAGGGATAATGTGGTTTATGTCTCACGGTCTTCTTATAGGCCCTATTGTTTCCATGATGAACAAATATGAGTCATTTATGATTACACGATTTCAGATTTATATAGACATTCGACGAAATCTGTGCAATCTCTGCCTGTTCAATTTCCATTCTATAATGTGCCTTGGTCTTTGTACAGAGGAAATGTTAGAAGCTGATTTCGATTTCGATTTTGATTTTATGACTATAATCATTCATCGGAGGATCTCAACTGTTGTAACTTGTAAGTACCATCTTCTTCGATAGTCTAACTAAGTATGCATAGTTCAAAGCTTTATGGGACTTATTGCAGTCTGGACTTAATTGATATTATCAATCGTTGCAACCTCTAATTTATGAATGTTTTTCATGTGCAATGATTTTTGTCATGTTTGTAGTTAATGCAGGAGGAGTTATTGAGTAAATAAGATGAGATAAACTGATTAGATTAAGAGGCTTTTTTTAACGTTTTCATTATGACAAAAACTTGTGTCAGCCGGAGGCACCGTGCGGCCGGGCTCAAAGTGTCAATCTTTATACAGAAAAGTGTCAATCTATATGAATAAAAGTGTCAATCTTTAATATAATTATTTTACGAATAAAATGATAATTTTTAAAAGTGTCAATCTTTATATAGAAAAGTGTCAATCTATATGAATAAAAGTGTCATTGTTTTAGCCCGGCCGCACGGTGCCTGCGGCTGACCCAAGTGTGTCCCTTTTATTATTGAAATTAGTTTGTGTTAATAATAATAATAAGTGTAACATGTTGTGTATCAGTGTATGTAGGCTTGTCAGTGGGTGGGTAATACCCGGACCCGCTCAAAACCCGGCCCCTATTTGATTTACGGTTCCGGTTCCGGGTCCGGGTCCGACCCGGTAAGACTCGTATATGCACTAGGTCCGACCTGACCCGACCCGTTATTTCTGGGTCAGGGTAGGACCCGACCCTCTTTTTTTTTTTTTTTTTTTTTTTTAAGGCGTGGAGAGAGAAAGTAGAGAGAGGTATGTCAGCCATTGTTATATATACGTAGTCCCAAAATTATTCTTGGTTGAATCCAGACAACCTAAGTAGAAGAAAACACGATCATATATAAATAATCTTGAATTTCCATGCCACAAGATTCCATCCAGCCTTTATTAGTTGACCATAACAATACAAAATACTTTCAATTCCATCCCCTAAATTTAATATTTATATACAGTATATACCTCCCTTTTTATAATTTCCAAACTATGAAAACATACGTATATTTATACGCACTATGACAAAAGATCTCGCTTGAATTCAAGAAATTAAAACTTTCTATATAATATAATATAATATACGTAGAAATATATATATATATATATTTTAAATAACATTTTTGTACTGCCATAAACATGCAGCAGTACTGATAAAAAATATCACACTTCCACTAACCAGGAAAAAGATACTGTATAAAGAAAGAGGCAACACATATCCCATAGAGAGAGAGAGCAAGAAAATTTCTTCAATCCATCATCAAAAATCACTTTGAAAAAAAGAAACAACAGAAATAATTAAACATTGAGATAATGGAAGAGGAAAGAACCTGCAAAAAAAAGTAGAGCGGTATAACGCGCGAGAGAGAGGGGGAGAAAGAGAGAGAAATTACTTGTGTTCATATTACCTAGCGGGTCTTAATTACCCATGGGTAATTACCCGGCCCGAACCCATTCAAATTATAATTTCCAGGTCCGGGTCCTTAGTTTAATAGGTAGGTCTGGACCCGGAACCGTAACTTTTTTAGCAGGTCCGGGTCCGGGTATACCCACCCACTGACAAGCCTAAGTATATGTATAAAAATACTCCCTCAGTCTCAAAGCGTCTACTTTTTGGAAATAATTTACTCTTCAAAAAATAGTGAACTTTGCCACTTTCTTAACACTTTACACGCTCTTAATTATCGTGTCGAAAAGAAAGTGAACGTTTTGAACAGGACATAAGAAGCACTAAAATAAGAATTAGTTACGATAATGTGAACACTTGTCGGTTGAAAAAAGAGAATGATGATGCAACGGATTACGCCAAATAGCAATGGGATTCTAGGGACATTACTGTTTAATAAATTAGTATGTTAAACTAGTCCAAACTTTATGTTATGGTTAATGACTTGAATCCTCGTATTATAAATAAAATATTTTTTGGACATTCGATCGAATAAGCTTACAAAAACGAATGATGATGTAAGAGCTTGCGTCATGTAGCAATGCGAGCAGGCTGTTCAATCAATCAGTACGATGAACCCCTTTGAAATTTTGCAAACTTATCAAATCCAATCATATTTTACATATTTACGTAATCGTGTAACATCTCATGTTGTATATACCGTAGATCGGTACATCTCACTAAAATTCAAAAATCAACCAGCGTACGGTGGTAACCTCTTTTCCTCTCCATATAGTGGTAAGAAAAACTCGAAGTGGGGAAATATATGTTGGAAACACTAAAATATGGATTATATATAAATTTCGAGTGTGATTGCCAACAAGGGAGATATATAAGAGCAAGAAAGAAAGTACTTTTTCCGTTTCGTTCCATTTAGCCTACATATATATAATATATAAGAGCTATAAAATATACAAACAAGCCAAATGAAGTAAAATATATAGAGTACACTATAAGTAGTCCTATACGTTTCGAGGAGCATACATGGTACATGATCTACTCGTTAAATAAAACACTTTGGATCGGACACTAAAGTACACTTTCTGTCCTAATAAGCACGTCTCATTTTATTATTTTATTCATTATATATATTTAAAATCGAGACATACTTGTCGAGAGGGGGTATATTTTTATTCCATGAATTGCCAAATTGTCTTTTTGAACTTGACCTGGTGTGGAAAGTTTGGATCCCAATCAGTAAGGATACGTCATTAGATACGTCAAAACTCTCTCTTCTCACTCCACTATCATTCATCTTTCCTCTCTACTTAATACTACTACTACTTTCTTCCAACTCAAGAAACTCACCTCCCTCCATCATTCCATTAGTATACATATACATACATAATCTCCCCTTTCCACTTAATTATCTTTGAGTAAATTTGTATCCAATGGGGAAAAAACAGCTGCACATCGTCCTCATCCCGGCCATGGCTCACGGCCACACAATCCCGACTGGTAGAAATGGCGAAGCTCTTGAGCTCAAGAGGCGTCAAAGCCACCATCATCTCCACCCCATCTTTCGCCGCTCCGATCATCCAAGCTCGCGATTCGGGCCTCGACATCGGCCTCGAAACCACCCCCTTCCCTCCCCACGGCTCCTCCTTACCCCCATCCATCGTCAGCTTCGATCAAATGTCCACTCCCGACCTCGTCTCCCACTTCCTCCCGGCCATGGACCTCCTCCGTGGCCCGGTCGAGGCCATCCTCCGCCGCCTCAACCCCGACTGCCTCATCTCCGACGTATTCCTTCCATGGACGGCTGACTCCGCCGCCGCGTTCAAGATCCCCCGCCTCGTCTTCTCCGGCACCAGCTTCTTCTCCCGGTGCTTGTCGGAGCAGATGCAGGCCCTCAAGCCTTATGATGACGTGTCGTCGGATTCCGAACCGTTTCTTCTCGCCGGACTCCCGCATGAGCTCCGGTTCGTGAGGTCGCAGATTTCGCCGTTCCTCCTCCACCCCGGCGAGAACGAGTTCTCGAACTTGTTCAAGAAGATGGGGAGTCTTTGAAGCATACTTACGGTGAAGTGGTGAACAGTTTCCACGAACTAGAATCGGAATACGCCGATCACTTCATGAATGTTCTTGGGAGGAAGGCGTGGAGCATCGGCCCTCTCTTGCTCTGCAGCAATGGAGAAGAAGGGGGAAGAAGAAGTTACAGAGAGGGGAAGAATCCGCCATCGACGAGCACGAGTGCTTAGCTTGGCTCGACTCGAGGCGGCGGAGCTCCGTCGTCTACGTCTGCTTCGGCAGCGTCGCCACCTTCACCCCGGCCCAGCTGCGGGAGACCGCGGCGGGGCTGGAGGCGTCGAACCAAGACTTCATATGGGTTGTGAGGAAGAATAGCAAGAATAATCAAGAACAAGAAGAAGAAGAAGAAGAAGAAGAGAGAGTGGCTGCCGCTAGGGTTTGAGGAGAGGGTGAGGGAGAGAGGGTTGATCATAAGGGGGTGGGCCCCGCAGGTGATGATCCTCAGCCACCCCGCGGTGGGGGCCTTCGTGACACACTGCGGGTGGAACTCGACGCTCGAGGGGGTGTGCGCCGGAGTTCCGATGGTGACGTGGCCGGTGTTCGCGGAGCAATTCTTCAACGAAAAGCTGGTGACGGAGGTGCTCCGGACGGGGGTTCCGGTGGGGAACAAGAGGTGGATGAGGGTGGGGAGCGAGGGGGTGGGGAGGGAGGCGGTGGCGGAGGCGGTGGAGCGGGTGATCGTTGGGGGAGAGGCGGCGGAAATGAGGAGGAGAGCGGAGGGTTATAAGGAGATGGCGAAGAAGACGGTGGAAGAAGGTGGGTCGTCTTATGATAGTTTGAATGCTTTGATAGAGGATTTGACCAACTATGTTCATCCTAATTAAATTTAACTAATTGGGATTACTTTTTCTTTTCTTTTTTTTTTTTTTTTCCTATTAAGTTTTGCTTGTTAATTTGAAATTGGAAGATGCATGAGGTTTTTCTAGTGTTTGGTGATCGATCTTGTGTACTTAATTGTTGATTAGTAGAAACTATATTGAGCTACAAAGTGATATTCATTCTAAATATACAAAAAAATATTAAAAATAAAAATCCAGATATGTAGCTGAAAAATATTGTAGCTTTCCCCATCACATTTTATATCCAACAATTTTTAATTCGTTATGAATCTTTGTCTTCTATCCATGGTTTCTTTTAGCTTTCTCTTGTTTTGTCTTTCCAAGTTTCAAGCTCAATTGTTTTATTCGCTCGGAAGAAAAGGTTACGATTATTTTATTTTGTTATCCAAGAAAAAAAGTTAGTGACGTTAGCAAGAGGTGTTCCATTTGTACACGACCACAGAAATAATTTTTTATTTGACTATTGGCATTGGGAGTCTACGCTACAAGTAAACAAGTCGATCGGATTACGTTACTTTGGAAATCTAAAGCTACCGGAAATTTTGCACCGACTTGTGCGATCCTATATTCAATAACGCTATGAGTCTAGTATGATATATACTCCATATTCAAGAACACTATGAGTCTAGTATCATATACTCCCTTTTCTCTCGAATAAGTGTCCCGACTAACTAAATTTTCTGTGTCCGAATAAATTTATCCCGACCTTCTAAATGTGTATCAGTTTGTTACTATACGTGTTAGAAGTTAAAATTAGCAAAATAAGTTAGATCGAAACAAATTCGAAGTCTCTATTTTATTTATGTATGACAAAATTTATTGTATTAATAGATGATCATCGATTCTCTATTGATGCAATATGAGACGTTATATAAAAACGTAATAGACGATCCGAATCAATAGAAAATTACAAATTGACTCAAAACCTAATTTTCAAAGGTAAATAAAAAGAAAAATTTTGTTGAAGTGATTTGGTGTAGTTTAGGTTACACGACTTTCGGTATCCAAAGTTGATTGAAATTTGAAGCCCATCATCAATTTTTGAAAGCCCAATAGCAGAAAATTAAGAAGTTGACGCATTAGGCAAGTGAGCCACGTCATGAAATACTAGAATCGATGTACATTATTCTAATAATATTCGTTTCAAAAAAAAATTATTCTAATAATATTTGAAAGCTCCCTAAAAAAAATTAGAAAGTTTCAAAAATTAATCATACCAACAAACAACCAATTAGACATTTTTATTAATAGAAAAACTTGTTTTTCCAATATTAACTGTATTTGTATGATTTAATACTCTCTTCGTCCCACATATATGTAATGTTTATTAATTAAATTATATTTCAAATAATATTTATACTTTTGAATTTATTAAGTCGTGACAATTTTGCTAACAAATTTCAAATGTCGTGACAATTTTTATAGGTCATTTTTACAAATTAGAACATACGGAGTATGTAAGATCATAAACCATAATTTAACTTTTTCGAATTCTAAGCCCGCCGTTTACTAAAAACACTCGGTCCAAAACAAGTAGAAATCTTGAAATTTTCATCATAAAAGAAAATAAAAAAAAATTGCGAGGAATAAATGTGGAGAAAGACGGCTTATATATGTTGTGGGTGAATAGTATAAACAAAAAAGTACACATAGCTTGAGAGGAATTGAAATAATCGACTATAGTTTTGCAGCACTTAGAAATAGGATTAAGATTGAGATTAAGAATTTAAATAGGACAATTCCATTGAAAATGCCGATATCGAAGCCGGCATTTGCTTGGTCAAAATTAAAATAGTACTAGTGGAAATTACGAAAATAACCTCGAAATCCGTTAAATGCGGGAACATAAATCATTATTATTACGGGCATAAGCATAACTAACTATCAATCCCCATCAATTATACTCCGTGTCTTCAACTTCCAACACCTTGCCTAGTTCAAATCAAAGCCCCTAGGTGTAATTAATGCTAACTTCAAATTATCTACCCTTATTAATTTATTACTACTCCCTTAAAAAATATCCACAAATTTTATTGCTATGAAATATTAGGAGTATGCTACTATAATGAATAGGTTGAGATAATATAAAGCAAAGATAAAGTGATATATGAAATTTGATGGAAAATACATATTATTTCGTGATGTTCTAAAAATAAAATTTATGCATACTCTTTAGGGACGGAAGGAGTATATAAAACTTTTCAAGAGAGAAAATGTGAAGTGAAATGATTGCCAAGACTGGAAGGTTGTGAGTCGAAATCTATTACTCCTTCTAATTCGTTATTAGTGATTCATTTTATTTTATTTTTTAATTTAGTTTTTACATTATAGGTAACCTATAAGTAATGCTCCGTTACCCACCATAGATGTGCTCAAAATTGACGTGCGGGTATTATATTTAGAAAAATATATTATTAATATAACTTATATAAATAAACCCTATAAAAAAACTAACATTTATGAAATAATCTATATCCAAAAATGGCAAAATAATAACACCACATTTTTACTAAACTAATGATGGGAGTGAAGAAGTATTATTTTCTAAATCAAGCTATATCTATAATTTTATTTGTGATAGAACGTTACACATTGTAACGGATGAGATGTGATGACTATTTTAATTAGTTGGAGCCCAAATTGAAATATTAGTACGCTCCTAAAGCAAATAAATAATGATTAGGTTTAAAGGAATATAACGCTTTATTGTCAAGGCCAAATGGCACCTATCCTTATTAATAATTATCATCCATTACTTTCAAAGTACCTATAATTGCTTGCTTTAGTTACTAATTTAATTATGTTTGATGTATTAAATCATTTTTTAGAAGATACAAACGGGAAAAGTATTTTATCAAAATCGTTATTAAACGATTATGATTCCTAATGGGGTAGCCTAAATATGTAACCACTTTTTGGCAGTGTTGTCGTACTGTTATTGCACCATATATTTCTTATTTTATCACGTGTTTCACTGTATCAATACATATACAGAAAATTAGATACGAAGTATTATATATGCTATACAATCACTAATATACTTTTAACGGAAAATCAGAAATGTTAGTTTACCAATCGTAGACCTATTTAATATGATTATGGCTGATCTTACAATGTCACATTAATATCTTTTTAATTTAAGTTTCAATTTTTTTGATAGAGTTTATTTTTAAATTATATATCTTTATAATAATTTTTCTTCATATAATATCAGTTACTCAGTTGTGAACACATTAAATATGTTTTCGGTGGATGAGAAAACATTTCTCTTTAGTTTTATATGTATACATGAGGATTCAATGGTTGTATTTTATTTTTTATATTTCATAATCATATTAGCTACAACAAATAAAATCTCGTCCAACAAAAAAATCCATATTTTAAAAGCCATGGATTTATTCATTTATTGCACTTTGATCAAAGTGTGGCTATAAAAGCAAAAAATAGTCCCATGCTTTTATCAAGAAAAAATCCTTAATTCAAGCCATATTTTACTCCAAAAATTAATTAATTCTTCTCAAAATTCCCACAGATGTTATACGCAGCCACTTTTCTTCTTCCATTTCCACGCCACACTAACAAATTTTTATGCTTTTCAAATTATCAATAGTTCAAATTTATCAAAAGGAATTTTCAAACAGTCATTTGATTGCCGTATTACACGCAGGAAAACATTTGATTAAGCCATTTTTGTCCTTGAATTTGGTAGCAATTTCAAGAATTGAGAGGTAAATTCATTTTATGTATTTTTTTTAAAATATATTTATGGCTTATTTTTTTTGCAAAACAGTCGGTGGGTATTTTACTATTTTTCTCCGTTTTTTTTAAGCTCTTAAATTGTGGGCCCACCCTCTATCATCATAAATTGGGACCCCAATTCAAAATCTCACTTAATTTCGTACATCAAATCATATCCCCATTATTTACTCCATTTCTGCAGCAAAAGCAAAAATAAAATATAATAAAATAGGGTACAGTAGAGGTTAAAAAAGATGTTTACCCTTTAAAAAAGAAAAAGAAAAAAAATTCAAAATAAAAAAGAAAAGAAATTATAATTATAAAATAATACAAACACACACTACACACACAGTTCACCTAGTAACCAGTGTCATTCTCTCTTTAATTCCTACATTTGAATAACAGAGAAGAAAAAAAAGAAAGAAGAAAAGAAAGAAGAAGAAGAAGACTTCAGTTGGGATTATCATCAAACACCTTGCCTTCATACACATGAAGACGGGAGCCAAGTTCATCGTCCTCCACCACAAGCTCGCCGGAGGGGCGCCGGCCGGCGCCACCCACCGCGCGTGGCTGGCGGTCTTCGTGCTCTTCTTCATCTTCACCTTCGCCTTCACCCTCTTCACCACCAGGGACGCCGCCTCCGCCGCCAGGACGGTCGCCGCCTCCGCTTCGAAATCCAAGTCCCAGCTGCCGAAGCCCGTCTTCGACGCGCTCCTCCACTACGCCGCCCTCAACGCCACCTCCGCCGGCCGCATGTCCGCCGACGAGTTGAAGACCATAGCCTGCCGTCCTCCGCCGCTGCCCCTCCCCCTGCAACTTCCTCGTCTTCGGCCTCACCCACGAAACCCTCCTCTGGAATTCCCTCAACCAAAAGGGACGGACCGTCTTCGTCGGCGACAGCGCGTACCTGATCTCCAAATTGGAGGAGAAGCAGCCGTCGATCGAGGCGTACGACGTCCAATTTACGACGAAGGTGAGCGAATTGTACGATCTGATCGAGTACTACAAGGGGAGGTGACCGGCGAGTGCCGGCCGGTGCAGAACCTCCTCTTCTCCGACTGCAAGCTCGCCGTCAACGACCTGCCCAACCACATATACGACGTCGCTTGGGACGTGATACTGATCGACGGCCCCAGGGGTTACTTCGGGGCGGCGCCGGGGCGGATGACGGCGATATTCACCGCCGGCGTGCTGGCACGGAGCAAAAGGGCGGCGCGGCGGAGACACACGTGTTCGTCCACGAATTCGATAGGGAGGTGGAGAGGGTTTGCAGCGACGAATTCTTGTGCGCAGAGAATTTGGTTGAAACGAAGGATTTGTTGGGGCATTTCGTCATCGGAAAAATGGAGGAGAACAGTAAAAGCTTCGGATTCTGTTCGGTTCCTGCTTCTTCCTCCGTTCCTCACAATTCGATTTAATCTTTTTCTTTCTTTTATTTACTTTTTTTTTTCTTTTTCCTTTCTTGAGGAGGAAAACTGTAATATTTTATTTATATAGGATCTTCAAATGTTAAATATAATATATTAGCACTATTTTCTTGTGCTTTTTCAATACAATTTGTTCATAAGCATTCTACGATGGATGTTTATTTATGGCTTCTTAATTTTGAAGTTAGCTAAAATTTGGCAAAATACTTAAAATTTAGTCTGATTAATTTATCTTGTGACAGATTTAGTTCGAACTTTAAATATGTAATAATTTTAACTTTATAAATTTAATGTATAACAATTTTAGCTATTTAATAGATTTGAAATGATGATCTGGCCGGCAACTAAGTACCTAGATCTTTTGATGTTAAAATTTATTAAATGGCTTAAAATTGTTACAGTTCGGATTTACGAAGCTAAATTTATCATATACATTTGAAGTTCGGGCTAAAACTGTTCAAGATTGATTTATCGGGTTAAATTTGTGTTTTTGCCCTAAGATTTCGAATTTGTTTTTGTTTGACTTATGCCAAAATTATATTCATGACGTCATAATTCCGTATTATAGTAATGAGTGTACGAAATATGAGAAGGGAACATGTAATATAATTGTTTAGTTTGAAGACATAATTGAGGTAGAAGATTCCAAATCTAACCAACCTAATGTCGTTCAATGAATTTTGCAAACCAATTTCTGGGCAAAATTGAGAAAGGGAAGTCAAATTTTGTCCGAAATTAATTTTTGATTGCTTAATGCGGTCATTATCCATATAAATTTTAGGTTTACTATTATTATATGCATTTAATAATTCACTAATAAAAAAAACAATAGGCTTAAACGTAAGTAGACGTGTTGTGCACCTATAATTATAATTAAATCTAGGGTGAAAAGTGAAAAACCCTATGCTTTTTAATTTGTGGTCCTCTTCACGTTTCATGTGTAACGTTTTTCTTTATTTCGAGGGGCATTTTTCATGTTATCTTAGGACTGTTGTAATCAATAGGAATGGACCATTTGAATTTTGAATATTCGAAAAATTGTTTGCTCACGTCCAACAAGTTTTTGGTTCTATAATTCGAACCACCTTCTACAACTAACTAATTCACCAAATTTCTAACCAAAATAATAAGGAAAAAAAATAAATAAAATAATAATAATAATAATAAATCGATTGTTTTTTCCCTTTTGTAAATTCGTGGAAAATTATAAAGAGTATATAGATTATATGTGAAAGCGCGGGAATAGTTGTAGAAAGAGGGTGTCGGTGGACTTGATTTTGTGGAGCACAAAATCATATTCGTATGTTTTCTGTCGGTTATCATCGTCTTTTGATTTTAATTGATTGTTGCGGGAATAATTATTTTAATTATTAACCACATCCATAAATTTAATGCGCCTTAAATGATTTAGTATATAGCTAGATAATCCACGTGCTCTATACCTCTGATTTTTTACATGTATCTTATCATAGAATTAAACATAATTATTTTCAAAAAAAATTACACTACTAAGAAATTGTATATATATATATATATTTTTTTTCCTGACTACCAACTTATATATGTCATTGATTATAAAGATAAAATAGGAAGAACATCAAATATTAAAATTAGACACTTAAAAGGAACAAAAACAAAATCTAAATAGGATATTAGAAAAACGGAAGAAGTATATTATATTACCATTAAATTAAATTAAGTACTCTAAAATTTGGTAATTATAATGGAGTTACCTTTTATTTTTCCTAAATTGCTAAAACTAAAATACTACACGATAAAAACGCTTCTCTTAGGAAGATAGAACACATATGCAGTTTAGGATTGTGCTTGCTAGAATTTTAATTATAGCCAATTTTCATTGAATCTGAAACGCTCTCCTACACACGGTAGGCACACTTAATGTACACACAGCTTATGTGACAGTGCCACGTCATTAATTATTTTTATTTGGGGTTTAGTTTGTTTTTTTTTGTAGGGTTTAGTGTTTTTTGGTAGGGTTTAGTTTTTATGGTATATATATAAATTAATTTTATTATTTAAAATATTGTCACGTCATCCGTGGCCCGTGGGCATATTAGGTATGCCGACGGTGAGCATTGGAGCGTTACTATTCATCAAATATCAAATATTTACATAAATAACGATTTAAATTTGAAAAAAAATACGTGCACACGAGATTCTTATCCCATGTTTCATCGAAGCTACTTGAATATTTAGGGCTAAGGCGAAAAAATGCAGAATTTTAGGGACAAATTGGTAATTTAGGATGTCTAGTTTGTGCTCTCTTTTGTTTTAGAATAATTAAGTATATAATGTAAAGATTTAAACTTAAAAAGGGTCCACTCTGCAACTAACTAACCACTAGGTAGGCTTTGATTCTCATTATTATTTTCCTTTTTTTTAGATTCCACGCAAGTTTAGAGTTGACAAAATACATTAAGCTAATTTTTTAATTTTGCTAACTGTTCCTCAAATCTTCTTTTCTTCCAACTTCTTGTACTCCTTATCTCTTCTAGGGAATGAGCACTTCCTAATTTCAAACTTGTGCAGAAAATGTAAATATGTAATGTCCTTGTACTTTAAAAAAAAAGTTCATTTGTTATATTTGTCCCATTAATTTAATTGGTTAACTATTATACATGACCAACGAAGTGTAACTCAGTTGATAACATACTTACGCTCCAACTAAGAAGTCGGGGATTCGAGTCACTTCGAATGCGTGTGTGTGTGACAGTATTGTGTTGTACTAAAAAAATATTGCTTACATCTCACGTGATAATCTGTTTTTTCAATTTTTTTGTCATCGATTTTGTGTCTTCGTTGTTTAATTTTAATAAATCTTTATTCCAAACATTATCTCTGAGCATTTTAATTATTATGTGTGATTATTTGTAGAATAAAAGTTTAGGCGTTGCGAGCCAAAACTTCGTCCCTTTATAAAGAGGAGGTCTATATCTTTTTACTTATTACTCCTCCCTCCGTCCACCGTAATTATGCATTAAAATTTTCGGCACGAATTTTAATATTGAATGAGTGGATATTAAAAAATAAAATTAGATCTGACTTAATGTATGTAGAGTGAATATTAAAATATATTTTTATCGACTTTTTAAGAATTGAAAGGGAATTATTAACATGAAGTCCGCGTGCAAAGATAAATTACTTTCAAATACTTCTTCCGTCGCATTGATAAATGGCTAATTGATCGTCTTTCGACGAAAAAGAAAAATTGAGTGCGTAAGTGAATGAGATTAAATGGACGTAAAAGAGTGGCAGACGTGGAGCGAAAGAAACAAGCCTTGAGAATTGTGTCAGCGAATATCACGTGAGGCATTTGCTCCTCAACTCAACTTTATTATACGGTCACGTGATCCACGTGACAATCTCTCAAGTACAGATTAATTTGAGTTTTACTCATTCTCTCAACTTACAGATTCTATATTTGTACGTATAAACCTTGCTTGTTAATAGTAACATTTTCTCCTTTAGGAGTGAAATAATGATGTACCCTTCCATCAAAAAAGAAAATAAAAAGAAACAATGATGTACCCTTTTCAATTCTTTCTCAATCGTATTATAAAACAAAAAATTCGCTAAGACCGGCCACATTTTTATAATTTTAGTTGGGGCTTACCTAAAGTGCTCAAATCTATTTCTCCAACTGTCCACCATGAAGTATTAGCATAGAATCCTTCGACATGCATTTTAATCTGTCAAAAAGTGGTTGTTAAGACAAAATTTAAGTCTCACTTAATATAATGTATTATAAATATCTTATATCAAGTACTAGAATAATAAACAATATTAAGTAAGACATAAACTTTATAAAAAAACCACACATTGTTTTATGTGATCTTACAAAATCTGCCAACACTACAACAAAAATGACCTATTACTACACCCCTTTTGTGACATAATTAGATGTGTGTCACTATAATTAGTATATTGCGACATCATGCTTTTAAAAATGATTTAATTAATGATTATTTAATATTTTCTTTTTTTTTAATATATTATTCTACCTTTTACGACACCGGAGGATCATTGCCATAATACCAGGTCAATTATGACACAATGTTGTGCCCCGACCCAAAATATGATAAAATTATGAAACTAAATAGAAATAATAATATAAAATAATATTGGCAAAAACTTTTTTCGATAATTTTAGCACTTTCCCTCAGTTTATCTTTTTCTTATTTCCCTCCAACCCTCGAAAAATCAAAGCGGTTTCTCATCTCTCTTCTTCCGAGTTCACCAACGACGGGGTAATCGATTGTCATTCTTGTCCCTGCGAAGCTATAATTGAGCGGCGTCAAGTCCTCGTCACCTCGATTACCGCCACCGAGAGAAAAGTAGCCGCCGTGTTTTGCTTGCACCTTCCGCCGTTGGCCGTCCGATTCCTTCCCTATTGGCACGGTTCCCCCAAAATTCTCCCGAATGAGGCGTTCAATTGGGTATGATTTCAATTATCACCAACTGTATTGAACTTTGTTTCAATTTTTCATTTTTATTGAATTCTCAATTTTTTTCATGAAGAGTATATTCAATTTAGGTCGGATGGAAAAAGTATAGAGCACTTTGAATTTTTTTATCATTGGATGGAGAAAAAAAAAGGTAATTTATGTATTTATGCACCCTTTCTTTAATTGTTGCATATTGAATTGAATTAATTTTGTTGCCCAAATATTAGTGCTTAAAAATATTTGTGAAATATGAGTACAAATGAACCCTGTGATTAAATATGAACTCATGCTTTTGAAATTACATATGTTTCCGTAGAGGAAGCCTAGAATTTTGTGCAGTCAATTGATCTATGAAATGTTCATTGAAAGGGAAAGGGACTCCTTTAGTTACTTTGATAACTGAACCAAAGCATAGAAATATGAAATATTGAGGAGTATTATAGTTATGTGTTTGTGTTGTTGTTGATGAATGTGTGTCACTATGTCATATTTGAGAATTAGAAGTTTTGCATTCACAGTGAGTATTATGTACATAAGATGCTTACAAATTGCTTACAACAATTAGCTTTGGCAGCGTATGTTAAAATATTTATAATGTGCACTTTTATATTTGATTCTTGCTTATATTGATGATATATAATAGAGCCTTTGGCCCCTGTGAACAAGTATGATTAACTTACTAAACTATCTACTTGGATTATAGCTCTTTTATAACTCTGATTATATGCATGTATACTGTTGCATTTGATTCAGAGTAGTTGAGGGAATTCAATTGGTGAATTATGAGTTGTGGGAGATGGGCTATACGTTTTAATTTAGTTTTGTTGTTACGGCAGAAAATTAGGCTGAAAGAGACGTTTAGTTTACTCTAAATTTTTTTTCTTAATTTAGTTTTGTTGTTATGGCAGAAAATTAGGCTGAAAGAGACGTTTAGTTTACTCTAAAAGTTTTTCCTAAGTTTTGTTGTTAATGGCAAAAAAATGTGGTTGAAAGATATCTATCTAATCTTTGCAAAATGCTTTAGATATATCTTATCTTTACAAGATATTAGTTGCTACTGTTGATGTCTGCAGCCTCCAGACCTGGAATGCCTTCAATGGTCGTCATCTATGACTTTATTACCAATATATTGGATATTTTCCTTACCCTGGCAAAGTTAACGCAAGTACATTCATCCTATGCCAGTGAGGTACATAATAGTGTTACTAATAATTTGGTTGCAATCCGGTTACTATTTTCTCATAAAGTTTGGATCCACAAGATTTCTTTTGGATCCTTCACTCTTCCAAGTATACTTGGGTTTATTTCTTGGACTTGGACTTTAATGATACCATTCATTATATACTAAGCATTTGATGACTGGCTTCAATCAATCTTCCTATTCATTTATGTTTCAATTTTCTTTAGCTTAGCTAATGCACACTATTTTTTAAGATGTGGGAGCACAGGTTATGTTGTATATTTATATCTGCTAGCACATGGCATGGCATGAGAAGGTGTTGTAACACACTTACCACAGTTCAGCAAAATGTTTTAAGTATTTTTTTATTTTCATTCAACAATATTAACTGGAGTGCATTTCTTCGTTTTTTGCCTAGATCGTTCTATCATGCACATATTTTTCTCCCGAATCTATATATGTGAATCCGTGGAGTTTTCCTTTTCTGCGTTTCAGGTAAATGATGTGTGTAGATGAACTGTGATTTTGCAAGCAAATGTGGAGATGAGAAATCATTTAGGGACTGCCCAAAGACTACGTAGTCAAACTCCAATGGTGCAGCAGTAGGATCTCGTTGCCCGTGTTTCAGAATCGTCTTTGTTGCCCGTATTTCAGAGCCTGCCTTTTCAGCATCATCGACTTCTTCAGTTCGACAGCAACTACCTGCACATTTTGGTCTTGGTGGAGGCGCAAGGATCGCAACTAGCTCTGTTATGGTGATACTGTAGTTTGTCTGATAATGTAAAGACTTCGTTCAGATTGTGTTATGGATATTTTTAATTGTAAACCGTTTCATATATGAAAAAGTAGAAATTTGTCAATTTTTGTAGTGTATTTTTTTAAATATTATTTGCTAGTGTTTATGGTCACCAAGAAATTTGGTGCCAATAAATCAAAAAAAATTTTGTGCCAATAAATCGAAAAATTAGAAATACTGGAATGTTTATATCAAAAATTAGAAATACTGGAATGTTTATATCTGAAATAAATAAATTAAATTATGTTTTACAGCGTGGCATATTGTATTAATATATCTGGAATATTAATTACCTCTCTTGACATTAAATAGTGTAGTGATAGTCAATTTAAGCTATTGCTACACCTCAGCTCGTGACACCAAACATAAATGTGGAGATAGGTAAGATGTAGCAATAAGTAGTATTTTGTGACATTTTCTAGCGACTCTAAAGGCTGTTTTTGTTGTAGTGCAAGAAAGGCATGTCACAGTCCTTGTGGGAGTCATGAGTCTCACTTTACATATCACTTCACGATTCACAAAAAAATATATCAATTCACAACTGAGTTTTAATTTTATATATACAGTAATTAAGTTTTGATATGAAAATATGAACAAATTTGGACAATTTATCTTTTAGTGCGATCTACCGTCAATATTGAAGTATGCATAATTATAATACATAATAAGCATTACGATACTTAATAATATATCATGAAATTGTACAAAAAATAAGCATCATTGCATTATATTTGAACACGACTTTGAATGCATGCAAGCATTTTTTCCCAAGCACGCACACGATAATTTATTTGTAGATGGACCATTCGTTATAATATATATATATATATATATATATATGCATGTTGTGGCGAAATGAATTACTCCCTCCGTCTCACTTCAAACGTTCCACTTTATTATTTTATACGTCACACATATTCAAATAGTGGGACGTTTGAAGTGAGACGGAGGGAGTAATTTATAAATTAATGAAGTTAGTTGTCGGTGAGGAGACATATTGAATAAGGTCCCTACGAAACGGGGAGGAGCAGATGTGGAAGAACAATAAATTTAATATTTATTTATTTATTTGTAATTATATAAATATATAATATTGTATTTTATATTTTTACTTGTAAAATAGATATAATGAGTGGAGTGGTGTATCGGTGGTTGCACGGATGCGGCCAAGAAGCACGAGGTTCACAAAAATGGTGTCCCGTTTTAGATTCCCACTATTTCATATCTTATTCATTATTCCCCCACTCCAATTATTGCATGAGCACATTAAATTGTTAGTTAATGAAATTATATTTTAGTATCATATGTACTCTGTCTGTTTTTTTAAGTGTTATAATTACTATTTTTTGTTGTTTGTTTTTAAATGTATTATTTCGGAATTTGATGATATAATAGCTAATGTTATCTCAATTTACCCTTATAATTAATATAATATATAAATTAGTGTTCAGAAAAAGAAAATAACAAATGAGGTTAAAATGTAAATTTACATATTTTTTTGTATATGCAATTTGGCGGCTGGGACATTAAAAAAAACAGAAGGAGTATGTGAAATCATAAACTCAATGGCAAACTTTTCCAAAGACACCAATTTCAATGGAAATTTAATCGTTACTTTGTGGACTAATCAATTAACTTAATCATCATATAACATAAAATAATTTATTACTTATGAAGCGACTCTAATTTAGTTAGTAGTGAATATTATTAGGTTAGAGTCGTTGCCTCAAGATTGGACGCATACCGAACCGACGAATGCATTATCAACTATGCACCTAACTGGTTTAATATTTAACTAATAAAGTAATAATTAATTTAACTAAATACACTTTTATTTGCTGTAGAATTTGAGATTTGCAACCACCACATTGACCTTTTTCTCATTGCAAAGGTAATTTGATTCTTATAACAAAATAAAAAATAAAAAAATTAGCTGCGCGAAATAGTTATGGTCAATGATCAGCCAAATTCAAATGGTCCAAGCAGGCAAAAGATTGTGAAATTGGGCCATTAACAAGATGTGGGCCGTATCGAAGACTATAAAACTGGGCTTTATTGAAGAGCCCAATATCAAAATGTGGAGGAGGTCCATTGTAGATTGAGACGCGGTGTTTGACTAAGCTTATTTGAAATATAAGCACTAATAGCTTTTACGGAGTAGTATGTTTGAGGAGATTATCAGGTGTAAAAATAAATTGATGTGAATGAACTTATAAGGGAAAAGGTGACTTTATGGCCCCAACTTTCATTCCTTGGTTACTTTATGGCCCCAACTTTGATCTTGATTATTTTATGGCCTCAACTTTTATTTCTTGATTATTTTATAGCCCCAACTTCAATCTTAATTATTTT
This sequence comes from Mentha longifolia, assembly GCA_001642375.2. Taxonomy (NCBI): domain Eukaryota; kingdom Viridiplantae; phylum Streptophyta; class Magnoliopsida; order Lamiales; family Lamiaceae; genus Mentha; species Mentha longifolia. The sequence continues at coordinate 24,617,867 of CM038120.1, read as the reverse complement.
ATGGCCCCAACTTTCATCACCCGGTTACTTTATGGCCCAATTTATTTTATGTTAATCATTAGCTTGAATTTATTAATTTTTTGATATATTGTACATTATTAGAGTATATATTACATGGAGGGAGATCATATAGAGTACATTATTAATTTATTGTATATTTTTTTAGCACCTTTTATTGCATGTTATGCATTTCATTAATAATTTCTTTTTTTATTGTTTCTTAATAGAGCATTTTTTATTGCTTATTTTAATATTTTTCATTGCATATTAAAGCATATTTTATTGCTTATTAGTGCATCTTTTTATTGTATATTTTCTTAGCACCTTTTAATGCATGTTATGCATTTCATCAATATTTTTTTTTTATTGTTTCTTAATTGAGCACTTTTTATTGCTTATTTTAATATTTTTCATTGCATATTAAAGCACATTTTATTGCTTATTAGAGCATCTCTTTATTGTATATTTTCTTAGCACCTTTTATTACATGTTATGCATTTCATTAATAATTTCTTTTTTATTATTTCTTAATAGAGCATCTTAGCACAATAGTGTAGATTTGTTTTTAGTTATCACAAAGATAACTATTTTCAATATAACTATTCCCTATATTACATTAATCATTATGTTGACAATGCATATATTATTTTTACTTATTGCATGCATCGATTTTTTTTTTTTAGTGTGTGCAAATAGTCACATAAATATATAGTTTTGTTGTATAATCTTTTCCATGTATTGCATGCCGTCTATTATTTTTTTTACAAAGTGTCACTTTGTAAAATAATCAAGAAATAAACATTTGGGCCATAAAATAATCAAGAAATAAAAGTTTGGGCCATAAAATAATCAAAAAATAAAAGTTGGGGCCATAAAATAATCAAGATCAAAGTTGGGGCCATAAAGTAACCAAAGGATGAAAGTTGAGGCCATAAAGTCACATTTTCCCAACTTATAAACTATAAGTAGTTTGTTTTTAGAACTTATAAGCTCTTGAGGAGCTTGTTTCGCCAAACATCTTTACAGAGCTTTTAAATTCCTGAAGGGTGTTTGACTAAGCTTATTTAAAAAGAACTTACAAATAATAACAACTTATAAGATGTTTGAAAAGCTTATTAGAAGTAAAATAAATTGAGGTGATGAAACTTATTTTTAAGGAGTTTATAACTTTTTTGATAGCTTATAAACATAGCCAAGTACTCTCTTAATTGTGAAATATTTTTCACATGCTTGTTTCGGAGATTCAACTTGATTATCAGACTGCAAATATAAATATTGGGTAATAATAAGGCGTTGGGATCATCTGTCTCTATTTTAGTGTCTCATCCGTTGATAAAGTCATTTGAAAATCATGTGTTGTATGTATAATAGTGTTGGATTTTTGTTTGGAAGTGACTATTAGTTGCCCTCTCGTTCGTCGTATAATTTTGGTTGTTAATTTCCAATTACTCTTATACGTATTTTAGCAATCAAGCTGCCGTTTTTCTAACTATTTTTTGTATTTTTTAATGAGAGATTCATGACATCTTTTGTTTTGAGAAACAAAATATAGTAAATGCTAACTATTTAACTTTAATGCTACAACTCTTATGGCAATCGCCGGATGTTGCACTTGCACATCATCACTCATCAATTAAAGTCCAAGTAGCTTCACTTTTAATAGAAATTAATTAGATGTCTTATTCCACTACTTAACAAGAACATATATCCACCACTTAATACTTTTCTTTGACTTCATCAATTTCTTGGAAATTAACATATCACTGAGTGCTGACTACGCCAAATACTTTTCAAACACTAATCAAAATTCCACACGCCTCTCTTCTCTCTATCCAAATAGAAGATCTTTTATTGCATTTCGATATTATATCTTCTATTATTGCACTATTGTCACGTGTTTAAAATATTTTTATGAATAAAAAATGTGAAATATTTTAAAACACATGTCATCATCCAACGATACAATAAAAAACAAGTTGATTATCTGACGATGCAATAAAAAATTTAAATCGCTCACTCCCTCTCTCTCTCTTAAATATAAATATATAGTCTTCTTCCCCGCGAAGGAAAACTGAAACTCACACTGTTACTCAGAAAGCAAGCAAAGCAGCATGGATTCAAAAGCTCATAAACTCCACGTTTACTTTCTCCCGATGATGGCGCCCGGCCACATGATTCCGATGATCGACATCGCCAGAATGTTCTGCCGCCACGGCGCCAAATCAACCATCATCACTTCCTCCTCCAACGCCTCCAGCTTCTCCCAAACAATCGACAGAGATCGCGAAAAGGGCGCCGACATCTCCATCTCCCTCATCGAATTCCCCTGCCGCGCCGCCGGCCTACCGGACGGCTGCGAGAATCTCTCCGCCACCACCACCCCCCAAATGTTCCTCAGCTTCCTCCGCGCCCTCGACCTCCTCCGCCACCCCGTGGAGCAGATCCTGAACCAAGGCGATCCGGATTGCTTGATCTCCGGCGCCTTCTTCCCGTGGACGGCCGCCACCGCCGCCGAGCTCAAAATCCCGCGGATCAGCTTCTACGGCACCGGATTCCTCCCCATGTGCGTTTTCCGCATCCTGAGGGAGCAGAGGCCTCACGACGCCGTCGCGTCGGAGACGGAGGAGTTCGAGATCCCCGGCTTGCCGGACAAAATTAGGGCTTCGAGACGGCAATTGCCGCCGCAATTGAAGCTGAAAGACGACGATTCAGACGGTCCGCTTCTGGAACTTACTAGAAGGGTCTTAGAAGCAGACAAATCTGGGTTCGGAATCATCGTGAACACCTTCTTCGAGCTCGAGACGGCTTACGCCGGACATTACCGGAAAATGATCGAAAATAAAGCTTGGCACATCGGCCCCGTCTCGCTCTTCAATAAAACCGAAGAGGAAAAAACTCACAGAGGTCGGGAAACTCAGGACTGCTCGAGTTGGCTCAACTCGAAGGAACCCAACTCAGTCGTCTACCTCTGTTTCGGCAGTATGGCAATTTTTCAAACACCTCAGCTGCACGAAATCGCCGCCGCCCTAGAAGCTTCCGGCCGCGATTTCCTATGGGTAATCGGAAACAAAACGAAGGACGAAGAAGACGGCGTCGATCTCCTACCTCAAGGATTCGAATCGAGGACGAAGGGACGAGGGCTGGTCATCAGAGGATGGGCGCCGCAGGTTCAGATCCTCGACCACGAGGCCGTCGGAGGATTCGTGACGCACTGCGGGTGGAACTCGCTGCTGGAAGGGGTGGCGGCGGGAGTTCCGATGGTGACGTGGCCGCTTTCGGCGGAGCAGTTCTTCAACGAGAAGCTGGTGGTGGAGATTCTCCGGACGGGGATTCCAGTGGGCGCGGAGGAATGTGCGATGCGGACTGATGAGAGGGAGGCGATTGGGAGAGAGAAGATAGAGAAAGCGGTGGTGGAGTTGATGGGTGGGGAAGAAGGGGAGAGAATGAGAAGCAGAGCGAGGGAATTGGGAGATATGGCGAAAATGGCGGTTGAAGAAGGTGGATCTTCGTATGCTGATTTCAAATGTTTGATGGAAGAAATAAGGATGTTTCGTTATGAAGGTAAATCTTTTTCTTGATTTCTTTGGAATTAAGAGTTTCCATTTTTACATTTTCAGAATTTAGTGAAAAAGAAATTTTTGTTTCGTTATAATAGGAGTACTACTTAAAAAAAAAAAAAAAAAAAGAAAAGAGTTTATGATATGGTTTAATTTTTCTGTTCTAATTCTGATATCTTATATTGTATTAATGGATGATTATTACATGTGTGCGCTATATTTCCAAAATGAGTAATAATTGAAATTTTGACTCATTAATCTCTAGAATTTGTTTTAAGTATATATATATATATAACTACATGGAAGGGTTCATGCACAAATAAACTATGACGTGGGAAAATGAGAATAAAATTTATGAAATATGCATGTATAGAATTATGATTAGGACTTGTTTAGTAGTCCCTATAATCCAAGCTAAGATAACTTTTCTAGAAATATAAGGGCTACTAAACAATCCCTTATTATATAATTGTGTTTTTTAATGTACAAATTGATGTTTAAATATAATCATATTTATTCTACGTAGTAACTATGCTTAAATTCAATTACATTCATAGATATAAATTATAATCAATAGTCTAAATTGATTCTTATTTCTCATGCCAAAACTCGTTTCTACATAACCAAACCCTGTAATAATATAATATTCATACATACTTAATAATGTACCGCATGTATATACATACTAGATTTTAATAATAAAAAAAAGGTCTAACTAAAGAAATGGATACTGCTATATCAACCATGGACAAATTGCATTTATATCAAAAATATCTAGAGGCAACAACAAATCTATCCTCTTAGAGGATAAAAAATAAAAAATTGACCAAAATATAACATCTACATAAATTTTGCCCACTTTTCAAAAGTTGGACAAAAATACCCCTATAGAAAAAACAAAAAAGAACCCTCAATCTCTCTCCCTCAACCCTCGACTTCTGCTCCCATTTTCATTCTCTCTCCCCCAATCTCTCCCCCCACTTTCATTCTCTTCCCCTCCTTCACCATTAACCCTAGAAAACAAAAGCAACTCCAGCCGCCGTTCTACGTCGAAGAACTATCGCCGGTCGCTAAGGTTTCACGAGGGAAACCGCCGAATTAGCCGTCCGAGATATTTTACCAGCCATGGCGACTTGAAGAACAAAAAGAAAGCGACCTGAAATAGACGCCATAGAGCATCCCGATCTGCTGCGGTCTGAAAATCCGGTGACAGAATCGGAGAATCCCAAAACCAGAGGCTGCACTTTCGTAGATTCAGAGGTAAGTTAGGGTTTTCTTGCATGATGCATTTTAGTACAATTTCTGGAGGTTTACAGGCTTGGATTAAGGTTTCTGATTTAGAATGTAGTGTATATTGTATGATATTGTGTGCTTTTATGTGATTATCATCACATTTTGGATAAAAATCAGTGGATTACACAAGATAATTTCAGTGTTTAGTGTTTGAATGGTTGAATAAGGCTTAAAAACATATTGTTATTCTTAAAATTTATGGTATTAGGATTTCTACTTCTGCTATCTAACAAACAAAGCTGTATATTGTATGATTTAAGTTTGTAAGAAAATTTGAACTGTATGAAACTTATGCTAAGATGGTTAGAAAAAGTTAATTTCTAACGTACTGAAATAATTTTTTCTATGATTTCTTACTTTGATAAGTGAAATGATGAATTTGATAAGAATTTTGTGAACTATGTGAAGCTTACGGTAAGATGGTTAGAAAATGATACTCCCTCCATTTCATGGAGAATGACCAGTCGTAGTATCCCGTAAAAGAAAGAAATCTTCAAAAATCCATTTTAAAACCCATCATTTTGAAGCATGGAAAAACGTGCCAGAAGTTCCAAAAACAAAGTGGTCATTCTCCATGAAATGGAGGGAGTAATTTCTAACATACTTGGGACTATTTTTCTATGGTTTCTTACGTACATATCTAAAGTGCTGAAATTGATAAGAAAATGTGAACCCTCTGAAACTTATGGTAACATAGTTAGAAAAAGTTAATTTCTAATATACTTGAAGAAGTTTTTCTATGATTTCTTACTTGTATATGTTAACTCGTGAACTTGATAAGAAATTGTGAACTATCTGAAAGATATGCTAAGAAAGTTAGAAAATATTAATTTCTAACATACTGGGATCTCTTTTCCTATGATTTTTTTACGTTGCTATCTGAACTGATGAACTTGATACGAAATTTGTGAACTATGTGAAAGTTATGCTGAGATGGTTAGAAAACGTCAATTTCTAACAAACTGGGACAAACTTTTAAGATTCTAAATTGTATGTTCTACTTGGCAATAAATTATCAATTTCTTATCTTATCTAACACGATTCGGTAAGAAAATGATAATTTCCAGCATGTTGGTTAGAAAACTTTTAAGATTCTAAATTGTATGTTCTACTTGGGACCATGTGAACGTTGGGTTAGTATGGTTAGAAATTGATCATTTCTGACTGTGACTTAGTTCTTATCATAATGAAATTGATAAGAAATTGAAAAATTCTTATCATAGTGATCATTATTTCTTATCATATGAATAACAGTAATTTAGGCAATATTAATTCTTATATTCTGTCGTTAGAATTTAAATTATTCTTATCAAATTGAACACATTTTCTTACTATCTCAATTGTAGTAATATGAATTCTTACTATCTTCAGGATTCTTAATTGATTTTGTTAGAAATTAAAAAATTCTTATCATATTGAATATTATTTCTTATCATCTCAATGGTAGTAATCTAATTAATATGAATTCTTATGTACAATCGTTAAAATTTTAAATATTCTTATCATATTGAACAAATTTTCTTACCATCTAAATTGTATAAATCTGAATTATCATGTGCTGTTGTTAGAAATTGTGAAATTCTTATCATAGAGAACATTAATTCTTATGTTTTGTCGTTAGAATTTAAAATATTCTTATCAAATTCAACACAATTTCTTACAATAAAAAATGTAGTAATCTGAATTCTTACAATCTTCCAGGTTCTTGTGCGGAGGCTCAAGCCCTACACGAGCGAAAAGGAGACATCATACTGGAAATCTCTGAAGGATGACCCGCTCCCGCAGCCTTTCGCATTCGAATACAAGTCATACGGCGGCAGGAAGAGGAAAAACGCAGCAGGCATCGAGGTAGGAGGAAATGAAGGCATGGATCAAGGCAATGTTGTTACCACCACTCTAACCGCTGCACAAGTTGACCAAGTAGCTGAAGCACTAAAAGAACTGGGAAGTTGGTTAGAAAATATTGTAGAAGTTATTGGAACATGGTTAGAAAAATATAATTTCTAACATAGTTGGTTTTTTGTTGATTCTTTCTAACTGTGAACTAGCTCGGAAATTTGGGACCATGTGAATGTTGGGTTAGTATGGTTAGAAATTGATAATTTCTGACTGTGTTGGGGGCTATTTTTCTTATGAAATCTTACATTTGATATCTAATAATAAAAAATAAAAAAAAAAGCATAATGAAATTGATAAGAAATTAAAATTGATATCTAATTGAGATGATAAGAAATAAGTCATTTCTAACTATGACTTAGTTCTTATCATAATGAAATTGATAAGAAATTGAAAAATTCTTATCATAGTGATCATTATTTCTTATCATCTGAACATCAGTAATTTATGCAGTATTAATTCTTATATTCTGTCGTTAGAATTTAAATTATTCTTATCAAATTGCACTCATTTTCTTACTATCTCAATTGTAGTAATATGAATTCCAAACACATTTTCTTACTATCTCGATTGTAGAAGTTTTGCAATGTCTGAATAAAATAACGTATCGAAATTGTTCGGAACTCCAAAAAATTATTCAAATGAGGAAATCTACATAAGCTCGTTCTTACCATCTTACATTGTGTTAATGACTAAAAACGTTGTAAGAATTAATGGATTTCTTACAAACTGGATGTCACATTTCATGGATTCCATTACACTCTGTAAGAATTTCAATGCTTACTCAAATCTAAATGTAAGAAATTATGTTATTTTTTACTGGAGATAAAGCGTAAGAAAATTGTAGTTTGGGTATCGCAGTTTGATAAGAATTACGGTCATTCTTATCACGTGTCATAACAATGTGATAAGAAATTAAATAAATTCTTACGATGGATTTACACATCAAGCACATCGATTCTTACCAAAATTCATAAAATAAAATATATCAAACCCTAATTCAAGCATTTAACCCTAAAATTTATAGATTTTGTTATAGTAAAATGAGAGAAAAAGAAAAGGAAGAAGAAGAAGAAAAATTCAGCCAAAAAAAAAACCAAAAAAAAAACAAACCCCTAGAACTAAAAAAACCCAGATCTGGAAAACTAGAGAGAGAGAGAGAGAAGCCGCTTGGTCTGAGCCTAATGGAGCATGACTTCGACGGAACCTTAGCCTGTTTCCCTTCCACGCAAAGCTGCCGTCCATCCTTGAAGCTCGCCGGTGAATTACAGGACTGCTAGTCGAGAGGGGAGCATAAAATATGAAAGAAAGAGAGGTGAGAGAAAGAGAGAGAAGAGAGAAAGAGCCGGCGGTGAAGACCCGGGAGTTGCTTCTGGCCGCCGCCCCCCCTCATCTCCGCCGCCACACCATACCTGCAGCTTTAGAGAGAGAGAGACCTGCAGCTTTTAGAGAGAGAGAGAGAAATAGAGATTCAAATTGAGAGAGAGAGACCCGTAAAAGTAAAAGAATTATGAAAGAAAGAAAGAGAAATGTTGTTTTTGTTTATTACTCCCTCCATTTCGTTTAAATTGGCTCATTTCTTTTTTGCCTTTTTTGGCACGCTTTTCCACGCTTCAAAACGATGGGTTTTAAAATGGATTTTTGAAGAATTCTTTCTTTTACGGGATACTACGATAGTCGTAGTATCCCGTAAAAGAAAGAATTCTTCAAAAATCCATTTTAAAACCCATCGTTTTGAAGCGTGGAAAAGCGTGCCAAAAAAGGCAAAAAAGAAATGAGCCAATTTAAACGAAATGGAGGGAGTAGTATACAAGGGCAAAATAGTCTCACCACATGAAAAATGGGCAAAATTTGTGTAAGCTTATATTTTGAGCAAAAATTTGTTTTCTTATCTCTAAGGGGACAAATCTATACATTTCCTCAAATATCTATATATATATAATAGCAAAATAAAGGTCGATCAATCACGATTTTTCTTTATTATTTTGCTAAATTCTCATAATTTTGGCTAATTAATTAATATTTTAATCTAACTAATATGTATCTTTAATTTGATATATATCTTTAATTATTTTATAATAATATATTAGTTATTTTTTTTGTGATAAAATCTAAACAAATCATGATTCCTTTTCTTTTAAATTAATTTTTTTAACATGATTAAATTTTCGTTTTCTCTATTAGTTTATTAATGTATATAGGAACAAAAAGATACTTGATGAAGTGTATTGTGTATACCAATAATTAAACAAAATAAGTGCGTAAAGAATTAATTAGATATTATGTAGAAATTAATAAAAATAAATAAATGTTTATGTATACATTAACTTTAATGTCTTAATTAATTTATTAATTTAGTTTTATATAATTTAACTAATTGACTTAGTTTCATTTGATATATATTCTATTTTCATCGTTTTAAAGAATATGCAATGACAAATATGATAACATTAAAAATAAATTAAGATGGTTCATTTTATACAAGTTTTTCTAGTGATGAAATTTGATCAAAGATAGATAAATATTAGTCTTTGTATATTGGATTATTTTCTAGTATATTGAGCAACGAGATTGTCATAAAAATGTTACACCACCTTAAACAATTTTTAATTACAACAAACGACAGCCAACTTGATTATATTCTTATGAAGAAATGCTATCACTAATTCGCCTATTTTTCTATTACGTTTAACAACAAACGACTTGACATTTTCAAAATGAAAACAACTAACCAATAAATGTTACCCATTCAGAAATATTATTCTTTATTTACCTTTTTTTATTGTACTACATTTGTCAAACTAATTTTATAAGGAGATAACTTTTTTGTAGAACAAAAATTAAGACGAATATGATTAGTAGTGAGTTATATGGATTATACTCATTATTTGACGATTTGCAATTAAAACTTAGTTTTTTAGAATTTTTTTTGGATATTATTAATTAATACTAATTTATAATTAAAAGTTATTCCTCTTTTTAATGATATCATTACTTTTTTTATCTATAAATTTCTATATAAACAAGGGACTTATCTCTTTATAAATGGGACGGGGGAGAGTATTAAACAAGAGACTGTCTGAGAAATGTTACTCTTCCTTGACCAATTTTTCTTTCACAATGAGCGACATGCAACTTGATATTCAAGATGAATACAATTACCTGAAAAACGATATCACTAATTCACCTATATTTATATTGCATTGAACAACGAACGACTTTACATTCAAAATAAATACACTAATCGTCAAATGATATCAATCCCTAATCTATTCTTCTATCACGTACAACAATGAGCAGTTTGAAAAGAATACAACTACTTGAGAAATGAGATGATTGATATCCATCATTTACATTTTTTTTTTACTATATAACGAACGGGCGGCTTAACATTTATAAATTATAATGAATATAACTACACGAGATGCCATCCCATTTGACCTATTTTTTCCATGTACTCTGTAGCTAGCTTTAAATTAATAATTTTAGCTAATTAGATACTACTTAATGCGTTGATGTGGAAATGCCACGTAGATAATTTTTTCTATTTAGGGTTGAATTTTTTTTTTCCATAGGGTTTTTTTTTGGTAGGGTTTAGTATTTTTTATTTTTTTTTGTATGGTTTAGTTTCTTTTAGGGTTGCGTTTTTTTTTGTAGGGTTTAGTAGTTTTTTTTAGGGTTCGGTTTTTTATGTAGGGTTTAGTTTTTTTTTTTTTTTTTTGGTAGGGTTGAGTATTTTTTATGTAGGGTTAGGGTACTTTATTTGTTTATATGTATTCCGCAGCAGTAATATTTTAGCTAATTAAATCTTACCTCTTATTGACCTATTTTTTTTTTACCAACAGAATACTTGATATGAAAAATGTTACTAATCGTCTATTTATTTCTATATTACAACATATACTTGACGGCTTAACATTCAAAATGAGTACAACTATACGAAAAATGGAACCTCAACAATGATCAATGGGCTACTTGACATTCAAAACGAGTAAAACTAATCGAAAAATATCACACCTCATTGATCTTTTTTCTTTTCCTTCATTTTTTTCTAACTCAGTTTAATTTTATTTTTTTCGAATGGATCCTAACAAACTATACTCTGAAAATAAAAAAATTCTATTATTATTTTCCACGAGAAGTGAGCCCGTCAAATTTCGACGGGCACTAAACTAGTTACTTTTAATTAAAAAAATGTTAAAATATGCAGCAGAAGATCTCGGATTGGATCTAAGTATGCAAACAATAATTTGGATTTGCATATATTATAAACAATATCCTCTTCACATTCTGACTAACTTTCACAGAGATATTCTTTTCTATATCAACTAACAATTAAATTATTAATCCATCCGATCTCATATTTCTTGACATTTGAATATATGTAAGTATAAAATAATAATAAAATATCAATAAATATGGACTGAGAGAGTACCATAGTATCAAATTTCAACTGCAGAAGAACTTGTTTCCAAGCAGAAGGGAAAAAAAAAGGTCCAGAAAATTCAACCTACGATATTACATTGTGTTATGTACTCTATATTATTATCCTCTCAAGATAATAAGATAGGGGCCAAAATCTTATGCGAACTTTTTTTTTTATTATTATTATTATTTCTTCCAATACAACCATATAAAATGTGAAACAGAGTGCTCATCATTCAACTCCAATTAAAATCTAGTAAGAGGCAAAACTTATATATAAAGAATTGCATGCATGATAGTTTATATATAGTTTTTTTTTTTTTTTTTTTTTTGGACTAATTTATATATAGTTTTCAATCTTGATTGTAAGCACAATGAATTTAAAGCCGCCATTTCTTATCTTGTGCGCCAAACAATGCCTTAATGAATATAGTAGTATTGGGTTTTTCGTGCATGGTTGGTGGATAAGAGTCACATGCTTCCTACGAGAAAATTCTAAATTTATCTCTGCCCATATCGACCAATTAACATCAAGAATTAGTTAAATTCATATTTATAACTTTTTTTGTATGGTCAATTTATAAATAGTATTAACGATATTAGTAGAATGGTAATAATACATTTTTTTTTTTACTTTCAAATTTAAATAGGAGAGTTATGATGAAAGTTATCTAACAATTAATCATGTGGACCGACGATTTTAATCTCTCGTCCTTGATTATAATTACTTGATTGAAAAGTAGTTATCTATTGTGAGTATTGTTTGGTAATTTCATACGAGTTTATTATAATTAAGGCCTATACCCCATTAAAATATATTTATAATATTTTTCAAGTTAACGAGGGACAGACAAATGACTTCAACATGACCATCACTTCCAGGTCATAATGACTATTAGCTTTTAACAATGGAAAATAAACCATCATCAATCTTGAACGAGCTCTTTATACGAATTGTTACGTCTGGTTCAAAATGGAAGATCAACAAGTGCTTCAGCCGGAGACGTAATGGATGTAGCACCGCTATAAGACGACATCGTCTTCAAACAAACCACATCTGCTTTGCATCAAAAGTTTTTTGCTTGATTAAAAGAAATCATAAACTCCACTACTCATATTATAGTTCCGTTTGACACCACTATTGCACCATTAGATGATTGTTACGCGTCCACAATATTTCTAAAACAAACAATAATTAAAATTTTCCAATAGTTAAAATTTTTCATAATAAAAAATAAGTAGTTTTGGAAATATTGTGTACATGTGACAATCATCTAATGGTTGAATTGATGATGCCATATTGTTAGGCAACAGAAGATCACAATCCTTATTTACCTTCCCTAAAAACTATTCCTTATTTAGTTATTTTCCCAACTTTCCAAACCAAAACCATAAAAGTAATTTAAATATTTTAGCAAATCTTATTCTAGAAATATTAAAAATTAAAACCCATAATAATACGACAAAATCAGCCAAACAATTGCATTAAGTAACGTAGAACGAGCTCTGAAAGAGTGAACGCCAACTCGTCTCTGCCCATAATCATAACTGTTACCTTCTCTCTCGCAACTTCTTTCAAACACCAAATCTTCGTCTTCATCTACAAAATCCCACCAAAACTTATCCAATTCCCTCTGCAATTTCAACCCCATTCCTCTCCATTAATCTTTACCCTATTCCCATTGTTTCTTATCCTTTTCTCCCTATAAGAATCCGTGGAGCAGCCCCTTTTCTCCATCACCCTCATCTTCAACAATGGCTTCTCCTCTCAAACTCACCTTCTCCGCCTTCTTTCTCTCTCTCGTCCTTCTCTCCTCCGCCCTCGACATGTCCATAATCTCTTTCCACGAGAAGCAAACCATGGGCTCCGCCGCCTCCGACGAGGTTTTGAGGGCGCTGTACGAATCGTGGCTTGCGAAGCACGGAAAGTCCTACAATGGCATCGGCGAGAACAGCGAGAAGGAGCTGCGTTTCGAGATTTTCAAGGATAACTTGAAGTTCGTCGAGGAGCACAACTCCGTCGACCGTCCTTACAAAGTGGGGCTAAACCGGTTCGCCGATCTGACTAACGAGGAGTACCGGTCAATGTTCGTCGGCGGGAGGCTGGACCGGAAGGGCCAGCTGATGAACTGGCGGGCGAGTGATCGGTACGCGGTCAAGGTGGGTGAGGAGCTGCCGGAGTCCGTTGACTGGAGGGAGTCCGGCGCCGTCGCTCCGGTAAATGATCAAGGCCAATGTGGTATGCCTTCCCTTCCTACTATTAAACTATTCTCGATTTTGCAGTATGTATCTAAATTTGGATTTTGCTATGCTTAAAGAGGAGAATCATGGTGTTTTGAATTTTGATTAGAGTATTTGTATGGGTAATTATGTTAAAAATAAAATATGAAAAAAATATGTATTTGAATCTCATCATCATCACTTAAACTATAGATTCAAACACCTTTTGAATTTAAATCCCGTTGTAGATTTACTTTAATGGTGGGGCCTTATTGTTGAAGTTCTTGTTCAATATGAAAAACAGAGATTGAGATGTTTTTTTTTCTCAAATCTTGGATTATTTGAGGTTCATCTTTCATGTTTTCTTGATTTCAATGAAGGGAGTTGCTGGGCTTTCTCAACGATTGCTGCTGTGGAAGGTATAAATCAGATAGTAACCGGAGATTTGCAAGTGTTGTCGGAGCAAGAGCTAGTCGACTGTGATACCTCGAGCAACGAGGGTTGCAATGGCGGACTTATGGATGATGCTTTCGACTTCATCATTAGAAACGGTGGCATCGACACAGAGAAAGACTACCCTTACACAGCTGATGATGGCACTTGTAATATCAATAGGGTGTGAATCTTTAACTCTTATTGCTCAATTTGTGCTTCCACATTCTTATGATTAGTCCGGCTACCTTAACCTATTATGTTCTGATGTTTCAGAAAAATACAAAAGTAGTCTCTATAGATTCGTACGAAGATGTTCCAGAAAACGACGAGCGAGCATTGATGAAAGCCGTGGCACATCAGCCCGTCAGCGTTGCCATTGAAGCCGGGGGCAGAGCTTTCCAACTCTACAAATCTGTATGATCATGTTCTTTTCTTGTTTTTGCATATCATAGTCTCACTTACTATCAAACACTTTTCACTTGATCTTCATTAACTACTCTATTACTCATATTATGTTCATATTGTTTCCTTGTTTTTTCCTGTAATGTACTGATTAAAGAATTGTGTTTTTGCTGCAAATGCTGCAATTTCCGAAGCTTTTGAGCTGCTTTATTATACTCTAATCTACTATCAAAACACTTCTTGATTTGTATGAACCATTCTTTATCTAGCCCTAAGGAGTACTTTGTATTATCATGTTGTTTTCTTGTTTTTTGCTGCAATTCCCTTGCTTCAATCAATTATCATAATGTAACAAACACTTTTCATGTCACTTGATTTGTATAAACTATCCCTTTATAAATGGGACGAAAGGGACTATTCATCTAGCTCTAGTACTTGTATGGTATGCTTATTGCTTATTGACAATATTTGATATTCTTCCTCATCATAAGGTGTCTTTACTGGGCTCTGTGGAACCGATCTAGACCACGGTGTCGTTGCCGTCGGTTACAGTACAGAGAATGGCAAAGATTACTGGATCGTGAGAAATTCGTGGGGCCTCAACTGGGGAGAACACGGCTACATCAAGCTCGAACGCAACATGGGAAACATCACCACAGGAAAATGTGGCATAGCAATTGAAGCTTCTTACCCTGTAAAAACAGGTCCTAACCCTCCGAACCCTGGCCCGTCTCCTCCGAGCCCGGTGAAACCCCCGACAGTGTGCGATGAGTACCAGACGTGCCCCGGGGGCAGCACGTGCTGCTGCGTGTACCAGTACGGGAAAATGTGCTTCGGCTGGGGCTGCTGCCCCATGGAGTCGGCCACCTGCTGCGACGACTACGAGAGCTGCTGTCCACACGATTATCCGCTCTGTGATCTCGATGCAGGCACTTGCCTAATGGTAAATAACTAACTTGTCTGTACAGTTCTTTTTTTTAGTGGCTTCTTGTTTTGATGATTTAGTGATGTGGTGGAAACAGGGGAAGGGAAGTCCTTTCGGAGTACGGGCGCTGAGACGACGGGGTTCGAAGGCGAACTTGGAGATTATGAAGGAAGTTTTTGGGAGGAAGATGAGCAGCAGTGGTTGAGATTGGAGGGAAGTTTATATTATTATTGTTTTTGAGGAGAAGAAGATGGGATTGCTCCTCATGTTTATTGAATTTGGATTATGTTTCTTGTGTAAATATTTTGTTATTCGTTTAGTACTTTGGTGTATTGTTCTGGTTCTTGAAGTTGCTGTAAGGCTGCTTTCTTATTTTATCAGAGGAAAACTTGTGGAGAAGTGATGAATTATTATACTAGTTTCTTTGAAAATATAATTGCGAATGTGTCTTTATTAGGGACTAATTTAGTAGTGGCTGGTTATTTTAATTCCAGCGCTGTAGTTATTTAAAAGCTCTGATAACAAAGGTTGTAAAATTAAGTTAAGCATGCCCCATTGCCCATTGGGGTTGGCCAATAGTAAAGTGGTCCGTTTAAAATCTAAAATGGTCACAAATTCAAGTGAGAAAATACATGTTTTTGCCCTTCTAGAGCATAAAAAAATAAATTTTGCCCATATTATAATTTTACACAATTTTTGCCCATTTTTTACATATTGTTCATATTTTACTCTCTTCTCTCTCCTCTCTCATATCTTCTTTTTCTTTCACATTTGACATCCCTCAATTTCTCTCTCTCTTTCTCTCTCTAACTTTCAAAATTCAGACCTCTCCCTCTCTCTCTCTAAAAATCCTTCTTCTCCAGCCCTCCACCGACGAGAATGAAGACGGCATCCGCAGACTCGACCCGACACCGACGTAGAGAGAGGATGATATCTGTTGGGTCTCTCCCCCAGCGATTTGTTCTCCCTTCTTCCCCTCTCTTTCTTTTTTTTTTTTTTTCCTTACATGTGCTTTATTTATTTTTTTTCTTATTTCTTTTTGATTGTGCTTTTATTTTTTTTTTTTTTCTAGGTTTGGAAGCTTTTAGATTAGAGAATTTTAGGGTTTGTTTGTTCTTAAAGAATTTATTTGCAAATTTTGCTCCATGTTTTTAAAATTTTTGTGCAGAGAGTTTTAGAGAGAGAGAGAGAGAGCAAGAATAAGAAGAATAAGAAGAGGGGCCTTGTGACTCTTAGGATTTTTGAAATTTAGAATTTTTGCTCCACCTTTCTTCATTTCTGCAGAATTTTAGTTTTGGTGTTTTGTATTGTTGGTTGAAGAGTAAAATGGGCTGATTTGAAACGATTCTTAACTGGAAATGATGATTGTGTGCTGAAAATGTATTAGAATTCTGAATTTCACTTCGAAAAAATCAAAAAAGTTGATTAGAATTATATATTTTGGTTAGAATTTTGCACATGTTGGTCAGAAAAAGTAACATTTCTGATAACTTGAAGGACATTGGTTAGAATTAGTTGTTTGTTTGCTTTGTCGTTGGTTAGAATTCTGAAATTGATAAATTGGGTTGCATCTTGGTTAGAATATTGTGTTTTGGTTAGTATTTTGCACATTATAGTTAGAAAATCTACATTTCTGACAATTTGTAATTTTGTTTACTATAATGAAATGGACATTTCTGAGATGTTGATTAAACTTTTGTGTTTTGGTTAGAATTATGCATATGTTGGATATAAAATCTATATTTCTGACAACCTTGAATATGGTTTCCTATAATCAATAATCATTTCTTAGATGTTGGTTTGAATTTGTAAATTTGTGTATTTCTTACTAGTTGGTTAGAATTTATGAAAATTCAACATGTTGGTCAGAACATATACATTACTGACAATAGGTAATGTAGATTTCAGACAATGAATGTTCATGCGAAACTAATAATAGTGCTTTAAATGATTAAGTGATAAGAATGAGATGTATTTCTTATCAATGTGTGTGATTTCTTACCAAATTGACATTAGATTTGTGTGATGGTTCACTTGTTGTTGTCTTAAGACTTAATTAAAATCTATTGTTGGTATATAAAATTGGTAAGAAATTTTTGTTGTTGTCTTGAGACTTAATTAAAATCTATTGTTGGTATATAAAATTGGTAAGAAATTTTAAAAATTTCTTACCAAGTTACAGCCACAAATACAAATTTACGATCATGGATACAAATTAATAAAGACATAATAAAAATGGTAAGAAATGCTAAATAATAAATAAGAAATTAAAAATTTCTTACCAAATCTACAGTTTTTTTGATTTTTTTTTTTTTTGCGATTTCTCGGTAAGAAAACTAACAATTTCTTATCAACATGTGTAATTTATTATCATTTGTGAAACTAATAATAGTACTTTAAATGATTAAGTGATAAGAAATAAGATGTATTTCTTACCAATGTGTGTGATTTCTTTCCAGCTTTTTGTAGAATTAAATACACTCTTTTTTTTTCTAACCTTCTACTTCTTGGTTGTACCATGACATGGTAAGAAAAGAACTAAGTTATATATTGAATTTATAAGTTCTTACAGTAAAAAAAGAAAACAAAAAAAAAAAAAAAAACAAAAAAAAAACAACTAGGAAAATAAAATCAAAAAAAGAAAAGAAAAAAAAAACTAATACTAAAAAAGGAGAGAAGAAAAGAGAAAAAAGAAGAATAAAAAAATGAAAAAAAAAAAATAAGAGAAAGAAAATAAGAAAAATGTACTCCCTCTGTCCCCCTTCAATTGTCCAGTTTGACTTATTGACTTTTTGACACGCATTTCCACCGAGCCGGGAAACGAGTTATAAATATAATTTTGAAGTATTGTTTCTTTTACGGGATACTATGACACTCATAGTATCCCGTAAAAGAAACAATACTTCAAAATTATTTTATAACTCGTTTCCTGGCTCGGTAGAAATACGTGCCAAAAGTCAATAAGTCAAACTAGACAATTGAAGGGGGACGGAGGGAGTATAAGGAAAAAAAAAGTTGGAGAGAGAGAATGTGTGTGAGAGAGAAGAGGAGATGGTGTGTGTATGTGTGTGTCCCGTGTCAGTAAAAAGAAAAGAAAAAGAAGAGAGTGGAGAGAGGAGAGATAAGAGAAAAAGGAATAAAAAGTAAGGGTAATTTGGGAAGAATTTTTGAATTAATGGGTAAAATTTATGTATTATTATATGGAGGGTAGAATTTGATTTATTATCTTCAAAAATGGTAGATTTGTTGTTCACTCAATTCAAATTTCTCATTTTACCTAATAAGCAGGCTTCCACAACATAAGGAAAAAAAAAAAAGTGAATGACATGTCGGCCCTTCTTGTATATATGGATTCCCTCTATTAAAAAGGCTATTATCCATGAAATTATGACATCAAGATTTCTTAAATCTAAATAAATAAATATTAACCGGTTTGTGACATTAACTAAGCAAATTTTGCTCATAATTATGAAAATTGATATGCTATATAGTATACTATCACTTTTTTGGGGGGAAGCAAGTCAAGCGAACATATGGATGACTCTGAACATTTTTATCTTTTAAATTGGAGGATATTGATGAAGAATTGAAGATAATTGTCAAATTTCCAAGGACAAAAATATGAGAATATAATGTTTGAGAATATCTTTTACATACCATTATACCACAATTTTCTTTATTCAATATTCTTAATAAAGGTATGCTTTCAAAATGTTCCCTCCGTCCTGCTCTATTTGGTCATATTTCCTAAATGAGACGCCTTATCATATTTGGCCCATTTTCTTTTTTGATCACACACAACTTAGTCATTCCGCGATTAAATCCCTTAACAAGTTAAATAAAGTCATTAAATGAGGTGTGCCATCACATACTCCTTCTAGAGGAATGCTCCAATACCCACCGTGATGTGTCCACGGATGACGTGACAATATTACATATAAGAAAGTTAATTTAAATATATACCATAAAAACTAAACCTACCAAAAAAACTAAACCCTACTAAAACAAATCGAACCCTAAATGGAAAATATTACTAACGTGGCACTGTCACATAAACGGTAGACACATTAACTATGTCCACGATGGGTAGGGGAGCATTTCTAACTCCTTCTGATCCTTTGTTTCTTAAAAATTGTGCTCAAAAGTAACGAGTCAAATGATACGTAGATATATGCATACATATTACATAAAAGAAATTTTGGGAAGCCAATTGTGTAGTACTACTCTTCCAAAAGTCGCTA
The DNA here is from genome assembly GCA_001642375.2 of Mentha longifolia. Classification (NCBI taxonomy): domain Eukaryota; kingdom Viridiplantae; phylum Streptophyta; class Magnoliopsida; order Lamiales; family Lamiaceae; genus Mentha; species Mentha longifolia. The sequence continues at coordinate 24,598,473 of CM038120.1, read as the reverse complement.
GTTTCTAACGAAATTATAGAAGTCGTGTTTGAGAATATTGGAATAAGAAAAGTAAAGGCGGCCGTCTGAATTGCTCACACACTTGCGTCATTTGCCAACACTGCAACACTTCGATTCGGTGTCGTTTTGGCAAACTCCTGCAACCACCGCTACCCTGCCTGTCACCACCGCTCGCCTGCCGTTGACTCCCAGGTGATTGCAGCATCCTTCCTTCCCGCTTTAATTGCGTTATTATCTGTGCAGCGACTTTGCTTATTTTTCATTATTCTGTTGTTGAAGAGTCTTTTATAGTGTGCTCACTGATAGGATGTGGCCCAAAGGCCCAGATCAGCTCGGCCCACCTAGATTGAAGCCCAATAACGAGTCAACAAAATCATCCAACTGCCCCACGATTTCTCAACCACCCGCGATGGTCAGAGTACGGACGGACATGCGAGAGCAGCATCCATGAATCACCTGTGACCTCAGTTCTCTATAAATAGAGCTATCTTGTAAGATAAAAGGGAGGCCATTGTATTTACTAGCAAGAAAGACTTCAATATAAACATTCTCTTTTCCCTCCGTGGACGTAGATCTACCCATAGATCGAACCACGTAAATTTTTGTGTTCTTAGCTTTCTATAAATCTCACCATCACAAAAACACTCTAAAATCCACGATCGATCACTGGCGCCGTCTGTGGGAAACTAAAATTTTATGAAACCGATCAGCGCATTTTGAGTAAAGATACGATGGTGAGACCAACCCGATCCGCCACCACTGCCGCCGCCGCCGCCAAAGCAAAACAGAAGCAAGCTGACCCCTTCACCAATCCGCCTTACACTCCAGTCAATGAGGAAGAGGGTGACGTTAGTCAAGCTCAGAAAACTGCTTCCCAAATCCGACGTGACCAACAGCCCATTCGCCGAACTCCTGAAGGCCACCTGGAAGATGTTCCGTCTGGAGATTCAGCTAGCAACGACGGGCCCAATCAGGGTGGCAGCCGACGCGGCAACGCCGAACTCCAACCCGAGCTTGGAGACGCACTGAAGGCGTACCTGGACCTCCACGAGCAGGACTTTCGTAAGTTCGTCGATCAACATCGACAACAAAGTCAAAACAGAGAAGACGGAGTCGAACCGTCACAAAGGCGATCCCCAAGTCTCCAGATCGTTGGAGACAGGGAGGCCGAACTTCCCCGAAGGCGACAGGACAATCGCCGTGGGAACAACCGCGCTTCACCTCGGCGCGGATCAACGTCACCTCGTCAGAACGCCATTCCACCTCGGCGTGACGAAGGAAACGCCTACCAGGGAAGATTCACCGTGTACGGTCGAATCTCGACTCCCTTCACTAATAAGATACTCTATACTCCCCTCCCGTCGACGTATATAGTGCCTCATATCCCGCCTTACAACGGGTCACAAGACCCCAGCAACTTCCTATCCCGGTTCCAATACAACATGATGAACCAGGGATTGGCCGAAGACATTTACATGTGTAAAGTCTTCCCCGAGCTGCTAGTGGACAACGCTAGGAGCTGGTTTGATAGCCTCCCTAATGGCAGCATAGGGTCGTATGCCGACCTACTTGACGCTTTCGAACGCCGTTTTTTTCAAAAAGCCGAGACAAAAATCAGCCCAGCCCAGCTCCTAACCTTAAGGCAGGGGCGGGGAGAAACGATTAGTGATTTTCTGGCCCGTTTTTATAACGAAAGCTTTAAAGTCGATCGTCTCTCCGACGATGTGCTTATCTCGGCGTTCCAAAATGCTATTCAGTTCGGAACTCTCTTCAGAGAGCTTGTAAAGGCACGCCCAACGACCTCCAGGCAGCTATAGAGGATTGCCGATGCATTCGCGGAGGCGGATGAGGCTGATCGGAAAAAGCGGGCAACAGATCGGCCCGAAAACAACGATAAGAGGAAAAAAGAGGAGCGCGCCGACCTTGGGCAAGGCCGCCGAAGTGCCCTCGAAAGGTTACAGCGAGGACCTCTCGAGTCCCGCTTAGGACCTCGGCCCAACCAAGACCGAAGTCAGTATACACCACTGACAAAGTCCAGGGCTGAAATATACGAGCTTCACTCAAACTTGTTCGAGAAGCCACCGCCCTTATCCCGAGGTGGGTCGAAACGCCGATCCAAGGAGAAATACTGCAAGCTCCATAATGACTACGGTCATGAAACCGAGGACTGCAGGGACCTCGCCTCGGACATAGAACACATGGTACGCGACGGTACCCTTAAACTGTACCAAAGTCGCAACCAGAAAGAGGCCCGACCTCAAGGGAAGGGCAAGAGAAAGAAAAACAGGGGAGGCAATAACTGTACCCCCCAAAACGACAAAAGGCCAAAGCACGACAATGAGGATGCGGATGAAGATCAGCCTCAATATGATGCAGTCATCACGGCCATCACCGGACTGTCCGAAGGTACGACGAGGTCATCGTTGAAAGCCGAGGCCCGAAGTCAACAGCGGGAAGAACCCACCCAAAAAAGGTTCAAAAAGGACGAGGTCGTCACCTTTTCTAGCAACGACCCAGTTCCCCATGCGGTACCTCATCAAGATGCCACCATAATCGAGGCCGTAGTGGCCAACAAATTGGTCCACCGCATATTTATTGATAGTGGGGCTGTGAGTGTGCTCTTTAAAGACTGCTTCGACAAGCTCGATATTGAAGAAGCACGTCTAAGGCCAGCACCCATGCCGCTAAAGAACGTCACGCAATAAGAGACGACGACGGAAGGCATAATTTCACTGCCCGTGACAGTTGGAAAGAGCCCGTTGTCCACTACGAAGATAATTCACTTCTTCGTCGTAAAAGCCAGCCCCCCCTATAACATCATCTTAGGAAGGGATTGACTAATAGCAACGAAGGCGATCTGCTCAGCCTACCACCTGACAATTAAAATTCCGTCTAGAAACGGAGTGATCACACTTCGGGGAAACCAGCAACAGGCTAAGGAGTGCATGCAGGTCGCACTCCGAGGTGTTAGGAATCAACACCCCCAAGCATAGCAACTACAGAAACCCGAAGAGGTAGAGCCGACGTCGCGTCCATCCGTCGAGCCAGTAGAAGATGTCGCATTATATGAAGATGACCCTGCCAAGGTCGTCAAAGTAGGGTTCGTCGGCGAAAACGAGCTCCGAAGTCAACTTATCCGGCTACTTCGGGAGTATAGAGATGTCTTCGCTTGGTCGCCGCTAGACATGACCGGGGTAGCTCCAAGCGTCATCACTCATCACCTCAACATCGATCCTGAGGTGAAACCAGTTCGGCAGAAGCAGCGAGCCTTCGCAGCTGAAAGGAATCAAGTGATCCATGACGAGGTTCGCCAACTGCAGAAGGCCGATATTTTATTCGAAGTAAAATATCCGACCTGGTTGGCCAACCCCGTGATGGTGAAGAAGCAAGGAGGCGGGTGGCGGATGTGTATTGATTACACTGACCTCAATAAACACTGCCCGAAAGACTGCTACCCCCTCCCCAACATTGATAAGAAGGTCGAAGCTCTTGTTGGCCACAAGGCGTTCAGCTTCTTAGACCTGTACAAGGGGTACCACCAAGTCCTCATGAATGAAGAGGACGCTCCGAAGACCGCTTTCGTCACAGACTTCGGCGTCTACGCATACAAAAAGATGCCCTTCGGGCTGAAAAATGCTGGAGCTACATACCAAAGGATGGTCGACAAGATTTTTGAAGACCACATCGGTAGTATTGTCGAAGTGTATGTAGATGATATAGTCGCGTAAAAAGCAAGGAAATCGCCACTTGTGTAAACGACCTTAAAGTTGTTTTTAGCCTACTTCGTAAAGTGAACCTAAAATTAAACCCAGAAAAGTGTACTTTCATGGTCCGGTCTGGAAAATTTCTAGGGTGTTGGGTTTCACGCGAAGGGTTAAAAGTTAACTCATCAAAAGTCCGAGCTATCCAAAAAATGCGAGCGCCAAAGTCAATTCATGACGTGCACAGACTGACGGGCTGCCTAGCCGCCCTAAGTCGTTTCCTATCCAAGGCCGCCGAAAAAACAACTCCCATTCTTCAAAATACTAAAGAAGGCGCCGAACTTTGAATGGAACGACGAGCATAGGGGAGCTTTCGATGGCTTAAAGACGTACCTCGCAAATCTCCCCACATTATCTGTACCAAAAGAGGGCGAGGACCTCTCCCTATACCTCGCCGCTTTGGACGAGGCAATCAGTGCAGTCCTGGTACGAGAAGAAAAACGTCATCAGCTACCCGTCTATTTCATAAGCCGAGCCCTAAAAGGACCGGAGACGAGGTATCAACCTCTGGAAAAGGTCGCACTTGCATTGGTGAATGCGGCAAGGAGACTCCAACCGTACTTCCACGCACATCCGATACAAGTGCTGACCGACCTCCCACTTCGGCAAGTGCTTACAAAACCAGAAGCGTCCGGGCGAATCGCTAAATGGGCTGTAGAACTCGGCGAGCACACGATTTCCTTTGTACCTCGCCAAGCCATTAAAGGGCAATCTTTGGTTGATTTCTTAGTGGAAGCCAAGTTCACGGACGCACAACAATCCGTTGAACCCACTAAGGATAAATTAAAGGTTGAGGCGCCGAAGCCACCACCACAAGACTGTTGGAAGGTCTACGTCGATGGGCATCAGGTCACAAAGGAAGCGGAGCCGGAGTCTTACTCATCAGCCCTGAAGGAAAGGAGATCACCCACGCACTCCGGTTCAATTTCCCGACCATAAATAACGAAGTGGAGTACGAAGCTCTAATCGCTGGACTTCGTATAAACAGAGGGTGATGTCCAAGTTCATTTAGGTCGTAGGAATTGAGTTGTCTTGGTAAATTTTGTCTTATTTTGACTTCGTAAAAATTTTGTCTTATTTTGACTTTGTAAAATTTTTTCGTTTAAATAATTTGCATGCATTTTGCACCTCTCTCTCTCTCGTTTATACTAAGTATCTCGATTTTAAAATCCTGACGAGGATACGCAAATAAACTCCGCCTCGGAGTAACACCTAAACGCGCGTAAGGGGACCACCCCTATCGATAAATTCGACAAATAAGGAACCAAAAGCCAAAACTTCATCTTAAGACGAAGTGGCTACCTAAAAGGCCTAAACTTCGTCTTCGGACGAAGTGGCCAACTGAAAGCCTAAACTTCGTCGTTAGACGAAGTGGCTACCTAGAAAGCCTAAACTTCGTCGTTAGACGAAGTGGCTACCTAAAAAGCCTAAACTTCGTCTTCGGACGAAGTGGCCAACTGAAAGCCTAAACTTCGTCATTAGACGAAGTGGCTACCTAAAAAGCCTAAACTTCGTCTTCGGACGAAGTGGCCAACTGAAAGCCAAAACTTCATCTCTGGACGAAGTGGTCGACCGAAAGACCAAACTCCGTCACAAGACGAAGTGACTATGAGAAAGCTGCCTTCGTTGAAAACAAGGGAACCTGCCTCGGTTAAAGACAAGGATAGAAAGCTTAAACACGAATGCAAAAATTTCTGTTTTATTTGAATAGAAATAAATGTACAATTGTTACATTAAGAAGACGAGGAACCCGGAGGCTTTGGCTTACTAAAGCTAAGCCAATCTCTAGCAAAATCCCTGCCGGAATTAAAGTTCAAAACATCGTCTATACTAAAACTTCCCCGACCTCGTCCAGAAGCCGAACTTCGGCCTCTACCTCGGACATTCTGGCTCGCCCGACCCCGACCCCGTCCAGACGCCGATCGCCGCTCTTGACTATAAATTTCTCGAGAATGACGTGTCACAATCTTCGGGTCCGGGTCAGCAGACCTCAAAGATTCACCTTCTAAAAATTCTCTAGAAGTACGGTCGAGCAACCTCGGATCCAGATCGGAGGAAATTGAAGTCGCAGATCCAGCCTCTAAAGACAGACGTCGCTTCAACTTCGGAAAGCGATCAAGGACTGTCTCTTAAATGCTCGCCACACGAATGAGCTCTTCAAACTCACCTCTAACCTGCCATGATTCATTCCCATATTGCTCCCTGTAGCTTCGGCATCGGGCCTGGAGCTCCTTGACCTTATCGTAAGTCTCGGAAATCGTGGATCCCCCAGCTCGGTGAAATATGGTCTCGTACTCCATATGCTCCTCGACGATCTCTTTGCAAGTCTTGATGTCGTCCCGAGCTCGTTGGTTCTGGTCTTCAAGCTCCATATATCTAGCATGCATCTCATCAAGTTTTTCCTGAGCGGCCTGAAGTTTCACCTCGGCCTCGATCTCGATGTTATCAGCTCGCTTCTTCCAGCCCGAAGCATCGAGCTCGGCTACTTCTACAGCTCGGCGAAGCTCGGATATTTCTTTAACAAGGTGGGAAGCATCGTAAAACTCAGGGGCAGGCTACAGAATAAATACAAGCAAGGTTTAACAGAGAGCCTTTTTTATTTATAGCCGAACACGGCAAATGAAACGCCACCCTAATGGTGACGAAGTACAAGGCTACAAAAAAAAAAAAAAAAAACAGAGAGGGAAAGAAGCCAAAAATCGTGAAAAGTGTCAATTGACTCCATCACGATTTTCTCCTTCTAGGCCGACCTCTGGTTCGACCTCAGGCTCCTCGGGGTCATCGCGAGCAGGCTCCTCGGTGGTCTTTGTAACCGGCCTCTTCAGTAGGTCGGCAATGACCGTCTCCAGGAGTTCGTACCTGTCAACGGGACATCGCCGAATAGCCCCTTCGCTGAGCGGGCTCCTCTGCGCGGCGAGCTGCTCGACCACCGGAATGACGGAACTGTGCTCCAAAAGGACCCCGGCGAAGTCCTGCAGCGTCTCTTCCTCCGTCGCAATAGCATACCCGTACTTGGTTTTGTCCAAGTCTGGGATGTCGGCAGCGATGTCGTCGAGCACTGCGGAGACGATCGGGGTGCTCAGGGCACCTGCCAACTGAACGGCCATCCGGGAAAAGTGCTGCGACCGGAAGACACGTTCCACCACAACTCGGAACACGCCTCCCTGACCAGCCACCATCCCGGCAATTTCAGCCTTCAGGCGACCCACCTCAGCCTCCAGCTCGGCATTCTTTTTCTTAGCCTCTTCGGCGGCAGCCGAAGCCGCCGCCTCCCTCTCCGCTGCTGCCTGCGCCGCGACCTCGGCGGCCGAGATCTTGGCCATTAGCCGATCCTCTACCGCCGCAACTTCGGCAGCCTTTGTCTGGAACTTGGCAACTCCACTCCTGATGAAGTTAGCCAAGCCCTGCAGCCCATCCAAAGCCGCCTCGGCTTCCTAAAACACAAAAAAAAAACAAAGGACAATTTTATTAGAGGTTACAATCCCCATATACAAGTACTTACAGTTTTACGCTTACCTCGGGAAACGACATTTCTCGTGCATGTCCTTAGCCCAAGGTTGGGCCACTCCCGACGATTGTCACTTCGTCATCCAACGAAAGCAGAGTTCGTCGAGATTGTTGGTCCACCAACTGCAGCGAAGAAGAGCTTCGGACAGGAGCTTCCAACTGCGAACTCACGGACACCGACCTACCAAGGTCGGCAGTCCGTTCCGACGACGTCGCCGACGTCACCTTCTCCGCCACCGAAACAGAGGACTTCTGCCTCTTCCTCTTGTTCCTATTCTGGAGAGCGGCCTGGATAGATTGTGCATCCACTACAAAATATATATATATATATATATATATATATATATATATATATACATCAGTAAAAATGAAAGAGACCACAGGACAAATCAGTGAAGCAGAGCCTCACCCAAGTCCACATCGGACACGGAGTTATACGGGCTTAACCCGTGATTTGCGAGCTCGGCCTCGGCATAATCCCTTTCAATAAGGCCGAGGTCCACCAAGCTCATTTCAAGCTCACTGGTTGGTTTCCCAGTGTCTCGAAGTACGAACTTGGCTGTGGTCCAAGGATACAACGGCACGCCTTCACACCGGCAAAAGAAGAATTTCTTCTGCCAGTTCGTCACCTTAGTGGGAGTCCCTAACTTGAACCTACTAATAGGGGAAAGGTAGGCCCACCCCGTCGGACCAACCTAAGAAATGAATCCACAGTAGGCGTGCCACCACGGCGGCTGACCTCAAAACAAAAACCAACGACCTGCTTGATGGAAGGAGGTTACAACTGACCTAAAGCCAGATGGAGCTCTTCTAAGAGCTCGGCAAAAAAACGATTTAAAGGAAAACGAAGACCAAAATGAAGATAGTCTTCATATACAGTAAAAAAGCCTACGGGAGGCGAGCTACCCCTATCGACATCACAAGGTAGGAGCAACTCGACTGACTCGGGAAACAAAAAACGACGAGCCAAATCCTGCATATGAGACACAGACATGGTCGAGGCACACGCCAGTGAGGCACTAGACCCGACCACCGGCGGGAATTCGATTTCTCGAAACGCCGGCGGAACTAGCATGCGTGTATGTACATTTAGCCAAACCCTCGCCGGAAAAATCCTAGACGGCGAGGGCGAAATCTGTGCGCTGGCCCTACCAGTATCTACTTGGGGAAAAGAAGAAGAATCCATTACAGGGAAAGTACTTACTTGTCAAAGTCTTTTTCCGACTACAAATCACCTGGAAATTGAACTGGACGGCAGAATTTTGGGTCTAGGGTTTTCTCTCTCGCTTGCAATTGGAAATCGATTGAGGGGGAAAAATATTTTTTAGCGTACACTGGAAGCTTTTATAAGCAAAGACACGCCTTTTCAAATCCCGCCTCTCCGCCTGCTCTAACAAAAGTGCGACACGTATCCTACCTACCCTGACACCAACAGTCGTGCCTTCTCATATCACGACTATTCAAAGCTCGACCTCGTCAAAATAAGGCGGTATGCAGTTCGACTTTGTCAAAATCTTAATTTCGACAGGGCAATGCAATTCAAGCTCGACCTCGTCAAAACGAGGCGGTATACAGTTCGACTCCAGCGAACTCTAAATTTCGATGGAACAATGCAATTCAAAGCTCGACCTCGTCAAAACGGGGCGGTGTGCAGTTTCAACTTCGTCGAAATCCCACGGGGCAATTTACACCTCTCTACAATGACCTCGCTTCTCCGACCTTTTGGGGGGGGATGTGATAGGATGTGGCCCAAAGGCCCAGATCAGCTCGGCCCACCCAGATTGAAGCCCAATAACGAGTCAACAAAATCATCCAACTGCCCCACGATTTCTCAACCACCCGCGATGGTCAGAGTACGGACGGACATGCGAGAGCAGCATCCATGAATCACCTGTGACCTCAATTCTTTATAAATAGAGCTATCTTGTAAGATAAAAGGGAGACCACTGTATTTACTAGCAAGAGATACTTCAATATAAACATTCTCTTTTCCCTCCGTGGACGTAGATCTACCCATAGATCGAACCACGTAAATTCTTGTGTTCTTAGCTTTCTATAAATCTCACCATCACAAAAACACTCTAAAATCCACGATCGATCACTCACTTAGTTCTGTCTCCTCTCTTGCAATTTGTCGGTGCTCTCGGATCGTCGAATCAAATTGGTATTGTATAGATTCAGGAAGTCAAATTTGAACTGACTAATTTTTGTAATTAGATGCGACGTAACTTTCCTATGCATTCTTAGTTCTTATTCCGATATTTGTATTAGATTCATTGGTGCGGTTTTTGAGATAAACATGTTTATGTGATGCGGATAATAGTCATAATTTGATGTTTTTTTTTCTTCCAATTTATCGAGTGTGAAAATTATACTTAGCTTCTAGTACTTGATAATTCAGTGAAATGTCCAGGGTTTGATATCTAAATAGTAACAATAAATAACCTAAAATACATTTGTTACTCGAGGTAAGTGCACATGCTTTAATCTGGATAAATATATGATTGTCGAATTGATTTATGTTTAACCTTGGAGAAGCAGGATGAGATGGGATAGATGATTAACAATATATGTTCATTCATCTGAGGTTGTTTAGTCAATTTGTTTAGGGTCTATTTCTGTAGTAGTGAAACTGAATGAAACCTCTCTCTATTTCTGAGCAGTGGAGATGAGCTCAGAATCTTCTGATCCGACAAATGTGCCAGATCTTAAGCCTGCAGAGGACAAACTGTCAACTTCTACGGAATCTGCTCCAACTAATTCTGAACGTGATGCACCATCAAAATTCTTAGCTTCTGGAATCTCCACTTGGGCAAAAAATTTGAAAATCCCTCAGCATTTACTGGATCACAGGAACTCAGGGAAGTCAACTTTTTCTTGTTTTGCCAGTGGCTTAAGACTGTCTCCCAAGTCTCCTCAATCAGAAGAAAGTTCTGATGCTGCTTCACCACCTGATTATATTATGAATGGTTATATTTTTTAGGAGAATATAAATGATTATAACCATTCATAATAACTAAAATAAACAAAAAGAAATTAAAATACAAAAACGTTTAGAAACAAAGAGCGAAAGAAATGAAATAAAAGAAATTGATTACTATGCACAAAATTAAGGGAACTTTCAATTAGAAGAATCAAAATAGCAATTGATTTCTCCTTCAAATTTTACTTGAAATCAAAACATCAATGATCAGATGAACTATCCCAAAAAATCAAAGATGCGACTGTTTTTCTCCAGTAAGAAAACCTAATTTCTCTAATAACTTCCAACTCCGAACGAATAAAAACCGTCAAAAGAAAAAAAATATATATTCTCCTAATAATAATAATAATAATAAGTCTATGCTTGATTCTTGACTTCCCAATTCTTCTAATACTACTATTTGCAAAAATATCTCAATATTCCATGACTTTTCTCCAAGCTCATCTTTCTCCAAAACTTGCAAATTCCTACACAAAAATACAAATAAAGTGAAAATTAATCAAATCTAATAAAACTATAAAAAATAACTAAAATTAAACAATAAAAATAAACATCAAGACAGTAAATAATTTGAAAATAATTTAAAATTACAAATTTACCTCAATTATGTCAGAGACATTATGTGTGTAAATTGCTTATTTTATACTTTTCTTGTCTCATATATAACGATATGTTTTTCCAATTGAGTTGTCTTATAAATAACATTTTGTTTTAATTTTTGGAAAAAAATTAACTATTTTTTTTTGAGATAAAAAATTAACTATTCAAAAATGTTAAAACTTATCACTTTTTTGTATTTTACATTTCTCATTAATTTATATGCTCAAAAGGAAAAAAAAAATGTTAGAGAAAATAAATATTAACATACATTTTTAATTAGGATAGGATATGAGCATCAAATATTAAGGGCCGTTTGTTTCGGGGTAATCATGAAAGGAAAAGGGAATCAGTAGCTCTGATTCCCTTTGTTGGTGTTTGGTTACACTTAGGGATGACAATGGGTCGGGTACCCACCCATTTAGTATTTCCCAAACTCAAACCCGTTAAATTTTTTCGTACCCATACCAAACCCGTTTAAAATTTGATTTTGATACCCGTACCCGCCCCAAACCCATCGGGTAATACCCACTAATTACCCGATAAAACTCGAACTCTACAACATTAATATAAATAGTTCTTTAAAATTTATATAACAAAAATTATAACTATATATATATATATGTATATATATATATTATATAGTTATAATTTAAACATGCAAATCTTATTATAAATATGAACTAATAAAGTTATAAAACAAATCTCAAGATAAATACTAATAAAATATTAATTTTGATACATAAAAAAAACCTAGAATTACGAATACTTATTAATATTTTAATTCACACACACACACATACATATATATGGGTTCAGGTAGTGGGTACCCGAACATATCTACCCATACCCAACCCAAACCCATTGCGGGTATCAATTTTATTACCCAAACCCGTCTCAAACCCGTTTAGTTTTACCCAAATCCGTCCTATTAGGGTTTGGGTGGGGCGGGTACCCGCAAAAACCCGACCCATTGCCATCCCTAGTTACACTTACACTCCCTTTTCCTCCTTTCTCATTCCCTCCTATTTCCCAAGGAATGAGATTCTCTTTCCCCTTATTGCTCTCTCTAAAAAAATAATACTCTAAAAACACTAATAATAATAATAATAAATTATTATATTATTTTAAAATAATATTATTATATTATTTAAATAATAATAATTCATGCAAACATATATTGTGTTACTTATATTATATAATATTAAATCAATATATAATAATAATAATAATAATAAATTAGTATATTATTTTAAAATAATACTCCCTCCGTCTCATTGAATTCGCTTCGTTTTCCTTATTGGGCCGTCTCACCCAATTCGCCATGTTTCCTAAAAAGGAAAGTATTATCAAAAAATAAGGGATTCTTAAATATTAAAAAATCCTCACTAATTATGATTAAGTAATCCTAATCTAATTCAACAACTCCCCACCTACCTTCATTTATTAGCCCAACTCAAACAAAAGAAAAGAAAACCCTAATCTGCTAACACACTACGCACACAATTGGAAAAAACCCAAATTCTCTAAAATTATCTTTCCCTCGTCTCTTTTGCTGAGGAACCCTAATTCTCACCCTCAATCTCATGTCTTCTCCGATGCCAAAGCCGGTCGCCATGGATAACAATCCTTCGCCGGCAAGCAGTCCAGATCAATGGGTCACCGTACGCCGCCCCCCCATCGCCATGACGAAACGGAGCAAGAGGCTGAAGCGGGAGTGTACCCCTTCCACCGCCGAAAATATTCTGAGCAGTGGGCTCGCAGGCGGCGACTGGTGGTCCGACGCTGGACCTCCGGACTCTCCACCTCCTCAAAACCCGTACCCATCTCTTTGAAGCCTTGGAGGTACGGGAATCTTCGGAATCCCGATAGATCTGGCACGTCTTTGGCTTTGCTGGAGGCCGGCGGTAAGCGAGAGGTACCGTCGCCTTCTCTGCCGTCGCCTTCTCTGCTGTGTGCTTCTCTGCCCAGCCCTCTTCCGTCGTCTTCTCTGATGTCGGCTTCTTTACCGTCGGCTTCTGTACTGTCGGCTTCTCTGCCCATCCCTCTTCCATCGCCTGCCACTGCATGTGTGAGGGGGCTACCGGAAGGATGGCCTAAGAGCCACCCATGGGAGCTTCCATTCTTCCCGACTAAGGAAGAATTCTCTGTTAATGTATTAATGTTTCATGCATGTAAAATGCTTAGTCCTCTCTGGTTTAGCTGCTTGGTTTGTTGGTTGGTGGCATTTCTGTGATGAATTCTGGATCAGCATTGATTGTTGGAATATGTTTGGTTGTTGGAATTCTATGATTCTCTCTATGCATCTATGTGTTGTTGTTCATTGCTTGTTGGAATATGTTTAGTTGTTCATTAGCTGGAATTGATATGGATATTGTTCAATTCTTGGCATACAAATTTGAGCAATATAACTTGCATAAACTTAGATCACTTCCATTACTATAAAAGATGAACAAAATGCTTAGAGAGATACAAAAAAAATGCACTTTCTAGTCCAAAAGTACAAGCATGTCTTTGCTTTTGATAACAAAAAGTGCAACATTGTCCCTTACTAGTCAAAAAGTCTTGTGCCTGCTTCAAATTGATATCAATCCTGTCAGTTGTTCAATCCCAAGTCTATGCATCAAGGCCTCTATGCCATTTATCTGCCCTTCTTGGATTAAATAGTCAATGCAGTCTCTTGCCAACTCCAATGGGACATCTAGGTTATCTGGGAGTGCATTTGCCCTTATCAATGCCTCTTTGCCCATGTGTGGCAATTTGTAGTTGTTGTGGCCTTTGACCTTCAATATTTCTGTCATTACACCTTGTAATGATAAGAAAACATTGTTAAGAGTTGAAGGCTGCAACTCATAGAATGATTCCATCACTGCATTCACTAAATCATCCACTGTTTTGCAAGTTATTTGTTGTTGCAGTGACTGAATTGCCCTGAACCACCCTAGGTCATTCACATTGCAATCAGGGCTATTAGGTGGTTGTTGTACTAAGCAAATGTTAAAACCATCTGAACTAGCAACTGCTCTGAATTCTGGATCAGAATCTGTGATATGAGGCTTTGCATTGTCTTGTTGAATTATTATGTTCTTGCTTGCTCCTTCAGGCCACTTGGCTTTTATAGTTGGAATCACCTGCTTTCATTGTGTAAATTTGTTGGCTTGAATGAGATAAATGTGCTGGATAAGATAAGGTAAAGTAAGGAATGCCAAAACATGATCAATGATGAAAAACTTAATTCTGAGATCAACTCATACATGTACCTTGTTGATTAAAGTTTCTTTCATCACCTGTCTTGTGACAGAATTTATTGCTTTGGTTTCTAAGGTTCCTCTATCTCTGTTTCTTGACCTTCTCTGTGCCTCAACTTGATGAGTGAATGGAAAAATTCCAATTTTACCATCAAACAATACACTCCCATCCTCATTGAGGATGGGTCTTGAGACAGCACACAAGAACATTATCTTCCCAATGAATTTCTTGCTTTGGCAAGCTCTGTACGGTTCTTCCTCATCAGGGGTCAAATAGTATCTATTTGAACCCTTGGTGATATAGAACCATTTTTCATCAATATGCACAACATTGTGCATATTCTGGAATCTTAGCTTGTTCAAGATTCTATCAAGATGTAAGGATTCTAGTGAAAACCTAATTCTAAGAAATTTATTATCTGCAGTCAAGTAGGGTTTGATAGAATTTGTGTGTGAAAACAGGATGTGTTTTTGATGCCATCTGCAAAGGGTGCTTCTACTGATATTGATAGGATTTTCCATAGCCTTTAAACTGCTTTCCATCTTTCTCAAAGTTGTTCTTAGACTTACATCAAGACTCTTGATGACTGCAAAATCAGGTGTGTGCTTCACCCATTTCTTTCTATTCTTATGCCCAGAAATACTTTGAATTGGCTTACCTTCATCTCTTTGCTTTTTTGCAGCTGCCCAAAGTCGACTCACACAAGATCTGGAGACATTCCACTTCGTTGCAGCTTCAGTTATGGCTCCTCTCCTTGGCTTCCCATTGGTAGAAGTTGTAAGGATGAACTGGATGATCAAAGTCCGGCCAGCAGTCGTTTGATTCTTCGGTGGCCTCACCATCTCAGCAACTTGTTCTTCTTCCTCTTCAGTTTTCTTTTTTTTTTTATCAAGAAGAGTTGTAGAAATAGGGGAGATGCTGTCTGTGTTTATACTGAAATTAGCTAGTTTCCCTCCTTAGTTATTGTTTGAATATTGGTGGGAAAGTGCATATCAATTAAAAGTTCAAAATTAGTACTCCTTGATTAAGATTTTTCCTTCTACTTGAAATGCAATTCTTTATTTTTGCTCCTTAACCCCGATTTTAATTCTGAAAATGTAATTTTTTTTGTGCTCGAAATTGTTAAGGATACCAAAAAAAATATATATCAAAATTAATTAATTACCGAAAAAAATATAAACATAATTTTTATTTATTTAATTTTTAATAATTAAAATGTTGTTACTATTCACTAATCATTTATCTACTTTACTTAACAAACACCTTAAACACTCCTAACACTCTCTTCTTAAGCTCCGTGCCGAAAAGAAACGAAGCGAAACCAATGAGACGGAGGGAGTATTATATTATATTATATTATTTAAATAATAATAATTCATGCAAATATATATTATATACATAATATTTATATTATATTTATTTAAATTTGAATTCAATATATAATAATAATAATAATACATTATTTAAATAATAATAATTCATGCAAATATAAATTTTTTTTGATTCCCTTTCATGTTCCAACCAAACATAATACTAGTAGAAAATAAGTAATCATTCTCATTCTATTCATTTCTTTTCCCTTTGTTGATTCCTTCTCCTTTCCCCTCTGAACAAACGGCCCTTAGTTACTCCTAGTTTGCCAAAGAAAAGGAAGGAAAAAATAAAAAAAGTCGTCTCTGCCAACCCAACCCCCTTTTAACCTATTCCACGCTCATCCAAACTCCCGCAGCGGTGGAGGCGGCGGCACTCCAGCAGCAACGGCGACGAAGGGTGGGCTAGTACTATCAAATTCAGGCGAGTAACAAATTCAACCCAGCCCAAGCGGGCTCCGCCCCTGCCTCCACCACAGCGTAATTTAACCTAATTTATGTTTTAGCGGTGGTCTTAATTAATTAAATCTTTCCAAACAAGTGAGCAATTTCAGTTCAGAAACAAAGCTATTAAACTCAGAGAATCTGAGATCTATTTCGGTTTTTTTTTTCTTTCCCTTTTTGTTTCTGTAATTGCATCATTTTTGTTGTGATATTCTTGTAATCAACATTAACTTTTTTTTATTTTTATTGTTGTTTTCAGATTTTCCAGACTGAAAGCATCTCATCAAGGTTTGATCTCTCTGCCTCTCGCAATTTCTAATTGCTACTTGGTTTGGTTTTCATGTTTGATTGATGCAAATAGTATATTAGGCTTCTTTTCTTCAACGATGGATACTTGTATGCTTACTCATATCATTTATATTGTTACATGAATCAAAATTTTACAATTTCAGTCACATAAAGAGTTGTGTGTTTGTTGTGTTTCCTTTGGTAGCATCTCTGTTTTCTTGCTTTCAATTAGCTATTGATCATATATTATGTTAATATTTAATAGAGTTGGCAAACATCAAAGTTGAGTATCTCTGTTTCTTTTAATGTGAATGTATGGCTCGATTAATGTGAATGTTCTTAAGCATGATGGTTTATTGTTTGTATCTTGTTTGAGGTGTAGAGTAAATTTGGCATATGAGTAGCCTGCAATTCTGATTCGGTCAATTATTTGAACCTTACTTCATTCGTCGTTGTCATTTTCATTCATAGCTATCTGCAATCGAAAACATCTTCCCTATTCCTACGGTTTTTCTTTTTTACTGCTGATTTCTTCTTCTTCTCCTCCTCCTCATCTTCAATATTGGAGAAATTTGAACCTGCTCCTCCTCATATTCAATATTGGAGAAACTTATCACTTTTTCATATTTTACATTTCTCATTAATTTTTATGCTCAAGAGGAAAAAAAAACGTTAGAATAAATATTAACATACGTTTTTAATTAAAATTTATACCCTTTTTAATTAAATAATGTTAATGCTCAAATTTTGATTCCAAACAATTATATAAATTTCGTATAGGATAGGATATGAGCATCAAATGGAGTATTAGTTACTCCTAATAAATTTAATAAATAATCCTAATTTGCCAAAGAAAAGGAAGGAAAAAAGAAAAAAAAGTTGTCTCTCCCGACCCAACCCCCTTTAACCTATTCCACGCTCATCCAAACTCCAGCAGCAGTGGAGGCGGCGGCACTCCAGCAGCAATGGCGACGAAGGGTGGGCTATTACTATCAAATTCAGGCGAGTAACAAATTCAACTAATAGAAATTAGAGCAACTAAAACAGTTTGGGGTGGGCTTGAGCCAACCCTAGCCCAAGCGTGGCTCCGCCCCTGGTGATTCGTCCAGGGTTTGATATCTAAATAGTAATAATAAATAACCTAAAATACATTTGTTACTCGAGGTAAGTGCACATGCTTTAATCTGGATAAATATATGATTGTCGAATTGATTTATGTTTAACCTTGGAGAAGCAGGATGAGATGGGAGAGAGGATTAACAATATTTGTTCATTCATCTGAGGTTGTTTAGTCAATTTGTTTAGGGTCTATTTCTGTAGTAGTGAAACTGAATGAAACCTCTCTCTATTTCTGAGCAGTGGAGATGAGCTCAGAATCTTCTGATCCGACAAATGTGCCAGATCTTAAGCCTGCAGAGGACAAACTGTCAACTTCTACAGAATCTGCTCCAACTAATTCTGAACGTGATGCACCATCAAAATTCTCAGCTTCTGGAATCTCCACTTGGGCAAAAAATTTGAAAATCCCTCAGCCATTTACTGGATCACAGGAACCATCACCTTCCGGGAACTCAGGGAAGTCAACTTTTTCACGTCTTGCTAGTGGTTTAAGACTGTCTCCCAAGTCTCCTCAATCAGAAGAAACTTCTGCTGCTGCTTCACCACCTGCATCAACAGGCATATTTGAAACCATTACAAAAGGATTAGTTGACTCATCTAAGAATGCGGTTAAGGCTGTGCAGGTCAAAGCTCGTCATGTTGTATCTCAAAATAAGCGAAGATACCAGGTACCTTAACTTAAAAAAATGTGAAGTTCTTCTGTCCTGGAATACTTGCCTCGCTTTTGTATTACAGTTTAGTTTATGTGTTTATGTTTGTATTTGTATCTAGTTTTGTGTTTGGCAAATCAATATATTGGCTTGTGGGTCTAATGCGCTTACTTTCTTTAGGATGGAGGATTTGATTTGGATATGACCTACATCACAGAGAATATCATTGCAATGGGCTTCCCTGCTGGTGATATGAGCTCTGGTTTTTTTGGATATGTTGAGGTACAAAATCTAATTCATCTAAGATTTGGCTCCTGAGTCATTAGTGATTTTTACTAATTGAACTTATTCATGGGTTTAGGGATTCTACCGGAACCACATGGAGGAAGTTATCAAGTTCTTTGAAACTTATCATAAGGTAATGATGTCTTCCGAAATTTATATACTCTGATAAACATGGCACTTTGTCATGTTTTTTTACTTCCTAAACCTTGCACATTTTCTTTGTATTCAAGTTCATCTGTTTCACTGATCATATTGTAATGTATAAATTAATTGTCCAATTTTGATCCATCACAACACGCAGGACAAATACAAAGTGTACAACCTTTGCTCTGAAAGATTATATGATGCATCTTTATTTGAGGGGAAGGTTAGTGTTCTCTTGGCATAATATCATGTTAATTACTCCAGCTGAATTCTTGTATTGTGAAAATAGCTAGTGCTATTATGTTTTTCTCGTCTTTAATTCATTTTAGTATTCCTGGTCTTCTGAATCTTCTAGCATTGCCATACATGCTCTAATTGGATTTATTTAAGCTGTTCTATAATGCTACCTAATGAGTGGGCATCCTCTAAACATATTGGAAGACCATCTCACCAAAGTTGTCTTATCTGCGGAGTGCGTCTTATATATAGCCAAAATGTAACTTCAGGGAGTCAATTGAATGTAGTGTCACTGGTTCATGTTTACATGATTTGGTAGCTTAACGTGCCTAACTGAAATATTAGGAAAAGATTATAGATGACTTTTTGTTGGGCTCATGTGAGTGGATATGGGATTAAGCTCTCATATGATCTTTTGGCTGGCTTCAACCATTGTTATAGGTTCATGATTAAGTCGGGCTTGCAATATGTAAATTTTATTTCAAATGCTTGTCAGAGTGCTCAACACTCGTGCGACTATATTTTAGTCTATGCCACAACAGAAGTTTTAAACTTGCTGTAGTAGTTTGGATTGTTTTGGTGTTATAAAGAGTCATATATAAGTTGGAAATTGTCACTTGTCAGATCTCCCTTGTATGCTAGATTTAGCTATTTGTTGTCTAACAAGGTTTTACTTGAGTATTGTCAAACATGGAGTAAATGTCTTATTGGAGTGAGAAAATGGTCCCATATTCACACTAGAGTGGCCTAAGTTGGAATTTCGAGACTATGGTTATTGTGCACAATGTTGAAAGTTTGTTCTCAAGTTGTAACTTTGTGGTTTAATTTTTTTCCCCTTCTATTTTACAGGTTGCTAGTTTTCCATTTGATGACCATAATTGCCCTCCCATACAACTGATCATATCGTTTTGTCAAAGTGCGTATTCATGGTTGAAGGAAGATATTGAAAATGTTGTCGTTGTGCATTGTAAAGCTGGGATGGCTAGGACAGGATTGATGATCTCCAGTCTTCTTTTGTATCTGAAGGTACAGTTGATCAAGCATTTATTTTTTTATCATTTGGCATATAGGTCGATTTTGTAGAAAAATGATGTTTCCGTTTTAAATTCTAATTCCATCGCCATCTCTGCTTTATAGTTCTTCCCCACAGCTGAAGAATCAATTGATTATTACAATCAGAAAAGGTGTATTGACGGTAAAGGGCTTGTTCTGCCGAGTCAGATTGTAAGTCCTATCCTTTTAATTTTATTCTGTTAACAACTTCTATTTGTGAGATTCTTCACATTTTGTGTATCTACTCTGTTTCTTCTAGAGATATGTCAAGTATTTTGAACGCATCATGGCTTACTTCAATGGAGAAAACCAGCCAGGTCGTAGGTATGTACTATTTAGGATTTATACTACTTGTAAGCTTATTGTTTTCTAGATCAGTTAAGTTGTATTTGAAGTTTGACACAATTGGTGTTCTGTCATCCTGTATAATTGAAAACGTGACAAGAGTCGATAAAGATTATATGTGGCTGCTATGGGTTGTAATTATATTGAATTGCATCGTGCAGATGCATGCTTAGAGGATTCCGGCTGCATAGATGCCCGTACTGGATAAGGCCTTCCATTACAATCTCTGATCATAATGGTTACTTCTGCTTCTCTTCTCTTGTTCCCTCTCTCAAATGCAGACAATCTTCTTTTCTTTTGAGCATGTTAGTCATAATCAATGCCTTCTTCTGTAGGTGTTCTCTTCTCAACAAAAAAGCATCCAAGAACCAAAGATTTGTCGGTATGTACTCCCTAGAGCTATCCCACCTCAATCTATTTGTTGATTGGAGAATTATTCATTATTTTTAGAATGCTTCATCATTCCTGCATTGCTAGCACTTTTCTTTCGCGCTTTGTCAACTGTTGCTGTTTGCTTGACTGAAAATTTCTTTTTTTCTTTTTTTTTGAGATAAAAAATTTCTTTTGAATGTAACCTCTGTTGATCTTGCAGCCTGAAGATTATTGGTTTAGTGCACCTAAGAAAGGAATAATGGTATTTGCCCTTCCTGGAGAACCTGGCTTAACAGAGTTGGCTGGTGATTTCAAGGTCCACTTTCATGATCGCCAAGGGGACTTCTATTGGTAAATCAAAGCTGCTCTCTCTCTCTCTCTCTCTCTCTCTCTCTCTCTGGCACTATATTAATAATATCGCTTCTCTCTTCTAAAAAGAGTTATTATGGTTTTTCTATTCTCAGCTGGCTGAACACAACAATGATCGAAAACCGTAAAGTTCTAAACACAAGTGATCTTGATGGTTTTGATAAGGTGAACCTTGTTCCTTACCATGTTAGTTGTAGCTTAATCATCAATTACATTTTTTCATTATTATTATGCATTCTGCTTCCCTATACACTGTTGGCTGTCTTGACTATATCGTCCCTCTTATGACCATAAAAATTTGATTGCCTCGGATTTTTTCATTGACATGGCATTTTACTACCCGTCTGCAGAGAAAGCTGCCATCTCCAGGGTTTCAAGTCGAAGTAGTTCTTGTGGATTTTGATCCTGCTGCTGTCCCGGCACAGCCTCCATCAGCGACTAGTGAAAACTCCGGTGCCAATTCAGCCTCAAACCCAACCCCGGGTCCAGTTGAGGAAGCCACGGTTGCAAAAGACTCGAAAAAAGACAAAGACGATGAATTCTCTGACAGCGACTCTGAGGAAACAACAGCATCCTCAAAATCCAAACAAACTGGCATCTCCCCCCAAGCTACTGGATCTGCCACTGCAAAAGATGCTGCTACACCTCAAAACAGCGTCGACCCAAATCAAATTTCAAACGTGACACGTAAAACTGGGGAAATCTCCATAGGGTCTTCAGCTCCTACCCATACTACTGAGATGGGGAAGGAAAGTGTCGGAGGAAGCGGAATGTCGAGCTCAGTCGGAGAGGTGAGCGAGTTCAAGGCGATGGCTGCTGATGCTTCGATTTTTTCGTTCGGAGATGACGATGATGATGAAAGTGAGTGAGGGATGCATGGATGGATGGGAAGAAATTGTAAATATGCTGATGATATGATTGTGAATATTCATAAGTGGAGCCATGATGAGGCTGCGTGGTATTCATTCATTTTATTACAAGTTATGTTGGTGATTTGAATATGCATAGGGTTGTGATTTGCTTTGAACTCTTGTGTATTTCTTCTTATCCACTACACTTTTAACTTTATGTGATGTCATTGCCTTTTATACTACTTTTCTTTTTCACGCAATGAAACGTGAATTTAATTTAATGATGTCGAAATCGGATAAAGGCGGACCGAGTCTTTGACAGCAACTCACGTATATTGAATTATTGATAAGTCTTAAAATTATTTATTATGGTGGACCCGCCCAGTCCTGGTGCATTTTATATTTATGGAAATGCAAATGCTTCATCGTGGTGTTCATTTCATCTCTATTATTTTCTTATTATTTGTTTTTCTCAAACGTTACGATTTGGTCATTTGAATGAAACGAGTTGAACTTAAGTGTAAAGAAATCTATTTTCCTTGAAAAGGTTATAATAAGTTAAAAATGTTATTTCCTCCATCCTGTTAATTTAGAGCTCATTTATTATTTTAATTCATTCAATGTTAGAATAGGATGGGTGCAAACCTATGAACAAAAATAGACAAGGAGATGAGAGAAAAAGAAGAGAAGAGACGAGAGAAAAAGAGAGAGAAAATTAGATTTGCATTACGTAAAATTAACTTTCACTTCAGAGTACAAGATTAGAGTATTTAAGCTGATCTTAATCTAACTAACTACTCATGAGTTGTTGACAGCTCGGCAACCAGGGGCGGACCCACCTTGGGACAATTTCCCTCCAATATTTTTTTTTGTTTTTTTTATAATTATAATTTTGATAAAATTTTGAAAATTACACCACACCTCCCTGGGTCTTGTCGTGGCTCCCCTCGATATTTTCTCCTGGGTCTGCCCTTGTCAGCAACAGATGTAAGTTGCTAACAACAAATGTACTAACTATAACAACAAATTACAAGTAGCAACTATCATTCCAGAAACATCATCGGGAACATTTTCAGAAACATATTCTAATATTCAGTTTAAATAAAAATGACATTTTTTCACTCGTAAAGGTTTAATATATCCAGTACCATTTTATACCGAATATTTATATATTTCAAAAAGAATTGTGAATTAGGACCGATTACTACTACGAGACTTTGGCTCGTGAAATCGTCTTAGCAAGATTTTTTTTTATATATAGTAATATGCTTCTCTATTTATAATCAATAAAAGTCGCATAAAAAAATGTTTATTTACCTGATGTCGTTTTCATTAAATATAGTAATGAGCAGAGAAATTTGCTGACATAACTTTCATGTAACGATCTAACCGTGTTTTCCTTTTGGCTGAGGCTGAGCCCACCTATAATAGAGAAAAAAAGCCACGCGCTTCAGACCCTGAAGCTGCGAAGAATATTCAAAGAAGCTTCCCCGTTTTTCAATTCCACGCGCCCCCAATTTCGTATATTAACCTAACCCTAGATAATTAATAACCCAAACCAAACCCGCGTCTTGGTTTCTTCAGTTCCCTTCGATTGAGGTGTTCTATTTAAATTAGCCAGCGATTTCTGACTTGATTAATTAAACTAATACTAATTTGATTCGAAAAACGACGAAAGTGTGTGCTGCGTTTATATAAAGTCAGCCGTTTTTCACGTAAAAAATGCAATTCCACAAAGTCAAGCCCTCGTCTTCGCACTATTCATCGCATCCTCCCATGTCGGTTTCCGGCATCCAAGGTCAACTTCTCGAGATCACAGGTGCGCCTTCTTCTTCTTCTTCTGCTTCTTCGCGGGGTTCTCGATCTGTATTGGACGTAATTTGATTGATTCATTGTTTATTGTGGACCTTGTGGTTGATGTCAGTTGTTGGATGTAACAAATTGAAGGATACCGAGTGGATTTCCAGGCAAGATCCCTACATCTGCCTTGAGTATGGTAGCACCAAGTTTCGGACCCGAACTTGCACAGGTTGGCTGCGATTTGTAGATTTGCTTCTATTCCTTTGAATTATTCGGTGATGTTGAGCGAGTCTGATTTGGTGCTTGAATTTGTGTTAGATGGAGGGAAGAACCCTACTTTTCAGGAGAAATTTGTGTTTAGTTTGATCGAAGGGCTGCGGGAGTTCAGCGTTCTAGTGTGGAACAGCAATACTCTCACTTACGACGATTTCATCGGCAGCGGAAAGTAATAATCAACTTTATTTATAAGAGTAATTTCACTTATGGATTTGTTATTTTTGTTGGATCTTGATCTTTGATGTTGAATTTGGTTTGGTTCAGGATTCAATTGCAGAAAGTTTTATCTGAGGGTTTCGATGATACCGCGTGGCCTATCCAGGACAAAAGAGGGAGGTAAGAAATTTATCGAAATTGCAGTTCATGTTCTTAGCTTCTTGATCTAGTCGTATATGGCATTACCAGTTCTGTATTTTAAGGGAGGATTGGTCTATCAAGATATGAATCGAATTGAACTTAATGACACTTAAACTCGAAAGAAGTCGCATAATTTGAGAAAATTTCTTCCCTGTCATCAAATAAAATCAATCTGAGGTTGTCCAATGTAAGTGAGGTACTAGATCTTGGACTTCAACTAATAGTTATCTCACCTTGATCAGCACTGTTAAAGATACTTGTCCAACTTTTCGTTTTCCATTCTTTTTTGCCCCACCATTTGTTACATTCGTCGCTGGTTGCTTGGATGGTGGATCGATATAGGTTGTATTGAAGACTTCAGTTGTCGTATGTGTATTAGTCTACTAGCCCTTACATGTGTAGAATGTATGGTGAATCATGTTGGTGCTGTCTCTAGATAACCTATCACCTTTAGAGAACTCTCTGTCTTTCGCTTGCGAGCATTTAAGAGGCTGTAACTGCAAAAGAGTATTTTTCCTTTACAGTGAAGGCAGCGTTACATACTAGAGTAGAGATGGGAATAGAGGGGTCAAGAATCAGAGTTATATTTCAGCTTAGCAATATATTATTTTCTGATCTAGTATCACAAAGAAGTACCGATAGATACATAAATTTCTGTGGTGGAGTCCTGCTTTAATCTACACATTCACACACTTCCATTTTGTTAATGAAGCAATATTTCGGCAGCTAATGTGTGTGTATCATCCACAGGCATTCTGGAGAAGTTCGATTAATAATGCATTATTCCAACGCCAAAGTAAGCTAGATTATCTTTTCTTTCTTGTGATCTTAAATAGTTCCTTTCTCATGTTGAGACAAGAAATTATGTTATTTACTTGCAATACTTCTTTTTCTTTTCTTTTCAGAAGGCAGGAAAGGTCCAGGCTCCATCAGCTCCATCATATGCAACTGCACCTCAAGTTCCTCAATATTCAGTACCTCCACCAGCAGCTTCTTATCCTCCAGCAGGCTATCCTCCGTCGACATATCCTCCATCAGCACCTCGTTATCCTTCCTACCCTCCTAACTCTTCCGCGTATCCCCCTATGCAATATCACCAACCGGCTGCTCCTGCTTATCCACCGGCTTATCCTCCGACTTCAGCATATCCACCACAGTCAGCCTATCCTCCTCCCCCTTCAGACCCACATTACTATCCTCCAGGTAGAGCTCTCGCACCTAATTGTTTTGCTGGAGAATCTTCCTACTACTGAAGATTTTAAACTAACACGAATTGTTTACTTCCTAGCAGGTTCATACCCTCCACCTCCATACCCTCCTCCATCGTTTTGAAGTGCATTGCTTCGACAAAGTTGAAGAAACGAAGCACCAACCATTAGCTGTCTGGTAGTCCGGCTTTGACAAGTGTATATACTTGGTAGCTACTTGGTTTGCCCTGTCTTGATTGTATATCCATGCTTTCATGTTTCTGAATTATTTTCGTGTTGCTTTGTCGTCTGCATGGAAGGGGAAAATGTTATTCTAGAGAGAAAATGAGATTGTTATGTGTTATTATGTTATCTCCCCATCTGCGTATCTTGTACATTGTCCCTCCAGATTTTATCGGAAATTATGATTTTTATGAAAAAATAAATAAATTGTTGTGCAGTAGTAGCAAAGTAATTTCTCAGCTGGGTTGAATGATTGCAAACAATGCGATGATTAGACCGATTAAATAATGTGGTCTTTTTATTTTTGTTTTTGTTTTTATTCTTATTTCCTCATTGAGATTTTGGGGCTATTGTTTCTTGATCCGACACATTATCTTTTTTTGCAATTAAATAGAATATCTTGAAATTCATAATATCAATAAAAAATTGTTGTGTCGGATTTGAAAGTCTCATATTGAATTATTCTGTGAGTAGATTGGATAGATTTGGGATTTGATTTGCTAAGAAAAATTTAGGGAATAAACTTGCATTTTAAAGGAATTTATTAGCATCAATTCAAGATCATGATTCCAAATTCTTGGATAAAAACTTTCCATCATAATAATCTACTTCATTGGCTTGGCTCATTCCAATTTAGATCTCAATGACTGTAGATTTGACTTATGTTCAACTCATGCAATCTTATAAAGGAAGATTAATTATCATGCCTAATTTGCAATTATACCGTGATACGGAAGTGATGTAACAAGTTTGTGAATATACTAAACCTAAAAGGAGAGGAATCATAAATCTCATTTGGAAAACATCACGGCTCTGAATCTACGTCTCTCCACATATATTTTTCCTCTTCGGTTGAGCCATATTTCTACATATTACACATATGCAGTCATCTTTACAATTTGAATATATTTTCTTTCCGCTCATGATTGCTTTGCCGCTATATTATATTGGCATTACTATTATATTTCTCTATTTTCTTGATTTCATCAAGCTCATCTTGTAATTTTTTTTGGCTTTTTATGGTTAAGTTTTCTGTCATTTTTGAGATTGCACTGTCCTATTGTGAGCATGATGAAATTGGATTCTGTAGCAAGATGTGATTTTTATTGTTTGTGTCTAACTTTTAGAGTCTGGGAGGGAATTGGTGTTGTGTTTCTTTAAAAAATTGGGTTTCTTGTTGAATATAGAGCTTGGGAGAAGCTATGGCGTTGAGTGAGGAAGAGAATGAGTGTGCTTATTGTAATTTTGATGATGATTTTTTAGGAGAGGAATGCCAAGATGCAGAAAATACGAGATTTTTTTTTATGGATTTTGATAATCTGAAATCTGAAAAGAATTGTGAAGATATTGTTAATAATTTATTGCCAAATGATCTATTTGGCATGTCCAATGATCCAAATCTCATGGATTTCAACCTAAGTTTGACTAGAGATCCTTTTGATATGGATTTTGATATAGAGGCCACTTTCGCAGCCGTCATTACTGGTTGGATGGAGGATATTGGTCTAAAAGCTTTTGTAGAAATTATAATATTTGCTCTTTAATATGTTAATCTTGGTGATACAAACCTTCTTTCACTCGAAATAGTCTGCAAATCTTTGCGCGATGCTGTCTAGAAAAATCTATATATTTGAACAAAGATTACTAACGATGATCTTCTATGTGGTTAACAGACAGAGCACGAGGAAAACTTTGTTACTTGAGCTTCATTAAATGCTTTAACATTGGTATAGATGGAATGAAACGGGGTGCTCGAGATAAATCTGAAATTCACAGAGCTAAGTGTGGTAGGATCCGGTAAATACAGTAGTGAAGGCTCTCTTGCACAATTTTATTTTTTTTTAATTATGTTGCCTTGCATGGTATCAAATGTCTTAGAATTGGCGATCATCTTGGTTTAACGAGTGAGCACTTGAAGGAGTATGAGCTTCTTTTAGGGGAAGGCGGGGATACAAAGCCAAGAGATTTGGTGCATAATAATGTATTCAAAAAGTGGCAGGATAGCCTACAACTACACAGTAATTGAAGTCGGTTGGTTGACTTACTTCAGAATTCATCTATATTTCATAAACTCCATCAATATGAAATGTGAAAGTGGTCCTAAATGGTAGCAAGAAACGACACGAGGGGTTATAGTGGCTTGGTTAAAGTTATTTTACCACCTGATGATGCATCATAACCACACAAAACGACACGATTCTATTATTGGTTCAGAATTTCGGCTTTTGTAGTTGAAGCTAGCGTGATTTGGAAGCAATGATGTTTGCAAATTGCTCAAGAAGGCAAGCAGATGAATGATAAATATTCATTAACACTTATTGTTAAGGTTTACAACTATTATAAGAGCAAGTCCGATTCTACAACTATTATAAGAGCAAGTCCAATTCTAATAAATGTATTGTATTTTAAAAAAATAAATCATGGTTGTGATATTTATACAAAATACTGAAACATACAACCATAAAGCCCACCTCTTATCCTTGTTACATGGCTTTGTTCTTTTCTATATAATAATTACCTTGAGGCACTAGATCTTTCAAGAAGAAAGAAGAGCAATACAAAGGAAATCCAATTTAACATAGTTCTATACAAAATTCATTCAACATTTTAACTGTCAAATCCACTTGCCAAGAAAATATACGGTTAAAAGATATTTAATTCGAGAAAATAGAATACAAAATTCATATGTCAATGATTATAGATTAACTTCTTTCATTGTTTTTTTCATTTGTTATGAGCTAGAACTCCATCAGCGACATCCATCCTAAAAAAATTTGCACGACATCTTGAACGAAATACATATTTTTCACGTGGAGTTGGGGGAAGCAAGATTCATTACAAGTAATTCTCAAACAAAAAAAAAAGGATTCATTACAAGTATTATTAGCTTTTGAAGTTTGGCTTTTTTTTTTTTATAATTAAGTTTCTTGTTTTGGGAGGTATTACTGGTTTTGTGTTGTCTGAGTTTAATAGTGAATGTAAATGGAGGGAGGTGACTCAAGAGCAAAGGTCAGGAAGGCAATATGTGTATTAGCCTACTAGCCTTTCCATGTTTAGAAAGTTTGGTGAATCAAGGTTTAGAAATCTTTGCTCAAAACCCTCTACTGTGAGGAAGAGAAATGGGGAGGCGAAGAAGAAGAAGAAGATGATGATGATGATGATGATGAGAGCAAAATCACCTTAAACCAAACCACAAACATGATTAACGACGGATCCAGATTTTATTGGAAATTAGTATGATTTTTATGAAGAAAAAAAAATGTTGTGCAGTAGTAGCAAGGAAATGTCTCAATTGGGTTGAATGATTGCAAATTATGCGATGATTAGACCTATCAAATAATAGTTGGCCATTTGTTCTTTTGACCTCGTGTCTTGTGATGGGATTCAACACCTATAAAGATTGGTCTCTTTCGGCGTTACACTCTCAATTCTATTTGGGTTTTCTGTTTGGTTATTTAATTTGACTGTAAATATACGTAGTTTGTTGTGAGTTTGATTTTTAACACAAAATTTAAATTATAATTTGATAATACACGGATTTTGGTATGAGTTTGATTTTTAACATGAATTTTAATTTTAGCCTAATACACCAACTTAACAATCAGTTTGATTTTTAACATGAATATGAAAACTACGAAAAATCCACAAACTCAATATATTTACATCAAAAGTATATATATTGACAAATCATTCGACCAACAAAATGATATTGTTTCTAATTTAAATGACAAATGAATAAGACACATTAGATAAAAAAATGTCACATGTAATAAAGTATTGCATGTAAGATTAGATTTTTGCCGAAATTCATTATCGACGTTAAGTTTGTGTATTGTCCGGCTAAATTTAAGTTGGTGTTAAAAATCAAACTGATACCAAAGTTCGTGTATTATCATGCTAAAATTTAAGTTCGTGTTAAAAATCAAACTCGTACCAAAATTCGTGTATTTACATGCAAATAACCCTTTCTATTTTTCAAGATTTAATTACTTTGTCCTTTTTTTTTTTTCATTTCCTCATTGAAAATTTGGTCTTGATCCGATAACAGTGGCTAAGCCCAGCTGTTGATATTCAGTCTCGTTTTATGGCTTTTCTTGAACCTAATCATTATTCTCTTATCTTTTTCTACTATTTGGGCCAAGTTTCTTAACTACTACACTGACATATGCTTTATTACATTTTATCAATTATTGATTCATCGTTTCATTTTTAAATGGGTTTTGTTCAATATGAGTGATAGGTTGCAATTGGATTGAATATCTTGAAACTCATAATATCAATTAAAAATGGTGGTTGTATCAGATTTGAAGTCTCATTTTGATTTTTTTCTCTTGAGTAAGTAGTTGGATAGATTTGGGATTTGATTTCAAGATTCTTTAAATGATGGACTTGGAAATTTTTTAGGGGATAAACTTGCATTTCTTAAATGAATTTATTAGCTTGTATTCAAGATCTTGATTCAAAATTCTTGGATTAAAATACAAGAAATAGTCCATCATACTAATCTACTTCATGGGCTTGGCTCCAATTTAGATCTCAATGATTATAGACTTGACTTATGTTCAACCATGAACTCATGCAACCTTACTTTTTCTATTATATTAGTAATATATAGTCCTAACTTTTTATGCAAGTGGTTACTATGCACTTGACATTTTTTCTAATGTTTTGCAATTTTAAATATGTAACATAAAATCTAAGAAGATTTCACACCCAACTTGATTGGTCTTCATTCCTCCACTTCAGCTTGGATGAAATCTGCAATCAAGGTGGTAAGTAGAGGATTATTGCCCCCCAAAAAAAGAAAGAAGCAAAAAAAAGAAAATTAAATGTACTATTATAATGTACTTATACATGCATAATAACACTAATCATTTAGGGATTTGGAAGGTGGGGAAGAAATGATTTGCCATTAAGGAAAAGGACAGTTGGGACCTTATCATATCTAATGTTGTTTCTTAGACATAAAATCTAAGAAAATGGGCCTCTTTGACTTTTGATTTTCTTTTTTCAATTAAATCTTTGCTAAAACTGTTGTTTTAAGAAAATAAAAATAAATAAACTGTTGATGTTATTATACCGGCAGTTGTTGGTTAATGGATGATTAAGATGGATAACAACTGTAAAAAAGCTACTTTTTTATATCTAATCACAACCTTTTTTTTGGGTTCATGTTTAGTTAGTTGCATTTAGTTGGCATCCTTCACAAATCAAAATCCAAAGTTGATGCCCAAGATTTAGTTTTCCCCAAAATTCAATTCGATTATGTCTCTAAATCTTGCTTTAATGATCTCTCTTTATAGAAAGAAATATGATATATATTGCTTTTGATCAAATAGTAATGACTTATGAGCATATGCACATACACAAAACTCTCTCATATTTGTTTTGATAAATATTCTTTGTACAATGAATGCTAGATTAACTCCCACTATATACACACATTTCACAATCTAGCTTATTTTGGTATAAACTAGTAATTAAGAGAGAATCATGTAAGAATTTAAATCTCTTTTAACTTGGGGCATAATTACAATAAATTCTAAACCCCTAGATTCTTCAAACTCTATGACGATAATCTGAGAAAAGACAAGCGGAAGCACTTACCTAAATTCTTAAACTTGAAGATTGGAGACTGGTTTTGGCCTTCCGAGAATCGGGTATTCTATTTTCTGTCTTTTTTCGTATATTCTATATGGAGAAGAAGCGATTATTTGGAACCAGACCAATATTAAAAAAATAATTTATTCGTAATATTTATTATCCGGGCCCTCAGCAAATAATAAATATAACATTTGGTATATGCATATTATAATAACATCTACATTTAAATGTCTTTGCCCACAATTATTAAATAAAAATCTAACAAATCACATAGAAATTATAAATAATTGAAATAATTGAATAAATATAAATCACTCGATTACGAAATCATTTACTCCACCAACCATTATAGCATGAATTAATTAACTCTCAAGAGTTAGGCTCAATCTTCACTATATATTAGACTAAATACCTAAATTTAATTGATACGTATTTTGTTTTTCTAGAGTACACTAGACTAAAATCGTAGATGTAATTGACGTTTTGTTGCAGATTATTTAATACTAGTGCTGAAAAATGGGAGACAATACGGCACTATTAATGGCTTTTCAAACCAATAATCAAGACAGGTAACAGCCCATGAAACAACTATCGTACCATAAAAAGTTCCTTTACCTTTTTTGGTCAAGTATATATATAAATACCCTATTAATTCTTAATTAATTTATTTTTTGTTAGTTTGCATTAACTGTTCTGCAAATTACATAAAAATTTTCAAATTTTGTTTATATTTCTTAGTCTAGAAATTATACTAGTACTTTTTAGCTTAGAGGTTTTTTTATTTTAAATTCTACTAGTACCTTATATTTTGTGTATAATACACTTTGGACAATTATTTTCCTAGTTTGTAGTATTTTTTAGCCTTCCATTTATATGACGTCTATATAAGAAATAAATATGGAGAGAGAGATAGAAATAGTGGCCTATTGGAAGGCTTTTTTGCATGTAGCGCCGGGCTTGGACTAGGACCGATAATAGTGGGCTACTACTACCATCACCAATTCCCTGTCTAAGTCTTTTCACTTTTTCTTTAAAAGAAGAAATTTATCCGGAAAAAATATTATTAATAGAATCTCGGATATGCGAAGTACCCGATCAACCGGTTTCGAGCCAAATACAATATTAGCGACAAGTAAAGAAATATCTTAGATCGCTAAGTCAATCCATAAACACTAGATTACAAGCACATTGGTTTTTAGGGTTGTCAATTTTTGACACGACATGATAACCTGACATGAACGCGTATAGAATTATCGAGTCAGTGTTGAGACTTATCGTCAATGTTCTAAAAAAAGGCCGACTTGGCCGCCTAGAAGGTGTCTAGGCGCTAGAAGGTGTCAAGCCGTCCCGATTAATGACAAGACGGTTTTCTCTAGGCGGCGGCAAATTAATCGGCATCTAAGCAGATGTCTAGGTAGTCCTAGGCATGTCTATGCATTCCTAGGAGGGTTTAGACGGGCTAGTCGAGGCTTGAAGGGGCTGTAAAATTAAATTATAGTTGAAAAATCATGGATTTTATACTTTAAATTATGGATATCATGTTTAAATATATGAAAATTTTGACGTAAACTTTGATTTTATACTAATCCGTTTAGGCCGTCTAGGCACCGCCTAGACTCCCGCCTAGGCCGCTTAGACGCTAATCGCCCTGTCACCGCCCTACTAGCGTCTAGCGACTTTTAGAACACTGCTTATCGTGTTCGTGTTCTTATCATATTGATAAGATAAGGAGTCAAATTCGTGTAATCAGATAGTGTTAAGGTAAAAACCCTAACAGGCGATCGACTAGTCGATCGAAGAGCAAGGACGGTCCGGCACCTCGAGCAAGAGGTCGGCGGAGAGAAGAACAGCCCGGCGCCTTCGACGTGAAGGTCGTCGGTGGATAAGGCCGAACGTGAGAGAGCTGAACGCGGGAAGTCCCCGTCGGCAGCGGCGCACGTTCGAGAAAGAAGAACTTGAACAACACTAGCGCTAAACGTATTCTTGATATCTTATTTCTTAATTCTTCAATGATAATAATGAGATTACAAACCCATATTTATAGGGCTAGAATATCTACTAAACAAGGAAAAGATAAATTCAAGATAAATATAAATCTAAACAATTAAATAGAAAAGATACTATCCTAAAATAATTGATACTATTGTATCAACTCTCCCCCGGTTGAAATCCACCTTGTCCTCAAGGTGGGTACCATGTTGCCACGAACCACGAACTCCGGGACGAAGGGAAACATAACGGAAACGGTGGCGAGATATCCCCTCCGGGATCAAACACTCTCCGACTGATGTGCATGTGAAACCATATGCTCTCCATGGACCCCACCCAGTCGGATTGGATTTGATAGTTCGCCTTATTTTTGCATGCGATAAGGGCTCGCGATGGTTGGAGCTTGGACGCTGCAATCATGCAAGGAGGGACGGCTCACTTGAGAGCCTCGACGACAGGCTCCGCGGAGCACTTGGGAACTTCCGCAGGCAGCTCGGCCTTGATGGCATGTGGTTCGGCCGCAGCATGCAGCTCGGCCTCGGCCTCTGTCAGTTCGACCTCGGCATCACATAGCTTTTGATACACGAAGGCCTCGACATCAGGCAGCTCAGGCACCCATGTTACTCCAACCTCCGTTGCCTGTCTTGGCTCAGGGTGGGCATCGTTGTTCTCCTCGTCGTTAGCACGGTCATCATCCTGGTTTGGCTCATCGAAATCATCATCTTCAAAGTACGCAAGCAGCTTTGTGTGGCAAACATGGCCCTGTACCCACTTCTCGGGACAATAAAAACACAGTCTTCTTTTGGCTCGCTCAGCCTTCTCCATGGCTGACACACGGATGGGCTGAATCGGACCCGTGGCAGGTTCGTGTTTGGCCATGCTCGGGGGAGTGGACGTCTGTACCGAGCTAGATGGAACGTTGAGCGACAAGCAAGACTCTCGCCATAGAGCACGTGTAGATTCTGGGTGTCTAGGCGCATCCCACGAGGCGTGGTGGCTCGGCTCCTCGTAGTCATCGTCATTCGTTTGCAGACGAGAGCGAGGGCGGTCCCACGAAGAGGACGGGGGCCGTGTGGTTGGCATAGAGCGACGGTCCTCGGTCTGAAATTGTTGTTGTGTGCGTGCGACCCGATCAGCGTGCCAAGGGAAGTGGCAATCATGACGAAAAGGAACATCCCACCTTGCTCGATGTGGATAGGGCTCGGGGTCCTCGAACTCGAGAGGTGGCCTGTCCCACGATGAAAACGGAGGTTGTCGGCGCTGCATGAGATGGTCCGCCTCCGTGTGAGTGTGAGGAGCCGTGCGACCAAATATGGTGCGTTGGTGTCCCACAAAAGCACCACGTCGTGGGGCATTGTCGCTTCCCCGAGAGTGACAGAAATCCAGGGGGCCAATCTCTGTAATTCCCTGGAAACGAGGGCCGCCACCACTATCGTTTTGGAACTCTGAAATGGCAGCTCATTGCTTCTGCCGGCTGCACAAGTAGAAATCGTCGAACATGATGCGGAAAGTGAGTACTGCTGTTGCGGAGAATGCTATGGCTGATGATGCTGGGGATGATGATGTTGCGAATGCTACCGCGGATGTTGCTTAGTTTATTATTTCCAATTCTTGTTGTTGTCGTTGTGGGTTGGCACGGGAAAGGGGGACGTCTGGGCGGTGGTTGCTGGCGGCGTGAATGATGTGATGATGGCGTGAGTTCGGCTATGACAGCTCTCCGGGAGAGAGCTCTCAACGAGAGCACCAATTGTTAAGGTAAAAACCCTAACAGGCGATCGACTAGTAGATCGAAGAGCAAGGACGGTCCGGCGCCTCGAGCAAGAGGTCGGCGGAGAGAAGAACAGCCCGGCGCCTTCGATGTGAAGGTCGTCGGTGGATAAGGCCGAACGTGAGAGAGCTGAACGCGGGAAGTCCCCGTCGGCAGCGGCGCACGTTCGAGAAAGAAGAACTTGAACAACACTAGCGCTAAACATATTCTTGATATCTTATTTCTTAATTCTTCAATGATAATAATGAGATTACAAACCCATATTTATAGGGCTAGAATATCTACTAAACAAGGAAAAGATAAATTCAAGATAAATATAAATCTAAACAATTAAATAGAAAAGATACTATCCTAAAATATACTATCGTATCAGATAGTAACATTTATTTATTACTATTATTTTATTTATTTTTATAATTTATTTATGTTCGTATTCGTGTCGGATAAATATCGTAATTGTGTTTGTGTACTACTACTTATTTTTATATAACTTATTGTGTCACTATCATGTCATGACAACCTAATTAAAATCGTCATAATGATCATGTTCGAGTCATCCCCTTATTGTGTGCGTGTTTGAGCAATTCAATTCATATTGTGTTTGTGTTCATGTTCAACAAATCCTTAATAGATCATGTTTAGGTTTGAGCGTAACAAGCCACGTCCTTATTAAATCGACATGATTTGCCACCCGACTATTTTTTTTTCCTTTCTTTTACAACTAAATTTTTTACTGTGAATTATTTATCAAAAATATATCGAAATAGCCCGTTTTTCCTTTTGCATTTCAAATCGACTTCATTATAATTATAATGAATGTCGTAATTATCTTTACTTATTTATTTAATATATACTCCTACATATTGCACGTCCATCCGTGTCATTCTTGCATTTTCAAGATTCTCGAAAACCTTTTATTGGATCACAATTGCGTTCATCATAATCATTATTTATATACTAAAAGAAGTAAATAATTTGTATAACACTTAGTACTTAATAAAGCAATTGATTTGTAGAATCACAATATCGATCGATCTATATATATTTAGATTGCACAGTGTCTCTTAATGTTTGCTTCCATAATAGGTAGTTTTCGAGGGCCCCTGCTTGGTATGTGTGCCGTTACGTTCCATTTCACTTCTCCCCGCCAAAAATAAAACCCAAAAAATAAAAACATAGAAAAAATCTCCAAAATGAATAAATAAATCCTAATTAAATCAAAATCATAATTTTTAAATTTTTTTTTTATAATTTAAGATTACCATATTTTACGCCTAAAGAAAGGACAAGCGTGACAACCACTCTGATAAAATCTCTCCCTTTATCTCTCTGTTTTTGAGGACTGACTCTCTCTTCTTCTTCCCTCTCCTCTCCCTCCTCGGCTCAGCCCCCATTCAGATTCAGAGAGAGAAACTCACTCACATCAAACCTTTTTTCTTTTGTAGAGAGAGAGAGAGAAGAAAAACCAAAACCAAAACGATGGGGTTTACTTTACTTTATGCTTCTTTTCTTGTATAATGAACAGAGAAGCAACCTTCACACCATCCCTCCTTATCCCCAGATAATGGAAAAATCTTTGCTCGATACCCTCTACTGCGAGGAGGAGAAATGGGGAGACGAAGAAGAAGAAGAAACCACAAACGCCATTAACGACGACGTCGTTTCTCTCTCCCCTCTGCTTCTTCTCGAGCAAGATCTTTTCTGGGACGACGAAGAACTCCAGTCCCTCTTCTCCAAGGAGAGAGAAACTTGCGTCAAACCATTCTCCACCGCCTCTCTCTCTCTAGCGAGGAAGGAATCCATCGACTGGATCCTCAAAATCAACTCCCATTATGGCTTCTCCCCTCTCACTGCAATCCTCGCGGTGAACTACTTCGATAGGTTCCTCTGCAGCTTGAGCGTTCCAAAGGAGAAGCCATGGATGATGCAGCTTGCTGCTGTTACTTGTCTCTCTCTAGCTGCGAAAGTTGAAGAAACCCACGTCCCACTTCTCTTAGATCTTCAAGTATGAAGCGATTTCTTAACACTTTTCTTCATTTCTTGAAAACCCATGTTGAAAATTTTGTTGTTTCTTGATGGAAATGCAGGTTGAGGGGACAAAGTATGTGTTCGAGTCGAAGACTATTCAAAGAATGGAGCTGTTGGTGCTTTCTGGGCTTCAATGGCGGATGAATCCAGTCACCCCAGTTTCTTTCCTCGATCACATTATAAGGAGGCTTGGATTGAAGAGCTACGTTCACTGGGAATTCCTCACCAGCTGCGAGAATCTCCTTCTCTCTCTTGTTTCTGGTAAATTTTTTTTTGTTTTTTCACTTCCAAGACTCGTTTTTAACACATCAAGGCAACGAACAAACATTTAAAAAAAAAAAAAAAAAAAAGATTAAATCTTTGATTGTTTTCAGATCCAAGATTCACACACTATCTCCCCTCTGTGGTCGCCACTGCAACAATGCTCCACGTTATTCATCGATTCGAGCCCATCAATGCCGTTGAGTATGAGAATCAGCTTCTTGGTGTCCTCAAAATCAACAAGGTTTTTGCCCTAATCTTGAATTCTTGAATGCAAATGAAGAAAATGGCCATGCCCCTCTTTTCTTTTCTTTTTTCTTTTTTTTTCATTTTAATAATTTATTTGTTATTATAGGAGGAAGTGGATGAGTGTTACGAGGTTATAACAGAGGTAGTTTCAAACACTGGATTAAAGCGCAAAATTTGTGAAGATGGGAATTTGAATTTGGATTTGGATTCTAGTTCGAGTGATTCATGGGGATTGGATTCTTGCGTTTCTTCATCATCATCTTCTTCTTCTCCGACAACACATTTTCAAGAGAAGTCTGTTTTCAAGAAAAGAAGAGTTCAAGAACAAGAAATGAGACTGGCATCATTCAGTAGAGTGTTCGTGGATGCTGTTGGCAGCCCTCTTTAATTCAAGAAGACTCTCTCTCTCCCTCTCTCTGCAATTAATACTCTCTCTCTCTCTCTCTCTCTCTCTCTCTCTATATATATATATATATATATATATATATATATATATATATAATATATGGAATTCTTCTAAATTATTAATTACAATAGTAGTAGTAATGAATTGTTGCATTGTGGAGGAAGGTTTAAATGGGGGTTTCCTTCAACAACTCTGGCAAAATGCGTACAAGGAGAAAAAAAAGAACAGAGAGAGTTGGTAGTGGCAGAAAAGAGAGCTGGCAAATTTTTTAGAGAGAGAGAAGGAGAAACAAGAGTAGTAAAAAAAGACAAGAAGCAATGAAGAATATCTGCACTCTGTTTTCCCTACTTATGTTTAACCATCTCTCTCTCTCCCTCTCTTTCTAATATGGACATTTCATGAATTGAGGACATTTCTTGATTAATGTTATAATAATCTTTGCTGTACATACATCCTTTTCCACTTTTATCTCTCAAAACTCTTGCCATTATATAATTAATTAACTGCAAACAGGAAATAATCAAGGGGTAAAAATAAAGAAGATGAAAATGTCGGTCAGTGTGTGGGTTTGACCTCGATTTAGGCGCCATTCTTTTTTTTCTTCACTTGGTGCATTTTCTTCTCTTTCATGGCTGTCTTTTTTCTTTTTCTTTTTTTTTTCTCTTTTTTTTTTTTCTTGTTTTTGTTTTATGTGATGTCTGAATTTGGTGATGACAGTGGCCTTCTTTTCTTGCTAATAACCTAATCTCTGACTTAAGTACACCAAATCCCAAATCGAAATTATATAGTTATAATAATAATAAAAAAATCTAGATAGATTTGTTGGGTTAATGATAATATATAGACATAATCTATATATAATATATAGAATAATCTTGCACAAAGATATGATTATTATTTATATGTATATGTATTACCTCCATCTCAGTATACTTAGTTACTTTCATTTGATTGACATTTCGCGTACGCATTTCTATTGAAACTTAGTTTTAGTTTTAAAATATAATTTTGAAGTATCATTTTTTTTTTACGGGATACTATGACACTTATAGTATCCCGTAAAAAAAACGATACTTTAAAATTATATTTTAAAATCCAAACTAAGTTTCGGTGGAAATACGTGCTCGAAATGTCAATCAAATGAAAGTGGCTAAGTATAGTGGGATGAAGGTAGTATATAGACTGTGTAACCTTTAGCATGCGTGCATGCATGCATGGATGAAATATTAGCAGTGGGTGTGCCAGTTTATTGGATTCAAGCGTGTGGATATTTGAGGCCACACACACAAATACAGAAATACGTACTACGTTTGATTTTATCTTATTTTATTTTATACTCCATGTTATAAATATATATTATTATCATTGTTGTCGTTTTTGTTGTTCTTCTTTTTATGTTTGTTATCACTAATTCACGTAAAATTGTTGTAAAAATATCCATGGAAGAAAAAATATGCACGTCATTTTTATAATTTTAATCTTTCACAATTTGGGGTTATATACTCTTTTATTTTTTAATTACATTTATAGACGTTGAGTTCTTTTTTCGAATTAATACCGGGTATTCATAGTGACACTTCCATATTTTTTTTTCATTATTTCCTAAATTAATAATAGTATTACTACATCTCTTATCTATCTTTCTTAATACAATTATATACTCCCTCAGTTCTCATTTATAAATGAATAGTTTACTGTCTTTTTATAGGACAAAAAAACATTCATATATCTCTTTATAAATGAGACAGATTGAATATTATCTTAATGTATATAAGGTTTACGAGCAAAAAATCAATGTAAACGATTATAAGCCAAAGTGGACTAAAGAAGGAAAACGAAATTATAAAGAGTTAACTACAAAGTACAGTTCAATTGATAAAATTATTCATTTCTAACTAACAACATGTCTGTTAGATCGAGTAATTTTGGGTGCAATTTTGAATCTATCGTTAAAAAAAATCTCTATCATTTGGTTTGATCAAGTCAAATGTATGCCCTAAAAATTATTGTATGAAATTGCAAACCAAACTTTGGTCAGTATAAAAAGAAAAAGAGGTGTGGAGGATTATGATGCAGAACAACTGAATAAAAAGCAGAAATAATTGATTAATTTCCTTTATTGAATTTTGGTCAACATATGACAATTTGATGGGAGACAAAATCATAATAACAGTGATTGGTTGTAGAAGTTGAGCATATACCTCTTTCCTCCTCACCATGATCTTTTCCTTTTCTTTTTCTTATTTAATTAAATTAATTAATAAGTAAAAACCTTGACCAATATATATATTCTTTAATTTCTAGTCTCAAAAAAATCTAACCCTGGTCTTTGTTTATTCGAATTAGCTATGCCAGCTTAATTAATTGTTGCCTCTAATTTAGGATCTCACAAGTTTATATAATGCTGAGCATAATTATATATTATACTAATTAACAAGTTATCGTAATTTAATTAATTTATACTTCCAATGTAGGATCTAACAAAGATATAATACGAAAGATAAAAATAACCTGAACTTTTGCTTTAATTAATTTATTTTTTTCCTTCTTTTTTTCTTCTTTATTTCCTTTTATTTTGCACCCTTTTTGGTTATTGGTATTGTTAATTTTGTAAATTTGGAGAGCGTAACGAATGTGAGCATGCCTCCCTTTTGGCTTTTCTTATTTGGTTGTGTCTTTTTTCACGTGTTACACTAAATATTTATTTTCCTATAAAAGCCAAAATTAACTTGGTCTATAATTTCCATGCGTGACAACTGGCTTATAGCATAATCATTGTCCACCTATATAAATATATATACTAGATTTCTTTGATTTTTCTTGTCCATTGTTTTGTGACATATGAGGGCTCACATCGTCATTACGCATAATCAATACTAAAATAAAATAGAATATGGAAATTTATTTATTTAATCACCATATCGAAATGATAAATCTACATTTTATGCTTGATAATTTACTAGCTAGCTTGATTTTGGAATTTTCGTACATTTTGTGCGTACTTCACTTTAATAATCTATATATACAAAGTTATATTCACACAAGCTCATATTGTTTTGATATGATCGTCACATTAATTTAGAGATATATATCTAAAAAACGAAAAAGTATATATATATTTTAATTAAAATGATTTGAAACCGAACAATGTGAAGGAGTTGTGGAAGATCCACGAAAAGGTCAAAAGCTATAGATTTGAAACTTGAAGACAAAATCGAAGATATCGTGGAAGATGTCCTTTATTTTCCCTCTCTTTTTTCTCCACCACCTCAAAAACACACACTCACACACACACAAAGAGAGAGAGATACATGCTTATGATGATTATCGATCGTATCTTTGAACATGTATACGTACGTACAATATGCATACCACAATCATAATTTGTGACTCAATATATATTTATACTTAGCAAGAATGCTCTCTTATGATCATATCATATCGATTATGGATCTACTTAATATATTCATGACTGATGTGTTAATGTCACGCGGCCCATGTCAATAATTTTTCCATGAAGAATGATTAGTTTTTTTAGTAGAGTTTAATTTTTTTCGTAGAATTTATTTTTATAAGATATATTAATAATAAGTTTCCTTCAAAATACCATGCCATGTCAGTCATGTGCTTATTAAAGTATGTCCATGACGGGTAGAGGAGCATTCCTCTTCTACTTATATATATAACGGATAGATCGATGATATAAAAAGTCATATTGATTATCAATGAATGTTCATCTACCCGCCGTGAGCATGCTCAACGTACTCACTATCAATATGACGATGATGGAAAATTATTATAAACTTTAAAAATAAATTCTAAAAGACTAAACACTACTGGAAACTAAGCTCTAAATGAAAATGTTATTGACATGACATTGTTGCATCAGTCGTTGACATATTAAGTGTGTTTATAGTGAGTAGTCAAAGCGTTTATAATTGATTACCAGGATATGATCTACTGTACAGATTAACAAGTGCATTATAATAATACTAAAAATATATTATAATAAATCATGTGTGATAATTGTGCACGAGATACATAATATATATATATATATATATATATATATATATATATATATATATTTATATGTGATTTTTTTATAAAAAAACTATTAATTGATTACCAGGATATGATCAATGTTTTTTTGCAGTACTCTCTGTCCCTCCTACAGAAAGCTGATATGTAATTAATTTTTGTTAATAAATAGTACTCTCTCCGTCTCAAGTATTCCGACACTATTTCTTTATTGGGCCGTCTCAAGTATTCTGACATATTTTTTTTTGAGAAATAATTAGCTAATTAACAGTACAATTAATAAATCTCTTATTACATTTAACATTATCTAATTAAATCTCATTCACTCACCTCTCATCATGTATCCCAATATAATTTAAATCCTAAAAGTTTAAACTATCATAACTTTCTTGTTTGTTATTCGATTTTTATGATTTTTATACTAAATTAAAGGTCTTGATGCGATATTTTATTTAAGATCAAACATGGATATGTTTTTATGCATCTATGATGTTCTAGTTTAAAATATATCTAAATACATAAATCATATCACATCCTTATACACATTACACTTTACACACTAAACACTCTCGTCTTAAGTTCCGTGCCGAAAAGAAAGGTGTCGTAATACTTGAGACGGATGGAGTAGTAAAATTTAAAATTCTAGGAAATGAATTACTAATATGCGAAGTTAGAAGTCGGTAATAAAAATTTTCCAGTACGCTGCCTGCTGCTACTCTGCGCTGCCCGAGACCCAAATTGCTATAGTTTTATTACTTTTACTAAATAATAGTAATAGTTTGTTCCAATTTTTTTTTTATTAGGATTAACAAATTTTAATGGGTCAAATTCAAATTGAACATTGAATCACAATACCAATCCAGCCTAAAATAAATCTGAACTTAGAACCCAATATACTACCTCCATCCCACTATATTAGACTACTTTCATTTTATTGACTTTTCGGCACGCGTTTCTACCGAAACCTAGTACGAGTTTTAGAATATAATTTTGAAGTATTCTTTTTTTTACGGGATACTATAAGTGTCAAAGTATCCCGTAAAAAAAAGAATACTTCAAAATTATATTCTAAAACTCATACTAGGTTTCGGTGGAAACGCGTGCCGGAAAAATTAATAAAGTAAAAGTGGCATAATATAATGGGATGAAGATAGTAGTAAACAAACTGCATTTCCAGATGAAGTCAACTAAAATAATACAAGGATAAAACTTAAAAAAGCAATTTCTCAATTGTAGAGAGAGAGAGAGAGAGAAAGAAGTGCAAACAATGAAATGAAAGATCGCAAAGGTCAGTTTGTCCCCACACAATAATTGTTGTATAATTGTAGGGGGGCTTTACCTAGTTCATTTTGACCTATTATTTCATCTATATTTTCTTCTATAATTAAATTAGTACTGTATACTAGTTCTCATCTTTGCTTATTATTGTATGTATGATTAGTAAAAGCACAAGAATTTAAGGTGAAAAGTAAAAAAAAGAAAAAATGTGGTATGGAATTTCACCTTTTGTTTGTGCTATGGATGATCACAGCTGTAAAGCTGTAAGAGAGTGGGTAAACATAAGAAGGAATTGGGTCTTCTTCCTCACTCCATCCCAAAATATAACACAACTTTTTTGTTTGGTCCCTCAATTTATGGCTACTTATTGTTTTTTTCACTCTCACAAGGAAGATTGTTTGGTACTTTCTTTATTACCCCCAACCTTTTTTTAGATGTGCCGTCTCACATTGTATTCATATTTGACTTTCTTCTATAATGCATGCTTCATCATTCCTTGCCCAATATATTATCCTTTCTTATTCCTCCATTCAAATTATCTCAATTAAGATTCCAAATTATTCTTCAAACTATATACTATACCTTGCATGTCTTTTCTATACACTATTGTACAATATGTATAAGGTTGCGTTTACTTTTTATACGTATATAGAGGGATAGAGAATAATAGTAGTATAATGTTGTATAAATTTATATTGGACGATAAAGTGATGAT
This sequence comes from Mentha longifolia, assembly GCA_001642375.2. Taxonomy (NCBI): domain Eukaryota; kingdom Viridiplantae; phylum Streptophyta; class Magnoliopsida; order Lamiales; family Lamiaceae; genus Mentha; species Mentha longifolia. Next base: position 24,554,647 of record CM038120.1, on the reverse strand, counting down.
TCTTAGATTTGATATAAAGTAAAGAATATTAAAATAAAATTAATATCATAATGAAATTTGATTGACTTAAGTATGAAAATGATTTATGAATACGAGGTCCATGACTAAAAATGGAAATGCTCACGTTTTTTTGTGGACGATTGAAAATAATAAAATGTCAACATTGTTCATGGACGGAGGGAATAATATAAAGGGTTGTCCGGTTTTTTACGGTCTGACTGGATCCTTTGTACATCTAAACAAACGAGATATAAATTGGCAATAAAATTTTATACTATTAAAAAAATTATCATCGTCCTTGAGAATCAATCCTCTACTGTAAACATATTTAATATATTCATGGCTGATGTGATATATCAAAATACTGTATATATCTTAAAAATTAAATTTTAGTAAAAGTAGTCATCACGATCTCGGTGTACATATATGAAGTGAGTTTTCCGCAGTTTTGGAACATCTACACTCACTTCTATATCAAATTAACAATAATTTGAGTTTTTTTATCCTCCATTATTTAGTAAGATCTATAATCAATGTGTTTGTTTGGATGAGATGATTTAATATTTGAAGGGAAAAAAAAGAATTAAGATGTCATGCCATGTATGATATTCAAAACTAGTGATTAATTTGAAATAATATGAATTTTTAACATTTCTCGCCCCCCAAAATTGAGGCATTGGTGGAGAAGGCACATATATCCATTGAAGTATCAATCTAGTAATTAAATAAAGTTCATTTAACACCCCCAAAAATTCAATGCCTCGACCACCTCATGACCCTATATTTAAAACAAAACAAACATTCATATCCACCACACTACTACTTCTCTTGAAATAATTGATGATTGTACCCAAAAAAAATAAGTAAAAAATAAAATAACATAAGGCATTAAATTAAAGGGTGAAGAATTGATATGAATCCAATTGGGCCTTGTCAGTGGGCCTAAACATATCTGGATCTGACCTCATTTATACTGTCCCACACACTCCTCGCGTGAGTCAAATTATTGTATTTACTTCTTTTCCTATCTCCTCTACGTACAACTTTTTATTTATTGCTTCAATTTCCATAAATTCATAATCCATTCCCTTCTCTTTTTTTTCTTTCTAAATATTATTTTTCTATTCAAATAGGGACACACTTGGGTCAGCCGGAGGCACCGTGCGGCCGGGCTAAAACAATGACACTTTTATTCATATAGATTGACATTTTTCTGTATAAAGATTGACACTTTAAAAAATTATCATTTTATTCGTAAAATAATTATGTTAAAAATTAGCACTTTTATTCATATAAATTGACACTTTTCTGTATAAAGATTGACACTTTGGGCCCGGCCGCACGGTGCCTCCGGCTGACACAAGTTTTTGTCTTCAAATATCTATATCATCACTCTCAAAATTAGTTTGATATGTTATGCTCGTGGGATTTTATTTAGGCCTCAGATATAAAAAACCCAGATAGATAAAGTTATTTCATGTTTTTGGTATGTTTAATATCTCAAATAAGTTATCTCGAAATCCCGTGAAATAAGTTTGGTCTGTGATAGAATCATTGTTTATTTTTGATAAATTATCCGGTTTTACCCATCGGATAAAATTATCTTGACTGAACACTACCTCATCATGATAATTTTTCATTATTTTTATCTTATTTAGTATTTTCTCATGAAAACTACTAAACAAGCACTTAAGTGATTTTATTATTATTATTATTATTATTATTATTATTATTATTATTATTATTATTATTATTATTATTATTATTATTATGTCATGGGACCCACAACCACTATACACTAGCCTGCAAACAATATATGAGAGGTAAACCACACTTAAAATGACTAGTGTGATGTGCTCATAAGATTGATAGATCCATATTGACATTGCATGGGATAAATATTTGAAGGATTATATCATAGATTAATTCATTGTTAAAATCATGAAAAGACTCATTTTGAAATAAAATATGTATAAAGGGGGGAATGGGTTGAAGAAAGAGTAGAAAATGATGGTACGAGAAACACATTAAAGAGTGTAGTTCGAAATATGACATTTTGTGCGTGAGAGATGGTTCGTGCAATTAATAATTTCTTTGGAAATATTGAACCAAAGATATGAGACTCTGCGCCTCCTCTCTGTCAGCAGATGAAACTTTAATACATAGTATTTCCATGTGGGACCTTTTTATTTATTATCACCAACAATTCTTTTATTTTGTTTTTCTAATAGAACAATTCCGATAATCATTCTCCTCATGATTATTTTTCTAACTAAATTCATTTGATTTCAATAGAAAGGTTACAATAGTCGTGAGAAGGAAGGATGGAGTATATTTTTGTTCTACTTTTATGGTTATAAGATTTAGAGTCTAGTTTTAGGACATTGTATTTCAGCTATGTACTCATTCCGTTTTTTTAAGTGTCTCTTGTTACTGAAATGTGTAAATTAAGAAAATGGACAATTTCACTATTTTATCTCTAATCATTGTGTAAAAATTGAAAAAAAATAAAAAAATAAAATCAATCAGCAATGATAACAGGGGTAAATACGATACTTTGCTAGTATAATTTTTGCATTGAAATATGAAATAAGACATTTATTCTAGGACAACAATTTTGTTCGGGAATAGATGGGGTATATGTTAATGGTGCCCATATGTTAGTCATCTTATTCACAATTTTATGTTAGAAAGCTTTTTCTCTAACATAGCTCGTTCAAAATTTAGTTGATAGAGATATGATGATTGTAATTATATAACGTTTAGATTATGCTACCAATCAAGAGTTTCTATTGGAAATAGAACATATATTTGTCTTCCAAATTTTGAATTAAAATTGAATATTACAATTCAAATTTATGAAAATTTCTTTCGACGGCATTAAAAACACCTTATGCATACCACTACTACTCCGTGACAGAAGATTAGTGAATTTAACTTTGAGAAGAAGATTGTTCCATCATAAAATTTAAAAGTTTTAAAAAAGGATTTTTTTTTTTTTTGAATGTTCATTATGAATCTAAGGGTGGGACCCTAGTCGAAATCACATCGAGCCCACAAAAATGGAACCCTATGAAGGGAAGTGATGGTTGAGAAAAGGGAATGCGAATAAGTTGTAGAAGAGAAGGAGACAAGAAGCATTCAATGTGCAGTAAAATTGGGCTACTCTTTGGCTAAGTGGTCCAAGACATGTATATATAGTTACATCCTTCCATAAAATGTTTGTGTTATGTTTTGTGAATAAGCATCACATTTCACACTAAAACTGATGAATTATAACATATTGATGCTAGAATAGTTGATCCACAACTTTTGTACTTCTTCCGTCCCATTTAAACTGTCATGTTGTTTATTTAAATGAGTGGTATATAATAATCAAACATGACAATTTAAATGGGACGGAGGGAGTATGTGTTAATATCATGTGTGTTTTTTTTTATTAAGATTTAATTCATCGAGTTTATTTTTATATATTAAACTCCTGGCTTCTAGCTCATGTGTGTGGCATTGTCCCTTTAACGTTGAACACATTATCTTGCCCACAATTGGATAACAACGGGTCATCTATCGTTCCTATAATTTAACGATTCAGATCCTCTATTACATTTTCTATCGCACTATGGTAAGTATCCGATGGTGCAATAGAAGATGGAGCTCCGAAATACAATAGATGATCTGAATCGATATTCTAAAGATTTTGTATAATTGAATATATAATATAAATTCAAGTTGGTAAAATAGAAAAAGATCTAAAGAAAAGATAAGGGAGTAAATGTGAATGTTATTTTGGGGGTTAAATCATATGGAAGTATGTATGAAGGTGTGTTGCAGGGTGTGATTTTTGGACCTCAAATGTCACTTTTGAAGGAAGGCAAAAAAGACGAAAAATTGTGGATCATTCCCCCAAAATTGTGAAAATCTTTCTTCTACTATAATGAAAACAAGCATTGTCTGCTGTTACACACAGATCTCCACCTCTCTCTCTAAATAGTTACCACTTTTAAATAATTTCTAACAAATTGCATATATTTGTCAAATGTCACCAATAATTTTGGTATTCAACTCCATTTCACACATGTGATAATGTGATACTTTTGCAAGTTCTATTTTAGTGAAAGATTTCTGAATTGATATCTTCGATAATTTGGGTATAATAGGCTCCCAATGTGGTCTTGTTCATCATTTAAGTTCTCCAAAGAAACTTTTAACAAAAAAAAAAAACACACACACACACACACGCACACACACACAAATTTTTTGTGTGAAAATGAATAACTTATAAAGCAATTTATGATGGATATGACATTTTGTTTTTAAAATTGAGGATCGTGTTATATATATATATATTTAAAAAAAAAAACCCGAAATAAGTAGCTTATGGTTAGGTTAGTGGCAATATGTTTATTTTTTATTTATTTATTGCATATAGCAACTCGAGGTACTAAATAGGTCGATCCAGTTAGAACTTAAAACACAAATTATAGAGGCCCAAAAAGAGAAGGCCTATTTAGGCCCACTATATCCAACTAAATCTGGGCCTAAGATCATGACAGAGCAAGCTCACCCCGGGCCCACAAAAAAGGTGTAGCGGACCCTATGTCTTGGACGTTAGGGAGTGTTTGGCTTAAACTTATTTGATAAAAATAAGTTGGGGGCGTGATAGCTTTATACTACCTCCAATAAAACAGATAAGTAGTCCCATTTATTATTTGACATGTTTTTCTACCGAAATCTAGTACGAGTTTTAAAATATAATTTTGAAGTATTTTTTTTTACGAGATACTATGACACTTAGTATCTCGTAGAAAAAAAATACTTTAAAATTATATTTTAAAACTCGTACTAGGTTTCAGTGAAAAAACGTGCCAAATAGTAAATGAGACTACTTATGTGGGTTGGAGGTAGTATTTAAGTAACTTATATAAGCTGTTAAGCTTAGCAAAATACAGCCTTATACTAGACATGCTTTGATCATTAATTATAATAAATACTACATCCATCCACAATCAACGGATCAAATTTTATTTTCGCGAGTCCACGAAAAATAGACACTTTCTATTTAAGAAGGTGGACCCACATAAGAAGACTATATATATATATATATATATATATATATTTTGAAAGGTAGAAGTCTATTTTTTAAATTCACATTTTTTCACATTTACATTACTTTTAAGTGGTACCTTAACTCCACTCAGTGGCGGAGCCACCTTAGAGGGACAAGGGGCTCAAGCCCCTACTATATTTATTTTTTTCTTCTTTTTAATTTAAATATTTACAAATTTATTAATATTTTTAACAAATTTCTGTAGTAAAGCCCCTACAATCGAGTTAAATTTTAGGAGTATTATGTCGAATTTGAAAATTCTAAAAGCTCGGCCCCTATTTGACAGTTTTTCTGGATCCGCCCCTGACTCCACTACCATATACTAATACACTAACTTAATACATTATTGAGATATGTATTTGGTGGACTGATTTGGGTAAGGAAATGAAAAGCAAAATCTGGAACTTTAGTAGATAATGATGTATTTTCATAAAGGTCACTTTTTTTTTTTTTTTTTTTGAAGGAATATAGATGAATTGATGAAATAAAATACAGTAAATAAATATACAACATGATTGAAATCAACAAGAATATATAAATCAGAAGCGAAAGGCATTCAATTGCTTAGGGATAATAATATACGTAATGAATTACAAGAAGTTCCTATTGACTCAAATCCGATCAATAACAATCAATTCTCTTATTCACTTGCCTTATTTGGTCTTCCCAAATGACACGTGTCTTATTAGCAGTACTTAATTAAAGTTTCTCATAACATATTTATTTAATTAATTTTTTGGTTTATTGTAAATCGAAGAGAAGGAAACTCTCTCTCTCTCTCTCTCTCTATCTCTTGCACACGACTCCTCTTCCGTCAAATCCAGCCCCGCATTTCATGCTGGGAAGCTCGATCACGGCGGCTTCATTCTCCGGCAGGCGTTCGCCTCCGCGGAACAGCGACACGTTGCAGTCGGTGGCGTAGATGTTGGAGACCGCGAACTCTCTCTCTCCTCCGAGCACCGGCATCGGCACTCCCATCTTCACCCTGCTCACGTAGTTCTCTCTGTACGTCTGCCCCAAAACTCCATTGACGCCGGCGTTCAAAGAGAAGAACTTGAACCCTAGCTCTAGATGAGCGAAGCAGTCCTCCTCGGTGATTCCGTAGTTGTGGACCCTCGATTCTTGCTCGCCGATCGGAACAACCTTGGCCGAGATCTTGAACAGGCCCTCGGCTTCGATGACGACGCTGTTGGCGTCGCCGTCCCTCGTGACGGTGGCGGCCGGGGAGTTCCACGTGGCGCCTTCGGTGGTGGGGAGGGCGATCGGCTCGCCGTCCACGGCGAGGGAGAGGCGGTCGACGGCGGAATCCCAGGAGGCGGTTTTCTGGGCCCCGAGGAAGATCTGGTGATCGCCGAAGAGAATGGCGATGGATTGGACCCAGGTGAAGTCCCTCTTCATGTTGTTGTTTCTTTTTCCGATGAAGTGGGCGTTGATGTGGAGGTTGGGGTCGGTGACGAGGCAGAAGTCTTGATCCTTCTTGCCGTGGAAGTAGAAGGTGATGCCGTCGCCGCCGATGAATCGGGGGTCTTGGCACACCGCTCCGGGCATGTCGCATTCTGCACACACACACACATATAATATGATTAGAAGAAATGAAAATGGTGAAGTGGGGTTTGCATGCATGGGAAGTGTCTTACTGCAGACGGGTTTGCAGGAGACGCAGTCGACCTCGCACGTGTTAGGGCAAGCGGAAGGGCAGATGTGTTCGACGCCGTAGCAATGGGTGTAATTCTTGTTCTTGCATCTATGCCTCTCGAGTCCATTGGCCTCTTCTGATGGTGGAACGGGGACATATGCACCCGGTGGGGCCGGAGGGACGGGTGCCGGAGCAGGAGGTGTTGGTGGAGTAGAAGTAGGCGGTGATGGAGGAGTTGTGGGGGGCGTGGTGGGTGTTGGTGGGGTGGGAGTAGGCGGAGTTGTAGGGGGAGGGGTGGTAGGCGTGGGCGGAGTGGGAGTAGGCGGGGAAGGAGGAGTTGTTGGAGGAGGGGTGGCGGGTGTTGGCGGAGTAGGAGTAGGCGGGGAAGGAGGAGATGTGGAGGGGTGGCGGGTGTTGGCGGAGTAGGAGTAGGCGGGGAAGGAGGAGTTGTTGGAGGAGGGGTGGTGGGTGTTGGCGGTGTAGGAGTTGGGGAAGGAGGTGTTGGTGGAGTAGGAGTTGGGGAAGGAGGAGTGGGGGGCGTGGCCTCCTCCTCTGGAGGTGGCGACGTCGAGTCAGGTCCGCAGATAGGCTTACACGACACACATTCAACATGGCACGAATCGGGGCAAAATTTAGGGCACACGTGCTCCAAATTGTAGCACATCTTGTACTTCTTGATCAAGCACCTTGCATGGCTAGGGTTCTTGGCGATTCCCGGTGGAGTATCAGCATCGGCTATTGCTACAAATAGTAACAATGCCGCCACCACCACACTCACTACACTATCACTCTTTCTCAATGGAAAACCCATTGAGATCATTCAAAATTTCTCAAACTCCAAACAATTAATTTCTAGTATGTTGTAATATTCTTTTCTTACAAGTGTTTGTTGGTACTTGTGATGGGAGATGTGAACTCACCCATCTCCAAATTTATAGGACTTAGGTTCCTAGTATTTGGATCATAATTAATGTTATTATTATCAATGGATCGAGTAAAAGAGTGAGTTTCTTCAAGTGGTGGTCTTCATTTGTTTCTTTATAAAGTCAACTATATGAATGATAAGAAAAATGTAGCTTTTGAAATGAAAAATGGCATCACTTGAATCGTAAGTTGAATGAAACCACTTTCCAGCCTCACTACTCTATTACTAAATCACAAAATTAAAATTGAATTCAACTATTCACTTCAATTTTTAGCATTTTTTTTCGAATTCAAGATTTCAATTATTCATATGGAATTGTTCCACTCAACCGACTCCTAAATAGTTTAAACGTGTCCCTAACGATATGTTTCGTTGATGTGAACTCAAGCTAGATAACCAAAAATTTAGTTTATTTTTTTATTATTATTATTTTATTTTAGTTAATACCTGCATTATGTATGGCTTATGCTAGCAGTAATACTGAACTTGCACCCTTTACGCCATCTATAGAGTCGCCTATGGAGCAATACAAAGTTAAAGGTCCTAATTGTTTGATTAAAAAGAAAATAATTCATATCTAGTCAAGTAATTAAATAAAATAGTTTCTGGCCAATAATCTCATTTTCTCTACATTTAGAAGATGTAACATTGTATATATGACTTTTAAATAATACTTCCCGTTATCTATACCTGTACAATTGTTCACTACCATATAATTTTGAAGGACAATATTGTACACGTGATATAGAAAAAAAATTTGATTTCATCTTTTGTCTGTACTATTTACATCTACTTGCTAAAAATAATCATAAGTTAATAATATAATAAATCTTAAGGATTTTTTAGTCCTTTCATTTTGACTATTTTATCATGATTTTTTTCTTATTTTTTCATTGATCTTTATTTAATACCTTAAAAATTATCAATATCAGTCTTTTATTCAAAAATTATACTCAAAGCTCAATTTGTTCTTTCTCCCTTAAAATTCAAAAGGATGAATAAAAAGAACAAATTGAGATTTGATTTTTATGTAATTTATTAATGTAATGATATTTTTAATAGTTTTTGAAGTATTAATATAAAGATCAATGAATAAACAAGAAAAAAAAATGACAATAAAATAGTCAAAATATAAGTGGTGCCCCCAAAAGGTCAAATTGGTGTCTCAGACATATAAAGCATGAAGTCTTGTCATCTAAAATTTATCAAAAAATCATTCATTACTCATCAAATGCTTAAACATATTATTTCAATAAGCTATCACAGTACTCATATTTATAATACTACTTCCATCCCATTATATTAGGCCACTTTCATTTGATAGACATTTCGTGCACGCATTTCTACCGAAACCTAGTACGGGTTTTAAAATATCATTTTGTAGTATTGTTTTTTTTACGGGATACTATGTACGGGTTTTAAACCTAGTACGCATTATATTGCTTTTTTAAAATAGACATTTCGTGCACGCATGTCTCAAGTCAGGACCAAACAAATTTATTATTTTAGATAGTTTATTATTTTATCGAGTATAATTTAGAGAGGTTTTACTATAATATTTGTATGAGATGATAACATGACCACCGGTTTACAAAAAATCGACTTTTCTTGATTTTGTTTCATTTTTTTTGTCAATTTTTTGACATTATGATTTAGTCTAATTTCTCGATATTTTGAATTTATCAACAATATTCTAATCAATTATACTGAAATGAAATGCCCAAAAAAATAATTATAAATCCTATTCAAATTAATGAAAGCTAGTTAATAATTACTCCTTATGTCCCGCTGATAAGTATCAGATTATTGCAATAGATTCAACTTTGATAAAATGAGCCCATTATCAACCGGAATGGAGATGGTATAAAATTAAACTAAATCATAATATATTAGTAATATAAATCCAACTAGAATGCTTGAAGATTTTTGGGCTGCATTGAAAAAATTAAAATTAGAATCCTCATGGTTTGGCTAAAGTTCACAGCACACACTCACTAACTTAAAATCTGCATAGGAAAATGCAAGAAATCAGTGGTGATGATCATGACTCTATGAGTTGATGAGAATACATCTAATCGGCGATCCCTCTGCACCGACCAATCTCAAAGGCAAGCAATGAACTGAATATATTCCTGCTTCTACTCCATCAAGTTTCAGCCCTTCTACTAGGATTATTTCCTACCAATAACAAAATATCAATACATATATTGAAATCTGGGCCTACATATTAAATTTTCACACATGATAATGAGAAATTCTTACCCTTCCTTGAAGGAAAACAAGATGAGAAGGAATTAGATCATCAAACGCAGCAACTGACAGGTAATCGATTCCTACATTAAGCACAGAAATGGGTTATTAAGATCACAAAGGCGAAGCAATCTTAATAGCTAATAACATGTTAGTATCCCTATTGAGAGGGATAAAGCAGCACCTATTATAAAATACAACTGTTTTGTTCAGTGAATCACGAATGAAAGAAATCTTTCCCTGGCTAGTCATTGACATAACTGATGCTTCGTTGCAGTTTAAGCTTGTATACTATTGATTATTCTATACTTGTAAAATGAATTTGTCTAGCTAAAACAGAATATGCAGCATAAGAAACTAAATAGAAACTAAAGCAGATGTTTGCAGTAGAAGATAAATCAAAACGACAGTGGCGACCAGTTTAGAAACAGCCTCTACAGAAATTGTTATGATATTGGTGGCAGAGGAAAATATGGTAAACCAACACATTAGTACCCATAAAACTAAGGAAAACAGGAAAGATGTCCATTTAGATCAGGGCCATTATATGCCTTGAGAAAATATTAAAATTTCAACTCTCGTGTTAATCCAAGAAGGGACGTAAGAAAGAACTCATTCCATCTATGCCAGCTTATCAGTGGAAAAACTATGTGAACACACATACAACTGAAATGCACAAGTGAAGTATATGAGCCATAGAGGGAGAAATTCAACTTGTAAAGCCAACACGAGAGAATAACTTGTATATAAAAGGCCGATAAAAAAACTTGTATATAAAGGAATAATATAAGACAAAATTTCAAGTCTTACCCACAAGTTTGACATCAGTATTATCCACAAGCCACTGTGCCCCGTCTTTCATGAACCCAACATAACTTGTGTCAAATTCTTTCTTGAACATAAGACCTCTGCAAAAAAAAAAAAATCCCTGTTGGATACTTTAAGAAACCAAAGAAAACCAATGATGTCTCAATCAAAAGCAGACTGCCATGAAACATCTTTTCAAATTATATAGAGCATAAGCAGCGATAATCAATTTACTTAACAATAGTTAGAGAATAAAAATTGACAGACATTTAGCTACCATCATGGTGCCGACATTCTACTTCTGTTTGGCTGAATCAGAAAAGCAAGAGTAGAAACTTTAACTATAATAGCCTTACTTCTGGGAAAAGAACTTCGTTTTCTGAATTTTGTTAGTTTTTACATTTTGTTATTTAAGTGATTTTTGTCATTAAATCATCCAAAGACAGAGTTTCTCACATCTAACCATCCAAATATTGTTATTGCTTCACTTTGCCATCTACCGAACAATGACGCTGAACTACTTCGCCGAGATTGCAATACTCTACTGAAATACCAGTTGGAATATATACAAATAAGAGATTGCTAAAAATGTACCCAAAAGCTAGTGCTTCAGCACCCATGAGTACATCATAGCTTCAGACAAATTTGCATCTTTGACACCTAAATCCTGTGGCAGAATCTGCTATAATGAAGCAGCAACTTCTTCTAGATCATTATTTAGTCTCACATTATCATAACGTATGAAAGCAAGATGTCAATTGACAATCTAACCTGCTGGGGAACACTGTTGAGTACCATTCTAAGTCAAGACTTTTAAATTTTAATACAGAAAGTGCAGGTAACAATTGTTCTTAGGTATATCCAAAACAGTATATGGAGCACACTGTCCACTAAAAGATGCAGTAGGAAGAGCTAAAGAGTTGCTACTAATACAATTACCTGTCCGTATTTAGTGTTCTGAAGAGCACTCTTCTTACTCCCTTTGGAATATTTAAGGACTTCATAACATCAGCTAAAACATGGAAATGGCAAAAGAAGGAAAGTGAGGGAGTGTCAACATGCATGGAAGTACGGAAGGATTTCCTTTACTTGATCAACAAGCACATGACAATTTGATACACAATAACAATCAATCTATATACAGTTCATACCAGTGATATTTTTGTCTCTTGGAACATCAACAAGCAGAGCATGACCTGTTCGGCACAACAAGAAAATCAAGCATTCACAAAAAGCACAGATAAGCAAACCGAATTATGTTGATCATAAAGAACTGTAAAGAGCATATATGTCATTGGATGACGAAAGATCTAATCATGGCCATATGTTCACAACCTCAAAAAGAAAACATAGTCAAATATACAAAGATTTGAAACTTCTCCAAAGTAAGTTCCAGAAAGAGAAAATCTAGCTCACAAGTGAAAGGACAACAAATGTAGAGGCAAAAGATCCAAAATAAAAATCAACTGGAAAGTTTTAAGAAACAGAAGATATAGTTACAATTGAGGACTCTGAGGTCAAGACTATCTTCATCATCATAGCAATTGTAATTTCATCGAGCACATAACACTAAAACCACGCAATCAAAATCCCACATTTCTATTGCAGATCATTAGCAGAGTCCGGAAACCATTAAATAAATCCATTCGGGAAAAAAATGAGGAAACAAAAAAAAACAATGAACTGATTAAGGCAGTACCGTTGAGAACATCGAGGTCGAGCGTGTCGACGTCGAAGCCGGCGTCGAAGTAGTGATCGAAGACATGGCCCGGAGCATCGACGTGGGTCCCGGTGTGGGTGGGGATCTTCATCTCGGAGTTGTTAGCGAGCGAGCCGTTCTTCATGCTCTTAGCGAGCCAGAGGAAGTTGCCGAGGCCATCGGCGGACTCCCACGACGGCATGTCCGGGTGGTAGCGGTGGCTGATGTCGATGACGCGGCCGCCTCCGTACACTTCGCGGCGCACGGGGACGAGATCATCGGCGGCCATCGAGGACTCATCCAGTCCATACGGCGGAGGATACGCCGCGTTGGAATTGGAGGCGGCGAAGGGGAGGAGCACATGCGCAAGAGCGCATGTTAGCAGGATGAATTGCAGTGATTTCATCGTCGCCGGCGAAATTTGGGGATAATGATTTGTAGCAAAATGCAGTGAAGCTTTAGCTTTGAAGGGGGCAGAGTTTTACTTGTTTTCAACTTCTTTGAAATTGGATAATCTCTTCTTCAGTTCTTCTCATGAAAAACCAAATGGAATAATCTGATTTTAACATATCGAATCGAATTTTTCGGAGCACCGATCTATTATTATTATTATTATTATTATTATGAAAATCGAGTGCGAATCTGTTGCAGATTATCCAATTTAGGGGTGTTTGGCTAAGCTTATTTTAAAGAGCTTATAAGCTCTAACATCTTAAAGATGTTTTAAGTGCTTATAAGATGTGATTTTTAAGAGCTTATAAGATGTTAGAGTGTTTGGCTAATTAAGCTTATAAGATGTAAATTATTTTGTATTATAAATTATTCTTATTACATAATGACTAAAAAGGACATATTCATTTTAGTCCATTTATATACATTATTCAAATATTATATAATAAAAAAAATGCAAACTATATTATATTTGAACATGGATAATTCAAAAATTAAAGCTATGTAAGAAAAAGAAATTCGATATTTCAAAAAGAGGGGAAAATATTGAAAGATAAAACTGAAATTAGGATTTTTTTTTTTAAATCTGAAATTAAAAAAACTAAAAATTATGTTTCTCTCTCCTCTTATTGTTTCTCTCTCATCTTCGTGGATTCATTTGCGTCTTCGTGTATTCATCTGCTAGTATTCCGGCGAAGGATGGCCTCCCTCCTCTTCGCCGCCGACTACGACTCCTCTCCCCACTTCCGACAACCCCGTCGAACCTCTCCTTCCATCTCTACCACCGCCGCCATGTCCGGCGCCGTTGTATTCTCCTTCCCCTTCTTCACCTCATCTCTCCACCACCGCATCCCTTCGCCGTCGCCACCACCTCCGCATCCCTTTGCCATCGTCGCTTGGCATCGCATTCTCCTTCATCTTCTTCGTAGCCATCAATTTTTAATTTAGGAAAATTCATATTTTTTTTGGGGAAAATTCACAATTTTCTGAATTTGAAATGGTATCAATGTTGATGATGTTGTTGCTCATTGGCGGCGGCGGCGGTGGTGCTAGCTGGTAGCTGTGGTGGTGGTGCTGGATGATAGCGGTGGTGGTGGCAGATTACCTGCGGCGGTGGTAGTGGCAGAGATTCTTCCGCCCTAATTCGTGAGAGAGAAGCCATGGAAAGGGGAGAGAACGAGAGATGTCTGAGCGTGGGAGAGGGAGAAATGCCAGGGGTATTGGCTGGAAAAAGCAAAATATGCGAGGGGTAGTTTCGTCATTTTACACTACCTGTGAAAATAAGCAAGAAATAAGATAGGGTAGAGGTGTTTATTTTTTTAGTGCTTATAAGATGTTTTTGCTTATTTTTACAACTTATAAGCTATTATACATTTTATTTTGCCAAACACACTAGAATTGCTTATAAGCAGTCAAATAGCTTATAAGTAGTCAAACAGCTTATAAGCTAGCTTATAAGCTTAGCCAAACACCCTCTTAGTCTGCTTAAATTTTTTATATGAAATGTGAGTGACCCGATAATATGATATTACGGGGGATTAACCTATATTATCATTTACTAATATCTATTTAAGCTTTATCATCCTATAAAATAGCGGTAATGCAGATAATTTCAAATTAAATGTCTTCTTAGCTATTATCCGTGGATGTAAAGGCATTAGTTCAAAGATAATCATGTACTTCCTCCGTCTCATCTAATTCGTCTTGTTTCATTATTTTAATACTGGTAATGCAGATAATTTCAAATTAAATGCCTTCTTAGCTATTATCCGTGGATGTAAAGGCATTAGTTCAAAGATAATCATGTACTTCCTCCATCTCATCCAATTCGACTTGTTTCATTATTTTAATACTTACACATCTTCAAGAAATAAAGCGAATTCAACGAAACGGATGGTGTAATATGCTTTGTTAGATACATTATTTTTTAGTAAAGTACGGTGCACATTCTAAAAATTCCTAAATATATTCAAACATAGACATATATAAAATAGATAATAAATGAAGAAATTCAATATTAACACATTAAATGGTCATAGTTTTCATGATTATCTTTGAACTAATGCCTTATTAAAGGAATCTAATTAATGCCTTTACATCCACGGATATAGCTAAAAAGGCATTTAATCATAGTACCGGGTCACTCATATTTCTTAATAAAGTTTTTCATAGAACAGTATATTTTAATATTATGCTAGCTTGATATTAAAAAAGAGTCCAACTACGTGTTTATGATTTGAGTAGTGTGGAAATGATGTGAAGTCGAAGGGTGTTAGTAACAATGTTGAAGTGCAAATGAAAGTGAGAAAGAAGAAGAAGTGAATCTGCAAGGAAGAGTTGTTATTTTATCTTATTATGTTTTTTCACTTCATTTTATTTTTTTTGCTAAGTCAGCACTGTAGTTGGGTAGTTAAACACTGTACATTCATTTTGGTAAAGTTAACGAGTTTTGTGTGAAGAATTTTTCTCTCGTTCATCTTTAATGGAGTTTGAATCTCTATTGTTCATTTTCTCTCTTTTACTCAAAACTTAATATGGTATCACGAGCACGCCTAATTCCGCAGCGTTGTCTCTCTCTCTGATTTTCTATTTTTTTTATTACGATGCCGCCGCGTCCACAACCTCACGAAGTGGGTAGTTTTTTGCCGGATGACCCGATCCCTCTGTCGCGTCCCTTGTATCTTCATCCAAGCGACAACCCTGGTACTATACTTGTCACTGAGTTATTGAATGACTCTAATTATGTTTATTGGAGTATATCCATGAAAACAACTTTGTTAGCTAAACATAAACTTGGGTTTATTGATGGCTCTGTTAAGAAACCAGTTGAAATTCTTGATCCCAATATAATTCAGTAGGAGCGTTGTAATGGAATGGTAGTCTCTTGGTTACGTAATGCAATTGTTCCTCAAATTCGATCTAGTTTGATGTACTTAGAAACTGCATCCCAAATCTGGATAGATCTTAGAGATCGATTTTCTCAGGAGAACATTGCTAGGATCTATGAATTGAAGCAACAATTATATAATCTGAGACAAGGATCTAGTGATGTCAACAGTTATTATACAGATCTTAAAGTTGTATGGGATGAATTTCTAGATTTTCAACCAAAAGGGTGGTATGGGTGTCTTACTCCTGCTTGTAGATGCAATAGTGCTCATAAATGGAGCGATTATCAGCAACAAGACTTTGTTGTTCATTTTCTCATGGGTTTGAATGATAGTTATGCTGCTATTCATTCTCATTTCCTCTGCCTAGATCCATTTTCATCTCTGTCTAAAATCTTTTCTCTGGTTATTCAAGAAGAAAGGCAAAAAAGTATTGGTCTTCCCAGTGGTTCTTTGGTTGCTCCTGTGAGTGAGCCTCCTGGTTTTGTCAATGCAGCCTCTAGTTTTGGTGGTAGAGGTAAGGAAAAATTCTACTGCACACATTGTCAAAAGATGAATCATACGGTTGATAAATGTTTTCAGTTACATGGCTATCCTCCTGGTTTTTGGAAGAGGGAGAGGCCGAGGTGTTTTTGGTGATTCTCCTTCTCATTTGCAAAAGTCTGTGCATAGTGTGGGTGCTCAGTGATGGATGACAGCAACCTCGTCCTCCTATTCCTCCTTCCAATATTAATCATCTCTCTGCAGAACTGTCATCAACTAATCTCATACCTTCAATCCCAAATTCAAGGTCAAGCACTCACATCTGAAAGTGCTCCTGCAAATTCCTCATCTGGTTCCAGTTATTTCAATCACTCTTTTAGTGGTATGTTTTCTCTCACTCCACTTGTAGCCTCTTTTTCTCATTCTAAGACTGTTTGGTTGATAGATACTGGAGCAACTCATTATGTATGTTGCACCTCTACTTATTTTAGTAATCTGACCAATCTTTCTGAAGCCTTCATCACTTTACCTAATTCTCAAACAGTGCCTATCCCCAGTGTAGGAACTGTTCCACTTTCTGCTTCTTTAACACTACACAATGTGTTTTTTGTCCCTAGTTTCTCATACAATCTTCTTTCCATTAGTAGTCTTACCTCCACAAATAATTGTTCAGTCACCTTTACTCATGACCATTGTTTGATTCAGGATGCTTCCAAGGGCATGCTGATTGGGATGGGTAGAAGGATTGGAAATCTATACGTACTAGATCCAGCTCAATCCATTGTTCCGGTTTCTAGTGTCTCACCAGCTGTTCCAGTTCCAAGAGTGTCTCCGGTTGTTAGTTCAAACATTTGGCATTCTAGATTAGGTCATTTAGGGCCTGATAAACTTCAAGTTTTGTCTTCCTCTATTCCTATGAAGATGTAATTCAATCTAATTGTGAGATCTGTCCTCTAGCAAAACAGAATAGGGCTAGCTTTCCACTTTCTTCTAGTATAGCTTCTGATATTTTTGACTTGATTCATTGTGACATTTGGGGTCTATTTAATCCAGTTTCTATTCTTGGTCATAAGTCAATTGTTGATGATTGTTCACGATTTATTTGGACTTACTTACTCACACAAAAGAGTGAAGTAAACACAGTTCTCCCTCAATTTTTTCAACGAGTTCACACCCAATTTCATAAATCCATCAAAATGCTTAAGTGTGATAATGGAACTGAATTTACGCTTCCTCATTTGTTTGACAAATACGGAACTTTAGTGCGAAATTCTTGTGTAGAAACACCTCAACAAAATGAAAGGGTAGAAATAAAGCACCAACATTTGTTAAATGTTGCTAGAAGCTTGTTCTTTCAATCTCAAATTCCAATTGGTTACTGGGGGGATTGCATCCTCACAACCTCGTACCTTATAAATAGAATACCCTCTTCTATTCCCCAGCTGTCTAACCTCACACCTTTTGAAATACTGTTCAAGAAACAACCTAAATACAATCATCTTCATATTTTTGGTTGTCTGTGTTTTGTTTATACCTTACACATGGATAGAATCAAGTTTTCACCTAGAGCTGTTAAATGTGTTTTTCTTGGATATCCTTCTGGATATAAAGGATACAAATTGTTAGATTTGTCTAGTAATAAGGTGTTCATCAGTAGAGATGTGGTTTTTCATGAACATATCTTCCCTTTTAAGTCTGGAACTTCACAGACTACTCCTGACATTCCTTTGCAGATTTCATCTTCAACTTCATATTCTTCATCATCTCCCACTTTTACACATGATATTCCTCATATACCATCACTTCCTTCTGTTCCTCCATCATTCCCTACTACCTCCTCAGGAAGAACAGTTAAGCCACATGCACACTTAAATGATTATATTTGTGGCTCTGTTATAACTTCCTCTCCTTATCCCTTAAGTTCTTTTGTTAGCTATTCTAATCTTTCTCCAATTTTTGCTTCCTTTGTTGCTGCTACCACTGTTATACCTGAGCCATCCACCTATACACAAGCTGCTGCATATGCTGAATGGAGACAAGGTATGAAAGAGGAGCTAGATGCATTGCAGCATAACAATACATGGACTCTTGTATCCTTACCAGCTGGCAATTCTGCAATTGGTTGTAAATGGGTTTATAGAGTGAAGTTTCAATCAGATGGTTCAGTGGAACGATACAAAGCAAGACTGGTTGCACAGGGTTTCATACAACAAGCTGGGATTGACTACCTTGATACATTTTCCCCAGTTGATAGACTTGTTTTTGTGAAAATGATGCTAATAATGCATTTCTTTACGGTGATTTGAAAGAAGACATTTACATGAAGTTACCTAAAGGGCTTATAGTTGAGGGGGGCAGCAAAATTTGGTTTGCAAGCTAAATAAGTCTCTGTATGGGCTTAAACGGGCCTCAAGGCAATGGTACCTCAAATTCACTGAGGTGTTGGTAAGTTTTGGTCTAAAACAATCTGTTGCAGATCACTCTTATTATTGCATGAAGCAAGAAGGTGTTTATTTTGGAGTTATTATTTATGTTGATGATATTCTCTTGGCTAGTTCAGATACTCTTCTTGTGCAAAGGTTTAAGACACATTTGGGAAATCACTTTAAGTTTAAGGACATTGGAAAACCTAAATATTTTCTGGGATTAGAGATAGCTCGAAATCCTAATGGAATTACAGTCTGCCAGAGAAACATGTACTGGATCTTTTGAATGATACTGGACTTCTTGGTTGTAAACATGCAAGTACTCCTATAGATCCTAGTACACAGATACAGCAAGAAGGTTCTCCTTTTATACCGGATGATAAGCCTTACAGAAGGCTGATAGGAAGGTTGCTATATCTCTGTATAACTAGGCCTGACATCACATTTGCGGTTCACAAGCTCAGTCAATTTTTATCAAAACCTTGTCAACACCATCTCAATGCTGCTCGTATTCTACATTATTTAAAAGGTACTGTTGGTCTTGGTCTTTTTTACTCTTATACCTCTACATTGAATCCAAGCATTTTTGTTGATGCTGATTGGGGAGCATGCCATGATTCAAGGCAATCTACTTCTGGTTTCTGTTTATTTCTTGGCTCATCTCTTATTTCTTGGCGTTCTAAGAAATAGAATGTAGTATATCGATCTTCAGCTGAATCAGAATATCAATCTTTAGCACAGGCTGCATGTGAAGTATCATGGATAGATGTTCTCTTACAAGATTTTGATATTGCTCGTTCTAAGGCAATTCCTTTGTTCTGTGACAATAAAGTTGTTGTTTATCTCACCTCTAATGCTGCATTTCATGAACGTATCACGTACATGTTTGATAGAGGTGATGAGATTAGGTGTGATAAGATTAAAATCAAGATATTATATCATGAGAGTAATGCTCCCCTACCCACTGTGGGCATGCTTAATATGCCCACGGATGAGGTGGCAGCATTATATTTAAGGAAAAAATTAATTAGTATACCTTATAAAAATAAACCCTACAAAAAAAAACTAAACCCTAACAAAAAAAACTAAACCCCAAAAGGGAAAATCATTGATGTGGCACTACCACGTCAGCCGTGGGCACATTAAACGTGCCCAAGGTGGGTAGGGGATCATTTCTCTATATCATAATTCTTCAAGATTAAAATTCTATGTTGTTGTCTGATATACAAGATTTGAAATCGAGATATCTCGCTTCAAGGGATTGATAACTATTATTGGGAGCTTGATAAAAGTAGTGAATTATAAATATAAGAGGCAAAAAAATAACTACCTATTGAACACTAAGTTTTTAAGAATATACCTACAATTTAACAAACACACAAAATATACATAATCTTTCAAATACCTTACTAATATACCCTTGCTTTTACTTTATTACACTTCCCTCCTCTCTCTTACACACACTGACACACACACTCTCTCTCTCTCTCTCTCACACACACACACACACTGACACACACACTCTTCCTTTCTTCTCTCTTCCACTCTCTCTTTTCACAAGACACACGGACGCACACACACACTTTCTTTTTCTTATTTTTTTCTTTCCATTTCTTTTTTTTTTTCCAGTTTTTCAAACAAAAAAAAACATTTTTACGCTTTTTTTTCTCTTTCCCTATTTTTTCAGTTTTTTCTTATTTCGTTTTCTTTTTCCTTTTTTTAGTTCTTTTTTTTTCCTTTTTAAGTTTTTTTTCGTTCTTTTTTTTATATTATTCTTTAAAAAATTAATGTAAGAAATATAAAAATAATTTGATAAGAAGTTGACAATTTCTTACATTTTTGAACTCGATTTTTAAGAATTTGACAATTTCTTATATTATACCAATTCACTTGGAAAAAAAAAATTACCTGCAGTTTTTTAATTTGTATTAAATATGTAGGAATTTGATAATTTCTTATGCTTTTATGGTAATAATTTGTTAATTTCTTACAATTCTAAAACGACTGGTAATAATTTGTAAATTTCTTACATTTTAAAACTTGATCGGTAAGAATTTGTCAATTTGTCAATTTATTGTCTGGAACGAAATTTGAATGTATGATCGTATATTAGTATATGTGACCGTAACTTGGTAAGAAATCTTAATTTCTTACATCTAGCTTTGGTTAGAAATTTCATCTTCTTACCAAATTTCTACACTAACAAAAGAGTTCAATTTATTACCTTCATCAACTCGTTTAGTAAGAATTTGATAATTTCTTATGTTATACCAATTCACTTGGTAAAAACATCTTTTGCCCTTTTTGATGTTAGTTGTAATATTAGTTAAATTCTTATGTGAAGATACATGGTTTTTTTTGAATTCTTCCTTTCGTGTTTCTAGCTTTTTTCATGTACTTCGGTAGGAAAATATCGCCTTCTCATTGTCTCAGTGGTTGGAATTGATCATATTCTTATGAACTAAGGAAACTGGTAGTAAGAGTAACCAAATTCTTATAAGGTTGTAAGAAACTGATGAATTCTCCCTATGTTTATGGTGTGAAAATAATCATTTTTTATTACGTGTTTTTTTTCTACTGCTTTCCTATACTGTATTCTTACCATGGCTCCATTTTATATGCAAAGTTACCTGGACATACAAGAGGTTACATTTGCATATAATTTAGGATTCATATGCTTGATTTAAAGGTTTGTATGCTTCTTCTCCCATTTCAGTGGTACTAATATACTAAGAATTTGTCATTCCTACCATTAGATTTAACAAAATTGTTGCATTAGCCCATGAATATGGATTTTCATTTTTTACATTCAGTTCTAATGATAAGAACATAAATTCTGACCATACCATCTGCTAAAACTGATTTATCGGGCATCGGGATAGAAAGAAATGAGCATTTCTTACGATGTTCATGATAAAATTGATCAGTTCTTACCACGTTTATCATCATTATAGAAAGAAATGACCGTTTTCCTACCATAAACATACTGATAAAAGTCATTTCTCAGCATCAAGATAGTAAGAATTACTAAATTCTTTCTATCTTGCTGCACATGAATAAGTCTGATATCGTAAACAGTAAGAAATGATCAATTCTTGCCATCACCAAAAAAATCTTACCATTCTGATAGTGATAGGTAAGCAATGTTCAATTCTTACCATTAATAACATGGATGAATATGCTTTTCCGAGCATGAGGATGGTAAGAATTAATGAATTCTAACCATTGTCGTTGTAGGAATTAATGAATTCTTACTGTGGTCATTCTTCAGCTATGATCAATTCGTACTATAGTCATTCTTAAGCTATGATCAACTCTTACTATGGTCATTCTTAAGCTATGATGAATTCTTAAGCTAAGAATGTGTCATTCTAACCATTACATCCAACGGCATTGTTGCAAACATGAATGAATATGCTTTTCCGAGCACGAGGATGGTAAGAATTAATGAATTCTAACCATTGTCGTTGTAGGAATTGATGAATTCTTACTATGGTCATTCTTAAGCATTGATCAATTCTTACTATAGTGATTCTTAAGCTATGATCAACTCTTACTATGGTCATTCTTAAGCTATGATGAATTCTTAAGCTAAGAATGTGTCATTCTATCCATTACGTGCAACGATATTGTTGCAAAATGCATGAATATGCTTTTCCGAGCATGAGGATGGTAAGAATTGATGAATTCTAACCATTTTCGTTTTATGAATTGATGAATTCTTAATATGGTCATTCTTAAGCTATGATCATCCAATCATCCAATCTTAAAAACAAAACAAACGAAATGCACAATCAAAGAAAGAAAGAAAAATCATGAAAATGCACAATCAATAATATTGCAAATTATCATGAAATTGAGCATCTCCATCAACTAACTTCCATGAATCAAAAACTTCAATCTCTAAAAGGGCTACAAAAAGTTCAAAATTAATCACAAAAAAAAAGTAAATAAATACAAAAATCCCAAAACCCATCACCAACTACCCCACCCTCAAATCCCAAAGATAAAATGGAAGCATACTCAATTCTACAATATCTCCGCCGCTGCACCTTCCCTTCTCCAATTTTATCCTCAGATTTTTTTTTTTTTTTTTTTTTTTTTAATTTCTCATATCTGTCAACTACCCACAACATAGGTGCCATAATCTAAAAATCACTAAAGAATCCAATTCGCCTGAATATGAGCTCCCATCACCTGTTGCAGACCTCCGAACAGTTCTCCGCCAATGAAAACCGCCGGAAACTGCGGCGCGCCGCCGTTGATCCTCGACAGCTCACTCGTAATGTCGATCTCATTCTGCAGCGAGGCGAAGGCATACCTAGCGCCGCCGACGTTCGCGAAGGCGTGGACATCTCCTGCTGGTGGTCGCCGGCTGTCGGGGAGCTTGAGGATGTCGTCGCATATGGAGGAGAGAGAGGGAGAGAGAAGATGAGAGAAAGGGAAAAAGAGAGAGAGAAGCATATCTAGTTGTGAGAGAATGGAGAAATACAGTGAAGACGAAGGGGGAGAAAAAGGGGAGAGAAAATGGTAATTTAGTCCCACTTTCAAAACTTTAGGTAGATTTTGTTATTTTTTAAGTTATAGGCAAATGACTATAAAATTTAATCTCAATAGGTAAATGACTATATTTCCTCTAAATATAACCTTGTCAAAATTAAATAATTACACATTGCACTTTATTAATTGAGGAGAGAGAGACTAAACTAGAGAGAGAAAAATACATGTTCTTGCTTGTTGTTTTCTAAGCCTGGTATTCTCTTCCTTCCATCAAGTGTTATGTTTTGTTCACAAAAAAATAAAAATAAAAAAATGAGTTACGTTCCAACTCTAACTCATTTGTGTGAGCCTGTAAAATTATATAGTAAAAATCATTTATTTTTTAACCTAAAAAATCAAGAAAATGGAAGCTGAAGAAACTGAGATTTGTTTTAGAGAGAGGGAAAGAAGTTGAGAGTGAAGAGAGGAGAGAGAGAGAGACAGATGGTTTCCTGCTTTCTAGCTCTGGAACGAGCGGCGGACTCCCGGTTCTGATCATATGCTTGTAGAGGTCGCCGGAGCTCCGGTCGAAATTGGGGAACCTCTTCTTTCCGCCGTTGTCTGGAACAACCGCATTAGCATGGGAGATGGGGTGGAGCTGGTGGTGGGGCGAGAAGAGTAGTTGGCCGAAGTGATAGGGGCCGGAGCTTAAGGTGGAGGGCAATTTGGGAGATTTTGGCATCTTTCACGTTTACTGTTCAATGTTGGATACCTTATCGCACCTAAATGGTCCGATATGTTCTCTAAAAAGCAACAGTGTTTTAATACCGGGTCGGCTGATTATTCCGGGTCTCCATGATATGACATCGGGCTACCAAATGCTCGGTAATAGAGAGATATCTACCTTTATCTAGCCTAATCACCTCTACCAAACATGCCCTAAGCATATTGAGATAGATTGTCACACTGTTCAAACACATGCACATCAGCAGTGAATCACAACTAGCTGATCTTCTTACAAAGCCCCTCCATATTTCTGTCTTCAAACGAAGATGAGCCTTTGCAACATCCATGCTCATCTTAAGGGGGAGTGTGGAAATGATGTGAAGTCGAAGGGTGTTAGTAACAATACTTTCTTCTTCTTTTTCTTCTTTTTTGATAATTTTAAGGCCGCGCTACGGAAGACTTGAACCCAAAACCTTTTGATCCAAGGCTTAACCCCTACAGCTAGGCCAACATTAGTCCTTGCCACCGAGTAAATTCAATAATTAATGTTGTATTGGGTTTAAAGTGGTTGCCTTTTTTTTTCTTTTTCTTTTTTTGAATAATTTGGCCCAATATTTTTCAGACTAATTAATTAATTAATTAACTAATGTTGCCTTTGGCGGCAAAATTGTTACCAAACCTAATCACTTTGGGATTAAATTTTGTGTTTAGCGTCTTCTATTTAAGGGAACGCAACTCCTTTATTTTTCTCAAATCAAACCTCGTGTTTGGAGCGCAAGATTGGAGCTTTGGATTTTCTCGATCGATTCGTTCTGTAGTAAACCATCATGGGTAGGGTAAAATTCTTCTTCACTTGTTCAATTGCAATTCATCATCATCCTCTCATCTCATCTCATCTCATCTCATGGTTTTTCTTTCTCGATCGTTTGTTTCAATTCTCGATTGATCGGCGATTCAATCGGAATTAAATGACATTGATCTGGGAATCTCGATTTGCTTTCTGCGCAATTATTGCCCTTGTTTTCAGTATTTGTTGTTTTAAAAATCATATCATAATAATTCTTGTAATTTTTTTGTTGTTAATTAATATTGTGCTATTAATGTTGTAGATGAAGATGGAAAGAAAATTAAACCCTCCTCACATTCCACAATACATGGCTTCTGCCCCATGGTATTGTTGGAAAAGTAGAACTTGCCGGACGTACAATACAATCGAAGATTACAAGTGAAATAAGAAAAAACTACGAACAAAGTCAAATTTGAAGTCGAGTCGAGGAAACCCTCTTTCCGCAAGACGAATTACGCCCCGGCTAGTGCTCGCGGATTTAGCGCTTCGTCCCCAAAGATAAAACGACTTCTCGTCTTCTTAGTAGCAGCACCACAAACTAAGAAGCTCCGGCGAACTGGAAATAAAAGGCGAAGGAACTGAGCTCAAAAACTGAATGATGTAGAAGAGATGATGCAAAATGCTTTGAGTTGTGTGTCCTAGAATGGCCTGCAGAGCCTTCTATTTATAGGCTGCTCATTCAGTAGGGACATCAATGCCATAAAGGCATTAACAGCCACTAAGGTAGTGGGTTAGTGGTGGAGTGGAAGAGGCTGACTGTTCAGCTGAAGAGACACCTTCCAGAGTCTTCTTCCGGATGGGCCACAAATTGGGCTGGACGGGTAGGCCTCATCTCATTAGAATTGGGCTGGGCAATTGGGCTTCCACATGGCCCAAAATACTATATATTTTGTGGTCCAAAAAATATAGTACACAAGACCCCAAACCCAAGCCAAAGGCCCAAAGGACCACCCAAAGGACCAATTGCCAAGATCCAAGTCCACGGCCACGAAACCCGAGCCCGAGCCCGAGCATGAGCCGTCCGTGCCGTCCGGCACGGACGGCGGGGCCGGATCGAGTGTGTGCTCACGCGAGAGCCCAACCACACACTTATCCACTTACTTGGCCCACTTGTTATTAAGCCCACATGTTTAAACACTTTTAAACAGCACACCACATTAATATTTAATCAATGTGGTATAACTTACACTTCATTAACTAATGAAGTAACTCTCCACCAAACTTTGAACATTTATATCTCACTCACCGGAAATCGGTTTTGAGCCTATAAATATACCACGCTCATCTACTCCGCGAGTAGAACAATAATCTAATATTTAATTTATGTAATAAATTAAATATTTGTTATTATTTATTTGGTCAAAAACCAAATTTTCAACAGGTATTTCAGAGAGGCTGCCTGCGAAAAGTAAGTGAATTATTTGTATTCTCCAAGATAGAAATCGATGTTATCTGACTGTTATTTGTATTCCTTGACACCTTCCTTTGGTTAATTATTATGTCTTAGAATTGAGATGTTTAGCTTCTTATTATGTCTTTCTTATATGCATTTTTTTTTTCTTTTTCTAATCTTTTATTTCCAGCTATATATATGCTACTTTTGTGATTATTGCATTAGGGAAACATCACATGCATGTACTAGTTTAATTAATTCTGTTTGTTTGTGATTATCTTTTTAATGGAGTAGTATTAATTAATTGAAGGTGAAGGTGAAGGTTATGGTTATGGTAATGGTTGTCAACTTTGTTTTGTGCTTGCTGCTGCAGCTGTGGAGCTGTGACACATGACAAGAAGTCTTATCGTCAAAAAAGGGCAAAATGGACAGGCAGGCATATTGCCCTCCCATATGAGATGATAGAGAAGCTTGAGCTCGATTATGATGGGAAACGAGACCGATGGAATGAATACGATCCTGCATCTTATGAACGTCTCCTTCAGCGGTATGAAGCCAGGTATGAAGCAAGAAGAAGTAAATTTTTCAAGCTTCAAAAGTTGGAGGAGAAAAAATAATAATGAAAACAAACAAGGTGGTGGTGTTGGCTCATCTTGAACCTACATTTTGTGGGACTTCTTTGGGTTCATTTCCTCTTTTCATGTTTATTTATTTATACTGTTAATTATCAGATGAGTGCTTGAAAGAATATTCATTCATTGTTCTAGTACATTAATTCCATTTTGTGCTGCTGTTTTGATTTGCCATTTGATAAGATTACATGTGGATTTTATTCTCGTGTTGCCCGCAACATATTCTCAAAGGCTCACTAAATCCTATCAAGAGATTACAAACAATGTATATTATATTATGACTGTCGTTAAATTCGTGTACAATACTCATTTTAACAGATACTATATGGCCCAAATAGTGAAAAATTTCATACGTAAAAATATTTTATCTAACCTATATAGAGTGACGATATCTATATCATGAATGAATGAAATACAATACAATAATACTCCTCATGGAGTATGAATTAAGTTGCTTGAAGACTTTTGGGCTGCATTGAAAAAATTAAAATTAGAATCCTCATGGTTTGGCTAAAGTTCAAAGCACACACTCACTAACTTAAAATCTGCATAGGAAAATGCAAGAAATGAGTGGAGATGATCATGACTCTATGAGTTGATGAGAATACATCTAATCGGCGATCCCTCTGCACCGACCAATCTCAAAGGCAAGCAATGAACTGAATATATTCCTGCTTCTACTCCATCAAGTTTCAGCCCTTCTACTAGGATTATTTCCTGAACAACCAATAACAATATATCAATGCATATATTGAAATCTGGGTTTACAAATTAAATTATCACACAATAATCATAAGAAATTCTTACCCTTCCTTGAAGGAAAACAAGATGAGAAGGAATTAGATCATCAAACGCAGCAACGGACAGGTAATCGATTCCTACATTAAGCACAAGAACGGGTTGTTAAGATCACAAAGCGAAGCAATCTTATAGCTAATTACATGTTTAGAAACAGCCTCTGCAGCAATTGTTATGATATTGGTGGCAGAGGATAATATGGTAAACCAACACTATTCGTACCCATAAAACTAAGAAAAACAGGATGGGTGGCATTTCAGCAATCATATATGAGGCAAGATGTCAATTTAGAAAAACAGGAAGGGTGGCAATTATAAGCCTAGAGAAAATTAAAAAAAATTCAACTCTCGTGTTAATCCAAGAAGGGACGTAAGAAAGAACTCATTCCATCCGTGGCAGTAGATAAACTATGTGAAAGCACATACAACTGAAAAGCACGGGTGAAGTATCTGAGCCATGGAGGGAGAAATTCAACTTGTATAGCCAACACGAGAGAACAAAATTTGCTTTTATACAACAGACAAACTTATGGAGAGAAGGAATAATATAAAGACAAAATTTCAAGTCTTACCCACAAGTTTGACATCAGTATTATCCACAAGCCACTGTGCCCCATCTTTCATGAACCCAACATAACTTGTGTCAAATTCCTTCTTGAACATAAGACCTCTACAAAAAAAAAAAAAAAAAATCCCAGTTGGATACTTTAAGAAACCAATGATGTGCTCGATCAAAAGCAGACTGCCATGAAACATCTCCTTTTCAAATTATATAGAGCCTAAGCAGCGATAATCAATTTACTTAACAGTAATTAGAGAATAAAAATTGACAGACATTTAGCTTCCATCATGGTGCCGACATTCTACTTCTATTTGGCTGAATCACGAAAGCAAGAGTAGAAACTTTAACTATATAGCATTACTTCTGAGAAAAAAACTTCGTTTTCTGAATTTTGTTTGTTTTTACAGATTGTTATTTAAGTGATTTTGTCATTAAATCATCCAAAGACACAGTTTCTCACACCTAACCATCCAAATATTGTTATTGCTTCACTTTGCCATCTACCGAACAATGACAGTGAACTACTTTGCCAAGATTGCAATACTGTACTGAAATACCAGTTGGAATATATACAAATAAGAGATTGCTAAAAATATACCCAAAAGTCTTGTTTCAGCAACCATGAGTCCATAATACTTAATAGTTTCATACAAATTTGCATCCTAAACCCTAATTCCTGCAGCAGAATCTGCTATAATGAAGCAGCAACTTCTGCTAGATCATTATTTAATCTCAAATTATCATAATGTACGAAAGCAAAATGTCAAATGGCAATCTAACCTGCAGGGGAACACTGCTGAGAACTATTCTAATTCAAGACTTTTTAATTTTTTAATGCAGAAAGACCAGGTAACAATTTTTCTTAGCTATATCCAAAACAGGTATATGGAGCACATTGTCTCACTAGAGGTGTATGCAAACTCAATAAAAGTTGCTGTAAGAAGAGCTGAAGTGTTGCTACTAACACAATTACCTGTCCGTATTTAGTGTTCTGAAGAGCACTCTTCTTACTCCCTTTGGAATATTTAAGGATTTCATGACATCAGCTAAAACATGGAAATGGCAAAAGAAGGAAAGTGAGGGAGTGTCAACATGCATGGAAGTACGGAAGGATTTCCTTTACTTGATCAACAAGCACATGACAATTTGATACACAATAACAATCAATCTATATACAGCTCATACCAGTGATATTTTTGTCTCTTGGAACATCAACAAGCAGAGCATGACCTGTTCGGCACAACAAGAAAATCAAGCATTCACAAAAAGCACAGATAAGCAAACCGAATTATGTTGATCATAAAGAACTGTAAAGAGCATATATGTACCATACACAACCTCAAAAAGAAAACATAGTCAAATATAGTCAAAAAGAAAACATAGTCAAATATATAAAGATTTGAAACTTCTCCAAATTAAGTACCAGAAAGAGGAAATCTACCTCACAAGTGGAAGGACAAAAAAT
The DNA here is from genome assembly GCA_001642375.2 of Mentha longifolia. Taxonomy (NCBI): domain Eukaryota; kingdom Viridiplantae; phylum Streptophyta; class Magnoliopsida; order Lamiales; family Lamiaceae; genus Mentha; species Mentha longifolia. The sequence continues at coordinate 24,525,075 of CM038120.1, read as the reverse complement.
GCAGAGGCAAAAGATCCAAAATAAAAAGGCACCAATAAATGACAGAGGCTGAAGAAAGAAATGATGTTGAGATTGATAAAATGACCAAGAGCCTTATATTTCCCCACCTACACTATTTGAGCAGAATGGAAAAATCTAATTAGGGAAGACTAATCATCCGAACTGTGCTAAATCGATCCTCAAGGTTCAACCAATGAGTCATCACCAGGCTCCGGGCAGAGAGAAAAATAAATATAGCACCAGAACTCACTCATTTTTGTGCTCCGTCTCTTTGATTTTAAGACAAGAACATACACATCTGAAGCTCAAGGTCTGCCAACTTCAGAACATAGCCTTGTGCATATAAATTACAATGCTATAACTTCTTGAAAAACTAATTTCACTAACTCTACTTTTCTCAATGTGAGTGAACACTCAATATCCTTCAAAGTGGCTGTGTGCATACTCTCAGGCCACTCAGTGCAAGAACTAATTCTTACGTAGTCCTAAATATTTCACATACCAAAGATCAACCGAAAAGTTTTAAAAAACAGAAGATATAATTACGATTGTGGACTCTGAGGTCAAGACTATCAACATCATACCCTTCATCATAGCAATTGTAATTTCATCGAGCACATAACACTAAAACCACGCAGTCAAAATCACACATTTCAATTGCAGATCATTAGCGGAATCCGAAAAACATTCCATTCGGATAAACAGAACGGGAAAAGAGACGAGCAATGAACTGATTAAGGCAGTACCGTTGAGAACATCGAGATCGAGCGTGTCGACGTCGAAGCCGGCGTCGAAGTAGTGATCGAAGACGTGTCCCGGAGCATCGACGTGGGTCCCGGTGTGGGTGGGGATCTTCATCTCGGAGAAATTAGCGAGCGAGCCGTTCTTCATGCTCTTAGCGAGCCAGAGGAAGTTGCCGAGGCCGTCGGCGGACTCCCACGACGGCATGTCCGGGTGGTAGCGGTGGCTGATGTCGATGACGCGGCCGCCTCCGTACACTTCGCGGCGCACGGGGACGAGATCATCGGCGGCGGCGGCGGCCATCGAGGACGACTGGTCGAGCCCATACGGCGGAGGATACGCCGCGTTGGAGGTGGCGGCGGCGAAGGGGAAGATCAGAGCGCATGTTAGCAGGGTGAATTGCAGTGATTTCATCGTCGCCGGCGAAATTTGGGGGATAATGATTTGTAAGGGGCAGAATTTTACTTGTTTTCAACTTGTCTCTTCTTCTCATAAAAAATCAATGGAATTATCTGATTTTAACATATCGAATCGAATTTTTCGGAGCATCGATCTTTTATTACTAGTAATACACGGGGTAACTAAATTGTATATTTTTCTTAAAAAAATAATAAATTTTAATAGTCATGGTCTAATAATTAAAGAAGTTTTTATTGTAAAAGTTAATTAATTAGTATGAGGATAATTCTATATCCATTATTGGCACCACTAACATAACCACCATTGGAATGAAGTCGAACGTAATACATATCAATCATTTAACATTAGTAAAAAGAAGATAATGTTTCATTGCTCATCGTGAACACAATTAATACGCTCACGGCTAGTATGATAATGAGATATATAAAGAAAATTCTTATATAAATATATACCCAAACTAAACTCTATTTGATTTTTTTTTTCAATGACGCATTATGTGTGTTCGCCGTGGGTAGTAGAGCGTTTTTAATATAAATAATCATAAAAAACTAAAACCTATGAAAAAAAGGGACATACTTGGGTCAGCCGGAGGCACCGTGCGGCCGGGCTAAAACAATGACACTTTTATTCATATAGATTGACACTTTTCTGTATAAAGATTGACACTTTTAAAAATTATCATTTTATTCGTAAAATAATTATGTTAAATATTGACACTTTTATTCATATAGATTGACACTTTGGGCCCGGCCACACGGTGCCTCCGGCTGACACAAGTTTTTGTCTGAAAAAAATCTTAACTACACTAAAAAAGTTCACATGGTATTATCATATTAACGATGTCCATATTAGTGATGTCCATCATAAATAGGAGACCATTTTTGGTGCAATTCTTAAAACAACCCTTAATTTCACTATATCTTAGTATTATACTCCATTCGTCCGCAATATATATGTAAAAGTTTTTATTTTGGCAGTTCCTAAAAATATATATTTACCCAAAATGGAAATCATTCCTTACACCCTCATAAACTTTAACCTTTATACTCACTCTGTCTCACGTATATAGAGACGTTTTTGTGGCATGAAAATTAAGACAGAGTATTAGTAGTGAGTTAAAGTTGTGTGTATAAGTTATATTCATTTTTATTCATTTGTACTTGATTTTTAATTTTTATTTATTTTATTTTAATCTGAATATATATTTTGAAATTCAGAAATATGTTTTCTAGTTTTTTTTTTTTTTAATTGAGCTGAAAATTTTCTATTTTTTGTAATGTCTATATATGAATGACACATACCAAAAAAGAAAATATATATATGTTATTTAATTACAATAACATAGATTTTTTTTTATCAGGCAAATTTTAAGGCCGCGCAACGGGGGATTTGAACCCGAGACCTTTGGTCCAAGGCTTTAACCCCCTACCGCTAGGCGGAAAAAAAAAAAAAAGACAACATAGATTCTTTCTCCAATTATTTCTAGTGATACATTGATGCCTTTGCTATTAGATAGTGCTACACCTCATGGTCTTCTAAATCTAACTTAGATGTTATATGCCCCTCAATTTATTATTGGTCCACATAATCGAGAGTAGTGCTTATGGGGATGATAGAAATTTACATTATCTTATGTGAAATCACAATACAATACATCATACGTATCATAGTTTGTAACATGCATTCACATTTCAATAATCTCTATATTAGATCAACCAAAAATGAGATACATCATTGATGATATGTAGACATTGATAATGTTGGTGCACCCATTGGGCCACTTCTCATCTTCACCCAAAAATGTTAGGCCCTTGTCTAATAGTTGTGATCATCACTACGATATTGTGCTTCTATGCCACAATCACTTCTCTTTCAAAATAAAACATTATTGATTCCTAATGATGGAAACCAAAAATATTTGAAATGTGTGGGTATGAAGGTTGAAGAAATTCTGAATTATATAGGTAGAAAAAAATAGTGTAATATGGAAATATATTAATTTGTTGCAATAATCATGTTTTTGTAACGTCTACTATTAAATAATTGATTGAAAACTATTAATGCATAATTATGATATTTTATTAACATTAAAAATAAAAATTACTAAAAATGGCAGCTATTTAACTGATATTTAAACAAATTCATATCTACTAATATAAAATACAAATGGAAAAAAGAGAAACGATATTAAAAAACAGAGAGAGAATTATTATTATTATTATTATTATTATTATTATTATTATTATTATATGCAGCTATACCAAAAAATGTATTTGCAAAAGTTACTATTTATAGAATATGAAAGTTACCAAAAATGGCTAACCGTAGTCGTTATTATTATATAGATTAATTTTCTTTTCTTTTTTTCAGGTAATCGAGTGCGAAGCGAATCTGTTGCTGATTATCCAATTTTTTTTTATACTTACTATTATCCAATTTTTTAGTCTGCTTAATTTTATTTCACACAATTTTTTTGTATATTTTGAAATTTTATCCGAGGGTAATATGTAAAATGCTTGTTAGGTATTCTTTTTTAGTGAAGTACGCTGCACATTCTAAAATTCCTAAGTATATTCAAACATAGACATATATAGAATAGATAATAAATGAAGAAATCCATATGTAGCACCCTAAAATGGTCATAGTTTTCATGATTATCTTTGAATTAATGCCATATTAAAGGAATCTAATTAATGCCTTCACATCCACGGATATAACTGAAAAAGAGCATTTGATTTGAAATTATCTGCATTACCCGCTATTTTATAGGATAAGAAAGCTTAAATATATACTAAAAATGATAATATAGGTTAATCCTCCGTAAAAATCATATTATCAGGTCACTCATTATTTCTTAACAAAGTTTTTCATAGAAATATATGAATTCTTAACAAAAAAAAACAAAACAATATAATAATGACTTGATAGTACCTAAAAAATGCATGTATGTACCGATCATGTACTTCGAAACGAAATAAAAGTTATACAGTATGTTTTATGCGTATATACACTTGTAATACATTTAGTGACATGCTATAAAATTATAATTTTATCATAATCAACCACATACAAGATAGTCAACTATCATTTTATAAATGGAAAGTTGAAATGAATAATACTCCCATATTCTTGTTCAAGAGGTAGACAAGACCGAAAAGAAATACAACGTCGATCTTATTTCTAAATATAACTGATCTCGAGTCAAAACAATGACACTTTTTATTCTTATACAATATACAAAGTAAAGTGGGGCTTTATTACTATACTTTATCACCCAATCATATGTGTTATGGTACAAATATATTACAGCCTCGAACTCAAATTACTGATGCATCACTAGATCAAGATGCACCTAATGGGTGATCCCTCCGCACCAACCAATCTCAAAGGCAAGCAGTGCACAGTGTATAAACCAGCTTCAACTTCATCAAGCTTCAGCCCTTCAACTAGGATGATATTCTGAACATGAATGGATAAAGTTTCAATTTATCCGGGCACCCTTCGACACAAATGATACGATAAACTCTGGACGTTTCCTAGAAACAGTTAGCTATATTGGCAGAGAAAGCTTACCTTGCTTTTAAGGAAAACAAGATGAGCTGCAGTTGCATCAGTAAAAGCAGCAACGGACAAGTAATCGGTTCCTACGAGGGAGATAATACGCATATTGGTTCGTCGCCTTCAAATACTGGAAAGTGCAGAAAATGAAGTTTTGAATCTTACCTACTAGCTTAATATCAGTGTTATCTACAAGCCACTGTGCTCCATCCTTCTTGAATCCCACAAAACTTGTATCAAATCCACTTTTGTACATGAGACCCCTGAAAAAGAATTGCATTTAAATCCTCAGATTCTTAAAAAATGAAACTGGAAATTTAGTACGGCTAGAAATTGATTCCAAGTAATTCAAACCCAACTCTGCCAACAACTCTGCCAAACACAAAGTATAATCATATGATTCCTAATTTTGACAGTTGAAAAGTTACTGACAATAACTGGGCTCTTGTTTTGCTGAACTGGAGGATAAATGTCCAATGCAATTTAGCTAATTGCTAGAAAACTGTAGTGCTGATTTCAATTTGCCAGTGAAGAAATTCTGATCATGCAATAATATTGAAATCTGTTTTTGGAAGTACCATTAGATAAAAAGTTTACTTTCGTATGCGGTTCACCTTTCCAAGCAGCATACATAATAACATATCATTGCCTCATCATACATTCATCCATAGCTAGCATGAAAGTTTAGCCACTATTTTAAATTTTAAAACAAAGCAACTGCAGGAGAAGTTGAATCCTGTGAAAATTCTACTACAAATGCCGAAGCAAACATTGTAATGAAATGTTACTCGGAAAAATAGAGCAAATCAATAATATAATTTGTACTAAAAAAAAGGTATTTGAGTAACTCTTTAATGCAGAATGACATATAAGAGATATTTAAACTAAACTCAAAATTGCAAGCTTTGAGATGTTTAATACCAAACCAATATACAATAAACCACATAAAAACGAGCCAGGCAAACAAGATTCAATCCAAGATACAAGGAGAGTAAGCACACTCAAAGAAGAGTTTTCTACGATGAAATTACCTATCTGTATTTAGTGTTCTGAAAAGTACTCTTTTCACTCCCTTAGGAATGTTTAAGGACTTCATAACTGCAGCTGTAACAGAGAAAACAAAAGACAGGAAGAGTTGAAAAGATGATGGTCAATATTTATACAATTACTAATGGGATTCATAACTACTTTAGCGGCTTGGCTAGTTACTCGTCTCAATTATTCATTTCCTAATGTTAGCAAAATACAAATATCTATGATCAACAGTGCCAGTGAAGTTTCAAGGCATACCAGTAATATTTTGGTTTCTAGGAACATCAACAAGCAAAGCAGGACCTGTCCAAACACAACAAAAAGTAAAAATAAAATAAAAAACCAAACCGTGATGAACCATATAAGTACATTATAAATCAATTAAATCATCAAATGGAGTACCCAACCACCAACATATCTACATCAAGGCAGAAGAAAGAACACAACGGATAACGGACCTCCCTCTTTAATCAAAGAGAAAATTCATACATTCTTCTAAGAATTGCATTAAAATTGTGAATTGCATCCATCACATTAATCTCAGAGGAGTTAAACTGAATCTCACTAAGCAATTATGTATAACATATCAAATTAAAAATCAAGGTAGTAATCATCTGCAGCAAACCAGTCCAATTCGTGCAAAAATCCAACAAACACACGCAGTGAAGAAATCAATAGCAGCAAGCAGCAAGTAGCAAGTAGCAACACATATAAGCAAAAATAAACATACAAAAATGAATGGATCCAAGAAATTGAATCACCATTGAGTACATTGAGGTCAAGAGTATCGACATCAAACCCTTGATCGAAGTAATTATCGTAGAAATGGCCAGGCGCGTCGACATGAGTTCCGGCGTGAACTCGCAGCTTCAGCTCGGAGAAATTGTAGTCGGAGCCGTTCTTCATGCTCAGCAACAGAGTGAGAAAATCACCGATTCCCGAATTCGAATTCCCCACCGGCGTATTGCTAGTGAACTTATGAGTAATATCGATTATTTCTCCATATTCCTTTGGTTCCCTTCTTTGCGGAGGAGCAGCCACGCAATTGGCCGATCCGCCATGAAAAGGATACTCGCAATAGGATGCTGAAACAGAAATTCCCCAGCAAAGGATAGAAATTACTTCAATAATTCCCCACACAGTCACTGAAACCCTCATCTCTCTCTCTCTCTCTCTCTCTCTCTCACTTGAAGATTTTTCTAAGAGCTTGAGTTTGTGAGCTGGGACTGAAGATTTTCATCTTTATCAACTACTGATGTATTTAAATTCAAAGAGAAAGCGAATTTTATGTTTTTGTTTGACTAAAGAGCATTGACCAAATGATATACATTGACTGTTCTATATTTGACGATTTTAGGGAATATGTTTTTTTATTATTATTATTTTTATTTTATTTTTGAATTTCTTTTGTGTCCTTTTGTTATATTTGTAGTTTCTTTTTGTTATATCTAATAATGTTTTTAATTCCTGAAATGTTTTGTTTAGTTAAATATATACTTGTATTGGATTTTAAAGATTACCATAATACTAACATGGAAATATATTAAAATGAAATATAAGACCAATAGTTTAACTTGTGGTAGTAATTTTTATCTTAACACTAATAGGTGATAAAAAAAAAATGTCTTGAATAATATGATATGATCACATATAAAATTATGCTGATAATAAAGTTACATTAAGTTGTTAAAATCAAATAAAATTATATAAATTAATCTAAAAAAATAAAAAATAAAAAAATTAAGTCAAAACATTTATCTTCTAATAATCGTGAAGGTCACATTTGTTTCTTCCATCGCTTGAAAACAAACCGAACCCTATAAAAGCACTAATGTCGGTGATATTTTAGTTATTGGTAGTGGAGTAATGGAATGGTAGGTGAATTTAGTGGTGAACGAATCATTGTGACATTCTGCTTAACATAAACTAAAACATAGTCTCAAACACATAATTTAATTTCAGTTCCACTTCACCCACAAAAGGTTCATATGTGATATTTTATTATTTTTCTATTTTAAGTTCAAATTAATTTGGTGTTGGTGTAGCATTTTTTTACCTCAAACTTAAATGTCCATATGTGAAATTAACGTTATATCTCATCATTTTGCTACCCATTTTTCTCTTCTTCTTTTTTTTTTTCCTATAATTTGTATGGTATAGTAATTGAATTTAAGCAAACTACGTAGCCCTGGCTTTACAGCAAGCAAGATAATAAAGAGAGACTGAGGATTTGAATGAAGACAAATCAAAATCGTTCACAAAAAAAGAGAGAAAAAATAATAAAAATGGCAATGGGGTCCAACACCGGCGTTTGAAACCAACTTTAATTATTTGCCGAAATTCACATTATTTAGAGTTGAGATTAGAGTTATTAATTGTGTCGGGCCGGGTTGGGCGCACTTTGCCGACCATACTATAAGCCCGGTCTGAACCAAACCGGCGGATAAATCGGGACGTGCCTAGATTGGACTTTTTCAAAAAATGAGGTCCATTTGGAGCTCACTTGAAGCAAGCCCGCACCGGGCTTGAGCCAGGTGTTTGGGAAATAGTCAAATAAGGGACTACTTCAAGGGGCGACCTAGCTCACACCATTAGCTGAACCGAACCAAGAGTGGGTCAGACGACTCAGACTATACCGGTCTTGGGTCGAGCTTGGATTTGTTAGGTCGGTCCAGTTGAAACCTCTAGGCTCTAGTTGAGATGTTCTACTTCTACTAGAATATGCAAATATTCAAACTGTTGGAAATTTGGTTTTTGACCAAATAAATAATAACAAATATTTAATTTATTACATAAATTAAATATTAGATTATTGTTCTACTCGCGGAGTAGATGAGCGTGGTATATTTATAGGCTCAAAACCGATTTCCGGTGAGTGAGATATAAATGTTCAAAGTTTGGTGGAGAGTTACTTCATTAGTTAATGAAGTGTAAGTTATACCACATTGATTAAATATTAATGTGGTGTGCTGTTTAAAAGTATTTAAACATGTGGGCTTAATAACAAGTGGGCCAAGTAAGTGGATAAGTGTGTGGTTGGACTCTCGCGTGAGCACACACTCGATCCGACCCCGCCGTCCGTGCCGGACGGCTCGGGCTCGGGCTCGGGCTCGGGTTCGGGTTTCGTGGCCGTGGACTTGGATCTTGGCAATTGGTCCTTTGGGTGGTCCTTTGGGCCTTTGGCTTGGGCTTGGGGTCTTGTGTACTATATTTTTTGGACCACAAAATATATAGTATTTTGGGCCATGTGGAAGCCCAATTGCCCAGCCCAATTCTAATGAGGCCTACCCGTCCAGCCCAATTCGTGGCCCATCCGGAAGAAGACTCTGGAAGGTGTCTCTTCAGCTGAACAGTCAGCCTCTTTCACTCCACCACTAACCCACTACCTTAGTGGCTGTTAATGCCTTTATGGCATTGATGTCCCTACTGAATGAGCAGCCTATAAATAGAAGGCTCTGCAGGCCATTCTAGGACACACAACTCAAAGCATTTTGCATCATCTCTTCTACATCATTCAGTTTTTTGAGCTCAGTTCCTTCGCCTTTTATTTCCAGTTCGCCGGAGCTTCTTAGTTTGCGGTGCTGCTACTAAGAAGATGAGAAGTCGTTTTATCTTTGGGGACGAAGCGCCAAATCCGTGAGCACTACCCGGGGCGTAATTCGTCTTGCGATTGTTGGAAATGTAGAACTTGCCGGGCGTACAATTACAATAGAATAATCGAAGATATTACTACTCATGATTAACATGTCATCTACATAAAGACACACAATAACATACCCGTTATTCGTGTTCTTAATGTAAACACATTTATCATACTCGTTTATCTTAAACCCATTTGACAACATCACATTATCAAGTTTCAAGTGCCATTGAAGTGGCGCTTGCTTCAATCCATAGAGGGATTTAACCAGTTTGCAAACCTTCTTCTCTTTACCAGGTTCTACAAATCCTTCTGGTTGTTCCATATAGATTTCCTCCTCTAATTCTCCATAGAGGAAAACAGTTTTCACATCCATTTGATGTATCTCGAGATTGTGCAAAGCAGCAATTGCGAGAAGCACTCGAATGGATGTAATCCTTGTTACAGGAGCATAGGTATCGAAATAATCGTACCCTTCTTTCTGCTTAAACCCTTTGACAACCAAACAGGCTTTGTACTTGTCAATTGATCCATCAGCTTTGTATTTCCTTTTAAGGATCCATTTGCACCCCAAGGGTTAAACCGTGATCAAATGAATAAGTTGCTTGAGGGAATGGGAGTAAAATCCACAAATTAAGAACTATCATAGTGGTAACCCAACCATGATGATTGGAAACCCTAAGAACTTGGTTCAATGGGAAAACTAAGCTGTGAAAGTTCGGGTGAAAACACTCACACTTATCTATTCCCTAGAAAGCGTTTGAGTGTTGAAAGCTTGCCTAGTGGTGAGGATAAGTCTATGACTTTTAATGATTCCTAAATACCTCGAGGAGGTTGATTATGGCAAGATACTCGGTAAAGAATCACCTATGTAAGTGTGAAGTGAGGCCGCTTTGTTAAGATACACTTATGAAACCAAAGGGGTGTCCAAGGCCGAAATGGACACAAAACGTGAGAACGGATGAGGTTGAGGTGTATAAGCGTTAACATCGTTGTCTCGGTGCACGCCATGGAGGGATAGTTCAAAGCATTGAGCTACTATGCCGCCTATGTACTCGATGGTGTTGACTATGGAAGGTTCAAAGCCACAAACTACCTATCCTAATACTTTTATACCTCGTAAGGACTGAGCTCTTGCATTTGCATACATTTGCATATGGCTATCTCACTCATATGGGGGATTGTTGGAAATTTGGTTTTTGACCAAATAAATAATAACAAATATTTAATTTATTACATAAATTAAATATTAGATTATTGTTCTACTCGCGGAGTAGATGAGCGTGGTATATTTATAGGCTCAAAACCGATTTCCGGTGAGTGAGATATAAATGTTCAAAGTTTGGTGGAGAGTTACTTCATTAGTTAATGAAGTGTAAGTTATACCACATTGATTAAATATTAATGTGGTGTGCTGTTTAAAAGTGTTTAAACATGTGGGCTTAATAACAAGTGGGCCAAGTAAGTGGATAAGTGTGTGGTTGGACTCTCGCGTGAGCACACACTCGATCCGACCCCGCCGTCCGTGCCGGACGGCACGGACGGCTCCGGCTCGGGCTCGGGTTCGGGTTCGGGTTCGGGTTTCGTGGCCGTGGACTTGGATCTTGGCAATTGGTCCTTTGGGCCTTTGGCTTGGGCTTGAGGTCTTGTGTACTATATTTTTTGGACCACAAAATATATAGTATTTTGGGCCATGTGGAAGCCCAATTGCCCAGCCCAATTCTAATGAGGCCTACCCGTCCAGCCCAATTCGTGGCCCATCCGGAAGAAGACTCTGGAAGGTGTCTCTTCAGCTGAACAGTCAGCCTCTT